>JAJTUV010000198.1:0-600000 GCA_021653895.1 Mastomys natalensis | reverse complement strand
GCCTGTGCCCTGGAACAATAGGTGGTCTACCTGCCTTTCTCAGAGACATGGTACACTGCCTTTGTGGTCCACCTGCTTTTCCCAGAGACATAGTACACTGCTTTTCCGATCTGTAGTTGCCAACCCATTCTGTGGTCTACCTGCTTTTCTCAGAGGACATGGTACACTGCCTGAGAACAGCTTGCAACTGCCAAACAGAATCTTGTGGCTGCCAAGCTGCAGGGGGCACTGCGCAGGTGGGGAAAGGTAGGGGGTGAGTAAGGGCGAGGGTCCTGGCTTCCGACATTCTAGAAGCAGAACATAAGCATAACAAGTTGGCCATAACAACCTCCTGAAACAAAGACAAGGTTGCCAGGTCGTCAAAGCAACTAGTACTCACAAAAAGATAGGGATAGATGGTCAAAATAACCTATGGAAACAAAGGTAGGGTTGCAAGATGGTTTTGAAGCAAAAATATGGTTGCCATTTCCTGGAACGGGCAGTACAGAACCATTTGTAGTTAAGGTGACAGATAGGAGTATTCTCCAATCCTAAAGAAACAAGAGACGAAATCATAAACAGGAAGGAGCCTAGTCTATCTTTACTCTTTGTATGTAAGATGACTTTTAAGCCCAAGATAGAGTGGCAGAGCGCTTCACTATATTGTTTCAAAACAGCAACATTTTGGCCACAGGGAACTCTGCCGTGCTTTGCAGGAAGTGAAACAGCACTTCCTACCGGATAGCAGTTGCATCTTTTCACGTGGGACAATCCAAGTTGCACCCAGACATTGCTAAGTGTGCGTGTGGTGTGTTAGGGAGTGTACTAAACCTTGCTCCTCTCTTCGAATCTAGTTTAAAAAGCTAGAGCAAAGAATCATTATATAACTGAACTGACAAAACACAAAACATCCAAGATGGGGCTAGAGAACTGCTATAAAGTCTTTGTGGGCTTTTTTCTTCTAGTTCTGAAAGGTTGCATCTACTATCAATGAATAACAAGTGTTTACAAATAATTTCTTTTTCTTTTTTTGGATGTATGTCTTTTTTTTTTTTTTTAAATCTCCCTTCCCAGTTTCCCCTCTGCAAACCCCCTATCTCTTCCCTATCCCCCCCCCAAATCATTTTTAAAATGAAAGAAGAGTGTGTTGCATATGGTTGGATAAGAAAGAAAAATCTTCTAAAAGTACTTTCATGTTGGAGTCCTTTTCAGTGTCCTTTCAGTAATAGGGATAAATTGACAGTTCTTCCCAGCTTGGTTACCAGTCAAGAGCACTTGAAACCAGGATGGATAACATCAGTTACCTACCTGCTCATGATTCTAATGTCTTACTGCTCTCTGGTTTAGAGACAAGAATTGCCACAAGTGGGAAGGTCCTAGAAACCCAGCATTTTGAATTATTTCTGCCACTGTCTAATCTACATCTGCACGCATGTGCAGTTAACAATTGCTCCAGTGGATCCATGTTTGGCTCCACTAAACACAGTCTGCAATGCTCCTGAAGAAGAGAAAACGGTTAGCCGGGCGTTGGTGGTGCACACCTTTAATCCCAGCACTTGGGAGGCAGAGGCAGGCGGATTTCTGAGTTCGAGGCCAGCCTGGTCTACAGAGTGAGCTCCAGGACAGCCCGGGCTACACAGAGAAACTCTGTTTCGAAAAAACAAACCGCAAGCTTCACATTAATTTGTATGATTAACAAAACTACTGGAAGAAACATCACATGCATTTTCTACCAAATATAAACCTTGTGTTCAGAATAAACATGGAATCCAAATACATTTCTCTCCTATTTTGTTAAGACTTGACTCAATCCCCCAGTTAAACCTTTGTTTACACAAAAGGCCAACTGCTCTTTTCCAATAAGTTGATCACCTAGAGCAGTATGACCCCTTTCCCTTCCTTTTTGGTTTTTTGTTTTGTTTTGTTTTCTGATTCCTCTGTGTAATCCTGGCTGTCCTGGAACTCGTTCTGTAGACCAGGCTGGCTGGCCTCAAACTCAGAGATCTACTCACCTCTGCATCACACACTTTGGGATTAAAGGTGTGCACCACCGCCCGACCCCCTTTGTTTTCTATGTACCAATTATTTTCAGACTAGCTAAACTGAATTAAGACTGAGAGGTAGAGCACCAACCAGTGGGGAAAAAGCAGTCACCACCTGAGCTAAAATAAAAACCAAATGCATGTTAGGCAGTAGAGGCAGAGACAGAGAGTTTGAGGCCAGCCTGATCTACAAAGTGAGTTGCAGGATAGCCAGGGCTACTCATGAAAACACTGCCTTATTAAAAAACAAACAAACAAACAAAAAAAAAAAACAACCAGCCAACCACCGACAAAAATCAAATGCACTTCCTATTTCTGTGCACGTTTTTCTGAGAGCACCCTCTTGATCAAGAGTAAAGTTTGCCTTGTCTCTGGGCGTCAGTTTGGAGTGGTGGCCTGTTTCTTTTGAGACCCCATAGCTTTTCCCTAACACTTAGGAAAGAATTGTTAGGTAGGAATAAGAAATCGAAACTATACGTCAGTTTTACTTCTAGCATACCTAAAATTCAACTACTAAACACTTCCGTAAGCCTGGGATTTTTCTGGAAAAGAATACATCTCTCTCTCTTTTTTTTCCTGTGATTGACAGCACAGGCTGGGATTCGAACTCGGGAGAGACGGCTGCCTCAAATCCAGCACGCGGCGACTGCAGCGGTGCACCACCGCTGGCCGGCTAAGAATGGAACTCTTGAGAAGTAACCACCATAGACATCCATGTAGTACACACAAATAGTTTCCTAAATTTACATATCTTTAGTAAAATTTGCTTAGCTTAGTGACGGGTCACATATAGAAAAGAGAATGACAAGACTGTAAGCTATTTAATATTTCTATTCTAGACTTAGACATTAAAGTCCTGCCTCCTGCTGAAAAAGATTTGTTCTTTGTCTGCTGGCTGACATTCCTTGCCAGTCCTGTAACACTGCCACAGCCCCAGTACCCAGGAAGACAATGAGTCCGGGATGGTGAACTATTAAGAATAAAAACCAGGATCGGAAAGCATCTAGCGGGAGGGTCAAAGTATCCCTTCGCTGTTCCAGACCTGCGTCTCAAGCAAGAAGTGAAGAGCTTCCTGCTTCCGGGACTTGCGTCCTCACGCATGCGCAGGCGGCTGCCCGCAAATCGCTAGCTGACTTCCCGCAGGAAGGGTTCAAAGGTCGCGCCGTTCCCTTTCGTCTCTCTGGGAGTGAGACCCGAGCTGCGAGCGCGTCCAGTCCCGGGGTGTCGGCAGTGCGGGAGCCCCAGCTCTGGGTGAGTGTGGCACCGGATGCTTTAGCTAAGCGGAACAATGATCATCTCTCCACGGGGGCTCGAATGGGCGGTCGCCGGAGCAGCACTTTCGCCCATTGGTCAGAGCGGTCTTCCGCGTTTCATGGTCCCGCCCACATTCTGCGGCTGCCCAGTCAGTTGTCAATGCGCCTGCGTGTGCGTGTTGCGTGTGTGTGTGTGTGTGTGTGTGTGTGTGTGTGTTACACACATAAATGTTTACTCACACGTATGAATGACCCGTCCCTAATTTTACTGAAGCCATGTAACTTTAGCAAAGAACTCTATGCTTACTATGTAGACCAGGCTGACCTCAAACCCACTGAGATAAGCTTTACCTCTGCCTCCCAAGTACTGGAGTTAAAGGCTTGTGCTGCTACACCTGACAATCTATCCATCCTTGTTTTGTTTGTTTGTTTGTTTGTTTGTTTTTTCGAGACAGGGTCTCTCTGTGTAGTCCTGGCTGACCTGGAACTCACTCTGTAGATCAGGCTGGCCTCGAACTCAGAAATCCGCCTGTCTCTGCCTCCCAAGTGCTGGGACTAAAGGCGTGCGCCACCACTGCCAGGCTTTTTTTTTTTTTTTTTTAATGTCAAAACGCCTGCCACTAAATTAACCCTCTGTGACAGCAGAGATAGTTTGCTGCTGTTAATTTTATTCTCGATGTGAAGTACAGTGCCTGGCACACAAGTGTTTGGGAAACATTTGTTGAGTTAATGGCTGGTGGAAACCATAGCAGTACTCAATAAATACTTTACTAACAGGAATCATTTTATTTTTGTTGGTTTATTTTATTTTACTTATGACACAGAATCTTACCATGTAGACCAGGCTGGCCTCACACTCACACTTTTTTTTTTCTAGACAGTTTCTCTGTGTAGCCCTAGCTGTCCTGGAATTCACTCTGTAGAACAGACTGGCCTAGAACACAGAGAGATCCATCTACTTCTGCCTTCTGAGTGCTGGAACTAAAGGCATGTGCCACCACTGCTTGGCTGGCCACACATTCATCCTTGATTTACACTGCAGCCATATTGCTCCCAATTCAGAAATGGGGCTGCATCTTTTGTGTAGACTCTGAAAGTGTAAAAACTAGAAAGCTGAAGTCGCCTCTCAACTTTGTTGAGTTGACTGTTAACTGTTTGGTGCATGCCTTTTCTGACTTTTCTCATGCATGTGTGATCATGTACCAGGCCCTGGCTTTGGTCCAAATTTCTGTAAAAAAGTGACAACTGCTAACTATAGCAATAATGCTTTGTTGTTCCCTTTACAGTTTTTTTGTTTGTTTTTATTTTTTTGTTTTTCGAGACAGGGTTTCTCTGTGTAGCCCTGGCTGTCCTGGAACTCACTCTGTAGACCAGGCTGGCCTCAAACTCAGATTAAACTAGGATTAAAGGCATGCGCCACCACTGCCCAGCTCCCTTTACAGTTTTTTTTTTTTTCAGTCCCATCTTCTCACTTTATTTTTACTTATTATATTTGTGGGTTTGTTTGTGTGAAATTTGGATGTATGGTCCATAGTGCAAGAGTAGAGGTCAAAGCCGTTGATTTTCTCCTTCTACAGTGGGATCTCGGAATCAAATTCCAGTTGTAAGCCAGGCATTTTGGCCTATGCCTTTAATCCCAGCACTCAGAGGACAGGCAGGCAGTTCTCTGTGAGAGGTTCAGAGGTTCAGTCCATTATCAACAAGGTGGGAACATGGCAGCAGATAAGCAGATATGGTGCAGGAGGAGCTGAGTATCTTCATCTGAAGACTGCTAGTAGAAGACTGACTTCCAGGCAGTTTCTACTGACTGACTCCCTTTACAGTTTTAAGGCAGTCATTTCATGAACTTAGTAACAATGTTTATTTTAATGACTTCATAATATTTGTTTGTTTACATATATTACATATATTTCTTAAACTAGTTTCTTAAGTTCTTTTTATTTATCTATTTATCTATTTATTTATTTACATATATATATATATTTTTTTACTTTATTGTGTAACCCTAGCCAGCATGGAACACTCAATGTAGACCAGACTGGCTTTGAACTCACAGAGGTCTTCCTACCTCTGTGTCCCAAGTCAATGCCTCGGTTTAATTGAGTGCTGGGACTGAAGGCATGTGCCATCATGCCTGACCAGCAGCTTTGGTGTTGTGATGTGAAGCATCACAATTGCCTTGGATGCAGGACTTAGGTGGACAAGGGTGGAAGCCTTTGATAGAGGGTGATATCATCATAGTTTAACTTTCTTCTGCAGTTTCGGCTTCCTAAGTTTGAACCTTTCAACTGTGAAAAGGGGCTGCCTGAGCTGTGGGAAGAGTGGCATTCCCCTCCCCTGTGTATCATTTCACCTTTTATTGTTTTGTTTCGTGTTGATCTATAGCCCAAGCTGGTGTTGAACCTACAGTTTTCTAGCTTTCTGAATGTTGGGATTGCAGGCATAAGCCAACATACCTACCTGGCTCTTCCATTTAAAGACCACTAAATGGGGTATAGAGAGGTGGCTCGGCTGTTAAGAGCACTAGTCACTCCGGGCGGTGGTGGCGCACGCCTTTAGTCCCAGCACTTGGGAGGCAGAGGCAGGTGGATTTCTGAGTTCGAGGCCAGCCTGGTCTACAGAGTGAGTTCCAGGACAGCCCGAGCTACACAGAGAAACCCTGTCTCGAAAAACCAAAAAAAAAAAAAAAAAAAGAGCACTAGTCACTCTTCCAGAGGACCCAGGTTCAATTCTCAGCACCACATGGTGGCTCGCAACCATCTCTAACTCTAGTTCCAGAGGTTTGATTCCCTTTTCTCACCTATGTATGGCACCAGGCACGCACACAGTACTCAGACATATGTGCAGATGAAACAGTCATATGTATAAAATGAGTAAAAGTTGTAAAAGACTAGTAAACATTAATGTCTACTTGAAAGAAAAACACGTGACTTGCTCTCTTACTCTGTTCATCCTGGGTTCCAGTGTAACTGGTCACAACCACTCCTCTGGCTATATCCTTGGCATAGCTTTTTGAGTACATAGTTTGTATTTCTCAAGGAGAAATGGCCACTGTTGTAACTAGAAATGCCAGGTCACTTGTCTGGATAATCTACTGTCTAGGTATAGAATACTGCATAGACTATTAATTTCAATGGATTGTCTCTTAATTAAAAATGTGTGTGTATGTGTGTGTGTGTGTGAGAGAGAGAGAGAGAGACAGACAGACAGAGACACAGAGAGAGACAGAGAGAGAGAGAGACTGTGTGCCATATATCTGCAGGTACTCATGGAGACCATAGGATTCCCAGGGGCTGGAGTTACAAGCCATTGTGAGCCATGCAACATGGGCACTGGGAACTGAACTCAGGTCCCCTGGAAGAACAGGCAGCACTCCTATCTATTAAGCTGTCTGTAGCCTAATTGTTTTGGTCCCTAGCATATGATATATGAAAATAGAATAACAGGGAATACTCTGACTAATTTTTTCATTTTATAAAGGAATTAAGTATTTTTTTTTAAGTTAATGTCCATGTCATTCTATTTAATTCTTTCTCTTATCCTCAACTCCTTAGGACCTTACGGATGTCTCAGCATGGTTGAGCTGGAGCAGGCAGAGGCCCAGCTCTCCGAGTTAGACCTCCTGGCCAGTATGTTCCCTAGTGAGAATGAACTCATAGTGAATGACCAACTGGCATTAGCAGAGCTCAAAGATTGTATTGAGAAGAGGACAATGGAGGGGCGATCATCGCAAGTATACTTTACGATCAATGTGAGCCTGGACTTCTCTGAGGCAGCAATGGTAAATCTGTCTATTCTGGAAAGAGAGTGTGTCAGGAATAGTGTGTGTGTGTGTGTGTGTGTGTGTGTGTGTGTGTGTGTGTGTGTTTAAAACAATATTTATAGCCTTTTGCTTCCTCCTCCTCTTCTCAGGTGACGTTTTCTTTGTCTTGCATTCTTCCCTTTAAATACCCTACAGTCCTGCCCGAAATTACAGTGAGGTATGTTATAGAAATCGTGTCCACTATACCAGTCAAAATTAACATGAAGATAAAAGTAATTCTTTCATTTATTTTCTTGTCCAAGGAAATTGACTGAATTTTTTCCCCTTGTGTTTTTCCTGTCAGATCAGTATCGCTGAGTAGATCCCAGCAGACTCAGCTGAACACAGATCTGATAGCATACCTGCAGAAGAACTGTCTTGGAGATGTCTGTATACTGAATGCCACGGAGTGGGTTAGAGAGCATGCCTCTGACTATGTCAGCAGAGATGCTTCGCCCTCCCCCGCCAGGCAAAGCACAGTCCAGCCAGTGGATCTCACTTTCACAAGGCTCTGGATCTACAGCCATCACATCTACAACAAATGCAAAAGACGGAACATCCTAGAGTGGGCAAAGGAACTGTCCCTGTCTGGGTTTAGCATGCCTGGGAAACCTGGCGTGGTATGTGTGGAAGGCCCACAAAGTGCATGTGAGGAATTCTGGTCAAGGTGAGGTTTCACCTGTGTTATGTATAGCACATCAGTAGTTGTAATTTGATGATAGTAGAGATGTAGAAACAAGTATGTGCCAGGGGGATGTCTTTATGAGGATTCAGTCTCAAGTGGGCGATAAGGCAGAAGTCACACATAGCATCACCTAGCTCTCCCCTAGCACAGCGCCCATCTGTAAATGCACAATGAATAAATCGAGCCCCTCCCCCATGATGTCTAGGATCTGTCAGTTTTCATGAATCTGCCCTCTTATCTAATGAATATGGCCAACTTTCAACTTGTGAAATGGGGATTATTTGTGAGCACGAGCATAGCCAGTAATCTTAATTCTCTACTTAGTTTCTGAGAAGTTCCTTAAGTGGTTTAAGAGTCAGCAATTTGTACCATTCTAAAATATTTGCAGCAGTCACTGAGTTTATAGCTCGATTGGAAGAGTGCTTGCCTGGTATGCACAAGGCGTTGGGTTCTATACTCAGTATCATGTATACCAGGCACGGTGGCACACGTCTGTAATCTTGGCCCTTTGAAGGTAGAAACGACAGGCTCCAGAGTTCAGTGCCACCTTTGGTCAAGGCAGAGGCTAGCCTGAGATTCACGTGACCGTCTCCCATAATAAATGATTAACTATTAAAATCAAAAGTCATATTCTTTTTTTTTTTTTGGTTTTTCGAGACAGGGTTTCTCTGTGTACTCCTGGCTATCCTGGAACTCACTCTGTAGACCAGGCTGGCCTCGAACTCAGAAATCCGCCTGCCTCTGCCTCCCAAGTGCTGCAAAAGTCATATTCTAATAGAAGATAGTAATGGTGACCATAAATTGCCCCGACCAGTGGGACCTTTGACAGGGTACCCTAAGAGAAACGGGAAGCGAATGGAAGGGACAGGAGACACAAAGAATGAGAGACCAAGTCAAATTTTCTGATCAAGGTCCGTTGAGCTGTATTTTTTTCAGGCAATTTATACAGGCAGGGAAGGGGATAATGTGTTTGGAGAATTTCACAGAAGCTCAGTGTTCTGCCACAGAGGATATCTTGTAGCCCCGATGTTTTTGTCTGGCCCAGGGCAAAACAACCGTTTTCCTTAGGGTGCAGTGACTGTTGACCATCTGCTTTCTCAGGAGTTGATAGCTGAGGAAAAACGAAACCTAAAAACTGTTCTTTCAAAATGGAGTAAAGTTGGCTCCCAGCAATAAATGAGTGTTAAGATGTAATCAGAACCATTCGACAAAAATAAGTCCCTGTGAGATTACCTGTGTACTTACAGGAACACACACTGCAAGTAATTCTTTGTTTTTTGTTTTTGAGACAAAATCTCACTATATAACCCTGGCTGGCCTGGAACACTCTATGTAGACCAGGCTAGTCTCTAATTCACAGAGATCAGAATTCTGCCTCCCAAGTGCTAGAGTTAATACCTGTGCCCCCCACTCCCAACTCTGATAAGTCTGTCTTACAGATTCTAGCTCAGTGCTGTAGAAAATACATTTTGAAATTTTCTACTTTGAAAAATTGTGTTTCAGACTCAGAAAACTAAACTGGAAGAGGATTTTAATTCGTCATCGAGAAGACATTCCTTTTGACGGTACAGCCAATGGAATGGAAGAGCAGCGGAAATTTTCCATTTTTGAAGAAAAGGCCTTCAATGTCCATGGAGCCAGAGGAAACCACATGGACTTTGGTCAGCTGTATCAGTTCTTAAATGCCAGGGGATGTGGGGATGTTTTCCAGATGTTCTTTGGTGTAGAAGGGCAGTGACTGAGCAAAGGGGATGTCAGACCTGTTGGCTCGCTGTTCCTCTGTTGATCAAGCTGTTCTTCCTTGAAATTCAATTTCAGCTCCATTCTAGAATGTTCTAAGGTTGGGGTCATAAGAAAAACAATTAACTCTAGCTGAAATGTATCAGTTAAGACATGCCATGCCTGAAAGAAGAACTGATTTTCAACTTGTAAACTTTTTTTTGGTTTTTCGAGACAGGTTTTCTCTGTGTAGTCCTGGCTGTTCAACTTGTAAACTTTAAATATAACAGAGAAGGGTGGAGAAATGGCTCAGAGGCTAAGAGCATTTACTGCTCTTGCCAAGGACCAAAGTTCAGTCCCCAGCACCTGTGGCAGGGAAGCTCATAACCACCTGTAAGTCTTTACTTCAAGGCATTGGATGTACTCTGTCCTCCAAGGGTGCATGCGTGAACATAGACAGGAAAATATATTCCGGGTATCAGAACCCTGGAGCTGGAGTTACAGGAGGTTGTGAGGTGCCCACTGTGGGTGCCAGGAACCAAAGTTGGGTCCTCTGCAAGAGCAATGCACCCTTTTAACCACTGAGCCACCTCTACAGCTTGGAAATGTCTTGATGTGAGCTGGATATGATGGTACATTCTTGTAATTCCAGCACTTGGGAAGTCGAGGCAGGAGGATTGGAAGTTCAAGGCCAGCTGGTCTACATCAGACTCTGTCTCACAAAACAAAAATAAAAACAAAGTCATTCATGCAGAAACTTTTGAAAGACAAATTATATGTAAAGGTAATTTTGGTGGTTCAACGTGCTAGACATTTCCAACACTCTTCTGCCTTGACTGAGGGACCTGGAAAAGCTTCCTGGTCACCTCCCTGACCTCTCTTGCAGCTACGTTTGGCTGTAGGTTACAGCTGCAGGATTTCTGGGGATGAATTTGCTTCTCTTCTCTTTCTGCCACGGACCCTGAAGTGATGGCAGGAGAAGGGAGTGATGGGCTAAGATATCTCAGAGATGCCATTGTACAAGATACCTTGTCAGGTGCAGACCCAATGTTAATCCTTGCCTATCTCCAGACCTTTGAAATAAATGAAATTTTAAACTCTCTGTGCTTGTTATCAGCAATCAGTAGTCAGAAGTTTGGAACTACCCTGTCTTCTAAAGTAAAACAGAATAAAACCTTCCTTATTGGTGTTTGTGGTTCATTTCTAATTCCATGTGCTTAGATTTGGCCCCTGTCTGGGCTTGCAGCACTGAAGACTGGGGCATGAGCAGAGCTCAAATGCTTTGTTGTCCTTGTTTCTTTAAGACAGGGCCTCAATGTGTAGCCCTGGCTGGCTTGGGACTTACTGCGTATATCAGATTGGCCTTCACCTCACAGAGATCTATGTGCTTCAGCCTCCAGCATGCTGGGATTAAAGGTGTGTGTGTGTGTGTGTGTCTGTCACTGCACTCAGTTTGAGCTCAAATGTTTTCAAAAGTCCTTAAATATTAACTTTACCTTTATTGTTTGGGATTAAAGGTGAAACTAAGGGCAACTCTATATTCCAGCCAGAGGGATTAAAGATGTGTGCTAAGGGCCGAGACACACTCTAACTAGAAACAGGTTTAGATATCATGTAACAGAGGAGTGCAGGTTTTATGACCTACTAATTAAGGCACTTTTTTGATCCAGATGTGGTAGTGTATTCCTTTAATTCCAGTACTCCAGAAGCAGAGGCAGGTGGATCTCTCTGAGTTTGAAGCTATCCTGGTCTATATACTGGGTTCTAGGTTAGTCCTGACTACATGATGAGACCCTGTTCCTCAAAAAATTTTCTATTTGAAAAAAATGTGAGCCTATAATTCCAGCTCTTGGGAGGCTGAGGCAGGACAGTGGAAAATATGAAGACATCCTAGGTTACAGAGTAAGAACTTGTCTCAAACAGATGAAGACCAAACATCGTCTTATGGTACAGCATATGCAGCACCCTCATCATTGGGCCCATCATAACAACGTTGAGAAACAACATCAGAATGTCCCTCGGTACTGTGTTATCACCAGCACTTGCTGTTGTTTTGCCAGCATAATATATGAAAAGCCTAGGATTGTGTTAGGTTTTAGATATGAGAGGAGATGGGGCTAAGGAGAGAGGTACTCCGTCAAGTCACTCTCCAGATACTATTAACACCACTCCTCATAGCCCTCTCCATCCAAACACACACACTGGGTTCTTTCAGTGGCCTCTAGGATGTCAGAAAGGCAGGAGAGGTGTATATTCATGTTGGGTCTGAAATAGAACTTCAGGCTTTCTTAAGGAAAGCAGAACCTATTCTTAAGGCCCATTTTGAAGGAAGTATGGAGGGGGCATGTGTTGTGTTTGGAGGCAATGGAGCCAGGATTGGCTCATGGCACCTAATTAGACTAAAAGACATGATGTATTCTATTTCTGGATGAGATGGGTGTTTGGAAAGTCCCAAGGACCTCTCTGCATAAGGAGCATCTATAAGAACAGTGAACCTAGTTAGCATAGGATGTGACAGATCTCACTTTCCCTGCCCGATATCTGGAAGAGCTTGTTACCCGGGTCCCAGGAAGAGTAGGAGTATGGGTGGAGATGGAGGTAGGGGCCCTGTCTCATGCCTCTGTGACCTGATGTTGTTTCTTTTTTTAATATATTTTGAGACAGATCTTCACGTATCCCAGGCTGCCCTTGAACTCACTAAGTATGTAAAGCTGACTTTAATTTTCTGATCCGCCTCTTCTACCTCTGTCTTCAGTGCTGGTACTGGAGGTTGTGCCAGCACTCCTGGTTGCTCAATGTAGGGAATCAGACGCAGGCTTCAGGACTGCCAGGGAAGCCCTCTACCATGTTAATCACTCCCATCCCTGCTCTTTTTATTTGATTTTTAGTGTGCATGAAGATTTTTTATTTTAACTAATTAATCAATTAATTGATTGATTTTGGTTAAGACTGGGTTTCTCTGTTTAGCCCTGGAACTTGCTCTGTAAATCAAACTTAGGATTTAGAGATCCATCTGCCACTGCCCCAAAGCTCTAGGATCAAAGGAGTGCACCTTGCCTGGGCTCCAAGATACATTTACATTGTATAAGAAAAGTTATAAGAATAAGACAATGAGTAGCCATAATGTTACTGTAACATTATAAATGTTTTAGGAGTCTCCACTCCTGTGCTGTTGCTGATTACAGTCTTGGTCTTTGCTGGTGTGAACCCTCTCCTAAAAGTGTATAGCACTCTCATATGTCTTTGTACTTTCCTGGCATATATGTGTATCCCTATGCAATATTTCATGGCTTCATTAAAAACATACTTGCTTTTCTATTTATGTGCATGGGTATCTATGGGGGTCAGAAGAGGGTATTGGATCCCCCAGAACTGGATTTATACAGGTTTTAACAAGAAGGCTAGAAGTTAAATTTGGGTTTTCTGAAAGAGCAGGAAGCACTCTTAACCACTGAGCCTTTCTGAACCCCCTAACCACTGAACTCAACCCTTATGGTTTAACATTTTTGAGTGAGGCATGCAATAGATATTTAATTATTTCCTCAAACAGTAGTTAGTTTTTCCAAAGATGTTTGAGATGTTACTTTATTAGTACTTGAATGCGATGAGAAAGTTTAAAGGTATATGAACTCTTGCTGCAGAGGACTCTAGTTGGGTTCAAAACACCCGTATCAAGTGGCTCACAACGACCTGAAATTTCAGCTCCAGGGTATACAATACCTTCTTCTGGCTTCCATGGGTGCATGAGCGTGAACACACACACACACACACACACACACACACCCACCACTTAAAATGAATTTTTAAAAAAGTCCAATCTAAGTCCACATTCCTCTAATTGGCATATAATTTGATATTATATGTGCAAGATCTGTCTTAAGTCTTTTAAAATGTATTCTTCCCCAGCCCCTGTCAATATAACTGTTAGTGAAAACATTATTTTTTGGTAGAATTTCCCACATTCTGAATTCTTTGGCTGTGCCAGTGTTATTTTATATGGTCCTCGGTATTCTGTAAATTATTAGATCTGAAGCGCAGCTAGACTCAACTTTGACTTTTTTTTTTTCAAGAATACTTAATAGGTCTTGAATACTTTCTATTGCATTACATCAAGACACATAATAGCTCACTGATAGTCTTTCGATGTTCATAAATTTAAAGGGTTTTGAGGATATGCTGCTAAGGATTTAGCCAGTCCTTTGCGTCTCTTAGGCAAGTATTCTACCAATGAGCTGCACCCAAAGTTTGATACTATTATTATCTGATATTGTCAGATACTGTCAGTGTGGTCCAACTTACTATGGGCTCTTTTCCATGACCTAACTAACTCTTGCCTCACTTTAGTATGGAAAACAGGGAGAGCTCTACAAAGAATATAGCGTAAAACAGTATCCAAATTCTAGTTAAGAGGGGAATCTTGTTAAACGCAGAATATGATTCTCTAGCCATGGGCCCGAGAGTTTGTTTTTCATGCGGATGATCGCATCACCTTCTTTACCTCTAGCACTTTTTAGCACAGTTGCTTCCATATCGTTCTATTGCTATGCTGTCCGAAACTATAGCTGAAGTCAAATTCCCACACACTAGGAAGGAAAATTCACTCACAAATCCCTAGGACAGGTTTGGCGCCACGGGCTCTATGCTGGCTTCTTATTGGTCAGCAGTGACGCCACTCACGCAGGCGTGGCCTTCTTTGTTACGTTTCAGGCAGCGGATGGTCAGAGTCCTGACAGGGAGGCGGGAGCGGAAGTGGGAAGCCGAAAGGCTGGGAGGGCGAGGGGGAAGTGGCTACAATGAGTCCCCTTCCGGCGCGAGGGACCGGAAGTTGTGGCCAGGCCGTGTCAACTTCGGCTCTGCAGACTGAGAACCCGGCCGACACCGCCACCATGGGCGGGAAGAACAAGCAGCGGACCAAGGGGAACCTGAGGGTGAGTGCCGTGATGGGAGCCCCTCGGCACGCGGCCCGGGTGTCCGGAGGGCCGTGAGGGAGGCGTGTGACCTCCCTGTGTGTGCGACCCCGCGGGTCGAGGAGTTGAGACCCAAACGGCGTTTCACACCGGATCTTTGAAACGGAGCGCGCACAGGGAGGTGTCACCGGGAAACGGTGTCAGCGTGCACCGGGCGGTCCTTGCCCAGGTGGCCGGGCTTGTGTAGGAGCTGTGGGAAGAAGCAAGCGTGGGCTTCGTTTACTCGGAAACGTATAGTGGCTTTCCGCGTCCCTCGCAGTCAAGGCCGGAGCCCGTAGGTGGTATGCCTGGTGGTGTCAGGTCTATGTCACCCATTGGGTCTCTGGCCTCGAGCTCACCTCGCTTTTCCTGCTTCACTCTGGCCACCCTGAACTTGCCACCCTGAACTTGGCCACGAACTTGGCCTGGCCTGGTAGGCTCCGGATGGCCATATGTTAGGTGGTTCTAGACACCTCAGTGCACCCTTCCTTCAGTAGCAGCTCCCCTTTTAATGTGGCTGTTCTCGTGGTAACTACACTGCGTGCCATGTAAATTACTTCTTGCTTTATAAGCATTTTGAAGGCAGGTGTTTCTCGGCTGCCTTCATCCTAATGGATCACACACACAGTTCGGTTTTATAGAACTGTTCCACCATTTCTGAATCAGTTAACTTTAGCGACTTCAATATCAAAGCATAACAATTACAGTAGGTTAATTACCATGTTAAATGCTTTTCATGCATTTTTTGTTGCGTTGTCACAGCATAAAAACGTCACTGTTTTAGGGCAAGGACATTAGAATTAAAATTTGTATTTTCTTCATTTTTTTGTGTCTCTCGTGTGTGTGGTGTGTGTGGTGTGGTGTGTGTGTGTGTGTGTGTGGAGGGAGAGAGAGAGAGAGAGAGAGAGAGAGAGAGAGAGAGAAAGAGAGTGTATCTGGTTGTGTTCGAACTTTCTGTAGACCAGGTTGGCCTCGAACTCCCAGAGATCCTCCTGCCTCTGCCTCTGGAGTGTTGGGTTTCAAGGTGTGTGCCACTATAACCGGCCTTTGTTTTGTTTTGAGACAATTTACTGTCTAACTCTGCCTGTGTGAGACTCTGCCTGGCCTGGAATTCAGCTATGTAGAGGACTAGTAAATTTGAGAGACCTACTTTCCACTGCCTTGAGAATATAGGGTTTAAAGACATGAGCCAAACCCAGAAATCTCCATATTTACTGAGTCACTAGCTGTTATATTTGTTCACATTTCATCTTCATCTCTTAATTTATAAATTTTGCTGACCCTTTAGAGAATTAATTTCAGTATTTAACACCCAAATTCTCCACCTTATATATTCTAAAAACAGTGCCATTCTTCATATAACATCAGAAACTTTAACTGTGGTAGACTTACAATTCACATTTCTAAATTCATATGTACACACACACACACACATGCACATTGTTTTTCGAGACAGGGGTTCTCTGTGTAGCCCTGGCCGACCTGGAACTCACTCTGTACACCAGGCTGGCCTCGAACTCAGAAATCCGCCTGCCTCTGCCTCCCAAGTTCTGGCATTAAAGGCGTGTGCTACCACTGCCCGGCTTCACCTTTATATTTTTAATTCTGTTTTTGTTTTATTTTGATTTTGGTTTTTTGAGATAGTTTCTCTGTGTAGCACTGGCTGTCCTGGAAGTCGCTCACAGAGATGTGCCTGTCTCTGCCTCTCCAGTGCTGGGATTAAAGGTGCACCATCAGGACTGACTTAATGATTGTAGGTAACAGCGACATTTTCAAAACATTTATGACTCAGTCAAATATCACTTGTTCCCTTTGACCAGGAATACATTAAAAGACACATAAAAAAACCACTTAAAAGACACATTTAAGTCTTTTGATTTAGACAGTTTCCCATTTGTGCATTCTAAATGAGTGTGTCTTTTATGTCATAATAACCAGGAAGAGTTGGCCATTGGTTTGGTTTGTTTAAACTCATTTAATTGCCTGGCAGTGGTGGCATACACCTTTAATCCCAGAACTTGGGAGGCAGAGGCAGGTGGATTTCTGAGTTTGAGGCCTGCCTGGTCTACAGAGTGAGTTCCAGGACAGCAAGGGCTACACAGAGAAAAACCAAAAAAACCAAAAAACCAAAAACAAAAACAAAAAAAACCCCTCATCTAATTGTTTCTTTATATCACTTCAGGTTAAGCCATTTTTGACCAGAATGCTTTGTATGATGCCATTTTCAGTATATCACACCAGAAGTGTACAATACTTTTTTCCCCTTCAAACCAGTGTTTCTCTGTGTGTAGCTCCGGCTGTACTGGAACTAGCTAGCTTTTTAGTTTTTAAAATGTTGTCTCATAGTGGGGCAGTAAGAGGACAACTTTCGGGAGCCCATTCTCTCCTTTCACTTGTGGGTTACCAGGATGGAAGTCCAGATTGTCTGACAGCATGCATAGCCATTGTTTTTACCCTCTGAACCATCTTACTGGACCTGGACTTGAACTTAAAAATAGCATTTGTTCAATAGAAAATAGTGCTGGAAGCCATATATATTTGTAGATTATAGTATATACATGTCTTTTTTGTTGTTTTGACTTTTTGTTTTGAGATGGGATTTTTCTATGTGGTATAGCCTGATCTGTAACTTCTTATGTAGCCTAGGCTGGCCTCAAACTTTCACCTTCTTGTTTTAGCCTCTTTAGTGCTTGGGTTACAGGCTTGTGCCATTAAGATGGTTAACTGCTCTTTCCTTTGTTTGTTTTGAAACTAGGTCTCATATGTATCATTCAGGCTGGACTTGATATCCTTATATAGCTGAGTCTGACCCTAACATCCTGATTCTCTCATCTCCCCTCCCAGTGCTGGGATTGTGGGATTACAGGTTTGCCCCACCACACAGCTTCTGATTGCTATTCTTGAAGTGTCAGTAATGGCAGGCACAGATTTGTAAGAAAGTATCATGGCGTATGAAGCAATTATGAGATAAGCATGAATGAATGAATGGAGAGAGTGTGAGAGAACAGAAGAGAGTGCTGATTGATCTGAGGGAGAAGTACATTGCAAATACTAGTGAAAGGAAAGAAGAGTTTCAGATGGAGAGAAAAGATTATGTGAAGACTAAATTGTGAAAGAGCGTGTATTATACTTAGGAAACTTTGAGTGGAATTTAGGGTATTGAATAATGGGAGAAGGTGTCAGAACCCATCTAGGACAGGTTGTGGCAAGCAAGTGAGTTTTCTGGAGATATCCCACCATTTTGCATGGCTTCGATGGTGTGCTCTGAGATGTAGGGTCCTCCTTCCTCCCATGCTCCTGCGCTGCTGATACGCCTTGTCTGCCATCAATATATAGCCTTATGGTTCCTGGCATTAGCCCACCCTATTGGGCCAATTTCCTGCCAAATCAATATGAAGATGTATTTTCATGAAATAATGCTGTTTAGATGAATTAATGATTTCATAATTCTAGATAATGATTGTATAGAATTCCCAAATTGATACAAGTAATCTTAAGCCCCCTATAGAAAAAAAAGGTGCAAATAGAGCTCTGTAAACTTAATGTGTCATGGGCTAATTGCACTAGGAAAAGAAAACAGGGTTGGAACAAATTTACAGATTGGGAAAACATTCCTTCTAGGTTAGGAATGAGGGGACTATCTTGTAACTAAAGGTCATAAACTGGAAATGGGCAGTTTATTGTAGGTGCAAGGACAAAAAAATTGCTGGACTAGTTTCTCTATACAAGACTTCAAAATAATAAGACAGAAGGCAGATGATTGGTCTCTTGACAAAACCTTGCTAACTTATGACAAAGGTTATTGCTTTAAACTTATAATGAGCTTAAAGAGGCTAAAAAAACAGATAATAATTGTCTAGTCAGGTACTAGTCTTAGTTAATGGAAAGACATGTAAACAATTCTGCTATAACTCCTTAGGCCTTATTCACCTAAGATTTAAACTGTTGCTTCAAACTTACTGTGAACTATTGAATGTAAAAATTCTTCAAAAAACACGATCAATTATCCTGAGAAGGTATAAAAACTAAGAACAACAGTAAATTGGTAGTGTAGCTTTTTTGTGCTTCATCTAGTATGTGTGTTGCCTTTGTGTGCCTGAGTTTTCTTTTCCTTTCCTTTCCCTTCCTTTCCTTTTTTTTTTTTTTTTTTTTTTTTTCCTCCCTGAATAGCAAGAGAGAGTTAAATTACCAGAGTCATCAGGTTTGGCCCCAGTTGCGGATTCTATGCCTTCCTCTGGAACCTAACTGTTGGGGTGGGACCCTGGCAAGAAAGGAAGGATTGAGGGGGTGGGGGCTAAGTAGGATAAGAGTAGTAGGCATAGTAGGAGATGAATCTGAAAAGTTGAAGACAGGTGGGAGATCTTATAAGCCTTCGATTTGGTCTTTAAACCATAGACTCAGAATCACTAACTCAGCTAGCCTTGGAGAATCCAGGTACAAAGAATGGTCAGATGTAGGTATAGTATATGAGAACTGCCAAATGTAGAATAAGGTTCTTAGTGTGTGCTCATGCGCATGTGTTTCGATCTTCATAGCACTAGGGTTACAAGTATGTGTAACCATACCAGGCTTCTTTTTATGGGTTCTGGGGTCAAACCTAGGACCTCATGCGTGGGAGTGAGGGAAAGTCCTTTCAGGGTCCCACCCCGACAGTTAGGTTCCAGAGGAAGGCATTGAATCCCCAACTGGGGCCAAATCTGATGACTCTGGTAATTTAACTCTTTCTTGCTATTCAGGTAGGGAAAAAAAAAGAAAAGAAAAAAGGAAAGGACTAGATTATCATTCTTGCTCAAGGGTCTTTGTGTGTGCGTGTGTTTTGAGTCAGGGTTTCTTCATGTAATTCTGGCTGACTTGGAATGCCTTCTATAGTCCATGTTGGCCGAGACTTTGAACTCAGAGATCCACCTGCCTCTGCCTCCTGAATGATATGTGCCACCACTGTCCAGCTTGCCTAATATTCTTAAATTTTTAAAAAAGTGATTATTTATTTATGTATGTGCATGAGCACGCCTGCATCTGTGCACTTATGGGGAGATCAGAGGAAATCAGTTCTCTTCTTTCACCATGCGGGCCTTAGGATGTAACTTAGGTCCTCAGGTTCTGCATAACGTTCCTTTACCTCATATGCCATTTTACTTGGCCCTTAGGTTTGTAATTTTTTTTTTTTTTTTTTTTTTTTGGTTTTTTCGAGACAGGGTTTCTCTGTGTAGTCCTGGCTGTCCTGGAACTCACTCTGTAGACCAGGCTGGCCTCGAACTCAGAAATCCGCCTGCCTCTGCCTCCCAAGTGCTGGGATTAAAGGCGTGCGCCACCACCGCCCGGCAGGTTTGTAATTTTTATTTGGCTATGGGTATAAATATCTAATCTGCAAAGATCAGAAAATAACTGTATTTTATATCCAGAGTAGACGACACAGGTGAGGGCAAAAAGCAGCTCACAGTTCTGAATATACTTGTGAAAGAGTTAAAGAAATTAATTTCTTGTATAGTTCAAATATTCATTTTCTCTTTAACAGCAGATCCCCTATCTTTCAGAACTAGTTGATTTGTATATTATAAATATCAGTTAAAAACACTGTGGTTCAGAACAGAGTATTATTTTTTAAAAAAATTTATTTGTAATTAATGTATGTGTGAGAAAGTGCTCTGACTGTTTTTGCTTTGTTTTGCTTTCTTATCAGCCTTCAAACAGTGGCCGAGCTGCGGAACTCCTTGCCAAAGAGCAGGGAACAGTTCCTGGGTTTATTGGTTTTGGAACATCTCACAGTGACCTGGGCTATGTTCCTGCTATTCAAGGAGCAGAAGACATAGACAGTCTTGTGGATTCTGATTTCCGAATGGTGCTGCGGAAACTTTCCAAAAAGATGTTACGACAAAATTAAAGGCATGTTTTCTTATTTTCACAAAAACAATACTTAAAAATGTAGTTTTATTTGAATAAATGTTAGGTATATTTGATATAAAGAAAATTCTGTAGTAATTTATCAATAGATCTTTTTACAGTTGTAATATGACACATAGTTTAGTTGACACTTAACTTTTAGGTTACAAATTAGTTTGTTGCTCTGAAACATTTTAGAATCTTGGCTACATAGTTATTCATGGTTGGGGAATATAATTTTTAAAAAATTTTTAGTTATTTTTAGGATTTTGCTAGGTAGCCCTTGATGTCCTGGAATATAATATGTAGACCAGGTTGTTCTTAAATTTGTGGCCTGCTTCCTGAGTGCTAGAATTACAGGTGTGAGCTACCATGCCTGGCTGTTGTTTGTATGTGTGTAAGTTATGTGTGTGTGTGTGTGTGTGTGTGTGTGTGTGTGTGTATGTATGTATGTGAGTGTTTTGCCTGAATGTATGGGCACCATGTCCATGTGTGTGGCCAAGAGACAAGAGAAGTTGTTGGATCTTCTGGAACCTGAGTTATGGCTGTGAGTTGTCATGTGGGTGCCTGGAACTGAACCTGGGTTCCTTGAAAAGAAACCAGTGCTCTTAACTGCTGAGCCATCTCTTCACACTCTTATTTCTTGATGCAACATTGTGAAGTTGCTAAGCTAGTCTGAGGTGTTCTGGGCTTCAGTGATCTTCCTTAGCTTCTGGGTAGCTGATGCCGTGCTTGGCTCACTCAGCTTCAGCCTTTTAATATTTGTTTGTTTGGTTGGTTTTTTTGAGACAGGTTTTTTTCTGTATAGCCCTGGCTATCCTTGAATTCACTGTACAGACAGATTGGCTTTGACCTCAGATCTGCCTGGCTCTGCCTCCCAAGGGCTGGGATTAAAGGCCTGCCCCAGTACCACATGGCTTTGTTTTCTTTGTTTATTATTAAAGTCTAAAAGTCAATGGTTAAGTTTTTGCTATAGTGGACTGTGAAAGAATTTTTCATGTTTCTTTGTGGCACAGACAGAAATGATGCATTCTCCTTTTAAATAAAGTAGACTAAGTTCACAGAACGAAAGGAAGAAAATTGGTAGGTCATGTTACCTCTGTTAATCCTTGATGATATTAATTATTTTCAGGCAATGCAAGAATTTGGAACTATGTGCACAGAGAGAGACACAGAAGCTGTAAAGGGGGTTCTTCCGTACTGGCCAAGAATCTTCTGCAAAATCTCCCTTGTAAGCATTAGAGTTTATGAGCTTGTTTCTGCTTAAATGATTTATTTCTGGAGAGGGTTTGCCCTCTGCATTTCTACAGAAGATTGAGAATGAGTTCCTTGTATTACTCTGTCTTTGAACCTATCTTGGATACAATCTCACTGGAAATGGGGAGAAAGGAAAAATTATTTTACATGATTGTCAGTAAAGAAACCCTAAATCTGCAATATTTCAAAGCAAGTTTTTTTCCTTTTCTTTTTTTTCTGGCTTCTAATTGAATTCAGGGCATTGTTAGCTTAGAACATGTGCTCCACTCTGAGTTTTTCCTCTAGCCTGTCAAAAGTTATTATTAGTTTGATTATACATATAGATGAATTACTACTGTGAGTCATTGTAGATATTTACAAATATTAGTATTTGTTTTTAAACCACATTTCTGCTTTCAATAGGATCATGATCGTCGGGTTCGAGAAGCCACACAGCAAGCTTTTGAAAAACTTATCCTTAAAGTAAAGAAGCACTTAGCTCCGTATTTAAAAAGTGTAATGGGATATTGGCTAATGGCTCAGTGTGATACATATCCCCCAGCTGCATTGGCAGCAAAAGATGCATTCGAAGCTGCTTTCCCTCCAAGCAAGCAACCTGAAGCCATAGCGTTTTGTAAAGAAGAAATTACAACTGTGAGTGTTTGGAATCATTCTGTACCTGTGTCTCTCAGTTGTCTAAGGGCTCTCAGGCATCCAGTGGAGCTGCCTTACCTGCTCTTGTAAAGAACAAGCAAACTGCGTCTCTCTCTCACATATACAATAAACATAAAAGATATCTGTAACCTCAAAAGGTATGGAGGGGCTGGCAAGATGGCTTGCCATGTAAGCCTGAATACCTGACTATGTTCCTTACAATCCTCAAAGGTATATAGAGAGAACTGACTCCACAGCTGTCCCTGACCTGCATGTGTACACAGTATGTGTTCTCTGTGGGCTGGAGATGGGAAAGGAAAGCAGTCCTAATCTGTCTCTCCGATTTTTTTTTTTTTTTTGGTTTTTCGAGACAGAGTTTCTCTGTGTAGCCCAGGCTGTC
Organism: Mastomys natalensis; assembly: GCA_021653895.1. Lineage (NCBI taxonomy): Eukaryota > Metazoa > Chordata > Mammalia > Rodentia > Muridae > Mastomys > Mastomys natalensis. Next base: position 577,404 of record JAJTUV010000198.1, on the reverse strand, counting down.
CTGGAACTCACTCTGTAGACCAGGCTGGCCTCGAACTCAGAAATCCGCCTGCCTCTGCCTCCAAGTGCTGGGATTAAAGGCGTGCGCCACCACCGCCTGGCTGTCTCTCCGATTTTGATTGGCTGATCATCCTACTGTACTGCTGTAGCGAGAATAATGACCGACAAGTAGCTACAAGTATTTAGAGGAAAGTTCTTTTGATGGGAATTTGTGCTGTCATAAAGTACCCTGTCTTTATCACAGTACCAGCCAACTCAGAGAATATATAGAAATACAAAAATGGGTAAAATTTAGACCTGTTAGTTTTGATGCCAAAAATTGCTAGTCTGTGGTTAAGGGTATGAGAATTTTTAGAAGGTGGATTTTCCCTACATCTGATTACAGTTGTCAGTCCCATAAAATCTCAAGGCTTTGGTGGTTTTCTCCTTCAGGTACTGCAGGATCATCTTCTGAAAGAAACTCCTGATACACTCAGCGACCCTCAGTAGGTTACATTGTTTCTAAGTAATGTACTCGAGGCATTTACTTTGTTGGTTTGCATGTATAATTTCAGTATGGCTTGTTTTGAGAAGGAATTCCAAATGCATGTGAAATTACCTCAGAGAGTGCTGCGTGGTACCTCCTGAACTTTGGCTGGCTGTTAAATTTGAATCTTCTGAAATACATATGTAGTTTTGTTAGAAAGAATTTTATTGTTTTTTCTTTTTTCTCTTCTTTTGGTTTATCAAGACAGGGTTTCTCTGTGTATCCATGGTTGTCCTAGAACCCACCCTGTAGACCAGGCTGTCCTAGAACTCAAGGAGATCTGCCAGACTCTGCCTTCTGAGTGCTGGGATTAAAGGGTGCACTGCCACCTGCCACCGTCTAGCTTTGTTTTTGTTATTTTTGTTGCTTTTTTTTTTAATTAACCTTTTGGCAGTCATAGCTGAAACTATTTTAAGATCTGGTGTACTTATAAAAAGAGAAGTAAAAATGTTTTATTTATATTTACTTTGTATTGTAACCAAGCTTTTAAGATGCCATCAAGGGAAGTAGTCAGATGTTTTATTGCCGTTCCTAGAATTGCCGAGTACATGTTGGGGAGAGAACACTGCTTGTTCGCTTACTCCATGCTGCTGGCTTTGCCTTTGTTTTCACCTTGGATTAGTTGGAAAATGTGTGATTAAAATTCTCCCTGTGGGCCGGCCAGATGGCTCAGTGGGTACATGCACTTAAGGTCCCTAAGACCAGCATGGAGGGAGGAAATTGCTCCCCCAGTTTGTTGTCTGACTTCCAGCTTTCTCATGCACACATGCACTCACACGTGCATGCACACACATATACCATGGCATAAATACATAGGTACACATGCTAAATACATGTGACAAAACTCCTATGAGTTTTGAAAGATGTTTGTGGTAGGGGAAAAGATACAGAAATAAGGTAGCTAGTAGAAATTTAATAAAACATAAAGAAATAAAACAATATAAAGGTGCCAAATATGTAGTTTGCCTTTTTTGTAATGTAACTTGTTTATTTTTCAAATTTAGAACTGTTCCAGAGGAAGAGAGAGAGGCTAAGTTCCACCGAGTTGTAACGTGCTCTCTATTGGCACTAAAGAGATTGCTTTGCTTCTTACCGAACAATGAGCTTGATTCTCTGGAGGAGAAATTTAAATCACTTTTATCACAGAATAAGTTTTGGAAGTATGGAAAGCACAGTGTACCTCAGGTATGGTAATAGCTTTGATTTTAAAACTTCGTTTCTGTAACTCCATCCTGACTTTGCTGCATTTATGCTTGTGTTTATTACTTACGCTTACAGTCATGCAAGCACATCTCTGTGGTTGGTCCTTCAGGACTTACTTGCCTCTCTATTAGACTGCAGTCTGTATTCACTTCTGTGTTGTTGTTGAGCATTGAACTGACTGGCATCCATGCTTTTGTTGATGTCACTTTCTTATGTAGGTTGGCCTGAGTCTCCTGTGGGCTGGGATTAACAACATGCATCATTATGGCCAGCTTTCTTTACATTCTCTTAAGGCAGTGTAGTCTGTCCTGGTGTGGATTTTCTTTCACACATTCATGGGCCCTGCTTATGAATTATTAGAATTCTTAAATCTGTGCATTGGGATATTTGATTGCCTCTGAATTCTCAGATGTTCCCTCCAGATATTTCCTTCATTTCATTCTTTCTTCTTTGGAATTATAACTAATTATAGATTAAATGTCCTATATTCTGTCTTGTATGTCTCGTGTTTTTCACAGTTTTCTCTCTGTGTATGAATAAGTTCTTTTATTCAGTCTTCTACTTCACTGATTGTGTTTAATTTCCTTGTTTCAGTCCATCCATAGTACTCAAGCAAAATAGCCTAAGTTGAGTAATTCAAAAAAGGTAGAAATACATGTCTCACAGTTATAGAGGCTGGTTAAGACTCGACGGAGGGGCTAAAGATGGCTCAGTGGTTTAGGGCTCTTGTTGCATTTGCAGAGGATCTGGGTTTGATTTCCATAACCCACATAGTAACATACAACCATAGGCATCTCTGGTTCTAGGGGATCTAACACCCTCTTATAGCCTCCACCCTTAGCTTGTGGCCTCTACTTGCCTCTGCAGGCATCAGGTGGGTACATGGTGCACATACATAAGTGCAGGCAAAACACTCATAAAATAACTCTAAAAATACTTTTTAAAAGACTAGATAAATATTCTAGCAGATCTTCTATTAGGGATTATTTTTTCAAAGATGGTTGTCTTAGTTAAGGTTTTACTGCTGTGCACAGACACCATGACCAAGGCAACTCTCATAAGGACAACATTTAATTGGGGCTGCCTTACAAGTTCAGAGGTTCAGTTCATTATCATCAAGGCAGGAGCATGGCAGCATCCAAGCAGGCATGGATGGAGGAGCTGAGAATTCTACATCTTCATCTGAAGGCTGCTAAGAGAAGACTGGCTTCCACTGTGGTTAGGAGGAGGGTCTTAAAGCCCACGTCCACAGTGACACACCTACTCTAACAAGGCCACACCTCCAAATAGTGCCACTCCCTGGGCCAAGAATATTTTAACTACCACATAGATTTATACTTCAAAGATGGGCCCTTGTCACTGCATCCTAATGTGTTGGAAGACATGGAAGGGCAGAAGGGCAGCCTTGCTCCATTAAGCCCTCCTGTGCGAGTATTGTCTTTCTGCTTTGTTTTACTGCTGTGTTTGTTTCCTTTTCTTTTTTGGCTTCAAACTCAGAAATCTGCCTGCCTCTGCCTCCCAAGTGCTGGGATTTAAATGGTGCGCCACCACTGCCCAGCTGTTTGTTTCCTTTTATTTATTTGTTTGTTTGTTTTCCAGACAGCCTGACTATGTAACTGGAATGTGCTGTAGCTCTGGAACTAGCTATATAGATAGGCTGGCCTTGAACTCACAGATCCTCCTGCCTCTGCATCCTGAGTACTGAGACTAAAGACATTGCCACTGTGTTGAACTTTCTTTTGTTAATTATTAATTATATTTATGAAGGTAATGTGCTCAAGAACTAATTACTTCTAAATAGCAGTTAAGTTTCAGCATGTGAGCTGAGGTAGTGGGAAACACTAGATGTAACATGGCCCTTGAGCTTTAAATTTAACTGTATTAGATTAATAAATTTTGTTTTGGAATTATGCTTTTTCAGATTTATGGTCTATTATCTGAAAAAAGGACAGAACACTTCTATTGTTTGTATCTTTGAGACCAAGTTTCTATGTGTAGCCCAGGCTATTCTGGGATCTGTTCTGTAGACCAGACTGTGTGAACACACAGATATCTGCCTGCCTTTGCCTCCCAAATGCTGGAATTAGGTTCTTTAGATAAGCACTTCTAATGAAGTTTGTAGATGATTAATTTTAAATCTTGTATTTTGCTATGCTTGCTTTCTTTGTATTCATTGTGGCTAATGTCTTGACTGATTTGAAACCCCAAATGAAGGGTTCTGCTATTAAATAGGGTTTCTGTTAAAAATTATATTCTTTCTGTCTTTATTTTGCCTTGCTGATTCTGAGTGTCTTTTAAGATTTTTTTTTTTTTAATTTTAATTTTTATTTTTTTTGGTTTTTCGAGACAGGGTTTCTCTATGTAGCCCGGGCTGTCCTGGAACTCACTCTGTAGACCAGGCTGGCCTCGAACTCAGAAATCCGCCTGTCTCTGCCTCCCAAGTGCTGGGATTAAAGGCGTGTGCCACCACCGCCCGGCGTCTTTTAAGATTTAAAGACTATTTTTATATAGTGCCTTCAGTCATGCAAGCAGGAGTTGTGAGCAGCTGCCACTCATGACTGCCATAATTAGTTGTGTCAAGTGTCTTTGTGCCTTTCATTTCATTCCGCTTTCTGGTACTTCTTTTAGGTCCGCTCAGCGTATTTTGAGTTAGTTTCTGCTTTGTGCCAGCATGTGCCCCAGGTGATGAAAGAGGAAGCTGCCAAAGTGAGCCCATCTGTCCTGCTCAGCATTGATGACAGTGACCCTGTGGTCTGCCCGGCTCTCTGGGAAGCTGTGCTCTACACACTGACAACTATTGAGGTATGGAAGGGAGGCACACTTCCCTAAAAGCCACATGAGAGAGTGCATTATGTTGTCCTGTCTAATAAAACTAACTGGAAGAATGCTAAAATTTGTTCAACATGCTGAACTCGCCATGAATGGCACAAATGTTGTACTCTCTTCCAGATGCCTTTTTTTTTTTTTTTTTGAGATAGACTCTTAGACTCTTTGTACATAGTCCTGGCTGTCCTGGATCCTGGAATGTACTCTGTGGACCAGGCTGCCATCTAACTCACCAGCATCTGCCTCCAGAGTGCAGGGATTAAAGGCGTGTGACACCTTGTCTGGCTGGTTTTTTTTAAGACATTCATTTACTTTCTCATGTAACGGGTTTTGGGATTTTGAGTCTCCTCAGGGAAGCATAGCAGTGTTGAGTGGCTGTGGTCTTGGGTCACAGTGTTATGTATGGCCTTTGGCTTAGCCTCACTGTGTAGCTCAGGAACTTTAGAAGCCAGTCTCAGTGTCTCAGCATGCAGCAGTATTTCTAAGTTCTGCTTGCTTGGTTACTGTGCCTCTGGAAGGATATCTGAGTCAGAGATAGGTTTATTTCTTTAAGAGAATAGCTTTTCTAGAAGTGTTTTAAATAATCTTCCTGTTAACATAGCAAATACGTGATTATTAGATGTAGCATTTAATTTTTAGGAGTCTTATTTAAATTGTAGTGAGAGAGTTTAATACCTTGCTAGTTAAAGTATTTTAAATAAAAAAAATATATTTTTGAGGCAGGGTCTCTCTGTCACTCTGGCTAGCTTGGAACTCAGACGAGGCTGGCCTTGAACTCACACAGACTCACTCGATTCTGCTTCCAGGGTGCTGGAGTTAAAGATATGCCCTACCATATCTGGCCTTATTTTTGGAGGCAGGGTCTTCCTGTATGGACAGCCTGTGTATGTAGCTAGCCTTCCAAGAGTTGGGCACACACGTGTGCTCTGCCACTCCTTGCTTGATTCTCATCCTGGAGATTTGCTTTATCTTCTTTGTGAAACACGCTTCCAATTTTTAATTTCTATATAATTTTTTGTTTTGGTTAGGACTGTTGGTTCCATGTAAATGCCAAAAAAAGTGTGTTTCCCAAGCTGACGGCCATGATCCGTGAAGGTGGCCGGGGCCTAGCTGCTGTTATATATCCTTATCTTTTACCGTTCATCAGCAAGCTTCCTCAGTCCATCACAGAGCCGAAGCTGGACTTCTTCAAAAACTTTCTCACCTCTCTAGTTACCGGGTAGGCAAATACATTTCTGTTTACTTTAAAAATTGCATTTATTGTTTATTGTGTGTCTCACTTCTTTTTTAAAAACTGTCCAAGCTTTTGTGGTAGTATCTAGTACAAGAATAAATACAGTTAAGTATCTAGATGGAAATGTGCCGTATTCTGAATGAGTCATAGTGTTTTCATATTGTCAGATAAGGTGCCCAAATCCGTGTTAGAGCTGTTAAGGACCCATGATGTGGCTCACCTTCCTAGAAGCATATGTGAGGTCTCAGGTCCCATAAGCAAGTTCCAAAAAGTTACTTCTGTTTAATACTTTAAAAAGTTTACTGAATTTGTCGTTCAATGACTGATATGCATACTTTACTATGATAAAGTAGGATAATTAATAATTACAACTAATTAATTGTGATTAATAAATAACTATTAATTAGATATCACAGTTTAAATATCACAATTTCTTTCATGTTTCATCTTTTTTTTTTTTTTTTTTTTTTTTTTTGTGACAGGGTTTCTCTGTGTAGCCCTGGCTGTCCTGGAACTCACTCTGTAGACCAGGCCTGCCTCTACCTCCCAAGTGCTGGGGTTAAAGGCGTGAGCCACCACTACCTGGCCAGTTTTTAGTTTTAAGGATTTGATTTGAGGGGTTTTGCAGCCCCATGGAGGGGAGTAACAGTGTCAGCCAGCCAGACCCCCTGGAGCTCCCAGGGACTGGACCACCAACCAGAGAGTACACATGGAGGGACTCATTGCTCCAGCTGCATATGTGGCAGAGGATGGACTTGTTGGACATAGGTGGGAGGAGTGGCCCTTGGGCCTGAGGGAGTTCGATGTCCCAGTGTAGGGGAATGCCAGGGCGGGAAGATGGGATTGGGTGGGTGGGTGTTGGGGCACCCTCATAGAGGCAGGGGAAGAGGGGATGGGACAGGGCGTTTCCTAAGGTGACACCTTGAAAGAGGAAAACATTTGGAATGTAAATAAAGAAATTATCCAATAAAAAAAAATTTAATTTTAAAGTCTTTATTTAGTATAATTTCCTTTTTAATGTCTTTTGTGATTCTGAGCTCTTCTTTTCTTCTTGAAAGAATAATCCTCAGTTATTATTTCCTAGGCTGTCAACAGAGAGGACCAAATCGAGCTCTTCTGAGTGCTCAGCTGTCGTGTCAGCATTTTTTGAATGCTTACGGTTTATAATGCAACAGAACTTAGGCGAGGAGGAGATGGTACAGATGCTTATCAACGAGCAGGTGCGTTTGCAAATCATCGTGCTCTGCACACAGAGGAAAGACTCAAGCTCACGGTATCCTCTTGACGGAGTTTGCAGTTAGCCTTCCAAAGGATTTCACTTTAAAATTTACAAATTGAATAGTATATTTCTGACTATAAATAAAAATTCTGTACTGTCAGTTGCTCTTGTGATATCCATAGACTAATTTACCATATCCTGTCTCTGGATTTAAATCCCTGACGTCTTTATAAAGAGACAGTGCAGAACAGAAGTTGCATGGTGCTTCTAGTGATGTGTAGTGAGGTTTCAGTTATTCAGTAATAATCTTGTTATTTCTAAAGTGCTCATATACATTTATGAACAGTTCTGTTTGACTGTGAGATCCATAATAAGAGCAGGCGCTATGATTATAGAAGCCTGTATATTTGATAATATCTTAGAGTCTATCTCTTTGGTTTTTTGAGACAGAATTTCTTTGTGTAGCCCTGGCTGTCCTGGAACTAGCTCTGTAGTCCAGTCTGGCCTTGGACTCAGAGTTCAGCCTGCCTCTGCTGTGCTGGAATTAAAGGTATGTGCCACTACTGTCCAGCTGTCTCACTTTCTTAGAGATTTTATGTGTATTTGTGAGGTGTGGCTGTATGGATGGGTGAGAGTAGGTACCTGATGGTCTAGATGAAGGATTCAAGTCCCCTGGAGCAGGAGTTAGAGGTGGTTGTGAAGTAGTTGTTATTGGTGCTGGGAACTGAACTCCAACCATCTACAAAAGCAATACATGCTCTTGACTACTGAGCCACCTTTCTAGCCCCATTATCATTTCTTGCTTGCCTGCCTGCCTGCCTTTCCCTCCATCCCATCCTCCCTCCCTTCCTTCTTTCCTTCCTTCTCTCTCTAGGTTTTGAGACAGGAATTCTCTGTGTGGTCCTGGCAGTCCTGGAACTCACTCTGTAGAGCTCCGTCTGGCTCCATATTTTACCTTTCTAATTCAGGAAAGGGATTCTGAATTTTTGGTGCCTAAGTGCTCCAATTATCTTCCAAATAACTTATAGTCTATTCATTATTTATACAAGGTCTTATGTAGCCCAGCCTAGCCATCAACTTCCTGTGTAGCCAAACAATATGTATGTTAAGGAAGCCAAGTGTTTCCACTTCCCAAGGGCTAGAATTACAGGCATACACCACTTCACTTGGCAGACTTCTAGTTTTGTATTGTTTTTGTATCTTTTAATTAAGTGACAAAAATGCAAAAAACTGATTGATCTTAGAAGATAGAAAGAAAACTAGGTTATGAATTATGGTTGATTACATCATAACATTGAGATAGAATAGAGTGAAATTGTCAAACTTTTTGAATGATTGGAAAATATTTGAATTACTATTTTCAGATTTATTTGTGTGTGTGTGTATGTGTGTGCATGTGTGCGCACACATGTTTAGTGTGTATGAATGCCAGAGGATGATTTCTTTTTTTTTCTTTTTTTTTTGGTTTTTCGAGACAGAGTTTCTCTGTGTAGCCCTGGCTGTCCTGGGACTCACTCTGTAGACCAGGCTGACCTTGAACTCAGAAATCCGCCTGTCTCTGCCTCCCAAGTGCTGGGATTAAAGGCGTGCGCCACCACTGCCCGGCCAGAGGATGATTTCTTGTGTCATTTCTCAGGACTCTATTCTTTGTGCTTTTTGAAGCAGGCTTGAAATGCACAGATTTGGGTAGGTTGTCTGGCCAGTGAACTCAAGTATCTGACTGGCATTTTTTTTTCTTTAACAGATTTTGGGGATTGAACTGAGGTCTTCATCCTTGCTTGGCATGCACTTTACTGACTGGACCATCTCCCTGGTCCTCAATTAGCAGACTGTAGACTGCTTTAACCTTATTTAAACTCTCCTGAAAACTAAAATTTAAAATTTGTACCTTCTCTTTCAGTTGATCCCATTTATTGATACAGTTCTCAAAGACTCAGGATTGCAACATGGGCCACTGTTTAACCATTTAGCAGACACGTTAAGTTCTTGGGAAGCCAAAGCAGATGTAGAGCAAGATGCTGAAACTGTTTACAACCTGGAGAATGTTCTGCTAAATTTCTGGGAAAGACTGTCAGCAATCTGCATTGAGAAAATCAGTGAGCCAGAAGCAGATGTGAAGTCTGTTTTGGGTGTGTCTAACCTAGTGGGGGTCCTTCAGAAGCCAAAGAGCTCACTGAAGTCAAACAGAAAGAAAAATGGTAAGGTCAGGTTTGCCATCGATACACCTGAAGCTCATAAGGGGAATGAGAAATGTGCATCTTCAGAAGGAGAGAACAGTGAAAGCTCTGAAGGAGGGACTGAATCTTCTCTCAGTTATACATCTTCAGACCTAGTATCTCCTTTAAGGAAAAAACCTCTGGAAGACTTAGTCTGTAAACTGGCAGAGGTGAGCATTAGCTTTGTCAACGAGCAGAAGTCAGAGCAACACCTGCAGTTTCTCTCTACGCTGCTTGATTCCTTCTCCTCAGGCCGAGTATTTAAGATTCTCCTTAGTGACAAACAGGAAGATGTTGTCAAAGCCAAACCTCTGGAAATAACCAAACTTGCAGAAAAAAATCCTGCAGTTCAGTTCTTATATCACAAATTGATAGGCTGGCTAAATGACAGCCAGAAGGAGGATGGAGGCTTCTTGGTGGACATCTTGTATAGTGCCCTCCGATGCTGTGACAGTGGTGTGGAAAGGAAAGAAGTCTTGGATGATCTAACCAAGGTACAACTGCTGTCTAACTGTTATAAACATTTGTATGACGCGTGATAAGAATAAGCATGGGAGCTGTTGTGGGTTCCTTACTGGACTCTGTCAGTTTAAAGACAGCATGCTCTTCGATGGTTTGGGAAGTACTGATCAATTCCACAAGGACAAAAGGTTGATAATGAGAGCATGTTTTAGCTGGACTGCCTACAGTGATGCAGTTTGTTTTGATGTGCAGAGTTTCTGTCATGTTTTCAAGCTTGTGCATTTGTCCTGTAACTTTCTAACTTTGTCTTTTTCAGGAGGACTTGAACTGGAGTTCTCTTCTTCAGGTCATTGAAAAGGTATTTTAGCCCCAGTTCCCTTTCTTTCTATTTTTGTGTGTGGATATAGAAATTCAAACCGCAGTCTATTCTCATGCTGACTGTGGTCAAGTGTCTGATAGAGGACATCCTTACTATTGTAAATTCCAATGAGAAACCCACTCTGAAGAGGCCAGTTGGTTTTTTTAGCTGATACAGCATCGTGTCATATTCTAAAGGGGGCTCCAAGGTTTCTTCTGCTCTTCATGGTCTATAGAAGTTGAGCAAATGATTCTAGCTCTGACTGCACACATCTGGAAATTCTTTTGCCTATGTGGAGGGCTGTACAGGATGTGAGAGTGTCTCAGCCAAGTGCAGTTTGCCACTCGATTACATAAGAAAACTGATAATAAAGGAGCCAGATGAAATCAATTCAGATTCAGGATGCAATTCAGAAAAATTTAAAAAGGCTTTAGTGTTCTTTTCTAGTGATGATTTAAGTGACATAGCTAAGTTTTCAACTGTAGATGTTTCTGATGAACTACTTAAAACACCTCTTAGAGCGTATTTTACCGATTTGTCTATTCCACATGAATTTGTGTTTTCCTTTTTTTAAAAAGTGGTGGTGAAAAATACAAAACAAAATTAGCCATCCTAATAATTTCTTTCCTTGTTTTCCTCTTTGCTATGTTGGGATTGAACCCATAGCTTAGCAAGTACTCTGTCACTGAGCTGTGCTTCAGTTCCATTGTGTTTCTATGTAGAGTTCAGAGATGATGAAGCATAGGCACAGTGTTAGCTTTCCCAACCTTTTTTATTTTGTGAAACTACATCATGATTGTTAGTGTAGCTCAAAGGTAGAACACTTGCCAAGTGTGTTTGAGGTCCCAGGTTTAATTTGTAGCAATACAAAAAATGAAAATTAGACAAAAACCCTTTCAATTATGTTTATATAATTCCCAGTTTCACCAGTTGGTTTACATTCTACAAAATGTTAAGTTCAGACTGTTTTTTGAATGTTTACTGAGAATTACAGCTTCCAGGCACACAATTAGTTTGTTTGCTTAGTATTCTGTAAGCAAGCTACATGAAGAGCTAGGTTAGTTGCTTGATAAGCCTTGGATCAGAACAGGGAGAGTCAGGACTTGAGTAAGAGTCAGCTAATACACTTGGTGGGTAACAGTGCTTGCTGAGGCTTGTGACCTGAGTTTGATCCCAAGGACTCACGGGGTTGAAAGAAAGAACCAATTCTTGCAGTGTGTCCTATGATCTTCATACCTGTGTCATAGGTTGTGTGTCCACACGGATACATGCATTCACCCATACACACACAACACACACACACACACACACACACACACACACGCTACAAATGTAATTTTTTAAAACTTAGAAAAGTAAGAATAAATGGATATCCACCCACACCCACTTGACACCAGCTGTATCTGCCTGGTCATCTAGGAGCTTGTATCTGTTTAGAAGAACATCTTGAGTAGTGTTTATAAGGTTCCAGTTGTCTGAGCTCCTGGGACTTCTAGTTGTCCTGGCTTCTGTCAGCTGCATAGAGTCTTTCAATAGCTGCGCTAATGCATTGTGACTCTAATGCTCATGTCTCACTAACTTGAGAGACATTTTACTCAGAAATTTGTTTTCTCTACCAAGAGGAAATCTGAAGATTAAACCTGTTGGTTTACAAATTAGGAAGTGGGCCCAGATTGGTTGAGAGATTTGTCAAAGATCATAAGGCTAGTTTAATGATAAGGCTTAGATTGAAATGTTAGCTCTGATTGTCTATAATTTTTTAATATAAAAGATAAGCAGTTTTTAGTCACTACCCAACGTGCACTTGGGTTTTCTTTTTTTCCAGGCTTTGAAATGAACCAAGTTGCAAATCCTTTCTTCTCAGCCTTTAAAGCAAAAGAAGCTCTGGGAACATGGATCAGCGTGGTTTTGGGGGTGGATTTACAAGTTTTTTTCTCTCTCACTTCCCCACTCAACAAAAATAAAAAAGTTACCATTAGCTACTTGGCCCTAGGTCCTCTGTTTCAGAGACTCTGGGGAAGTAAACCCCAATTGTTAATATCGAAGTAGTTGGCCATTATATATTAATTGTTCCTTAATTTTAGAAAAATTAATGAACAAAAATATACCATTAAGAGGCCATTTATAAACTACCTTCAGAGTTCATTCGTTGTTCATTGAACATATCTTCAGGGTTGGTACCAGGTATCAAAGAAGTTTAAAACAGTGTCCATTGGCAAGGAACTTTTATTGGAAAGACAACACACACAGAGACGAAACATTTATATAATAATACTTTCTAGTAAGTGCTTTAGAAAGTCAGAGAAAAGTAGTTGGCTTGGGCAGAGAGAAGAAAGTTTGTCTTGGGGTAGATTGGATGGGGAGATTTTGAAAAACATATGGGATTTGTATGGATTTTGATATGTGGAAATCTGGTTGGGGTAAGGTGACAGAGCTGGGGAATGATTGTTATCAGGGTTACTGGGGACAGGAAGACAGCAGAGGGGAGAGCGGGGACCACAGGATGGAGGGAGCTAGCCAGTAGGATCTGCATACTAATCTGGACACATCTTTTGATCTTGCTTCTAATCTTGAATTTTACGATTTTTAGGCATGTTCTAGTTCAGATAAACATGCTTTAGTAACTCCTTGGCTAAAAGGCAGTATTCTTGGAGAGAAATTGGTTGCCTTGGCAGACTGTCTTTGTGGTAAGGACCTGGAATCCACAATATCGTCTGAATCTCACTCGTCAGAACAGTGGAGTCTGCTAAGACTGACATTATCTCAACGTGTTAAAAACGGTAGGGAATTAAACTTCGGCTTTATAGCATGGTTGATAATCCTTTCTGCCTCCTGGGGGATTCCATACTTTGAATCTTGGTGATGGAAATAAGAGATGTTTTCTCAACTATTTTACATTTGTTATAAATACTGTGTCTGTTACATGGTATGACTCAAGATATATAATGTTATTTATTTTGATTTAAAATTCTTTGAATATAGTAAAGTAGCCCACTCTTGAATTTTATAGTCCATTGCTGGGTTTTACTTTAAAACTGCTTTTTAAAACTTGAGGACTTTTATGTATTAGAGGCAGATTGGTATTTTTGTATATATATGGTTTTAAAAAGCGAATACAAGCCGGGCGGTGGTGGCGCATGCCTTTAATCCCAGCACTTGGGAGGCAGAGGCAGGCGGATTTCTGAGTTCGAGGCCAGCCTGGTCTACAGAGTGAGTTCCAGGACAGCCAGGGCTACACAGAGAAACCCTGTCTCGAAAAACCAAAAAAAAAAAAAAAAAAAAAAAAAAGCGAATACAAAACATCTGAAAAATCTACATGATTGCTAGCCCAGGGAAAGATATTTTCAAAATACATTGTTAATACTCTTTACATTTTCTGTTTTGTTTTGTTTTTTGTTTTTGTAGATTACTTGATTGGAGAAGTATATGTTGGAAGAATTATTGTTAAACTTCATGAAACTTTATCTAAAACAAAGGACTTCTCAGAAGCTGCAAACAGTGACTCTGCACTGTCTTTTGTCTGTGATGTGGTCCATAGCTTCTTCAGCTCAGCAGGAGGCGGCTTGCTAATTCCACCCTCTGAAGACTTGTTATTAACTCTCTTTCAGTTATGCGCTCAGAGCAAAGAACGAACACACTTGCCAGGTAATAGCCTACTGCTCAAATATTTTGTTGGGAATCTCCGGCTCTGACCTTCATAGTGAGTGTAAGTGCCCAGGCTTTATTACTTGAATCGTAATGTGTGTGTTAGTTTGAAGATCTTTGAGAAAATATTACTGTCATATTTTTAGCTCTAAAAACCCAGCTAAAAATAAATATGTAGATGCTATTCCTAAAGTGCATGTTTGATATCAAGGGGCCGGACTCGATGACTTAGAGTCTCAGCCTCTTCACTGAGGAGCACTAACAGGGCACGTCATTTCTTTGAACATTATACTCAGCTGCTTTGTGTGGGCATTTGTGTTCACTGTGAACTGTGTGGAAGTCAGAGGACAGCATGTAGGGTTGGTTCTCTCCTTATACCACTTGGGCGTCAGCATGGAACTCAGGTAATCAGGCTTCGGGCCAGCAGAGAGATCTGCTTGTGTCTGCCTTTCTAGTGCTGGGATGAAAGGGGTGCACCACTGTGCCTGCTGTACCTCATTTCTCAAAGACTTGATTTCCTTATTTATCAAGGGATAAGAATACTAGCCAGGCGGTGGTGGCGCACGCCTTTAATCCCAGCACTTGGGCAGCAGAGGCAGGTGGATTTCTGAGTTCGAGGCCAGCCTGGTCTACAGAGTGAGTTCCAGGACAGCCAGGGCTACACAGAGAAACCCTGTCACGAAAAACAAAACAAACAAAAAAACAAACAAAAAAAACTAATACTGAATCTTTTATTATAAAATTTATTAAGTCTTGATTATGAAATAATAAAATTGAAATTCTCTTGTAAGGACTAAGTTTGTGCTCTCTGTATTCAAGTTTATCTGAGAAAGCGACAGAAAAAAAAGAAATATTGATGAGGCTGGTCATGGTGGTGCATGCCTTTAATCCTAGCACTCAGGCATTCAGACTGGAGAGTCTCTATGAGTTTGAGGCCAACCTAGTTCACAAAGTGAGCTCCAGGCCAGCCAGGGCTACCCTGGGAGACCTGTCACAGAAATGAACAAAAACGAAGAATACCATTGATGGATAGCGCTCTTCCCCAATCCTTTCTTTAATACTAACTTTTCATTTGGAAAAGATAACCTGTCAAAGGACACCTACTTTTGGTAAGGCAGTAGGATAGGGAAAATAGCTACCTTATCATTTTACAATATTATGGTACAGGCTAGCTTGCATTATTCTGTGAATATGACAGTCATATTCTTTTGGTAATGAGTTTAACTTTGAATTTTGTTTTAAAATAAAATTTTAAAGATCTCAGATCTATAGCAAATTTGTTTCCAGTGTTTTATACTGAAAAGAGTTTATTCAGTGAGATTACAAATTATTGCTAATACCTTGATTTTTAGATTTTCTGATCTGTAAACTGAAGAATACTTTGCTTTCTGGCGTAAACTTATTGGTCCATCAAACTGCAAGTACATATGAGCAGAGTACCTTCCTACGTTTGTCTGTTCTGTGGCTGAAGGACCAGGTTCAGTCTTCAGCTTTGGATAACACGAGGTAACATTTTTTGCACAGTATATAAGATCCCTTATATACTGTCTCCTCCTGGCTGTGGGAGTGCATGCCCACACTCCTAGCCCTCAGGCGGATCACGCATTTGAGACCATTCTGAACTACATAGTGAGAATCCAGTCTTAAAAAGGAAAAAAAAAACAGCTTGTGATTAGTGAGTTCCAATCTGTTTAAGACGCTTATAAAACTAGACTGTCCAGATTTAAAAAAAAAAAAAGAATTGTCTTAACATTATTCATTTAAGTTGTCACTAGAGCAGTTATTTACCTGCTAAACTATCTGTAGTCAGTAGCATGGTTGTGGTATTATTATGTGTTAAATATTTTGGATTGTTAACTGTGATCTTTAATGGCCACTATACATACTAATTGTCCTTGGTTGTTCATTTTTAAGATACTATGTTACAAGAATATTTTACATAGTTGTCCATATAATGAACTTGAAAACAGTGCATGTAGTGTCTTTGGGATTGGGTAAAATATATAATCATCCTCTTATTCAGGAAGGTAGTTGTGTTTCAGACATTCTCTATCTGAAAACAGTCATCCGCTCCGTCCTGAGATAGAAGCATCACCCAGTTTCACATTATAAATGTGAGACTGTACAGTTTTTGAGTCTCTTTGTCTGAGGTATACTGGGCAATAGGAAAAGCCACTTCTCTGTCCTTTTGTGCTAGTGTGCTATTACTCTAATTGGATGTCTAATGTGTACTAGCTTGTGGAACTGCTTGCACCCTAACTACAGCACTTTGCATTGTGTTTAGTCTTCAGGTCCTCTTGTCTGCTGCTGGGGATTTGCTGCGTGCTCTTGGAGAGAGTGAGGACACTTCTCTTCTTGGAGTTTATATTGGAAGTGTGATGCCCAGTGACAGTGAGTGGGACAAGATGAGGCAGGCTCTTCCTGTTCAGGTGTGTCTAACGCTCCAGTGCGCATCTCACTCTGGATTTCTAGTCCATTCAGGCCTCAGGTGCTTTATCCTAGAGTAGAAAAAACAGTTAAAAGGATTTCTTGCATTGCTCTTATGTCTCTGAACATTAATAACAGTTATTATTAATGAAAATATGCCTTTTGACACTGCTATCAGCCTCATATAAAGAGGAATAAGGTCTGGTTCTCTTAGGGAATCCTGAAGTGTGTGTGGTGTTGATTGCGTGGATACAAACCAAGCTTCTGAGCTACTGCACTCTTACATAAGCTACATTTCTAGTAGCCTCATATGAACAAAAGAAACTGGATGAATACAGTGAATAGAAATTGGAAATAAATAGTAAGCAATTTAGAATATCTAATGAATTTACATATAATTGTGTTCTATTCACAGTGGCTACACAGACCTCTTTTAGAGGGAAGGCTGAGTTTAAATTATGAATGCTTCAAGACCGACTTTAAGGAACAAGATGCAAAGACTCTTCCCAACCATTTGTGTACTTCATCATTATTGAGCAAAATGATCTTAACTGCACGGACAAAGAAAATAGCCCTAGAGAACAATGTCCTTGAGAAAATATGTAAGTATCTGTGAAGGTTAGGGTAGACACTATAGGATCTTGTTCAGTGTTCAGCATAGATTGGTTTAAGTTTTATTTAAACCAGCTACTTTACCACCTACTTTAGTCAAGCTGCCGTAACATCAGAGGAGGGCGATCCTGGGTCATAGGCCCTGAAGAAGTGGGTGTGATGTCAGGATTCTGAAATACCTCTTGGGTGTTGAACATATATGCTATTTATTACACACATGGCTCTAAGTATTTTACTGGCAAGTAAGGACTCAAATATTGAATCTCATGATTTAGAACGTCAGCATATTTCCCCTTGTAGGTATGTCCTGTATGCAGTAGTATTCAAGATAAAAAATTTGCATACATTTGAGAGAATACATCTTCTGTGAAAGAAAAATGAAACTTCATTTGGCTATTGAATACCATACTTAATTTACTTTGCTGTCTCTGTCCAAACATAAGACTAGAAGTTGATGATTTATTCTTGTTGTGTTAAGCTGCTGTATTATTTTAATTGGCCTGTGTACATTTGGGTACTCCTGGAAGCCAGAAGACCATTTCACATTGCCATGGAAGTTAGTACAGGCAATTTTGAGTGAGTTGACATGGCTACTGGGAACTGATCCCAGGCCTTAAGGAGGTGCAGTACTAGCTTTTAACTAGTGAGCCATCTTTCTAGCCCCTTGCCCCACTTTTTTTTTTTTTTTTTTTTTTTTTTTTTTTTGAGACAAAGATCTCTGCCTGCCTTAACCTACCAAATATGGAGATATTTAATCATTGTCATTTTTCTCTATTGATTGATATTTTTTGAGTTTGGGTCTCAGTATATAGACGTAGCTGGTCTATAGACCGGGCTGGACTCATACTCAGAAAGATGGACTTGCCCCTGTCCCAAATTGCTGGGATTACAGGTTTGAGCTATTTTTTCTAGATAAGGGATATTTAGTCTTCTTCTCAGCTCTCAGCTAAATGCTGTAATTGGTTTTGCTATTTAATGGGTGTTTGTTAAAATAGGATTAGATTTTAAGACTCCTGACTCCATGACCCACATGTGATTTTACATACATTTTGACTATCTGTGCTACAAACCTGTGGTTGTGAAGTTTGTGCTAGACTCTTGGTTCTTTTATCCTGACAATCCTAAGAGATGTACTGCAGAGCAGTCTGTTACTGGGACACATGATTACTTTTTGTTTGTTGCTTTGAGACAGGGTCTTACAATATGCTCTGGCTGGCCTCACAGAGATCTTCCTGTGTTCACCTCAAGGGCAGAGATTAAAGGCGTGTACCACTGCATCCCCCTTGTTTACTTTTGTAGTTTACATTGGATCCTGGTTTTGCCTAATTGGCATGAAGCTCTTGTCTCAGGTCTTGGAACCTCTTAGGTTTTTTTCCCTGTGTTTTCGTTTTTTAAGATTTATTTTTATTTTTAAATATATGCTTGGGTATGGGTAGGTATATGTGAATGCACATACCCTCAGGCCAAAGAAGCTGGACTGTTGGAGTTGGAGCTATAGATGGCTGTGAACTACCACTAGGAACCAAACATGGCAAGTGCTCTTAACTGCTGAACCGTCTCTCAAGCCCCTTACTTTTTTTTTTGTAGACCATTCTGACCTTGAACTCACTGAGATCTGCCTGCCTCTTCCTCCTGAGTGTTGGGATTGAAGGTTTGTGCTATCTCCACTCTTGGCTCCGTTTCTTTTTTACCTTTTATAACTTGTCAGGTGCACTACAGTAATAGCTAGCTTTTTTTCCATTTATTTATTTATTTATTTATCAAATTATTGAATTATTTTATTTACATCCAAATGATGCCCACCTTCCCAGTCCTCCCTCCTGGAGTTTTTCACCCCATCTCACCTTCCCTTTGCTTCTGACAGGGTAACTAACCCCCTACCAATCCGCCTTCTCCATTTTCCACCTCCTCCTTACCCTCCCACCCCCACCATCCCTTTTCTCTGGGGAATCAAGTCTCTAAAGGATTAGGCACATCTTCTCACTGGGCCAGACAAGCCAGTCCTCTGCTACATATGTGCTGGGGGAGCCACAGACCAGCTCTTTGGTTGGTGACTTAGTCTCTGTGAGCTCTGAGGGTCAGGATTAGTTGATAGTGTTTTTCTTATGGGGTTGCAGTCCTCTTCAGCTCCTTCAGTCTTGCCCCTAACTTCCATAGGGGTCCCTGACTTCAGTACAATGGGTAGCTGTATCTGCACCTGTCTAAATCAGCTGCTGGTGGAACCTATCAGAGGACAGCCATGCTAGGGTTTTGTCATACATGTACTTTTGGGTCTGGGTTACCTCACTTAGGATGATATTTTCTAGTTTCATCCATTTGCCTGCAGAATTCATGATGTCCTCGTTTTTAATAGCTGAATAGTATTCCATTGTGTAAATGTCCCACATTTTCTCTATTCATTCTTCGGTTGAAGGACATCTAGGTTGTTTCCAACTTCTGGCTATTACAAATAAGGCTGCTGTGAACATAGTGGAGCATGTGTCCTTGTGGTATGGTGGGGCATCTTTTGAGTATATGCCCAGAGGTGGTATAGCTGGGTCCTCAGGTAGAACTATTTTCAGTTTCCTGAGGAACTGCCAGACTGATTTCCAGAGTGGTTGTACCAGTTTGCAGTCCCACCAGCAATGGAGGAATGTTCTTTTTTTCTCCACATCCTTGCCAGCATCTGCTGTCACTTGAGTTTTTGATCTTAGCCATTCCGATTGGTGTCAGGTGGAATCTCAGGGTCATTTATATTTGCATTTCCCTGATGACTAAGGATGTTGCACATTTCGTTAAGTGCTTTTCTGCCATTTGAGATTCCTCTGTTGAGAAGTCTGTTTAGCTCTGTACCCCATTTTTTAACTGAGTTATTTGGTTTCTTGGAGTCCTAACTTCTTGAGCTCTTTAGATATTTTGGATATTAGCCCTCTATTGGATGTAGGGTTAGTGAAGATCTTTTCCCAATCTTTAGATTGCCGTTTTGTCCTATTGACTGTGTCCTTTGCCTTATAGAAAATTTTCAGTTTCTTGAGGTCCTATTTGTCAATTGTTGGGATCTTATAGCATAAGCCATTGGAACTCTGTTTAGGAAATCACTCCCTCCCTCCTCCCCCACTAATGCGTTCAAGGCTCTTTCCCACTTTCTCTTATATTAGATTCAGTGTATCTGTTTTTATGTGGGGGTCCTTGATCCACTTGGGCTTGAGCTTAGTACAAGGTGATAGATATGTATCAATTTGCAATCTTCTACAAGCAGACCATTAGTTAGACCAGCACCATTTGTTGAAGATGTTTTCTTTTTTTCCACTAAATGGTTTTGGTTTCTTCACTAAAAATCAAGTGTTCATAGGTGTGCTGGTTTATTTCTGAGTCTTCAATTCTATTCCATTGATAGACCTGTTTATAGAATCCTTTTAAAAAGTGTCTCCCTTTTTTTCTTCCTGAGAGAGTCTGTTCCTAGCTGACAAGCAGTTAAAAATGAATTAAGTTTTAGGACCAGGCCTGTGGAAGACCTTAAACTTGGTGAAGTGGTGTGTACAACTGTATCTTTACAGTAGCAAGGCAGATATTGGAGGGTCAGGAGTATCAAGTCATCTTCAGCTACATAGTGATTTCAAGTCCAACTTGGGCTACTTGAAACCCTAGATGTAGAGGAATTTTAATCCATCAACATGGCTGCTCTGGCAAGGGATCACATCCAAAGACCTTTTAGGATGATGTGATCTGGCTAGAAGGACACACCTTTAGTCCCTCTGTCTGAAATACAGACATACCCTTCAAACAATCAGTTAATCCATAACAATGTAGGTAAGTTTGTAGAAAAAAGCAGCCATGTCTGAATTTGACATCTAATTGAGAGGCAGACAAAGGGATGGGTCAGAGGAATATTTGACAGAATGAGTCAGAGAGAAAGTGAAGAGAAGGAGGAGGAGGAACAGCGGCTTTTTTTCAATGTCTAGTAAATTAGGCTCTGTTCTGGAGAGGAGCGGTATTTGTTTTGATATGGGGCCTCACTAAGTTACCATGTTGGACTCTAATTTCTCCCACCTCAGCCTCTCTGGTGCCTGGGACTATAGATACATGACACAACACCCTGGGGTTAGGATTTGGGTTAGGGTACGATTTAATGACAGACATCTGTTGTCACTTTCATTATTCTTTTAAATCTAAAAGCAATTGGAAAACCAGCTGCCAGCTATTTTTGTGAGTGAGCACAGCTATTAGAATTGGGTAGCTGGGTGAAAGTGCTCTAAGGGCTAGCCACCATGTCTTCTGTGTGCGGAGAATCTATGGTGGCTGTGTTTTCTAGCAAGCAAAAGTGAAAGAAGAAATAACAAGTACCCGATGGAAGTAGCAGATAGCAAAACATCCTCACACTGAGCAATCACGCATCTAGAGAGTAAACAAAAGGCAACATCTTCAAATTAAGTTTACAAATATCCAGCAGAAATCAATTGGGGAAGCCCAACTGAGGCGTAAGTTGAGTTCCTGTTGAGCCTTGGTCAGAACTGTGTCGCCCCAGGAAGGCTTGCATATAAAAGAATGAATAGTATCAAATATCATCAAAGCAGGCACATAAAGTCATCTATCTGCTATTAACTCAAGGAGAGACCCAGGGGGAGCATCATTGCATCATCTTGATCCTCTACATGAATGAGCAGCTAGTGCCCTTTTACCATTGCAGCCGTTTTTAGGGTGTGGGATAAACAATAATTATGTTGTGTAAGCAGATTGCTTTCTCTGTGATCTTACCGCCATGTTTTCAGTGTCCTCAGCTGCTTACCGACTTTCTCCTTGGTACAGAGTTAGGAAGCCAGCTTGTCCCATGACAAGTGTTGGAGGAGATGGGAGAGCCTGAGACTCCGCTTTCCATAAGCTTAGATAGTATGTGACAGTTCAGTCAGCTTTGGGTTCTGTACACTGTGTGCCTTTGATAACTGGCTGTGTCCATTCTGTTAGTTGCAGAGCTGCTGTATTCACTGCAGTGGTGTGATGAACTCGACAATCCGCCATCTTTTCTAAGTGGATTTTGTGGAATGCTTCAAAAAATGAATATAACTTACAGCAACTTATCTGTACTTGGTGATACTTCTAGCCTCTTGCAGCTGTTATTTGACAGGTAAGAATCCCTTTCAATTTGTTTTTAAATTGACTTCCCCTTTTTAAGATGTAAGCCCAGTTTGTGTTTTTGCTTCAGTCAGAGTGTTGATCTAAATCTGTTTAAATAGTGTCTTAGTTTGGGTTTTACTGCTGTGAAGAGACACTATGACCCAGACACAGCTCTTATAAAGGAAAACATTTAATTGGGGCTGGCTTGCAATTTCAGAGGGTTTGTCCACTATCCTCATGGTGAAAAGCATGACAACATGCAGGCAGACGTGGTGCTGGAGAAGGAGCTGAGGGTTATACACCTTGATCCAAAGCCAGCAGAAGGCAACTTTACCATACTGGATGTAGCTTGAGCATAGGAGACCTTAAAGCCCCACCTCCACAGGGACACACCTCCTATTAGTGCCACTCCCTATGGGCCAAGCATTCACACACATGAATCTATGGGGGCTGAAGACATTGTTTTAATTTGTTACATATGACTGATCTTCACATTTCGTTCAAATTAAATTTAATTGTACCTGTAACTTAGATGTTTCTTAATGTTGTAGCTATGAGTTTCTCTTCCTCAGATGAGGAAAATGGATTATGAAAATAGTTCATATAGCATTATGGTAGTTAGATGTTGAATGACTTTCTGTTTGTTTGTTTTGGTTTACCAATAGTCTGAATATGCTTTATAGTATGAGGGTACCAGAGTTCCTCTGGAACACTGGTCCATACTAACACAACTAGCTGGGCATAACACAACTAACCTGTGAGTTAGTTAGAGCCAGTTTGGTCTGCATGGCAAGATCTAGGTAGCTAATTCTATATAATGAGACCCTGCCTCATAAAAGACAAAAGAGAAGAAAAGAAGAGAAAAGCCAACACCAGATACTCACAGCTTCCTCTGCATTTAATAGTGCTTCTTTGTCCTTCACTGAGACTCAGTTATTCTCTGCGGGACAGCCCTTTCCCAGATGGGGCTTCTGGTCTTCCAGTTAGATGTTTAAGGCATCTCTCTCATGGGATCTTGAGGTGCTTTGCTGTTGCCTGGGAGTGTGAGCTCAGTTTAGGTGTGAAGAACTACCTAAACTCCAGTCCTTTGGCTTCTTAGTTGCAGTTGAGTTTGAAGTTTTGGATGACTTAGTGATCCAAGTTATTTAATTCTATAGAAGGAATCCAGAGAATCAATGGTTAAAAATTTTTTTTTTTTTTTTTTTTTTTTTTTGAGACAGGGTTTCTCTGTATAGCCCTGGCTGGCCTGAACTCACTCTGTAGACCAGGCTGGCCTCAAACTCAGAAATCCGCCTGCTTCTGCCTCCCAAGTGCTGGGATTAAAGGCGTGCGCCACCACTGCCTGGCAGTGGTTAAAAATCTTAACAGTTTTCAGAATGATTGGTCCAATCTCTATCTATATATCTGCATTTAACATTCATATTTTGCCTCTTTTTTTAGATCTAGAAAAAATGGCACACTTTGGTCTCTTATTATTGCTAAGTTGATCCTTTCCCGAAGTATTTCATCTGATGAAGTAAAACCATATTATAAAAGAAAAGAAAGGTATTCTTAATTATTATGTTTCCTCTCTGCAATTTATTATTAGAGTGGGTTATTTTGTCCATCTGTGGTTAGTGACCAGTATAGTGCATCAAAAAAGCAGGGTTTGGGAATGAGAGATTGAATTAAGGGAAGTGAGAACTGAAGACTGAGAGACTTGTGTGGCTTTGATTGGAGACATGGTTGTCTCATTGTGCTGCCCTGGTTCACCTCGGTAGACCAGGTTGCCTGCCTCGACTGCTTGAGTGCTGGAATTAACAGCGTTTTTTGTTGTTGCTTTGTTTTTGTCCTTTCTTTGAATGAAGCATTTCTAACTTGATGCTTCATGAAATTTTATACTTATTTCATAAAAAAATTTTATAAGCCTAATTTTCTCGGAATTTCTTTGGTAGGGAGCTAGAAAGATGAATCAGTAGTTACGAGCACTTGTTGTTCTTTCAGAGGACCTGGATTCAGTTCCCAGCACCCACATGATGGCTCACAACCATCTGTAACTCCAGATTCAGAGGATCCGACACCCACTTCGGGTCTCTGAAGGCACCAGGCATGCAAGTGGTGCACAAAGACATTAGAGCAAAACACCAGTACACATAAAATAAAATAATAAAATAAAATAAAATAAAATAAATCTTCCGAAAGGAAAACTTATTTTTAGTATACCACCTTATTTGTTGTGTGGAAGTGGTAAGAATTGCTCCTCCATTTTCCTTTTTGTTAATAGCTTCCTTCTTGGCCTCCTTTCCCTGGCCGCCTGCTACTTTCCCCCAGACTCATTTAACTCTTCATTTCATGTGTTTGCCTACATGAATGTATGTGCCTAGTGCCCATGGAGTCCAGAAGAGGGCATTCGGATCTCTTGGAACTAAGGTTACAGGTGATTGTAACAGCAATGTGGGTGCTGGGAACTGAATTGGGGTCTTCTGTATGAGCAGTAAATGCTGTAGCCCACTAGGTCATCTCTGTAGCCCTCTTCTTTTCTTAAGTAAAGGACCTCTGTGTGAAAGTGCATGCCAGAGTACAGGAAATATGTGAGACAAGCAGATTGTGGGTATGCTGGGAAGCTCAGCTTTCTGTTTAGTGCTTGGCTGAGGCTTACCAACAAGCATTTTGAATTTCCGACTTACCTAGAATGCTGTGTGGGCTAACTAGATTTCAGTTTCTTAAATTTTATTTAAAAATTAAGCAGTTTTATTTGAGGTAGATTGATTCACTTATAGGAAGTAATAAAAGAAAAAACAAAAAATAAGCCTTACTGACATGTATGCCCTGTTTTACTCATTGGCACCATTCTGCATAGGACATTTTGGGTTCTCATTTGTTGAGTGTTTTTGATGTTATACATTGATCCCATGACTTTGTGAATGATACACAAACACATCCCACTATTAGGCTGTTTGCAGTCCAGCCCATTGGTATAACAGGAAAAGATAAAAATCACCAGACCCTAGAAAACTTACAAATGTTCATTTCAAAAATGAGAAATAAGCAGCAAAGATAAAAAGCAACAAAATAAAACTAAAAACGTGGAATTAGCAGCTATCAGTCTAATGGGTCTTTTTTTCTGGACAAGTATTTAGGCATTGAACCTATTTTCCTTTTGAATAGCTGAATAACATCATTTTGGGAAATAGCACATAGAATAACTATAAGTAATATTTTCTCTCTAAACAGTTTCTTCCCTCTAACAGAAGGTAATTTGCATACCATTCAAAGTCTCTGTCCGTTTTTGTCTAAAGAAGAAAAGAAGGAATTTAGTGCTCAATGTATACCTGCTTTTTTGGGTTGGACTAAAGAAGACCTTTGCAGTATTAATGGTAAGTTGTTGGGCAACATTCTACATTTTAATTATTTCTTGCAATTAGAGAAGGATATTTTAGTATGTAAATACAAAGGTACAAGTGATAGAGTGTCCGTGAGCTCCTTTCTTTCCTCCTTGTAGTTCTGTTACAATAAAAGAGTTCTGTAGTTTGACAGGTTGGTAATTGTTCCAGTGAATTCCCGCATGGTGCTGTGAGCGTGTTTGAACTGAAGTGCTATAGGCTTGAGAGAACTTATATCCAGATGTGCCCCATAGTCTTCATTCCCACCTATGGCTGTTTGCCATGTGGTCCTGGTGTACCTAGGGCCTTCTGCATGCTAGACAAGCACTCTGCCACCGAGCTGCTATTTCTCAACCTTCCACCTGGACAGCTTTTTAAAGCTGTGTCTCATTTCTCCCTAGTCAACCAATGGTTGAATGTAGAAGGATAAAGGAATAGTTTTGTAGTATTCTAAAGTTTTTAACCTCTGCACTATGTTGGCTCATGTGTTTATTGATTTAATAAGCATCTCCATGCAGTTCCTGTTGCAGAGAGACAGACAGAAGTTATGTTACATCCTGTTGTAATTATTGTAGCAGAGCACCCTGTACTGCTGTGGGAATGGCAGAAACGAAGGGGTTTCCACTGCTGACCAGCGCCAGTGCTGATTTCCCAAGAAATCCCTTGAGTGTGATGCGTAATATCCATGTTGGAGCATGTATGAGGATTGGAATGTCCATGTTTTCGTGTGTTTGCAGATTGGAATGTCCATGTTTGAGCATGTATGTAGTTTGGAATATCCATGTTTGAGCGTATATGCCAACTGGAATGTCCATGTTTGAACGTATATGCCAATTGGAATGTCCATGTTTGAGCGTATATGCCGACTGGAATGTCCATGTTTGAGTGTATATGCTGATTGGAAAGCATCCTGGCACACAGAATGAGTGCAGATAGTTCACTTTAGCTGACATTTAAGGGAGAAGTTGGGAACAAAGGATGTTGGATCATAAGAGGATGGGTTTTGAAATGTTAAGGTCCCCTAGGAGTAAAGTTATGAGCTGGTTGGTGTAATCTCACTCATACAAGTCATTTTAAAGGTATTCATTTGGACACTACTCAAGAAAGGTTTTGGCTTTCAAAGAAGACTTTGTGTTTCATGGTAGTGTAGTTTAAAATGCTTTAAATTTTTTATTTCACATTTTACTTTATGAAGTTTGAACATCTTGTAATAATAAAAGCTTACCAGAAAGCATATGTGCTTTTTGAGTGAGTGTATTAATTCTATAATTGTATATGTTCTATTTCCTACTTTATTTAACATTTTACTCTATAGCTGTGTCTTTGTTGTTTGTTTTTGAAAGGTAAGTACAAAAGGCCTCTTTATATAAAAGTAGAACAGACTCATGTGAAGTCCAGGGCCGTGCATTTCCTGCCCTCTCGTTCTAATTCCCCTCACAGAGAACTCCATGCTCTGTGGTCACGGGCATGCCTCTGCCCACAGTACTGATGAGCTCTTCTGTTGACTCTGTAGTAAATACCTTTCAGATAGATTGGCTTTATGGAATTTATTGATAGACACAGTTTTGTGTGTAGCCCAGCCAGGCTGGTCTGGACGCTAGCATCCTCCTGCCTCTACCTCTGAAGTGCTAAGATTGCAGGAGACGCATCACACCAGACTCAAGGTTGTTTAGAAGAGTTAGCAACTTGTGCATTGCATTTTCAGTTTTCCAAAGTAGACTTTTGTTTTAAAGACTCTGTTTAAAATGTATTTTCCTTTTCACTCTGATTTTCCATTAGGAGCTTTTGGACATCTTGCCATTTTCAATTCCTGCCTGCAAACCAGAAGTGTAGATGACAAACAGCTTTTGCATGGTATATTAAAAATTATAACAAGCTGGAGGAAACAACATGAGGATATTTTTCTTTTCAGTTGGTATGTAATACTTTATTCCCATATAGAATGTGGGCCCAGAATCTGTAGTTTATACTTACAGTTTTTTTGAATTAACAAAATATTAGTAGATATTTAAGGCATCATTTATGCATACCTGGTTTAAAATGGGATATTCTCTAATAGACTGTCTTTGCCTTTATGACAGTAATCTATCAGAAGCAAGTCCAGAGGTCCTCGGTTTAAACATAGAAATCATGCGGTTCCTGTCCTTGTTTCTGAAGTACTGCTCGTACCCGCTAGCAGAGAGTGAGTGGGATTTCATCATGTGTTCCATGCTGGCCTGGCTGGAGGTAAGTGAGCCTGATGTGTCATCACCTCTGTTGCTCTTTGCACACTCCAGTATGTCTTCACCCTTTACTCTGTCTTTAAATCATGAGTACTTTCTTTGTAGGAAAACATGTAAAATACTTTGTTTAAAAAAATATTAAAATACTTAGTAGTTGTTCTTGTACTAGCTATTGCTAGATGGACCAGGAAAAAGACAGTGGTTTCATAAGTCCGAGTGTCAGATCTCCAAATTGCATTTAAAATCTTCTGTTAACTTGGTTTAATTTAGTATTTACAACACAGCCTTTTCAGGTTAGATTGCATCATGGCAAGGTTTTGGGTTTTTTTGTTTGTTTGTTTTTGTCTCTTGGGGTGTAATTATTTCTTTTTTTTTTTTTTTTACTGGAACTTTTATTTACATTTCAGGTGTTTTCCCCTTACCCCCTTTCTCCCCTCCCTCTCAGGAACTCCCTATCCCTTCCCCCCTCTCCTCCTGCCTCTATGATGGTGTACTCACACCCACCCTCCCCAGAACCTCACCTCCCCACCCTCGAATACCACCCCCCACGATGTCCAGCCTTCATGGGACCAAAAATCTCTTCTCTCATTTATATATAGCTCCCTTGCATATATAGCTGGAGCCATGGGTCCCTCCCTAAGCACTCCCAGGCTGGTGGTTTAGACCCTGGGGGCTCTGGTTGGTTGGTATTGTTGCTCTCCTCATGGGGTCCCTTACCCTTTCTACTCCTTCAGTCTTCACTCTATCTTCTCTGTTGGGAACCCCATGATCAGTTTAATGGTTAGCTCTGAGCATCCGCCTCTGAATATGTCAGACTCTTGCAGACCTCTAAGGAGACAGTTATGTTAGGCTCCTGTCAGCATGCACCTCCTAACACCCACGTCAGCATCTACCTTTGGTGACTGCACATGGGATGGATACCCAGGTGGAATGGTCTGCAGACGGCCCCTCCTTCAGTTTCTGTCCTGCACTTTGCATCCATATTTGCTCCCTTGAGTATTTTGTTACTTCTTCTAAGAGGGACTGTAGCCCCACCCCCACCCCCACTTGGTCTTCATTCTTCATGAGCTTTATGTGGTCTGTGAGTTGAATCTTGGGTGTTTCAAGCTTCTGGGCTAAAGTCCAATAATCAGCGAGTGAATACCATGTATGTTCTTTTGTGATTGGGTTACCTCACTCAGGATGATATTTTCTAGTTCCATCCATTTATATAAGAATTTATTGAATTCATTGTTTTTAATACCTGAGTAATATTCCATTGTGTAAATGTACCACATTTTTTGTATCCATTCCTCTGTTGAAGGGCATCTGGGTTCTTTCCAGTTTCTGGCTATTATAAATAAAGCTGCTATGAACATAGTGGAGCATATGTCCTTGTTATGTGTTAGAGCATCTTCTGGGTATATGCCCAGGATTGGTTTAGCTGGGTCCAATTTTCTGAGGAACCGCCAGACTGTTTTCCATAGTGGTTGCACCATCTTGCAATCCCACCAGCAATGGAGGAGTGTTCCTCTTTCTCCACATCCTCGCCAGCATCTGCTATCACCTGAGTTTTTTATTTTAGCCATTCTGACTGGTGTGAAGTGGAATCTCAGGGTTGTTTTGATTTGCATTTCCCTGATGACCAAGGATGCTGAACATTTCTTTAGGTGCTTCTCAGCCATTAGAGTTTCCTCAGTTGAGAATTCTTTGTTTAGCTCCATACCCCATTTTTAAATAGGGTTATTTGGTTGTCTAGAGCCTAATTTCTTGAGTTCTTTGTATATATTAGATATTAGTCCCCTATCAGATGTGGGATTGGTAAAGATCTTTTCCCAATCTGTTGGTTGCCGTTTTGTCCTATTGACAGTGTCCTTTGCCTTACAGAAACTTTGCAATTTTATGAGGTCCCATTTGTCAATTCTTGATCTTAGAGCACAAGCCATTGGTGTTCTGTTCAGGAACTTTTCCCCTGTGCCTAGGTATTCGAGGGTCTTCCCCACCTTCTCTTCTGTTAGTTTCAGTGTGTCTGGTTTTATGTGAAGGTCCTTTATCCACTTGGACTTGAGCTTCATACACAGAGATAAGAATGGATCGATTTGCATTCTTCTGCATGTTGTCCTCCAGTTGAACCAGCACCATTTGTTGAAAATGCTGTCCTTGTTCCACTGGATGGTTTTAGCTCCTTTGTCAAAGATCAAGTGACCATAGGTGTGTGGGTTCATTTCTGGGTCTTCAACTCTATTCCACTGATCTTCCTGCCTGTCTCTGTACCAATACCAGGCAGTTTTTATCACTATTGCTCTGTAGTACAGCTTGAGGTCAGGGATGGCGATTCCTCCAGAAGTTCTTTTATTGTTGAGAATGGTTTTCGCTATCCTGGGTTTTTTGTTATTCCATGTAAATTTGAGAATTTCTCTTTCTAGCTCTGTAATTATTTCTAAAGCACGCTGTGTAATATGACCAAAATAATTTATGAAGGATAAAGACATTGAGTGGGGAATTAGTGTTCTTTCATGAACCAAAGCAACTAGAAAAATAGTAACTTGTGAAATAGCTCTGAGACAGACAGCAAAGTCAGTCAGGGCTGATGTGGTCTAAGTCTACTTTTGCCCGGTTACCTGCTGTGTGAGTTAGCATTTTAGCTATCTCTTCCTGAATTTCTTCATTTAATGTATTGTACTTGGCAAATGCAAATATTATTTTCTTCTATACTTTACAAATTTAAAGTTCATTTCAGAATAAACTGTTCATTGATAATTGTTAAATTCCTGGTTTTTTTGAAAGTTGTTTGATGTAAACATACCTTCTTTTCCTCTTCTTCCTTTTCTTTCTCCTCTGATTCAGAATGATGAAGATCTTTGTCCTGTACTGTTTGTGGTGTTCGGGTAGCACCCTGCTTACCTATTTTATTTCTATTTCTTTAGACAACCAGTGAGAACCAGGCACTGTATTCTGTTCCACTAGTGCAGCTCTTTGCCTGTGTCAGCTTTGATCTGGCCTGTGATCTCAGTGCCTTTTTTGACTCAATAACTCCAGATACTGTTGACAATCTTCCTGTAAATCTAATCAGTGAGTGGAAAGAATTTTTTTCTAAAGGCATCCACAGTTTGCTACTACCTCTTTTGGTAAATGCTATAGGTAAGTGCAAAGGGGCATAATAATGATAATTACTGAAAATAGATAAGGTTGGTTTCTTAGAGGCAGTCTTTATGCTGCTGTATCATAGTGCAGACACAAAATGACATGAAAAAGGATGGCTTGATATTGAGAAACCGTTGCAAGTTAAGACACTGTAATTCAGCGAAGTACAGCACTAGAAACCTTCTAGACAGCTATTGCTTTTTAACAAGTGTTAGTAGAGGCCATTGTAACAGTTGAGGGTAACGGAAACATACACTTTACTTCCAGTGAGGACTTTAGTCACGGTTGTAGCTAGTTTTCATTTGATTTTCTTTAATGACTTTTGACCAACCTATTTGTGTTCTTATGAGTTGTTTGTGTTTCTTCATTTTCATATCAGGAGAAAACAAAGACCTATCTGAAACGTCCTTTCAGAACGCAATGCTGAAACCCATGTGTGAAACACTAACATACATCTCCAAGGACCAGCTGCTGAGTCACAAGCTCCCTGCGAGATTGGTTGGCAGCCAGAAAACAAACTTGCCAGAGCACCTGCAGACTCTGCTAAACACTTTG
This sequence comes from Mastomys natalensis, assembly GCA_021653895.1. NCBI lineage: Eukaryota > Metazoa > Chordata > Mammalia > Rodentia > Muridae > Mastomys > Mastomys natalensis. Next base: position 546,324 of record JAJTUV010000198.1, on the reverse strand, counting down.
ACCCCACTGCTCCTCTTCAGAGCCAGACCTGTGCAAATTGCTGCTTATCACATGCTCTACAAGTGAGACGTCTTCAGTTGGAGAAGTGTTTGCTCTCTAAAACATGATGCGTGTTTAGTTTGTTTTTTTTTTTCTCCATGGAGCCACTCTTCCAGCCCCTAGATTGTACTTTTAAATCTTTAAAAAAATTATGAGGCAGGAGACTGGATTATGAATGTCCTAGTAATAGAGAGGACAAGGTTTTAACCATGTCACTGTTGTCCCTTTGTAGTGCATATTTATAGTCTTATCTGTAAGTAATTACTTTGGAAAGGAATTATCAAAGGATAGACTCACCACAAAGTATGCTCTGTTGACCTGTAAGCACAGGTTAGCAATAGATAATTGGTTATACATGTATTAAAGCAATGTTCTGCTTTTCAGATTGATGCCTGAATTGCCACAGCATGATCAGGATAATCTGAGGTCATATGGAGATGAAGAGGAAGAACCAGCCTTGTAAGGGTTTTTAGCTTGTTTGCTTTCATCCCAGTTTTTTTTTTTTTTTTTTTTTTTTTTTTTGAGTGTGTGTTTGCTTGTGTGAGTGCAGATGTGTGCCTTGGGGTGTGTGTGTGTGTGCGTGTGTGTGTGCACGTGTTTAGGTTACAGGACAATCTTAGGGTGTTGGTCCTGGATTTCCATCTTGTCTATGATAGCCTCTTCTTTGCTGTTGCAAATTGCCCTGGTAGCTGACCCCACCAGCCACTGGGAATGGACAGTCACTCCTGTCTCTACCTCCCATCCTGCTCTATGAGGGCTGGGATCAGAGATATGCTCCTACATCCAGCTTTACACTCTGGGGATGCAAAGTCGGGTCCTTACTTGTACAGTGAGTGCCTCACATGTTCCCGCATCCCAGTCCCACTTCCTTTATGACTTGGTTTGCCATATTCTTGTAATTTGCATCCTGACTTTAGGAAACTGAAATGCAGAAAACCTCTGACTTCAGATTTGTACTAATTCTGCATGCATACCCTTTGGAAATTCCAAAAGGCAAATGAAACCCAAAGTACATGTTGAAGATTTTCTTTTGCTATTTTCTTACCTTACGTGGTGGGTGTTTTGTCTGTATTTATGAGTAGCACATGTGTGCCTGGTACCCACTGAGTCCAGAGGAGTGTATCACATCCCCTGGAACTGGAGTTAGAGATGCTTATGTGATGCTTATGAGGTGCCATGTGGGCACTGGGAATGGAGCCTCAGTGCTCTGAACTGCCGAGCAATCTCCCCGCCCCCATAATTTCTCTCTGATCATATTCAGTATGCTGTTGTTCATTAATCTCTTTGGCCATGTGGTCACTGTGGAAATAATGAAGCAATTGAGGTATCTATTGATCAATACTTTTTACACAGAATATCAGTGCTGCAGAGCAAGTACAGTGTATAGTAAGCACGTTGTTTTTCTTAATGGATGCTGCTGCTCTGTAGTAGAGCGTATAATGTGTGACAGGTGCTAAGACAAAGGATAGACAGCATATTAACATTGCAGTACATAGAAGACACAGTGAGCACAGACACTGAGGGGTCATGTTGAAGTATACATGGAAAAGGTGGGTTCAGTGTGTCACTCATTATTTTAGTCGGATATTCGCCATGCTCTGAGAGAAAGAATTTCTGTTCACTATTCCACTTTGCACAGCAGCCAGAGTGCTTGGGATCGTGGTAAATCCACAAGTAGTTCTCATTTGTTCAGTGAGAGTCCAAAAGATCTATTGTGTGCAAAGCAGGGGACGATGTGGTGGAAGGTGAAGCTGGAACAGTAGCTAAGGACAGGATAAGAGATGGCCTGAAAAATGGGATTCTTGGGCTAGGGAACTGGATCAGTACCTAAAGGGCCTTTGCCATGAAGCATGAGCCCTCAGTTGGAATCCCCACTACCTACATAAAAGCTGTGTATGGCCAGATGTGCCCATTACCCCAGACTGGGGTTAAAGGGGAGTCCGAGACAGACAGGTCCTCTGAGCTTGCTTCCATAAGAGCAGCCTAAGCAGTGAGTGTTGAGTGTTGGGCTCAGTGAGAGAGAAGACTGTCTGAAGGAAATCAGCTGGAAAGTGATAAAAGAGGCCTCCACGTGCATGTTCATCTGGGCAAACAATGCATCCATACACTGTGTACAACCTGTGAAGATGGAGTCACTAAGGATTTAGGACAGCATTTGCTAGGACATAGTATGCCACCAGCTGATTCATAGTATAAACTGCAGAGAGAAGCAAGCTGAGGTGGAGTCATTCCTGAATTAGATAACAGTTCTGGATGGTGGCATGGAAAGTGATTTCAGGCGATGTTTGTAAGATAGTAGCCACGGTTGTTGCCGACTAGAAGGCGGGGCCATGAGATATGGCAGAAGCTTGGGGAAAGCCTAGCTTCATGTGTTAGCAGCTGGAAACCCGCAGGTACACTAAAGGAAAAGGAAGAACCAGGTTAGAGTGCTATGGAGAAGATTCTGAAAGGCCAGTGAGAACTTCACTTTCTAAGACCCTCAATCCACATGAAAATGGTAGAGTTAATGGGAATGTCAACTTTGCAGAGTACAGATACTCGGACTAAAAGTTTATCCTTTGAATGAATTGTGACTTATGTGACATGCTGTAACTGTAAGTAAGACAGTAGGGTGGACAGTAAGGTGAGGCTCATGTCTCTTCTTCCTCGTTGGTACAGGGCTCCTAAGGGCTCGGATAGCCTTCCCTGACCTGCTTTGACAGAAACACTGTTCTTTGGCTTTGCGACTGGTTTTCTTAATTATAAACAGAAAGTTGGGATAGGTGTTTTCTGCAGCTAGCTGTATTTGGGTATTGACATGTAGCGTCTTTTTACAGCATGGAAATTTATTTTATTTTGGAAAATAGAAGAAGATTCTTTGTTTAAACAACTGAAGTTTGTAAGTGCCATTAATTTCTTACAAGACAAGTAAATAGTACTATGTGATGGTTGTTTCCCAGGTCACCGCCGGCCGCACTGATGTCTCTCCTCAGCACGCAGGAGGAGTTGCTGGAGAATGTCTTGGGCTGTATTCCTGTGGGCCAGATAGTTACCATTAAGCCACTGAGTGAGGACTTCTGCTACGTTCTGGGATACCTCCTTACTTGGAAGTTAATACTTACTTTCTTCAAAGCTGCTTCGTCTCAGGTAAATAAATACAGGACTTTTGGGGGCTGGGATGGGTGTTATGGAATAGACCCATATGACAGCTTTGGGCTGCTCCATCTCAATGTGTTTCTCAAAGAACCTTCCTTCCTATCTTTTTGACTCTGAGTGGGAATGCCATGCATCTAATCTAAGCCTGGCCAGCTAGGTTCACTCACCTGCTGTAAGATTACATACTCTTTGAAATGCACGCTTCTGTCCCTAGGAGTGAATCTTGGAAATGGGTCTGGGTAATTCTTTTTCTCCTAACAGAATGTACTCAACTATTTCTGTACATCAGGGAAAGATCTCTGTATGATTTAGGTTTGTTCTAATGGTGAGTTTAGAGAATCGGAATTAGGTGTTTCTGTTTCGGAAGCTACCACCTTGCTGCACAGATCCAGTTGTTACATCACTGAAAACCCATGATCTGAAGACAGTCTTTGAAAGGCTGCCAAGTGTCCTGAGCAGTATTTCCTCTCCATCAAAACTTTAATCCAGCAAAGTAGCTTTTGTAATATCTACCCTAATGTGATAGACTAATAATGTGCAGTTGCTGCATTGGCCACTAGATGTCTCTGTTATCTCACATGTCAGAAGAACCATCTTGGCCTCTCTGCCTTCCTCCTCCCTCTGCTGCACACTGCCCTCTCATTGTCAGACAGAATGGTGTTCTGTAGTCCAGCCTGGGCGCGCACTCAGGTCTGCTGCCTTGACCTCCACACTCCTAGTACTCCTAGCAGTATAGGTGTGTGCCATCTTTGACTTCTTTAGAAATACACTTTATTTAAAAATAAACAGCAACAGCAAAGCCCTTTTTGTCAGTTTTGAGACATGACCTTGCTCTCATGTTGGTTTCAAGACATGTGCATCCTCCTGCCTCAGCCTCATGAGTGCTGGGAATACAAGTGTACACTTACTCTGATGTCAAACTTTGGTTTAATCAGCCTTGGTAAGTTTCTTCTCTTACATCAACAGAAAAGGACTTAGCTGAGAAAGTCTTGCTTCAAATGTACTTAAATGTTTTTGACATTCTTTTCCAATCAATTTTTCAGAATTCTTAAACTATACTTTATGTGGTTGCTTATACTCATGCCCTACTACAAATACATTACTTTGTACATTCTTGCCACCATGCCTGGCCAAGTTTATACATTCTTCTCTTTGTGTATTTTAGGGGAGGATCGTACTGGGGGAAACACTGGTCTAGTTGCTAAACAGAATATTTTATTCCCTGTCAAGCCTGCTCTTAGGGTTAGTACTTATGCTACTATTATTTGCTGATATATTTTAAGAGTCTTTTTTGAAGCTTTTAGATTTATTCCTAAAATATTATTGATGTTCAAAAATTAACATCAAATTTAGAGTTTGGTGTGTATGAAATTTGTCATCTTAAAAGTCACCATATTCCTTATATCAGGAAAGTGGACATTGACCGTGGTTTTGATTCTCAAGATAGGCAGGGACTACTCTTGCTCCTCTCCTGCTCCTGCTCTCTCCCCATTCCCTCCCTCCCACCTCTCTCCACTTGCTCATGCCCGGCCTCTACCTTACCTCTCCCCCCCCCCGTCTCTCCCCCACCCCTTTTCCCTTTTCTCTGCCTCTGCTAGCCTCTCAACTTCCCTCCCCATGCCCTGAATAAACTCTATTCTGTACTTTAAAAAAAAAAAGAAAAGGCAGGAACCAAAAAAGATTGTATAGAAACTTGTTTTTAAAATTTAAATACGAGGTCTCACTATTTAGTTGTGGCCTGGAACTCGCAAGCTCTACGGCCATCTTGTGAATGCTGGGATTAAAGGCATAGACCACACTGCCCAGCAACAGCAGCATTTTTTTAATTGGAAATATTTGTTTCATACAGTATATTCTGATTAAAGCCTTACCTCCCCTACTGCTCCAGTTCCTCCTTCCCTTCCTTCCCATCCAGTTCCATACTTTCTCTCCTTATAAAACAAACAGGCATCCAAGAAAAATAGCCAAAGAAAAAGCACAAGAAACATACACATTCACACACTCAGTAATCTCATAAATAATCAAAACTGGAACCCATAATATACACAAAGGACCTGTAAGGCAGAAAAAATTGCCAGGCGGTGGTGGCGCACGCCTTTAATCCCAGCACTTGGGAGGCAGAGACAGGCGGATTTCTGAGTTCGAGGCCAGCCTGGTCTACAGAATGAGTTCCAGGACAGCCAGGGCTACACAGAGAAACCCTGTCTCGGAAAAACCTAAAAAAAAAAAAAAAAGAAAAGAAAAAAAACAAACAAACAAACAAAAAACCCTAACCCCTCCCAAAAGAAAAACTAACAAACAACAAAATGCAAATAACAAACAAATAAATAACAAAAAACCAACTTAGCATTATGAGAGAAAAAAACCCAAACAAACAAAAGAAACCTTCCAAAGATGCCATTGTTTCTGTTGGCCATCTTCTGCTGTCCTGGGACCTACCTCTAAGAGTAGTTGGTTTCTCCAGTGGAACTTCCTTGGAGAAAATGAAGTTTTCATTTGCAAGTGGTTCTCGATTGGCAATAGCTTCTGGGTAAGGATGGGTGTGTGGGCTTACTTCTCCTGTCAGCACTAAGACCCCAGCTGCTGCAGACCTGTGCAGGTCCTGGGCATGAGCAGCGTTTATTATTGAGCTGGAGATATGAAAGGAGATACAAACAAATCAACCAGAATGTCACAGGAGATTAAACGTATTAGCTGTATTCTGAAATGAATTGAGACAGTTTAAAACAACTGTAATAGTTTCAAATCATGGGATGCCTTAACTTTTCAAGGAACCCTTAGCAAACTGGATTGAACTGGAGACAGTCCTGTGTGTGTTTCCTCCTATTAGAAATATATGGGTTTGTTTGGTTGGTTGGGTTTTTGTTGTTGTTGTTGTTTTGTTTTGTTTTGAAACTAGCTTTTCCTTGTAGCCTTGGCTATCCTGGAACTCACTCTGTAGACTAGGCTGGCTTGGAACTCAGAGATCCATCTGCCTCTACCTCCCTAGTGCTAGGACTAAAGGTGTGCACAACCACCACCTGGCAGAAATATGTATTACATCAAAACATGACAGTTATGTAGGGTTGTTCAGTGCCATGCAGTATTCCAGCACATGTTTTGTATCTTTACTGAGAGAGAGCTCTGTTTAACATATTGGGACATTTATCTGTGCAAAGTGCAAACCTCACATTTTAGATTAGTTACAGTTAGGAAGCTGTTGTCATCCTCAGAGCTTAGCACCCAGTACATACTGTGCCTCTTAGCAGTCATTTCCCAGTTCCCCCTCTCCCCAACACCTCCATGTTACATCTTACTAAGTTGTCCAGGTTGTTGGTTCACTATGTAGCCACGCTTGAATTTGTGTGGACCACTATCAGTTTCATTTTGTTGGTTGAAAAGTATTCTGTTGTGAATAGTACCACATTTGTTCCTCTGTTGATAAACATTATGATATTGCCACTTCTGGGCTATGGTTAACAATGCTACTATAATTAATGAATGTGTCTTTTTTTTTTTAACATAAGTTTTCATTTCTCTTGCATCATAAATCCCAAAATGGGATTTTCTGGGTCATATTCATGTTTTCCTTCCATTAATATGGTTGATAAACTCTCTTTTCCATCTAGTGTTTTTTGAAAATTAAGAGGTAATATTTTTTTTCTTTTTTTTTTTTTTTTAATTTATTTAGTTATTTAAATCACATCGTAATTTACTTATTTACATAGAGGTTATAAACACAAAAAGGCAGGATGTGGGGAAAGGAATGGCACCGGAGCATAGGTGTTCAGGGGGAGTACAGATACCTTTCAGAACAGGGTATCAGCTGGGTGTAGGTTCAGGGGACAGGTCACTATGACTGCCTATGATTCAGTTGTCCTTATCTAAGTTGGAACTGTCCACCGAGGCTGCCTATTTATAAGACCTATGACTACTCGGGCTGGTAAATTTCCACAGAAGTTGCCTGTTTACAATAGCTTATAGCCTTCTGTTTCAGTGTTTTTCCACAGAGACCTAGGACTTTGTGTTAGCATGCATATATGTCAGGCCTCTTGCTGATTTTAGGCCTATGGCTGATTTTAGGCCTTTAGTGTATACGCAGGGCTGCTCCTAACATCTCCTCCCTTCTCTAAGTATAGAAGGGCCTTGGCGATTCTGTTCTTTCGAAGATGGGGATAGAGGCCTGACCTCCAATAATTGAAGGGGACCTTGTAATGGCTCCAGTCCTCCTGTTGTTGTCCAGTGAGGCATGAGGGCCATACCCATCCCGATGTCTTTTTCCTGGAGAGGGGATACTTTTGACATCAACCCCTATGCAGTCAGGCTTGTCTCTCAGGGAACCCAGATATTTTTAACTTTTATTTATATTCCCTTGTAGTGCTTAGCCTCACAACCTAAGCAAGAATTCAGATCACCAGTGAGAGAGGGTTCTGGGTAGCCCCTCTCTGCTTGTTCTGGGGGCGGAAGTCCCCTCTTTTAGGTTGGGTGGAGATGGGTTTGAGGAACACCCTGGATAAAGTAACAACCTCATCTTGAGTCTCTTGGTCCTCCATAGCTAACTTATGATAATGTATCTGAATAGGTTTTGCTACCAAATTATCTATCTGTTGTATCACAAAGTTAGTCAGCCTATTTAAGGCCCGGGACCAAAAGAAATCAGCAAAAATAACCCAATTAATGGTCCCAAGATGGGAGGAAGTGGGGTTGACAACCATGGAGAGGTTGAAAACCAGTCCTTGTACCAGCTCTCATTCTTCTCTTTCTCTTTCTCTCTCTGTCTTTTCTCCGGGCCATCTCTGACCTTTTTCATGTTCTCTTTAACCATCACTGTCTTGTCTATGTAAGGGCAACATTCTTCTTTAAGGGCTATATACAGTCAAGAGCTGTACACAGTCTTTTCTATTGTAGAAGAGTAAATCAAGTCCAATAAAGTCCTTTGCAATTTTGGAAGATCATTTCAGACATCGAAACGAGGGATTTCTTCAGATTAGTGATGTCAATCTCTAGCTGTTTGGTGTCCTTGTCAATGGCCCATCAAGGGTCTGAGTAGTATAAGTCTGGAAGCCAGCAACAGGATTAGAGCTTCTACCAGCAGACATCGCAGGTGTTTCATAGGTAATATATTTTAATACTCTTTCTTCTCCCTCCATTCCTCACTTACACACATACACACACACACACAGACACACACACAACACACACACACCCAATAAGACAAAATTGGAGTGTAGTTGAGATAAACAGTGACTCTTAATGTAGAAAACTGAGTTTTACTCTCCTAGGGGAATCAATCACAAGTAACTTCTTTTTCCATTAATTTATTTATTTATTCACTTTATATCTCTATTGCAGTCCCCTCCTTCCATTCCTCCCCTCACAAAACCCCTCCACCGTAGTCCCTTCCCCTTCTATTCTGAGAACAGGGAGGTCTTTCTGGCTACCAGCCTACCCTAGCACCTCAAGTCACTGCAGGACTAGGTACATCCTCTCCCACTGAGGCCAGACAAGGCAGTCCAGTTAGGGGAAGAGGATCCACAGGCAGCCCACGGAGTCAGGGACAGCTTCCCCTCTAGTTGTGTAGGACCCACATGAAGACTAAGCTGCACATCCGCTGCATATGTGAGGGCCTAGTTCCAGCCAGTATATTAAAAATGGCTTCTTCTGTCCATTTCCCCTTCTCTGAGCTGAGATTTTTTGTCTTAATCCTGTGCAGGTCTGCGTGTGCTGTCACAGTGTGTGTTGATGTGGATGACACCATTTCCTTCAAGTCATCCATCACCTTTGACTCTTAAACTCTTTCTGTAGCCTCTTCCACATATGTACCTGAGCCTTGAGTGAAGTGTCTGATAAAGGCATCTCAGTTAGGGCTGAGTAACTGTCTTCACAATGTCTAGTTGTAGATCCACTGCTACAAAGGAGAAGCTTCTCTGATGGGGGTTGAGGGATACACCGATCCATTGGTATAGCAATATGTCATTAGGAGTCATTTTATTGCTATATTCCTTTAGTAGAATAAAAGTGCCTTGTCCCCTGGGCCTGCCCAAGACCTGTCTAGTCTCAGGTTCTTGGCCACTTTAGCAATGTTAGGTATGGGTTCTATCTTAGGAAATAGGCCTTAACCCAAAAACCCCCAAAGTTTGGTTATTTCTATAAAAACAGCAGGTGGCTCTTGCAGGTCCTCCACTAGCACAGTTACCTTCCAGTACCATGAATACTACTCTGTGGGAATGAAGCTTCTAATTGGCCACTAGCTCCATTTCTCCATGTTTGATGACATAAGTTGTATCTTCAACAATAGGGCCATACCATCAGGCTGTGGAGGGTGACCAATAGCTTTGGAAATAGCCTGTGATGTTTGGCGGGGCGGGGGTGGGGGGAGGTATGCTGTGGGACGTCTTTAGCCAATGACTCAAGAAATGTAAGCCATTCCTGGCACTGGAGGCTTTACTTAGTGGCGTACCAGGTTTGGTCGGGACATTGTCTCACCATATTCTAAACCTATGCTTTAGGAATCCTCTACAGTAGTAGGTTTCCATATGGCTTTTCAAAGGGCTCGGCCTTTAGTGTTATTTTCTATATATATATTCATTTCTTTACACTTCTCTCCAATCTTCCCTATATAACTCTCTTATTCTAGTCTTGCCATATCTCTACCTAATATTGTAATATTCCATTGTGTAAATGTTCCAACATTTTCTTCATGGACTTATCAATTGATGGGCATCTAGGCTGTTTTCAATTTCTGGTTATCATGAATAGAGCAGTGATGAACATGGAGGAGCAAGTATTTCTGTAATAACATTTGGGTGTATGCCTAACAGTGGGGTAGCTAGATCTTACGGTAGGTCAATTTTCAGCTTTTTGAGAAACCTCCACACTGATTTTTGTAGAGGTTTTATAAGTTTGTACTCCCACCAGCAGTGAATAAATGTTCCCCTTCCCCTGCATCCTTGTGAGAATCTGTTGTTGTTTTATTGGCCTTAGCCATAATGACTGTGGGTAAGAGAAATATCAAAGTAGTTTTGATTTGCATTTCCGTAATAACTAAGGATGTTGAATGTTTCTTTAAGTGTTTCTCAGCCATTTGTGTTGCATCTTTTGAGAAATCTCTGTTTAGTTCCATTCCCCATTTTTAATTTGAGTTATTGTTCCTTTTGCCCAGTTTGTTTTTAGGTTCTTTGTATAGTCTAGATACTAACCCTCTATCAGATGGTAATTGGTAAAGATTTTTTTCCTGTTCTGTAGGCTGCCGCTTTGCTTTAATGATGGTGTCATTTGTGGTACAGAAGCTTTTTAGCCTCATGAGGTTCCATTTATAAATTGATGATCTTAGTGCCTGTGATACTGCTGTACTGTTTAGAAAGTCCTTTCTTCTGTCAATGAGTTCAAGACCATTTCCTACTTTCTCTTCTATCAGGGTAAGCATATCTGGTCCTTGATCCATTTGGGGTTGAGTTTTCTGCAGAATGATAAGATATGGATCTGTTTCATTCTACATGCAAATATCAGGTTTGACCAAGATTATTTGTTGAAGATACAGGCTTTTTTCTACGATATACGTGTGGCTGCTTTATTAAAAACTAGGTGTTTATAAGTGTGTGGGGTTATTTCTGGAACTTCAGTTCTATTCACCTGATTGACATAATCTTTTTTTGTGTCAGTACCATGCTGTTTTTATTACAATAGCTCTGTAATACAACTTGAAATCTGAGATGGTGATACTTCTAGCAGATCTTTTATTATTCAGGATTGCTTTAGCTATCTTGAGTTTGTTTGTGTTGGAATTTTGATAGAGATTGCATTGAATCTGTAAATTGGTTTTGATAATATGGCCATTTTCACAGTATTAATCCTGCTGGTACATGATCCAGTGTTTTAAAAGTGTGTATTTCATTTTTAAATATGTATGTGTCTATATGTTTGGGTATGAGCTTGTGAATGTGGACACCTTTAGAGGCCAAAAGAGGGTGTAGTATGGTCAGATCCTTTGTAGCTGGAGTTACGGGTGGTTGTGAACTGCCCAGTATGGGTCCTGGAAATCAAAGTCCAGTCATCTGTAAGAGTAGCAAGTGGTCTTACATGATGAGCCATCTTTCCAGCCCTCTCTCTTTGAAATGTCTCGCTGTGTAGACCAGACTGGAACTGGAACTTACTTAGCCCCATACTGGTCTTCAACTTGTGGCAGCATTTCTGCATGCCTTTCCAAATGCTGGGATTATAGACACATGCCAGTACCACATAAACACATTCCCACAAAGGGAATTACTAGTATTTTAACTTTTTAAGGATTTACTTAATTTTTAATTATGTACATATGTGGTGGTAGTGGTGGATACCTCAGAAGTCAGAGCCTCTGGAACTAGAGTTACTGGATACCTCAGAAGTCAGAGCCTCTGGAACTAGAGTTACTTGCAGTTATGAGCTCCCTGATGTAGGTGCTGGGAATTGAGCTGAGGTCCTCTGAAAGAACAGTACAAACTCCTAAGCATTGAGCCATTTCTCTGGTCCCTTGTTTATGTTTTAAGACAGTTTCATGTAGCCAAGACTGACCTCAGATTCACTAGGTAGTCTAGGATGTCCTTCAGCTTCTAGTCCCTTTGCCTTGAGTACACTTAGTTTTATGCAGTGTGGATTGAACCATGAGGCCCACAGGAAGAAAATGAATTTAAGTGGTATGCTTGTGTGACAAGCACCCTTATTCAGTGAGCCATCTTCCTGACTTCTGTATTTACTTTTATTCATTTAGTATTTGAAAATATGTTGTAGACCTCAAATGCTTTACAGAAGCATTAACCGTTTGTGTCTTCAATGTGCCATACAACTTGTGGTGTGTTGGTGGTGTAAAACTTGACACCAACTGGTTCCATCTCTAGATTTCTCCATTGCAAAGGTGTTTTATCAGCACGTCTTAAGAGTCAGCCCCAGATTTTACAGCTTATGCTGTGAGGTGTGGTGCACTGAAAGAAATCCATCATGGAACTGTTGCAGAGACCAAAGCAAAGTAACGACCAAGTAAAGATGTGACAAACAGGCTGTGCTACTGAAAGACACATGAGTATCACACAGAGTTCCGGGTGCTTGCTCACATGGTGCCAGAGTCTCCTTTTTAAGGGGAACTAGAAATTGTTTTATTTAGAATTTTATGATTGGTGGTGAAACACTTATGAGGACATTTAGTGCCACGCATTCCTGTGTTCTGTTCTTAAAGAGTGCTGTAATATTTGATACAGAGTAAAGTTAACCTTGAAAATGAGATTAGCTTTATTCAGGAATTTGCAAGATGAAGACTATGGTGTGGAAGGAATGTGTGGGAGGGTAGAGTTAGTCATCTGTGTGGAATGGCAACTAGATATTTTCGGCTCACATAGAGCTGCAAACCAATGCTGGCTGTATTGATGGGAGCTGATTGGAGGAAGATATTAGAGCTATGTGTCTAACAATGACGAGGGACACTGCTGCCTTATGAGGAAAGGGTCATGCAGTGCTGTGTCATGGAGTGGATTCAGAAAGTAAGATGTACGTGTCATTTATAGGAGTGCTCCTGTAATGATGCCGCGCTCTCGGTGTCTGTTCTGACCGTGTTGGAGATGAGCTTGCTGTCTCAGTGCGTGTTAGCGTTCTGCCACTGAGCTACATCACTAGCCTCTTCTGTATGATCCCACGTGTGGGATTACATTATACTCTAACATTGCACAATCTATCACAGGCTTATTTGTTCTTTTGTCTCAATATAGTTGAGTTTACTAATACATTCTTTGCTTTTCACCAGCTTCGTGCTCTGTATTCAATGTACCTTCGGAAAACAAAGAGTCTGAATAAATTGCTCTATCATCTCTTCAGACTAATGCCAGAAAATCCTACTTATGGAGAGACAGCTATTGAGGTATCAAATAAAGACCCCAAAACATTCTTCACCGAGGAGGTTCAGCTGAGCATTAGAGGTCAGTGAGTGACACGTGTGTAACTTCTTAGAGACTTGCTCAGACCCAGTTGTGCTAAACTTCCTGGAGATATGGAGGAGAATCCCAGAGGGAAGTCTCAGCTCTGAGGGGGCCAAAATGCAAGATTTTCTACATTTATCTAGTAGGACAAATAGCTGGATCTTAGAGATAGGAATTTCATTAATTTTTGAAGCTTAGTATTCTATATGAACCTTTTTTTAAATTTTTGTTCTTTAAGACAGGGTCTCACTCACTGGCCCTTGCTGGCCTGGGACTCTATGTAGACCAAGATGGCCTCAGACTCCTAAAGATCTGTGCTACCATACTCAGTTGTAAAGAGACCTGGAGAGGGTGTCTGCTCCCTAGAACTGGAATTACAGACAGCTAAGAGTGGCCATGTGGGTGCTGGGAATCTAGGTTCTTTGCAGGAGCAACAAATGTATCTAACCACTGGGCTATCTCTCCAGGTTCTAGATGGTTTTTCTAGGACTTCAGTCCAGTAGCTTAGTGAACTTTGGGAACAGTAAAGGAGGCAACTTACTTTTATAATTAAAAAAACAAAAGAGACTTAAATGTTTCTCTTTTAAAAATGCTTGTCCCATTTCATTTGTGGATTTTTGTGTGAGACATATTCTTTCCAGACTTTTCTGTATCAGAGGGATTTTTACACCTACCTCCTGTCATTGTTGTGGACCAGTTTGAGTGTGTGGGAAGATGCTAATCCTCTTGGAGTTGGGGGCCTTTCTCTGTTTTATGAGGTACCACACTATTGTTGAGTAATGCCAGTTGCTTTCTAAGGAATATTCTGCTCGTCTGCTATTCTAGGTGAGAAGTACATATCACTAACTTGGAATTTGTTTCTTCCTCAGAAACAGCAACTCTTCCATATCATATCCCACACCTGGCATGCTCGGTCTATCATATGACTTTAAAAGACTTGCCTGCCATGGTTAGGCTATGGTGGAATAGCAGTGAGAAGCGTGTCTTCAATATTGTAGATAGATTTACAAGCAAGTATGTCAGCAATGTTCTTTCTTTTCAAGAAATATCTTCTGTGCAAACAAGTACACAGCTATTCAATGGCATGACGGTTAGTATTGTCTTGGTTTTTCTAGATAAATGAATACCAGTTATATTTCTGATTGCTTACTTCATCACAAGTTGTAACCTCTGATTCAAAATTGATAGAAAATTATCTACTTCATTTTCTGACTCCTTTGTGTTAAGAAAGACATGGTAAACATCCAGCTGACACTTAATATTCTGGGTGTCATTTGATCGATTAACAATCCTTTCCTGTGTTGAAACCTATTACAGTTAGATACTTTTTATGCACAAAGCATACCTTGTGAGATAAACTGTAAATGTAATAAATGTAATAAAGTCACCCTACGTATGCTAAAGTCTTTTTTTTTTTTTTTTTTTTTTTTGAGACTCTGTCTCACTTGTAACCTTGGCTCACAAGAAACTCACTGTGGAGACCAATCTAGATATCCACCTGCCTCTGCACCATCACACTCTGCCACATGCCAGGCTCTTAAACCTACTGTTTAAATGCCTGGTATCAGATAAATGATGAGTTTATGTCCTTATTCTCCTCTGTAGTCTTCAGCTGTTAGTTGATCTATCAAAGTGTTTGATGTTTGAATAATAATAATAGGAAGTTATTTGGCAAAGAAAAAAATACCTTTTTTGTATTGTATCGCATTGTATTGTAGGTTAAGGCACGAGCTACTACTCGAGAAGTGATGGCTACTTACACCATCGAAGACATTGTCATTGAACTCATAATACAGTTGCCTTCCAATTACCCACTGGGCTCAATAACAGTGGAAAGTGGGAAGAGAATCGGGGTGGCTGTGCAGCAGTGGCGGAACTGGATGCTGCAGCTGAGCACGTACCTCACCCACCAGGTATGCTTCTGCTCACACACTGGCGGCTCAGACTGCAGAACATCAGTCTGAAAGAACAGTGGGACACAAAGTGCGATCTCTGCTTAATGTGGAAATTAAAACCTAGGATAAAGCCGGGCACGGTAGTGCACTCCTTTAGTCCCAACAACACTCGGGAGGCAGAGGCAGGTGGATTTCTGAGTTCGACGCCAGCCTGGTCTATAAATTGAGTCCAGGTTAACTAGAGCTATACTGAGAAACCCTCTCTTGGGGGAAAAAACAAACAAACAGAATAAAACAAACAAATTCTTGGATAAACACAAATGTGTTTCTAAACGACCTGAAGCTGCCATCTCTGCTTTAGACTTCAGAGTTCTGTACTTAATTTTCTGTTGCTTGGCAGAGACGGGTTTCATTCCATTGATATTGCAGAAGATGTAGAGTAACAGCACATGGTATTAAAGAAATCAAGGGACTCCCTTAAGAGGGACTAGAATGATCCATGTTTGCTCAGTGGCTTTTATTTTTGCATTTCAACTTTGCTTTGATCTTTAAACTAATTATAAATCTTCAGTTTTGTTTGTATGTTGTAAAGTATATACTTTTAAGTATTTTACAATAAAAATTATTTAAAGCAGATTTACATTGCATTATTGTAAATCAGCTAAGATGGTCAGATAATGTCACAGTCAGTTGAAAATCAGGAGAGCCGTTCAAAATGACTTAATTTTCTCAGAGAAGCTAAGAGCATAACACTTAACGTATTGGTTCAGAAAGCTTTAAAGTTTTTTCTGTTTTTTTAAAGAATAGCTTATCTTTTTCCAGTTTCCTACATATACACTCTGTATCTTGAGCATGCCCACTCTCAGCTTCTCTTCCAGACTCGCTCTCAGCTAGTCTCCGCACTAGGCCGTGTTCTTCATGCCTGCTGTACTGTTGACTGCCCTACCGTGTGCAGGTTGCCATAGCTGCAGAGAGTGTCTGAGCGCACAAGTCATGTCATGTGCAGAAGACAGCATTCCTCCATATCCTCTTGCTTACCGTCTTTCTGCTCCCTGTTCCAACATGTTCCTAAGCTTCGAGTGGTTGATTCAGAGGCCTCACTTAGGGATTCTCAGTCATGAGTCACTTATTTGCTCAGCATTTGACCAGCTATGAGTCTCTGCATTGCTGCTCACATGAGAAAGGACATCACTTATCTGTGGGTTAGAAACATAAATGTTTACAAGTTAAAAACATGCTTGTCATCTAGTAAGTAAAAGTAATAGGGCCATGGGCTTTTGACCAGGTTTCCATACCAGGTTTGAATCCCTCTGATGAAGCAGGCCACAGATCCAGTGAGAAAGCTGTGGCCACCCTCACAGCACTCGGCCAACACCGTACCAGTGGGTGCTCCTGCCAGGTAGAGTCCCTCGCTGGGTGGATCAGTTTCTCCCCCAGTGGCCTACATAGCACCTTCTGGCACTGAAGGTGGGGACCAAGTGTTCAGGTCAGTTCTAGCTTGGTTTCTCCGTGTTTGTACCCCCTGTTGGTCTTCTTACCTAGTTCTGGTGGGCATCCAGGGATAATTGTAACAGCCTTTGTTGTTTGGGGACCTCTGGGACCTTGCTAACCAACCATTCATGCATAGATAGCATTATGTTAAATTTTTTTAAATTACTTTTTTTCTTTTTTATAAAGAGGATACAAAGTTTGGGTAGGGGTAGGTAGGTAGAGGCAGATCTGAGTGGGGACCACGGAGGAATTGGTAGATATGATCAAAATACATTATGTAAAATTCTCAGATTAATAAATTAATAAATAAAAATTTAAATTAGCTTACAAGGTATGGTTTCTGTAAGGGTTTCTCATATTTCCTTCGCTTTGGTTAATTCACTTATAAACTTCCATTTCTCTTCTGTGTCCCTGTCTGAATCTTGCTTAAGCCTTTAACCCCTAGGATTTCTTGTAGAAACTGTCTTTAACAATAAAAATTAGATTTCTTTCTAAAAATTCAGAGATAATTTAAAATAACATTTAAGAAAGTTAGGATATAATATGATCAGCCAGATTCTCTTCTTTCAGAATTAAAATTCAGCCTGAAATTTGTGATATTTAAATAAAAATACCATTTGGAGACCTTTAGTGTGTGGTGACTCTTTCCTCTTTACTAACAGAACGGAAGTATCATGGAAGGCTTAGCATTGTGGAAGAATAATGTAGACAAACGGTTTGAGGGTGTTGAAGACTGTATGATCTGCTTCTCAGTTATTCATGGTTTCAACTATTCTCTTCCCAAAAAAGCCTGTCGGACATGCAAGAAAAAGTTCCACTCAGCTTGCTTGGTAAGGCAAAGAGAAATCTCTTACCATTCTTTGTGGTCTGTATATGTTATACGTGATCTTTATTTGAAAGATTGTGTGTCGGTGAGCCAGTAAGAAGATCTCAGCAGGTAAAGGAAAGGCACGTGCTGCCTAAGACTGGGAACCGTGTAAAGGTAGGAGAGGACCAACCTGACAACATTGTTCTTCTAACCTCATGACCAGTTACTGCACATCCCTGTCATGCCAACACATTTCTTAGTCATAACTAAGAAATGACTTTTTCTATAAAAGATGATTAGTGATTTACTGAGATGGTGCATCAAAGCACTGTAAGGAATGGATACTCTCATCTAGGGCTCTTAGCACTCAGTGGTTGATGATGGTCTTGTGAGATCTTGTCCAGGACGGGAGGCTGCAAGACTTGACTTTGGCCGTCCAGCATCAGGGCCTTTTTATCTTTGTAAACACCATAGTGAAAGGACACTGAGGGAGCTCCTTTCTTCATCTATCTTCCTTCTGCCTTAGTTTTATGCATGAGCCTAAGTATACCGTTCTGTATCACAGTGTAGCTTCTAGAAAGAACATTTCATTGTGTTAACCTTGGAGACATGACGCAAAATTCTTGGTTGTTTTTCATTTTGTCACTATAGATTACTTTCTATGTATATATGTGAGATGAAAGCTTTACAAATTTACTTTAACATTAAAATCTTTTCTTTTTAGTACAAATGGTTTACATCTAGCAACAAGTCTACATGTCCGCTCTGTCGTGAGACCTTTTTCTGAGATTTTTTTCCATTGGAAGTTGTCCTTGCAGTAGGTCAAGCCAGAGGGAATGGATTTGGCTCCATCTTGAAGTACTGACGTGAAGCCAGTGAGCATGACAGAAATGCCATCTCTGTCAGCATGATCCTCAAATCAGGCTTACCTCTCTGTAGATTGCTTTGTAAATCTTCGGAAATTTTTTTCTTTTACAAGAGAATATTACATATTTGAGAGAAAATATTTATATTAATGGCATAATTTCTTTGTATATTTAAAATAAAATAAATATATCTCTTCTCAAAAATATTCTAAATTATAGAACTGAAATTTGTGAAAGCATAAACTATATTATAAACCCATCCAGTTTGTTGGTCTGTGGTATAGAACAGCCCTAGTATAAGGCAGATGAATCGGGAGCTGATTTACATCTGTAGGTAAAACTAAGACTTGTTTGTTAATGATGACAAACAATAATTAAAAATTACTCTGATTTTTCAGTTTGTTTTAATGATAAAGTGACACTGAGCTATTCCATCCTCATCCAGAGCTGTTTGAAGAATACTCTGAAATTTCACAAGAAGAAGGAACGAGTGAACTCTAAGGGGCTCTGTCGAGAATTGTGAAATTTATAACTTACATCCTTGACACTAATCGTTTGCTTGTGAAAGAATTATTTCCATGTTAATGAGATTTGAATTGTTAAATGTGTTGGTTGAATCTATTACTCAGTTTAGAGAGTCTACAAAGAATGGGAATCTGAAGTAAGCAGTTATTTGATTATTTTGTGAAGTAAAATGGTAGCAGTCTATCAAGGAAGGAATAAATATTACTAAAATATAATCATGTGTGGAGAAAACTATTTAAAAATCTTATAGGAGACTGTAAATTTTGTAAGCAAGGCTTGCTATCCTTATTAGCCATAGTTACACCAAATCAGGAATTGGCAGAGCTAATTATTTAAAACTATCAGGAATGAAGGATATAATACTAAGTAAAATTATTTTTTTGTTTTGTTTTAAGACAGGATTTCACTATATAGCTCTGGGCTGGTCTGGAACTCACCCTGTAGATCAGACTAGCCTGGAACTCAAGAGATCTGTCTGTCTCTGCTTCCCAAGTGCTGGGGTTAAAGTGCACCACCAAGCCTGGTGAAATTACGTCTTAATGGATTGAAGTGTGTAAACACGTGAAATCTGCCTTTGGTTACAGTACCCTTGCCTTTAAAAACTGTGTTCACAGTATAAAGTGTGGAAGTTTGGATCACAGTCTTCCATTTCATATCTAGTAGTTAGATACATAAAAGTTCATCATCTGTGTTTCAAACGTTTAATTAGAAGGGTGCAACTTGTGTCAAATAAAATTACTGCTCACCATCAACTAGTCAAAATGACTGTTATTGAAATAGTTTCAGACTGGTCAGGATTACAGTCCAGAGTGAGGACTATATGTAGGTTACAAGTGCAGTATCGGTTTGTCTGTCTTCTGTTTTTTTTCTGTGTAGTATTTATTATCTTGCAGTCTTGAGGTTCAGAGATGGAGTGAAGTGTAGATAGCAAGAGATAGCAAGACTCTACTACCTCTTAACCCCTTACAACACTCTCTTACCTTTCTATGTCTGCCTCTGACACAGTAGTCACAAGGATTGTGTGATGCCTCTGTGAAAATTACTCTCTTCCTTTTAAAGTGGTTTTACAATAAAATTTTGTTTATAACCTTTCCAGTATTGGTTCTTGACTTTTGATCCAAAGCCCAAGTAGAAGAGAAGCTAGAGTAGTTGAGCTTTGGCTTGTTGCAGTGTGAGGGCAGTAGTAGCTCAAGCTCAGGACTCCGAGCACATTCTGTGAGACCTGTGTGGATGGTTGTCAGTTCACTGCTGTTGATAATGCTAAGGAAAGCTTTCCAGAAGCAAGACTGAAACTCATAATAACACATTCAGGTTTTATTTAGTTTTGACAACACTCATGGATAGGATACCAGCCCTGAAAATTTTAGCATAAAAGGAATTTAAAATTGCCAGAGAGTCAAAGTCCTGTTACAAATTTACTTAAAATCCAAAACTAAGTAGCAATCTCCAATTTATTTTTCTCATCATTTAATTTATGTATATGCATTTCTGTGGCTTAAATAATATTAACACTTGATACATTTTCTGGTGTGAATTATTACTTGATCATAATGCCATTATTAAATTACAAAAATTTTAAATATACAGAAAATAGTAAAATAGTGATATTTTACTTGTACTCTTCCCATACTATTTTGCCATATTTGCTTCTGATTTTTAAAGAAATAAAATGTTACTTTTTTGTATTCTCTGGCCCATTCTTCCTTCTCCAAGCCAGCTTACTGTTGTGAAGTCTGTGCACTACTTCCTGCTGTATGTTTGTATCCGTAAATAACGTGTAACAGCCTTTTGCTTTAGAGAAATCAGACAGGCAGAAGGTGCTATCTTACTTGTGTCATCTTTTGCAACTTGCTTCTCCACTTACCTACCATTATTAACATCATACCTACCAGTCCTCCTCCTCCTACCTACCAGTCCTCCTCCTCCTACCTACCAGTCCTCTACCTCATACCTACCAGTCCTCCTCCTCCTACCTACCAGTCCTCTACCTCATACCTTCCATTCCTCCTCCTCATACCTACCAGTTCTCCTCCTCACACCTTCCAGTCCTCACCATACTTACACAGTCCTCCTCACCACACCTACCAGTCCTCCTAATCTCCATTTTGAGCAAATGCTACAGAATACATTCTTCCTCAGCAAATGTGGTAGGTATTCTGGAGGCATGAGCTACAGAGGAATTTCAGGTAACAGGATTTGTAAACTGTTGGTTTACATGCTGTCAAATTGCTCCCTAACTTTGCTACATTAGCATGTCTGGCAGTACAATGAGAAGATTCTGGTTTGTACTTTGTCACTCATGGTTAGTCTTAATGGAATTTTCCAGTTTCCAGTTGGAGTTGTGAGCTAACTGCACTACATCTCCTGACATTTTGTTATGATTTATATTTTCCTAACAACTGAGAGAATTTCATTCTTGCTGGTCATTATTTTACAAACATGTTCATAATTTGTGCTTACTTTTAAATAGGCCACATAGTGGTCTATTATCTAGTCAAGCATATAGCTTGTCCTCAACATGGTATGTGACTTTTAACTTTACAGATTTGTATTAGTCAGGATTCTCTAGAGGAACAGAACTTAGAGAATGAATGTGTAGTTAGAATGGCTTACATGTTGTGGTCCAGCCAGCCCAACAATGGCTGTCTACCAACAGAAGGTCTAGTAGTTGTTCTGTCCACAGGGCAGGGTGTCTCAGATGGTCTTCAGTATAAATCAGAATCCCAAAGTAGTAATGCCAGTGAAGGAATGGATTTATCAGTAAGAGCAAGCTGGCAAAGAGCAAAAGCTTCTTTCTTCATCTCCTATATATAGGCGGCCAGCAGAAGGTGTGGTCCAGACTAGAGGTGGATCTTCCATTTCAAAGATCCACATTAAAGATGGGTCTTCCCACTTGAAACGATTTAATTAGGACAAACCCCTCACACATGTACCCATTCCCTTGGGTTTTAGTTAATCCCAGAGGGAGCCAAGTTGACTACAAAGAGCAGCCATGACAACACTTTATAAAGTCTTGTCTGTTCCTCTCAGGCAGCTGTTCACTCCCCAAACCTTGCCATACGGGCTCATCATCCAACTGTTCTTCATATTCTCCAAATTAGAGGTAAAAGAAATGTGTATCTGTGATGGAATCCTTCAGTGTCTATATATAGCAATATCTGTCTTTCTAGTTTGCAAATATTCCTTACAAAAGGTCTTACTCAGGAAGGGGTTCATCTATCTCTGATATTTTTGATTTATTTACTGTGAACTTTAAGGACTCCTTTGAGTAATAGCAAAGCATCCTGTAATTTATGTCTTTGAAACCCAGATTAAGCAGGGTACTAAGAAACAACTTAGTCTCACTGAGTTAGCATACGGAGTAATGGGCTTAACTATGGCATTTTCGTATGTGTCACTACAACATGTTCCATTTTCCTCCCTTCTCAACATGATCTGGAAGACACTGATACTGTTTCTCTGCAGGGCAGCCTGGTAAACAGAATGCACACCAAGAAGAGGCATGCTAAGGAAAGACTCAAGGTTTCTTGAGAGTTCCTGTCCTTTTAACACTATAGTTGGTATGCAGCTGGCCAAGCCCATACTACTGTCCCTGCCCCTACAGGATTTGGGACAAAGACAAACTAATGGGGACAAGGTCAGTGTTCATACTAACTGCTGTACTATAATAATGTCTCCTGCTCTTGTTCAGGAGCTTGGTTTTGCTGGCCAGCATTGAAACTGTACCTGACTAATGTAGGTTGCAGGCAAGTAAAGTCTGCAGTCCTGTTATGTCTCTTGGCAGTTTGGTGGTGTAGTTTCCCCTTTGGAGCTTCCGTCGATGCTGCTTTTGAAAGCCAACAGGTTTTCACTTAATTGCCCACTCCCCAACTCTGGCACATTGGCAGCGTTTCCCTAGGACCCAGAGGGAAGATTATAAGTTAGAAAGTATTCCTGAATCCCACAGGTCTCACCTACAACCTGCTACGTCTATCTTCTCATCCAGGCTGCCGTGGAAGCTGTTCTGGCATTCTGGCCATGTGGTCTAGCAAAGCCAGTGATTGGAGTTTGAGGTTGTGGTAGTGCAGAAGGATTCCCTAACAGGCCATCTGGCAGACTCTATGGTAATCTGCAGTTGCAGACCTTTTGGATTAGCAGAGCAAGGCCCTGTTAATAGTACAACTTTTCTTGTTTTAAGTGCCAGCCCTTGGCCTGAGACTGTATCTTGGCAGATCTTAATACAGAATATTGATCACCAAGTTATTCTGACCCTGGTTAGCTCTATCATGAACTGGGAATTCTTATCAATATTATTATTTGAAAATTTCATACATGCACACAATGTATCTTGATCACATTCCCCCATCACCTTCCTCTTTTCTCCTTTGCAACTTCACACCCTATTTTTTTAGATTATATAGAGAGATCTGGAGAGATAGCTCATCGGTTAAAAGCATTTACTGCTCTTTCGAGGACCCGAATTTGGTTTACAGCACTTTGTTGGGTTGCTCACAACCACCTCTAACTTTAGGTCTAGAGCATCTGACACCGTATCCGACACCTTCTGGACTCTTGAGGTACTAGCCCATATGTAGCATATATTCACCCACATATCTTTAAAAAATTATGTCTGTGTATATATTAACTCTGAGTTCAGGTGGTTCTGGGTACAGGATTATTAACCACTGGGGCATAGGCAATGCACTAGTAGCCACCCCTAAAAGAGATATCTCATAGAGGGAAGGTGGTCAGAATCCTTGCAAATTATCATCTAAGGTTACCTCCATAGGAGGCTGGACTTTTTGGATGATATCACTAGCCTCTGGTAGGCCTTCACACATAACTGGAGAAAAAGGGCCCTTCCTGATGAGCCCCTGGTAGCAATCTGCCAGTGATGGATGTTATGTTGTTCAAAGAATGAAACCTCACCTTTTAGACTGTTTGCAGTTAAGAGTTTTTATCACGTTGATTATGATAATCCACTGGCATTCTATTATTACCACCGAGTAAAACAAATGCTACCACAAAAGACTAAAGTTCTTTTATTCCTGTAGTTTATCTCCCCAAACTCTGTTATATACACACAGCAATGCACTGCTTTGGCTGGCTTTTCAAAATAGCATATATAGGATGAAATTTAGCTGCAGCTTCTTAGCATTTAGTTGTAACTAGTCACCACAAAAACCTCTGGTTCAGGATCTACACACTGACGTGTTTCATGGTTGTATGTTCAGTGGAATGGATAGACTGAGATTTTATTTTTTATTTTATTTTTTTAAGATTTATTTATTCATTTATTTTATGTATATGGGTATACATAAAATATAGCTGTCTTCAGACACACCAGAAAAGGGCATTGGACCCCATTACAGATAGCTGTGAGCCACCATGTGGTTGTTGGGAATTGAACACAGGACCTTTAGAAGAGCTCAGTCAGTGCTCTTAACCACTGAGCCATCTTTCCAGCCCTAGACTGAGATTTTTACCAGCGTTCTTTCTGGTAGACATTTAGGGTAATTATATTGCTTTGCTATTATAGCTAAGGCTAAATCAAACATGCCTTCATATATAAATATATAAAATATAAGTTATAAATATACATATTTAGTTGCACATGTACAGAAAAACTCATATGCTTGATTCTCTGAAAAAAAAAATGACTCAGCTTTCTATCTTTTTCTTTTCTTTTTGTTAGGTTTATTTTGTTATTGTGTATGGGTATTTTGCCTGCATTGTGCATGTATACCGTGTCCGTGCCTGGTACCCTTGGAGGTCAGAACAGGTTCCCTTGTGAACTATCATGTGGGTGCTGAGAACCGAACCCCAATCCTCTATACTAGCGGTCAGTGTCCTAGCCTCTGAGCCATTTATCCAGCTCTCACTTTTTTCTTTTCTTTTTCTTTTCGTTTTTTGTTTGGTTTTGGTTTTCAGGGCAGGTTTCTCTGTGTAGCCCTGACTGTCCTGGAACTCTGCAGATCGGTTGGCCTTGAACTCAGATATCCTCCTGCCTCTGTCTCCTGAGAGCTGGAATTAGAGGCCTGTGCCACCACCTCCTGGCTCCACTTCTCTCTCTTTTTTTTTGACAGATTTCTTGGCCAGGGAATGGCATCAGTCTGAAACCTACTGTGTGTTCAGCTGCCGGCAGCTCTTGTTTACTTCAGTGGCTCTCAGGACACTAGGACTTGCTGAACCTGAGAACTGACAAGGTTTCTTGGCCGGCTTGCCTGCAAAGTGCTGTGGTTCCTTGCAGACCTCTTGTCTTCATTGCTTTAAAAATTTCTTCTAAAATGAAAAATAAAACAAAAGTAAAATTCGATTAAATCATTTGGTGATATGCATGATCACTGAGCAATTAAATTCCTCTGATTAAACAGTGTAAACCAAATGTTTGTTAACTCAAGCTTGGACCTCAGAGAGGTGGGACACGGCTTTAAGACGGGCTGAGGATTCTGACAGACTTAAGGGCCCAGTTTGTAGTGCTAGCCCACTTCCAACTACACAGAATCATTATTTAACCTTGTTTTTATAACAAGCGATCAGGTTTTAGGTAGTTGGTGCCAACCTTTACCATATATTCTTTATGGGAAAGGTCAATGAAAATTTGGACAAGCCGGGCGGTGGTGGCGCACGCCTTTAATCCCAGCACTTGGGAGCAGAGGCAGGCGGATTTCTGAGTTCGAGGCCAGCCTGGTCTACAGAGTTCCAGGACAGCCAGGACCAGAGAAACCCTGTCTCGAAAAACCGAAAAAAAAAAAAAAAATTTGGACAAACTGAATCCTGACAGTGCCCAGAGTCTAAATGAATTCACTTCTTTTGAAAACGAAACCAGAGGCCGGAGAGATGAGTCAGTGGGTAAGAGCACTTATGGCTCTTTCAGAGGACCTGGGTTTATGTCCCATTACCCACATAATACCTCACAACCATTACTAACTACAGTTACAAGGATCCAATGCTTTCTTCTGCCTTTCTTAGGCTCCTGCACACAGTGGGGTGGGGTTGGGGAAGTAATTACCACTCTCCATCTAGCTATGAATCCTGGGAACTCCAACAGTGGCCTGCTGCAAGGTGTAGATGTTACTGCAGTGACTAACTTCTCTCTCTCTTTTTTTTTTTTTTTTTTTTTTTTTGAGACAGGGTTTCTCTTTGCAGCCCTGGCTGTCCTGGAACTCACTCTATAGACCAGGCTGGCCTCCAACTCAGAAATCCGCCTGCCTCTGCCTCCCAAGTGCTGGGATTAAAGGCTTTGAGCCACCACTGCCTAGCCCTAACTTCTCTTTCTATTACTACTGTTGGAATTTAAGACCTGCTTCCATGAGCTAGAACCCACACAGAGGGTGAAGTATGAGGAGTCAGGGTTTATATCTGAATAGTAGTTTATGAATGAGTGAAACCGCTCTGTCCCACAGAGACAACAGGTTTTAAAACCTCTTAAAAGTATTTTTCCTCTTTCAACACATTGTCAGTGATTAAATTGCTCAACAGCCCAGGCTACTTTATAAGTTAATCTTCCAACTTTTGTTGTCAGCAAGTAAATAGTTAACAAGAAGCTTTATTATCATTATTAGTATTATCATTATAATTATTATTACCTGGATTATTTTCTTTTATGGTAACTAAGTAGAATAGCCCTCTTGGGGAGAGAAGTTCTGAAGCCAAGGGGAAGAACCTGTCCATGACTTCCCGGCCATTTCTGCCACCAGCCCAAGCTGCTTCTATTCCGTGACTTCCTACCTGCCAGCAATCAGAGAAATTTGACTCAGGTTTCACTGAGATTACACTCTTTTTGACAAAAAAACATCACCAAACAAATACATATTTTCAAACGACTGTACCTTGTCTTCTGAACATCATTCTGCCAAACTCCTGAAGTCCTTATGTTATGAGAGGGCATATAATTACCCAACAGATGAAACAGAATGCTGGGTTGCTGGGCACATCTGCAATCTCTATACTTAAGACCAGAATGAGAAGACTGATTCTGATCTCAAGGCCAACCTGAGGAACACTCAAGGGACAGGATGCAGGTGAGTGTCAGAGCTAATCTGGCATTTGTGGGGACCTGGGCTCCATTGCTACCACACAAATATTCTGAAGAAATCAGTGAAAATTAAGATCCATGTGGACACACCTGTTTTCTGATTTTTGCAGTGGCCTTTACCTATATTTGACTTTAGTTTTAAATATGATCATGTTTTTAATTTTTAGTCAATATTTTATATATTTCCTAATTTAAAATAATTCCTTTACAACCAAATTACCATGCCAGCTGCCCTGAGCACTTATGGCTCTTTCCTACGGAGGCTTCCTATGATGCCTCAGGTCTGCTGGGGTTACATGGGATCAGAGGATACCAGCTTCGGGTCTCACTTTCATGAGCATCTCATCCACTAACCCATCTCCCCAGCCCTGTCAATCAACATCTCAAGGGAGTCTCATTTCCTCTAGAGTAGCTTGAATTCACTCCTAATGTTGGTACAGTGCCTTACTGAAGGAGTATATCTTATTTAGCTGGTGCTTGACATTTGCTGTGTCTATTTTTTTTTTTAATCTAATTCTGATAATACCTGTCATCCACTCAGTATGGTTCGTCACAATCACACTAGGAGATCATTAATTCCACTTTTGCAACAGAATTCTGGAGACCTCCCTCTTCTGATGCCCTTTGCTTTAATTCTGGGAGAGCTGCTCCTGTTTGGTGCTCTCAGCCTTACTCCATCCTTTTGTAGGAACTGCTCTGGCTGTGTGGTGCTTTGAGTCAGTCCCTATCAGCCCTCTACTCCCTGCTCCAGCAATGTAGTAGGGCTTCCTTCGATGATAAGATTCCAGGCTATTGAGCCCCATTTATCTGCTTATAACTGAGATGACTTCAGGAATGTCTGGCATGAGCCCAACCCTGAGGCCAAAGAGAGGATTGCATTTCAGAAGGAGTCAGGCATGTGTCAGTCTGTTTGCTTGCTCCCTGGGCCATCTAATGGATCCATCCTTGGTTCCTTAGGGACCACAGGTACAATCCACAGCCCTTGATTTCATGTTTCTGAATGTGATAGTGAATATAGACAGATTTTTAAGGCTCCAATTTGTATAGTCTTCTGGATGTCATCTCTAAGTCTTTTATTTTTAACCATTGTTAAAGGGTAACTAGTCATTTATTTTGGCTCCTCAGTTCACCTGAGCACATCGAGGGCAGTCATAAGAGACAAATGGGTGCCTTCATCTTGGAGTGGAGGTGAACATAATATTTACCAGCTTTGCCAGAGAATAATCACCAAAGAACACAACAGGCCCAATTAAAGAGAAGCTAGTGCTCATCTGTTACTAAACAATGTTCCTTTTCCTTCTGGAGGCACACTGGCTTATCTCCTCACTGTGGAGATTCTTAAATACATGTATGTCTCTTGTTTCCCTATGAAAGATCACGATTGGTCCCACACTTTTAATTTCTCATCATTTGAAGGGATGAAACCCAAGACTTTGAGAAGGAAATGATTGGTGAATAATTCTAGTTGACTACAAGTATTTTTAAAATGTGCTTTACAGGTTTGTTATTTAGGGTAATGGGCCTGTTTAAACCACCATGGCCTGATCTAGGGGAGAGTTCTGACTAGGCAGGTCACACGTGGTGCCCGCAGCAGTATTTTTTCCCTTCAGCATCACTCACAGCATCTGTGACTGACAGCCTCTGTACAGTCAGGAGTGCGAAGTCAGAGGAAGTTCATCTTGTCTCATGAAATAGCTGGAAACTAAGGTCTGCTGTGGGTCTTACCTCTTCAGGCGGAGTCACTACATAGGGGGGATTAAACACTAGCAGGTCTACTTTCCCCTTCAATCTGGGCAGCAAGCCGTGGACCTGAGGCAGCAACAATGTAGGTTAAGCTGGATCCTGATTTAAGTAATTAAGTCTTTAAAGTTACTCTCTCATGTTGTCAGGAGGGGAAGGACTTACAGGTGGAAATACTTCAGTTTTCTTCATGTGTGCAGATGCGGTTTATAAATGAGTACTGTCTAGGTGAGAGCAAATAGAAGTTGACTGTGGTTTCTACTCGGCAGCAGACATGCTTCCGCTCCGGGTTCACTTTTAGAAGACGGTGTGAGGACAAGTGAGCTCTGATTGTATGAAATATGTTCCCTGTAGATCTGTGAAGAGCTTTACAGCTATGTCTGCTAACTTACACAACATAACTAAGAAATGGTGTGTGTGAGCATATGTGTATATGTGCTTGTGCGTGTACATGTATGGAGGTTAGAGGACAATCTTGACGTATTTTGTCTACCACTGGCCTGGAAGTTTACTGTGGGGCTAGGCTGGCCTGCCAGAAATTCCAGGAATCCACCTGTCTTTGGGACTATAAGCAACCATGCCACTGTGTCTGGCTTTTCATATTCATTCCTGGAATCTCACCTAGGTCCTTGTAAAACAGACTCTGTACCTAGCTGCCTAGCTCCTAACGGAAATATGTTGTAAGATGACATAAACTGTATCTGAATGACACAAAACACCAAGAATGGACTGTGTTTCTGCTTCTTCAATTACTTGTAAATGTTTTGACTGACAAGATCAAATGGCAGAGAAGGAAGCATTGAACTCAATGGTCAGAGAGTGTAAATGACCAGCGTTTGGCTTATGAAGTTTTTTTTTTTTTTTTTGGTTTTTCGAGACAGGGTTTCTCTGTGTAGCCCTGGCTGTCCTGGAACTCACTCTGTAGACCAGGCTGGCCTCGAACTCAGAAATCCGCCTGCCTCTGCCTCCCAAGTGCTGGGATTAAAGGCGTGCACCACCACCGCCCGGCTTATGGAGATTTTAAACTGGGTACAGGTTTCTATAGAACAAGGGGGCAAAAAAGAAATCACAATTTTGTGTGTGTGTGTGTTAAAACTATGAATAAAGTCACTTCATTTCCATTCACACCATCCAAGCACTTGACACGTTATTGGACAGGGTTACGAACACTGAATATACATTATGAAGTGATATCTCAGAATTTCCCCATCTAGATTTCTATAATCAATCCCATTTTAATTATCCTGATATGCCAGTTAACTTATAATTCAAAGAGAACTCCTAAGACCTATTTTTGGGGATACGTTTTCAGAAGTAATTTTTTTCTTATTTAATTAAAAAAAAAAAAGATTCAGTAATTTACTTAAAGTATATGAGGACTCAGGCTGCCTAAGTGCCTGCAGGCCAGAAGACAGTATCAGGTTCCATTACACATGGTTGTGAGCCACCATGTGGTTGCTAGGAATTGAGCTCGGGACTCTGGAAGAGCAGCCACAGTCTTAACTGCTGAACCATCTTTCCAGCCCCCGTTCTGCTCCTTTAAAAAAAAGAAACAATAATTATTCTTTGATGTAGTTTGAATGTAACTTGGCATGCATGCAGGCTAGTTAAGCTTTGAAACTGTTTTCAATTCCATAAAGAAATTAAGTTTCTTAAAAGAACTCTGAAATATAATTTTCCAGAAATTCTGGATAAGAAAACTAGAGAAGACTTCTTTGTAACTCATAGTACTTTGTCCTATCCAGTTATTCAGTAATAACTGCTGCCTGGACTTGGCAAAAAGGAAAAAGGACAAAATATTAAAACAGACATTTTAGCCAGGCAGTGGTGGCGAGAGCCTTTAATCCCAGCCCTTGGGAGGCAGAGGCAGGCAGATTTCTGAGTTGGAGGCCAGAGTGAGTTCTGGGACAGCCAGGGCTACACAGAGAAACCCTGTCTTGAAAAAAAAAAAAAAAAAAAAAAAATCCCTTAAAAACCAAAAACCAAACCAAACATACACACAAAAAAAGACATTCTAACATCAAGCATCAAGAGAACTAAATAAAACATAACTGAGGCCTGACCGTCCAGTTCAGGCCCCTCTAGCCAGGCCTAGGCAGTTCCCTGCCTAGCATCTCCAAGAAATGAAAAATAAGTGAAAGAGGCTCTGGTAATGTTCAGTGCATGCAGCAAAATACTCGGACTTCATTCCCGCTAGGAACACTATGGAAGGCCCTTAGAACTGTCTGATTTTCTTTCATGAAGCCTAGCAACAGAGAGAACAGACATTCTGCCAATAGATGACAGGGATACAGGACAATGGTGAGAAGACAGAGCTGACACCTGAACAAGCTTTAGTACCACACAGCTCAGAGTAGCCGACACCGAGTTTTTAAAAGGTAAAATGTGCTTGGTATATTTTGAGGATGCAAGGGAACACGTAATATGTATCTTAAAAGACTACTGTTATCTCCTCTCATTCTCAACTCAAGCTTGGGTAGGATCTATGTGAGGTGGGGTTGGAGGACTATGACCCAGGTCAAAGTCACTTCAAATGCCCGACCCTGGCCACACGACCCACGTGGTTCCAAACAATTCTCATTCCAAGAATACTGCAGAGACACTTCTTTTCATGGGGAGTTGCTAATAAATAAGACACAGAGACAAACATCTTGTTACTATGAGGGTGTCTGACTACAGGAGGGACACCAGAGAGAAACTCAGAGCTAAGAAAAAAATGTGTGATGTCATCTGTGTTCCTGTGCTAGCTATACATAATGTTTTTTAGGTTTAAACCAGTATGACCTGGATACAGAGTTGCACGTGGTCATGTTTATGGCCAACCTATAACTCCAGCATTTACCTAATACCAAATGGTCAGGTTTGAAAGCATACATTATACAGACTGGGCAGGTTCTATTTAGGAACACACACACACACACACACAAATGTCTGGTATATGGGAGGATTTGGAGGAAGGAAAGGGAAGGGAGAAACTATGTAATTATAATCTTAAAAATAAAAGAAAAAAATTTAGTTAAAAACCAACAAAAATGAGAGTTCAAAGCCATCTGTGGCTGCATAGCAAGTTTGAGGCTAGCCTGGGCTACACAACACTTTGTCTCATACAAACAAAACAAAACTTAATTTCTAAAGCTTATTTCCACTAAAAACGATTGACTGTCAATCGAAATCAATTACAACTGAAGGAGGATTAAGGCTCACCAAATCTGTAATTACTGGCTGAATGTGGACTCTGTTACAGCGTGCTGTTTCCAAGGTACATGCGGCTGCTTCAGGGTTGATATCAGTGCACCTAGAAACACAGACGAGAAGAAAGATGAGGACGATGTACAGAAGCGGGTTGTGTACCAGCAGACTCCCGCTAGAGAAAATATAGGAATGTTTTGTTAATTCTAACATGGTGTAGAAAAGGAATTAGAATGATCTCCTAACGGCAAAGACAAAGAGAACAAAAGCTTGTTATACTGATGACATTGCTAAAAAAAAATCTGTTTGTGCTTATCTGAAGGAGCTTATCTCAGTATGGCTTCATTAGCCAGCAAGTGAGAACCGAAGGAGCTCACTGATAGGAAACTGCTACACAAAACACATAGGAGCCAACGAGCTGAAAGAAACACATTTGTTTTGTGTATTGCAAAATCTTCTGATGACTATTTTCCCCTGGCTTTTATATTCCCGAGCTCTCTGCAAGGACATTCAACTTTGCATCTATTTTATAACAAACTGTTTATGTGAGAACGATTCACAATAGAGATAACAAAATTGTGTTGTTTCTAAAATCACACAGCATGAAGGAGTGAACAGGTGATTATAACGGGGGTGGGGGAGCAAGTATAATCTGTGACTTGAGGCATATTATCTGTTTAAAACATTTCACTTGAGCTGCTGCAGTCAGTCATAGGGACCCAGGAGGAGGGGTGGATGAATGTCACATACTCACATGTACAAGGCCTGAGGACCTATCATGGAGGCCAGGAATGCAGACACTACACCAGATCCTGCTCCTACTTCAAGGCATATTTCCACTCTAACAACAAAAACCAAAATATTTAGTTCCTTATGACGATAGTTTTCATGGAAGACAACTCTCATACTATATAATGTATTTCTCCAGCACCATCATTCTCTTGCAAACATATGAGAATATAAGGAAATTTACCATTTCTGGCAACCACTGGTTGCTTATTATTGCTTAGCTCAAACCTGCTAATAGTTTAGGTGTATAAACTGAAGTACTTAAATAAACCTAGCAGCATATCCTAGGGTTTGGTAAAAGCCCTCCATCTACCTAGATACACGAGGAACGAAGCCCTCTTTCTACTTGAGAACTGTGTTGGGCAAGCACTTCAGTGTCTGATCTTAGAATGCCAAGAATCTTAGCTTTCTAAACCTAACAATCTTTGTATGATTTTCCAATAAATGTATTTCCTTGGTTGCTGTCCATGTGTCAAAAGCACTACTTAATTTCCACGACTGATTGGCCTGATGACATTTACAAGGTTTTTCTGGCACTTAACTTTTCAAACAACTATTCAAGAAGGAGTTACAGTATTTCTATTCTACCTTTAGAATCAGCCACATATGTATGTGACCCACATAATAATGACCCGCAAGCCACTAGCGGGTCATAGTAAAGTTTGTGAATCTTACCAGCTGTCTTCTTTTTGGCACTAATCATTACAGGCTCATAAATAGAATCCCCAGCCTTTGTAACAAGGTCAGCTCTATTACAGCATACACTGCAATGTAATTTGTAGTTGTAAATCTTTGAGCTATCCTGAGCATTCAAGTTACAATCCAGTGTTCCACGTGAGTGATATTCCAGGAAATCGAAAGGCTCTACCATCTATGATGAAAGACTGGTTTTAAGAGCATTTTATAGGTGGGGAAAAAAAAAATGTGACAATGTAAATAAGCATGGTGGCTATTTCGTTCTGAAGAAACCCAGTTGGAATCTTGATCATTAAGTTAATGATCCAAATTCTTTCCGCAAAATGTTTTATTAGGTTTATTTTGTGTGTGCATGGGCAGACCGGTCCTCATTGTGACTGAACCTCTAAGAACAACCTGTAGTAGTTTCTGAGGCTAGAACTCAGGTCTGCAGGCTTGCCAGCAAGCGCCTTTACCAGCTGAGTCATCTTGCCCGCTCTCAGCTCAAATTCTTTTCTCTGGAAAGTTTAACACGTGGGCATTTACTATTTTTGTCAATAAAAGTTATGGCCAACAAATCAGGCTAGTGAACATCCTACCGCCGGATGCATGTAACTATTTAAATCTTCCCTAATAGTTCTAACTGCATGCAACTAAAATTCTAACAGTTCAATTTAAAAGAGAGAGAGAGAGAGAGAGAGAGAGAGAAGAGAGAGAGAGAATGAATCTCAGTTGCAATAACACTTTAAGCCCTCAGATGGCTAATGGCTGTTCCTTAAATAGGTTGGTTGAGTGGATTTAATAGTTCACTACTCCATAAGTGTTCTTCCGTTGCCAGAGGATGTTATTCATGCACTCAAGTGTTCAGGTAACACTACGCGAGCTTTACATATTCACTAAAAGAATTAAGACGTTTCGGAACATCTTGTTTCTGGTCGATAAACTCCGGCTGTTCCTCTGAGGCACGTTTACATTCTTCAGATTAACAGCTGAACGGGAGGGGCAGGGTGATGGTGAACCGGGAGAAAGACCTGACCGCTGCTCAAACCCGCACAGGGAAATCTACTCCTTTACCGGGCTCTGCTGTCAATCACCAGAAAGGGGCCGACCCCTCACTTCCGGAGGAGGGCGGTAAGTTCCGGCTTCCGCCTCCAGGACACCCCGCTCTCTCCCGCTGAGGCGCACCCCTCCTCGCACCCTGCTAGCTCGGCTGCTGCCGCCTCGAGCGCGTCCAGTAGCAGGA
This sequence comes from Mastomys natalensis, assembly GCA_021653895.1. Taxonomy (NCBI): domain Eukaryota; kingdom Metazoa; phylum Chordata; class Mammalia; order Rodentia; family Muridae; genus Mastomys; species Mastomys natalensis. Next base: position 511,992 of record JAJTUV010000198.1, on the reverse strand, counting down.
ACGTGTCCTCCGCCGGCTCGTACACGTCGCTGAAGGCTCCGCGACCCACGTGCCCGTACAACGGCGTGGGGACACTCGGCGCCGCCATCTTTCCCTTCCGCTTCCTGTGGGCGAGCGTTGAGTACGCACGCGTCAGACTTGCAGCGCATGCGCCTTTGTCTGACACTGGGTGGAGTTTGGGGTGAAATGCTTGCGGGACTGTCTGTAACTTTTAAGCAGCCAATAACATCCATTTTCAACTTCTGAACATTTTGTGTTTATTTTTATCGGCTACCCTAATACTGAGCATCGTCGGTTATTTTGTATTAAGATGGACTGCTTTATTTTAATGACATTTGGAATGTTTCTACCATTTTAAACTTGTAAGCACTTGCAAAAAAAGTGTTTACTAAATCTTATTGTTTTTTAAGCAGCTGAAATGTAAATACCCGTCTATAAGATTATGACTACTTTTAATTGCTTAATTTTGTTATATGGAGTCTCACTATGTATTCCTGGCTGTCTTGGAATTTACTATGTAGACCAGGCTGGCCAGGAATTCACAGTCATCCGCTGGCTGCTTCTGTCTCCTGGGACTGGTGCTGGAACTAAAGGCTTGTGGCACCATGTCCAGCTTAGATTATGACTTTTAATTTTTATCTTTTATTTGGAGATTTTGTACATGTATAAAGTTTACTGTGATCACTTTCATTCATTGAAATTCTAGTTTGGGCTGGGCTGTCCCAGCACACTGGAAGCAGAAGCAGGCAGATCTCTTGAGAAGCCGGCCTGTTTTACAAAGAGAGTTCCAGGACAGCCAGAGCTACATAAAGAAATCCAGCCTCAAAAAACAACAAAACAAAACAAAGGCAATAGTTTAGAGGACTGGAGAAGTGCTCAGTGATTGAGACCTTCCTTGTACTGCATTTGCAGAAGACAAACGTTTGGTTTCCTACACCTTTGTATGGTGGCTCACAACTCCCTGTAACTCCCTATAACTTGTTACTCTTCCCATTTCAATGTCACTGAACTGTTGTGCTCATACATACAGGCAAAAATAACATACATAAAATCATAAAGTCTTTTAAAAATGTTGGGGGCTGGAGAGATGGTTCTGCAATTAAGAGTATTAACTCTCAGAGGACCGGAATTTGGTCCCTAGTACCCACAGCATGTGGTTCACAAACGTGGTAACTCTAGTTCCTGGGAGTTAAATCTTCTGTCCTCTGGCAGCATCCACAATTACAGAATTGAAGATGGCAAGAAGGCTCTGCAGGTAAAAGGCACGTGCTGCCAAACCTGAGCACATGGATCAGGTCCCTGAAACTCAAACAGTGGAAGGAGAAAACCTATTCTTAGAGTTCTCTGGCCTCCAAGGGTATGCCAGCATATGTGCACATATGTGCATGAACATCTAAAAATAGTACACAAATAGTTTTTAAAGTGCCATGTGCCGCAAGAATTTGTTACTGTTATTTTCACATGCATCTTTAAAATATCTTTGAAATACAAGAAATAAAGTGAAATAGCTATTCTTTCTCAATTTTTCTTCAGAAGATTTTTTTTTGTGTGTGTGTGTGTGCATATGAATGCTGACTTTTCTCCAGGTTTGTCTGTTGCAATTCTTGAGACTAACTTCCTTCATTTTCTTCCACTGTTTTACACAATTCCTGGTGTGAGATCTATTAGTGTACATACATTTCAGTTTTTTCTGAATATTGCCCCATCTCTCTCCAAACTAACCATACTTGTTTATGGTCTCCTAACATCTCTTGGTGGCAGATTTATGAGTTAATCTATATTAGATATTTGTTTCAGATTAATTTCCTCTGACTGCTGATTAAGCTTGGGTTTATATGTGTCCATCTAGGGAATTTCTTCCTTTGAGACTTGTGCACACTTTCATGCTTACTTGCCCTTTTTTTAGCAGGGAGGGATGACAGAGTATCACTCTGTAGCCTTACCTGTTCTGGCTAACTCATAGAGAACCTTCTGCCTCCCAATTCCTGTGATTAAAGGCATGAAACACCATGACTGGCTGTACTTGGTTTTTAATTTTTTTTTTTTTTATTTTTATGTTTTTGATCCTGGGCATTGAACCTAGGTCTTTAGACATGATATGTATACATTTTATCCCGAAACTATATTTCCAGAATGGCCCCTATTTTTATCATTTTTACTATTACTTTTGAGAGAGGTTCTCATGTAGCCCAGACTGGCCTCGAGCTTGCTGAGTTGCTCAGGATGACCTTGAACATCCGCTTCTCCTTTCTTTACCTGCTGGACATTGGAATTATAGATTTATCCCACCATGCCCTGTAGATTTGGTGCTGAGGATCAAACTCGGGGCCTTGTGCATGCGAGGGAAGCACTGAGCTACATGCCTGCCCAGCCCTTAGGGTTTTAGAAGAGGGAGTCTTGACCCGCCTTTCAAGATTTTCAGAGTATAGTTTCCTATCCCTTGAGCATGGTCCCCTGGCCCAGGGCTTGTACCCAGCCTTCTAGTCTGGAGAGTTGGAGGCCAGGCTTCTGACAGATTTGATGCTGATGGGCTCAGTCACTCTGGTGACTGCTCTGCTTTGGGACTCTTTCCAATACTTGTCTATGTCCACATGGTCTACGTTTGGAGTTCTGAAGTCATGTCTAAGCTTTCCTTGGACGGTCCCATTCTTGCTTCTCTCTTCTCCATAGGGGAGAGACACTTTCACCTTGTTTGGCATTTTTTTTTTTGCTTTAATAATATTTTTTATTGGATATTTTATTTACATTTCGGTGTTATTCCCTTTCCCCATTCCCCCACCCAGGAACCCCCTATCCCATCCCCCCCCTCCTCTTCTATGAGGATGTGCCCCCACTCACCTCCCCACCCTCGAATTCCCCCACACTGGGGCATCCAGCCTTCGTGGGACCAAGGACTTCCTTTCCCACCTATGCCCAACAAGGCCATCCTCCCCTACATATACAGCTGGAACCATGGGTCTCTCCCTATCTGCTCCCAGGCTGGTGGTTTAGACCCTGGAGCTCTGGTTGGTTGGTACTGTGGCTCTCCCCATGGGGCCGCAAACTCTTTCAGCTCCTTCAGTCTTCTCTCTCACTCCTCCATTGGGAACCCCATGATCAGTTCAATGGTTAGCCCCTTATTGTGCCTTCTGAAATTAGTGAGGCTGGAAACCTGCAGAGCCCTGAGATACAGGCAGACTTGTGTTGACTCTGCTATTTTGCTGGCAAGCAGAGTTGGTTTTCCTACAAGGGCTCTGTGGAATCTTGGGCTTCTCATATGTGTGGACAAGGCACAGCTTCTGCATTCTGTGACTGTAAATGTGGTAACTCGGATGGCCTGGCAAGGAACCATCAATTGTACTGGACTGTTGATTCCACAGTTTTCTGGCCATGAATAGGACAGAAGCTCAGTTGTGCAGTGTAGTTTTAAGAGGTACTCTTGGAAGCTCACCCCAAAGCTGATCTTTGAGCCTCTCAAAACTGGTTGTCTTACCCCTTGACTGTAATGAATTCCTTTTTGCTTAAACTAATAACTAGAAATGGGTTCTGTGAATGCAGAACTGCCACCAACACTGTTGTTTCCTGTGTTTTCTGGTTTGCTGTGGCCATGCTATATTTCCAAGAGGTTTACAATTGATTATGGTTAAGAGTATTTGGTTCCATCATTGGTCATGGTTTTTAGTGTTAAGATCATGTACCAATTATCCATTAACTATGGTTACTGGTTGCACTTTCTCTTTGTAGTCAGAATTAAGTTTTCTTAGAGGCAGCAGAGTTCAATAGCAAGCTACAATCAAGTTTATTTCTAATCTGAGGAAGGCTTTGGTCCAAGACTATTTTAGCATGACATATATTGTACCTGCTCTGTTTTCTGGTTAGAAATAGTTCTTGTCCCACCTTAGCCAGGCTTGTATTTGAAAAGAAATCACAAGTTTCAGTCAGCTCTATTTGTGATATGAGGGAGTGGCTCCAACCGTATCAAAATTTCATCTCTTAATATAAGGGAACTGAGGCACTCCAGTTAACTCTGCTTAAGTTAATACTGAAATAATGTGAGATTTAAATTAGGGCGCTTTTTTTGTGCTTTTTGAAGTTCAGTTGTAAACTTTTACAATCATAGGATTTTTTTCAAAGTATTTTTTTTTTTGTCTCTGTAAAGTCATTTGATCATAATATTCAAAACACTACGACACAGACTGGAAGATTTTCAAATACATGTCTTGATAAAGAACTGCTAGGCAAAATGAACAAGAGAACTCTTAAAGTTAACACAAAAGATGAACCCAATTGAAAAATGTGCAAATTTTATAACCCTGAGGGTATACTAGTGGCACACATACCTCAGTAGTAACCAACAGCTCTTTAATTGGACTTAAGACTTACTCAACAAGAGGGAAATCATAATTGCTACAGGAAATCTATGAAACTCAGTACTAGTGATGTCAAAGATATTGGATCTACAACCTCTAGTTTACTAAACTATCATGACCCCTAACAACAATCTATAAGCATTTGTCCTTATACTCGCAGATAAGTGTAGCTTTTACCCTTCTTTTTGCAACAGGTGGAGAGGAGACCACTCCAGAAAAACACAGCCAATCAAAATGCAGAGTTGTAGAGCCCAGCCTCAAACGATACAACTACAAAACACTCGTGCACCTAATGCTCAGGGAGCATTTCAGAAGAGGGGCTGGAAAGATTGTAATAGCTAGAGGATCAGGGAGTTTGTTGTGCAATTGTATCTCCTAGTAACATCAGAAGCAACACCCATAAAATCTTACTGCCCAAACATGAGGAGAACAAGGATGACACAAGTGGACATGCAAGGAAGCCCATGAGGCCTCAACTCTACACGAAGAACTAAAGATAACTAAGGAGAGCTGAGGGCAGGAGAGATGGTCTTCCTTGGGGACGAGCACAGCAGTTGGTTGTTCAGTGGCAAATGGTCAGCCCTGAAAACATACAGGCAGCATTACACAGACTAAACATTTTATTGTTTATTGTTTGACAGCCTGTTTTTAGGAATATATATATCTATATCTCCATACAATAACAATGGAAAAAGAGACTCATGAATGAAAGATAGTGAAGAGGGGTACAAGAAAGGGTTTGGAGGCAGGAAAGGGAAGGGAGAAACATAATTTGCCATAATCTTAAGTACTAGAAAAGATTTTCAAACTTGTAAAATATATTCCCCCTAACATAAAAATGTACAAATGACCCAAAGAGATAGCTCACTAAAGAAGATTTACAGATGTTAAGCATATAAAAGCTGCCCTCATGCACATATCAGTAAAACTGTAAATTAAATCAACCACAAGACAGTATTTAGTCAGGGTTCTCGAGAGGCACAGAACTGATCAAATGAACACATATTAAAATATTTATGAGATTGGCTGACACAGTACACTCATTTCAGTCTAATAATATTCTCCTGAATACGTAAAAGACTAAGAGCCCGATAGCTGCTTGGTCCATTGGCACAGCCATATCCAATGGAAACGGCAAAAGCCGTGAAGTCAGCACAGCTGTTTGACCCAGCCGAATGCGATGATTGCTCTCATTCCGTCTCTCACTTTCACGTTTTTGTCTCTGTGTGTTTCATTCTTGGGGACTTTCTGCATTATGCTTCACTTTATGTTTTTTCCTGAGAAAATTATGTTTGCATCTTACAGGAACTTATCCCCTCTGGCTTTAGGGAAATAACTTTACCTGGCCTATTTGGATATCTTCCATATGTCCTGGAGATTGTGATTAGGAATTTCTAAATAAGGCCATGACTCCAGGAATCTTCTGGGAGCATCCACCTCTAAGCAAACTCAAATCAGTACAATTGGTGCAGGGTAAACAGAGACAACTGACAAACTGACTGGCCAGGAGAATTAGTAACAGATTCTAAGCATGTTTTTACAATACACTTAGAACTCTCTCAAAATGTAGTTTAAAGATAAGGGATTGAGCAGGAAACACCCCTGGAAGAGTAAACCTCAGTAAATTATATAGATTGACTAAAGTAACCTTTTTCCTACTTTATAGCATAGATAATGAAATGATATGGTAGAAGGAGTTAGGTATTAGTGTTTGCTATTCATAAAAAGACCAGTTCCACTACTTTCTGTTTGTCTGGAGTGCTTTAAAACTGCAAATGCTGCCAGCCGAAAATCAGGTTGCCATATAATTAATGCGTTTGCTTTGGTGGGGACATTCTTTAGATTCTTTGAATTGGAGTTATAGAGCTAATAATAAAAATAAAATCTGTTCTATTTGTACTTTCTAATTGTGACTGAACTTGTAACCCCAGACATGTAATGAAAAAACCAAGCACGTGTCTAGAGACAAAATGATATAATCTGTACTTTTTGGATAATCAGTCTGTTTTTGTTCTGTGAAACCTGAATAAATAAAGAAGCAGCCTGATTGCTAGTCAGTCTCCTGAGCACCACACCTGACTCATACCTGACTCACTCCTCCCTCAATGACTCCTTATCTTCTCATGAGGGAACCCTGTATACAGGCCAGGGATGGCCACTGGCAGTCTGTGAGGTGAGATTCCTCAACAGCCCCAAGCTGGAGAGCTGGATTCTTATACCAGTGAAGGAATGTAGGAGCAGCAGCAGCAGCAGCAACAGGCTGGACTTGCTGGTGACACACAAGGGCAACGGTGCAAAATGCAAAGCTTTTTTCTCATGCTTCCTATTACCTGGACTGCCACCCCAAGGTTTTACATTTAGGGCGAATCTTCCCACTTCAAATAACCTGATCAAGAAAATCCCTTGCAGATAGGTGTTCCTATCTCTTAGTTTCTTCCAGATGCAGTCAGGTTGACAAGTCAGAGGAACCATCACAGACACAACCTTATACTTATAGTGAAGAAAATACAAAACACTGGCAGATGCTGGTGAGGATGTAAAATGGCGTAGCCATTTGGAACACGGCTCTGCAGTTTCTCACAAAACTGAATGTTACTGCGATCCATCAGTAGTGTTCCTTACTATTTACATACATGCATTAAAAACATGCCTACACCAAACCTGCACACACAGGATTGTAGCACCTTTATTCACAATTCCCAAAGTAAGGAGCAAGCAACATCATTAATAAACTACTGTTATTATACACAGTAAATATCTATCCCTTTGTACATCAAGATGAATATACCTGATGTAAAGTTTGACTACTGTATACTTTTATAACTCCATTGTGAATATTAGTTTGCTTTGTACACATTTCATCTTGGAATCCAACTCTGGGATGCTTAATATGTTCAGAAATAGTAGACCCATGTCCCTTTCTCCAGAAGGTACCTGTAGTGACACATTGGCTTCTGGGCTGAGGGAACAGCTGCTTCCAAAGCTATGTGTGCATTCAGCTCCTTTTGGCACAATAGAAAGTCACATAAAAGAGAGAGAGCCTCGTTGTGTCCATACTTGGAAAATTAATTTTTAAGGCTGATTTTAAAGATCTCTACAGGTGGTCAGGTCTTAGAAACATAGGGCCAGAATGACGTCACTTTTGGCCATTCTAAGATGTTGTCTTTGGCTCCTGCAGCCTGCATGAAATCTTGTTAATTATGATTGTTTTCCCCTAGTTAGAACACTTTTTGGAGATTTTTTAAAAAATCAAACATTTATTTTTATCACTTATATAACTACATGAAATATTTTCATTGGTGTCAAAGTGTCCAGTTATTGCCAAGCACATTTCGTTTCAATTTCTTGAAATTATTGGAAGGTTAATACATTTTAGAGGTGCTTGGGCTGTAATATTAAATCACATGCTGCTGAAATTCACAGTAAGTTTCGTAATTCTATTGTCTTTGCACAAAGCAAAGCATCAAGAGTCCTATGACTGCCCATTGATCATCACTATGGGCAATGATTGCATCTTGTTCTCTTTAGTAAAATGATGAGTGGAATTCATCATTTTTATGAAATTTATTTTCCTTGAAAATGAGTTTTGTGGATACCCATCATATGCTTTTTAACAGGATGATATTTTAGTTCAGAATTCATTAAGTGAATCTTTTCCTCCTTAGAAAACGATTTCTATTTTTAAGGAAACCAGAAATGTCTCTAGTGGTAAAAGTAGGCAAGGAAGTTATCATATTACTTGGTCATTTAGTTTGTCTTTATGGATGTCATTCAAGAAAACACAATCTTGGAGCCAAGCATGGTGACTCGTGCCTGTAATCCCGGCATTCAGGAGGCTGAAGAGAAAGGTCATTGAAAGCTTTGTGTTCAGCCTGAGCTACAGAGTGAGTTCTAGGCCTTGCTATAAGAAGGGCTTATCTGAAAACAAAACTGGCTACACATAATTTCTCTAGACATTGTTCAAAGATTATACTTGCTTACCTTCAAAGCTACATATTGGATCCTCCTGTCTCTGTCCTCCTTGGAGCAATGCCCTTGACGGTGCACCTGGAAATCACACTTGGCGAACCTGAAGAGTAGTAAGCCTCAGAAGCAAACGTGTTCTTTGTCCTCTCTTTTGCAATCAGGTGTTGTAGAGGACTGACATCTGATTTAGATCAAATCTATTGGGACATACACATTGCATTCCGCTTTGCTTGGCTCCTACAGATCTGCTATGGACTGAATCTCATACATTGAAATCTGATATTCGATCAGATTGCCATGGTGTTTGGAGAAGGGGCCAATGTCAGTCATTGTTTCAAGTGCTGTGATAAAATACTTATACAACTTAAGGGTCTATTTTGGTTCATGGCTTGAGAGAATATAGTCCTTCGTGCCAGGGAAGACATGGTGAAAGGCCGCTGGTTATATTGCTTCTGTAGTCATGAAGAAGAGACTGATAAATGCCAATGCTCAGCTTGGTTTCTCCTTTTTACTCAGTCCAGGCTCCCAGGCCAAATAAAGGTGTTGCTACATCCAGTATAGGTCTTTCCACCTAGTTGAGCTCAATATAAATAAACCCCCTCACAGATGTTCCCAGAGATTTGTCTTCAAGGTAATACTAGATCCTGTGTAGTTGTCAAGCAATAGAAAGTATTTACATGGCTTTGAGAGATGGTAAATTTAGGGAGATAATGAGGACATGACCCACACAACATGCTTAGAAGCCACAGAAGAAGATGCAGAGCAGATGGCTTTCCCCTGTGAAGCCACAGTGAATGGTGGCTGTCTGCATCCCAGGATATGCTTCCTTACTACAGTCTGACCAAGTCAAAAAGCTGACCTTGGAATTTCTGACCCAAACCATGAGTTTTGGACACTTCTTTTTGCCATTGAAACATGAGTTTTCAAATCCATCCTCTTGAAGATCAGAAACAGGAACCCGAACACTCAGGGGAGGTGCAGTGGGATTTGAAATGCTTGTCCAGGTGAGTCAGAAAAAGCATGGTTTAGAATTAGAATTAAAGCTTCAGTCATAATTTTCTGAACATGTTGAACCTCAGCATAACAGTTTATAAGAAAGCAATAAATATCTAGTGGAATCCCTTAATTTGTAAGAGAAACTAATAGTTGCCTATCCTGATTTGCTAATGAAGAGAAATTTTAGAAATAGATGTTTTGATATGGAATTGGCTAAAACATAAACATGCACACGCACAGGCACACACTCACACACACACACTACTTCTACCACCACCATGACCATCACCACCACCCCTACCACGACTTAGCAATTTTACGTTGGGTTTATATCCAAAGGTGATGAAATCATTATTTTTTACCAGACACTTGCACATATTCATTGCACCAATAGTCAGACTAAATGTAATATGGAGTCATCCCAGATTCAGTCAAGGAGTGAATGAAGAATAAAATAAAGTGTCATATTTGTACCATAGAAAACTACTAGGTCACTACCCCTTGTAAACATGTATCGAATTATCACAGTGTAGTCTATAAGTATAAATACAATATTTCAGTAAAAATACAATATTTTGGGTTTTTTTTGACGTGGACTTACACTTTAGGTATGGATACTCTACTTGGACACTCAGCACCCCGTAGGTGTGCACTAGTCTCCATACCTTGCCATACTGAGCACTAAACAAGCTGCTAGCAGGTCACAGAATGTGCCACAAGTGTGAGATTTTGTAAAGCATGCAAAATATCTCATTCTTAATATTATATATTGAGAACATGTTGAAATAATGCCAGTTTGAGTTAAATAATGTATTAATTTCAATTTTTTTTTACTTTTGAATGTGGCTATGTGAAAATGTAAAAATGGATACTACGTTTCTATTGGACAGGGCTACTCTGAATACATGATTCAGTGTATGATGTCATTAATAGAATACACATTAATTCAGTGTCAGTTGTGATCAACTAATGATTGACTAGCAGCCTCATCAGCGAAGTTCCTTAAGAACACTGTATGAATTTTAAAAGCGAGTATCTACATAAAAAAAAAAAAATCATATCCGCTTAGAGTCTAATCTCCACAAATCCCAAGTTAAATTGTGGTTGTTAAGCCAGACTTTGAAAATTAAAGAGCTGGAGGGAAAGCCTGAGGGATTGTGAGAATTCCTTTTGGCATTGGAGAGGTGGCAGTTTTGGACCGGAGAGAGGGAAGGTTTCCTGTGGTAGACGAAGGTGATCTTTGCACGTGTTTTCTTGCTTTTCTTTTCCCCAAGGAAGGAAAGGTGGTCTGTAATATGAAGACATTGTTACTAAGAAAACATTAATTTAGGTAATGTTTCTTTGTAAAATCAAAAACATATTTTCCTCTGGCCTAGGAATTCTCCCAGGCCAAGGCCAAGAATTAAAAAACAGAGGAAGACTGCTGGAGAAAATATCCCAACTGAGATCATTACTAAAAGCCAGGGATCTGTGGATTCATTAACACAAGCGTATCTGGATGGAACAATGTGTGCTGTCAGGTGAGAAAGGCAGAACTGCCTAGACATTGCTGTTCTGTATGGTTCAGGGGTATAACTGGTTGGGGGCTCAGACAGTTGCCCTTTTATTCACAGGCTGTCAGGGCATTTTGAACCAGTTTAGATGCCTGTGTCTTCCCTGAAGGCTTTCTGGACATCACATCTTTCTGTTCTGAAGAAATCTACATCATTTTGAAATCCAGTTAGCATTTCAGGCATCCAGCCAATGTGCATTGTTAAACAGATAATAGTATCTGTTTATATGATCAAGAAATTTTAAGACTCTAAAGAGAATTGGAAGGAATTATATTTTGGATGGGGATTATCCTAATGTTTAGCATGGAAAAGAATAAATGTGTATGCCATATATTTGCATATATATTCAATATATATTTGGGGTGTGTGTGGTGTGTGTGTGTGTGTGTGTGTGTGTGGTTTGAATCTGAACTGCACTACAGCCTTGAATTTTGTGGACTTGTTCTCTGGCTAGTGGTAGCAGTTTGGGGGCTATGGAGCCTGTAAGTTGAGCCTGGATGGTATATAGAATATACCTATGTATATTCTATATACATAGGAATATAGGCCTGGGAATAGGCCTATGAAGGTGATAGGAAGGTCATGGTTTGGTGCTGTCTCCCTGCTTCCTGGACCACAATGATCTCAGTAGTTCCTGTAACTTACTGCCATGGACTGAACACTTTACCTTGCCTTTCCAGTCAGAGTGGACCTGCAGCTCTCTGAAACAGTGAGGCCAGTTAATCCTTTCTCTCTTAAGTTGCTACTGGGAGGCATTTTGTCATAGCAACAAGAAAAATAACTATTCATAGTAAAACGCATGAAGGATGATGTTTAGTAAATATTACCTTAGACAAAGCCCATAGATTGGCAGTACAACACACACACACACACACACACACACACACACACACACACACACACACACACGGGGTGGGGGGCGGAGTTGTACAAAGTTCATAGTTTCTCTTTATTTTCTTCTTTTTTTGTTTTTTTGAGACAGGGTTTCTATGTGTAGCCCTGTATGTCCTGGAACTCACTCTGTAGACCAGGCTGGCCTTGAACTCAGAAATCCACCTGCCTCTGCCTCTCAAGTGCTGGGATTAAAGGTGTGTGCCACCACTGCCCGGCTCAAACTTCGTAAGTTCAGTGAGTATATGCTATAAATGATTGGTAGTGGGAATGATTCTCCCCTACTTCCTCCTCCATTGCAATCTTTTCCATATGGCGGGGGCTACACATGTAACACTGTGCTGATATTGACCTCCTAGGCTTGTCTATAAAGAAAGGTCAGTTCTGAGAGGCTTTCCACTTCCTGACAACACCCCTGTGCACATTTATCATTGTGGTACACATACAGGCAAGGACAAGTACCATTTCAAAAGTCTCTTTCATTGGATGGAAGTCAGTTGTCAGACACACACATCTTGATTAGATGTCTATCAGCATGTCTATTTCTTAACCAATGGGTAATGGAATGTACATTTTTGTCTTTTCAAGGCTAAAAGACCATGTTGTCCATTCAACTCATTTAGCTTTCATGCTTCAAGACAACAACAACCGCCTTGGTTTCTCAGAAAACCGGAATGTGCTTATCTCCAGTCTAAGACTGCCTTGAAGTTTGCAGAGCGGGCACTGTGCCTCTGGTCTCCTGAAGTTGCCAAGGCATGAGGCTACCTGAGGACACACCGGTTTACCTGCCTCAGGCACTTCTGGGACTTGTTGGCTTTCCTGGAGCTATAAAAGTTTTTATTGTTCTTTTACATATATCATGCCATGAACCACATGGCCTTTTGGGACTTCAGCTGCTTGTAAAAAGGCACAAGGTTTTTGTTGGCTGAGGTGCAGGGTGTGAATTGCTCATCACTCTTATAGAGCAACTGGAGACCTCTTCTGGGGTCATTGGTTAACCTGCATCAAGGGCAATTAATGAGCCAATGAAGGAAAGGCTAAAGTTACATTTAAATGTGTGGACAAAGATTTCTGAAAGCAACTGACAACCTAACCGGGTGGGAATACCAAGAGCTCGTCTAGGAAATAGCAAGTGCTTTGTTCTTTTCCGAGGCACACAGAATTCATTATGATCCATGGAAACAAAATAATCAGGATTGAGCACCTTGAGTAAAGCAAAGGTTAGAAACCCTTGGCTCAACTTTTCCAAGGCAGGCTTCATTGAGCGAGCAAAGAAATCTCTGTGAAGAGAGGCCTGCTGGCTGCACTGTGAGAACTTTTATTGCTTGTACTAATAATCAATAACATGCATTTCTATCATCTTATGACATTAAAAATCAAACTTCTTACGGATATAAAATTATGACTGCCTGGGCCCATAGGGGCCCCCGGAGACTGTATTGACAACCTGAGAGCATGCATGGATGGACCTAAACCCTCTGCACATATGTACCCGATGTACAGCTTGGTCTTAATGTAGGTCTCCTAACTACTGTAGAGCTTGTCTCTGCCTTTGGATTCCTTTTCCCTAACTGGACTGCCTTGTCTAGGCTCAGTAGAAGAAGATAAAACACCTAGTCCAACTGCAACTTAATGTCAAGGCAGGTTGATATCCATGGGAGGCCTCCCCTTTTCAGAGGAGAAAGTAAGAAGAGGGGGATGAAGGAGAGGTGAGAAGAGAGGACTGGGCGGAGAGGAGGGAGGGGAAGCTGGGATCGAGATGTAAAGTTAATTAATTAATTAATAATAAAATTATGAATGCCATTAAAATCACATCCTTAAGACCCTCCACTAGAGAATGTAGATCATAGTCTATTCTGTGAGGTAAGTTATAATATGTGATGGCTAGTTTCTGACACTTGCTATTGTCATCTGAGAGGATGGACTCTCAAGTGAGAAAATGAATCCGAAGATCAGTCTGTAGGTAAGCTTATAGCGGCATTTTCTTGATTAATGATTGATGTGGAGGGCCCAGCCTATTGGAGGTAGGTGGTCCGAAGGTGTATAAGAGAACAAGCAAGTCAGGAACAGCAGACCCATAAGCAGCATTCTTCCATGGCTTCTACTTCAGTTCTTGCCTTGAGTTCTTATCTTGACTTACCTCAGTGGTAGAGTATAACCTGAAAGTTGTAAGCTGAAATTCCCTTTCTTTCCATCCCAAGTTGCTTTTGGTTGTGGTATTTCTCACATGGAGATGTGGCACTTTATGTCTTTTCTTGGTAAATCTCGATGAATCCTAATGGCTGCAGTTCTACCAACTGGACCAATAGGCAGTGGCATGAGGCACCTGTAAGTACAAAATCAGCAAACCAGATGCCCAATCCCACCATGGTAAACATTCTTTGACAGAGAGGAATCACAGAATAGAGGCTAAGTAAACAACTGTTCAGGATGTTGTTCTGCTTATTTGGTTGTATAGAAGGTCACTTATTACAATAATCATATCAAATAATGTTATCAATATACTCATATTGCTTTGGAAGGTGCAGTCCAACAGCTGGATTCCTAGGTGAACAGTCTGTAGAAAATGTAACAAGAAATGGAAAAGATTTTGAATCCAAGACCTGTCTTAAATTTTAAGAGAGTTCTATTAGCGTCACATTTAGAAAGTATCCTGCATCGAAAGCTCTGTGAAGCCAGTGTCTTCTCTGTCTTTCACTGGGTACCAACCATCTTGCTTATTTTTTGCATTTGCAGATTTGAAACATAGTCATTCTGTCCTGATGGGTATGGATTTGTTGATCTTACTATATCATAACCCAATAACCAGTCTATAGGTGGGTTAGCAGTGGGGCAGGTCTTTGCCCATAAGCCAGTCAGAAGTAGTCATGAAGGGGGTCACTAATGCCCAGGAGTCATTAGGTTATGTATTAATGACAGGGAAGGCATATCAGCAGTAAGAAGCAATTCTGGGATGAAGACTCTGGTGGCCTTGCATCTCAGAGCTCACCCATGGAAAGCCATGCAAGATGGTAACTTGTATTCCAGCTGTAACTCAAGTCTTAGAGCATGGAGGCGTAGAGCTCGCTGGCCTCCTGCAGTCACTCTGGTCAGTGGTTACTTCCCGGGCCTCTAAGGCTGAGGAGCCAGAAGCAAGGCTTCCAACTGGCAGACACTCTAGGCAGAAAGGCCCAGACCACCTTGTGTTCTGGGCTCACCTGGCTGAACACCACAATCCAGAAATGAACTCTTTACCTCACATTCCTGTGCCACACAAGCAACATGTGGTGTGTTCGGGTGGAAACTCTGTGTAACCTATTCTATTTTAGACTACTAAGGAGCTGACTTTGTTAAGAAATGTTAAATGACTACGTTCCAGAAGATCTTCCTTGCAGAATACAATAGGCCTTTTCACATTAATTGTTGTTTTCTTTGCCTAGGAGTACAAGGTTTTCCAAGCACGCCTTTCTTCATCTACTTACTATAGCTGCCTCACGAATTCCTAGGTTCTCTTTGGTACAAACTATAATGGACATATAAATGATATTTAATGCACTTTCTATTAATGGAGTTTAGGCTCTAGTTGAGAATGGAGGCTCCATGAAGTCTAAAATCTTGGTTTTTTGCCCACTTGTGGGATCCTTTTCCTCCTATTGGTTTGTCTTGTCCAGCCTTGAAGTGATGGCATGTGCCTGGTCTTATTGTAGCTTGTTATGCCACATTTGGTTGATGTCCCTGAGATGCCTGCTCTTTTCTGAGGGGCGTGGGGAGTTGGGAGTGGGGGAAACCTGGGGGGAGAGGGTGGAGAGGAAAAAGTAAAAAATTCAAATAAAAACAATTTACATGTAATATTTGTACAAACACATGGGTGTTGTTTCCTGCCTTGTTCGTTATTGGGGTCTAGTCCCAGAGTGCTGTCTGGCAGAGAGTAGGAATTCAGGAACTCTCCATGGAATGTCTCAATGAACACATTTACTGTGGCAGTTAATATTTATGGTCAATATGATTGGATAGGTCTAGGTTCTCCTAGGAACACATCTCTGGGTATATCTGAGGGGAAGTTTCACCAAGGATTAAGAGAAGAGGGAAAACACACCCTGAATGTGGGTTGCAGCGTGCAGTGGGGTGGGGGTCCCACACTGAATAAAAGGAAAACAAACAAACACAATGACAACAACAACAGCAGCAACAAATCCAAAAGACAAATAAAGGATGAAGCTGGTTAAGCACTAGAATTCATCTTGCTCTGTTTCCTGACTGTGGATACAACAGCACCAGGTACCAGAAGCTCCTTTTGCTAAAGCCTCTCTCACCTCTATACCTTTCCGTCCATGACAGACTCTGCTCAAACCATGAGGCAAAATAAACACTTCCCTCCACAAGCTGATTCTGTCAACTGTTTTACCGTCTCATGGAGAGAAGTTACTAATGCAACATATAGGCATTAGTCCATATTTGTGCCCTAAGTACAATCATTTGTCTCATTTGATCCCTACAATATACCATAAGGTAGACTACTAGTAGTCTCAATTTACATATGGGACAACTGATGATTAAAATAGTTCAGTGATGTGACCCTGGATTTATCTCAGAGTCCTCTAGCTCTGAAATCTGATTTTTTTTTTTTTTTTACTTATTCCTCTCTTAGGCATGTTCATTTGTCTCTAATTGCTAGGTTGACTTCTTAAGGATAAGAATTCTACTTACATATTTCTAGAACATATAGGGGACAGGGAGGTCTTTGTTACTATTTCCCTGATGGTATACGTAACAATGGACTAGGATGCTTTATGGCTTCTGAACTAGATGTACGATTAAGGCTACTCTTGTGAATAGGAAGACTTTGAATAAGAGTAGAGTTCACTTTCCTATGACTTGAAATTTCTTATAGTCCGAGTGTTTCAGCTGTGTTTTTCATCTTTCACCTGGTTTCATCCCCTAAAGTAGCTCATGTAGGCAAGAATCTGTCTGGTTCAGATTTACCCCCTCCTTCCTGTCCCTCCTTCCTCTTCCTTTACCTTTCTTCCTCCCTCCCCCTTCTCTTTATTTTCTTTCTTTCTGGAGACATGGTCTCAGGTTTTCTAGGGTGTTCATGAATTTGATCTATGGCTAAAGAGGATCTTGAACTACGGATTCTATCTCTACCTACCATGTTCCAGCATTATAGGCACTTGGCACCACACAGACTTCTCTTTACTCCTTTCTCCTTCTGCGTTTCCCCTTTCTCTGCCTCTCCTTTTTCTTGACCTGTCTCTCTCCCATAGGGTCCCGCTGTGGAGCCCAGAGCCTATAGCTGGGGTTGGCCTTGGCTTTAAGACCCTTCTGACTCATCCTCTGGAGGTCTGGGATAATAGGCCTGTGCCACCATGCCACCTTGCTCATGCTTCTGCACAAGCTCAGCACCTAGCATGGTCACTTTCTCTTTGATTGACATGCAATTGCTTTACCATTGGATGGTGGGCTTGTTGATGGCCCAGGAAGATTTGCTGTACTGAAGTGTTCTTGCTGATCACTGAATTTTGATAATGTTTCTTTTAAATGCTTTCTACAACTCTCCCTCTTCTTTGGAAGAACACTAAAGAAGCACAAGCACACAATCATTCATATGAAATCACTTTTGACATCTTTAGAGATTCCTCTAGGTTCTTGCCCAAGTTTGACGGTAGTTTTATTCCACCAACATTTTTCCTGTACTTGAGGTTTTCAAAACATGCACTTGGGCTCATTTTAATTTTCTCTAACCTATTTATTTATTTTTGTCCTCAGAGATTAAAAACATTTTGTAAATTCATAAATACCAAAAGTATTTTTGCTCCATGAAAAAAGCTTTTAAAACATCAGATCAAATTCAGAATATTTCCCCAGGGAAGGATGGTCACAAGGGGTCAAATGATTAGCTGAAACAACAAAGCAAGAGAACTAAAATAAAATAACTCTTTAACAAGTTGCTAAGTCATGCTCCTTTCCACTGTGAAGGATTGACTAATCTGTGCCATTTGCTTTTTGAAGTAAAGCTCTGATTGGAAGATATAGAACTGAGTCTTCTGTATATTTCAACACCACCCGTCTTTTATTATTTTTTTTCTAAACATGTTGCAATGAGTTCAGGCATTTCTATTGCTAGTATATTTCTAGTGACAAAAAGGGCCCTGTATCTTTGTAGAGAATGGTTATGAAGCCAGTTTCTTCCGGGGTTGAACCTCACTCTGTTAAGCAATAGCTCCATAGTCTCAGGATCTATGTTCGTAAGCAAGTCCATTTGGAAAGACTTGGAATCTGAGGAAGAGAAACAAGCCACCGATGACTTAACTGATAAAATGATTGGAACTCTGGAACTGAGAAATCAGATGAAGAAATATTTCTTAAACACTGACTAAATACAAAGCTAAACTTCCCATTGGGATTTTTCTCTACATAATGGCAAGGATGTAGGAGGCTGGGCTGAGTAACTAGTTAGGGACACTGTTTCAGTAAATCACTGAGAAGAGAGAGCTCCTGCCAGCTCATGATTCTTTTCAATGTATTCTAACTGGGTAAGACTTCAACTTATGCTCACATTTGTCATATTTTGTAGTTAATGCAGTATGCGCTACCATATAAGATGACTCATTTAACTTATAACCATTTAAAACATTAAGCTGTTGTGTTACTACACTTACTATTTGAGACAGGGTTTCATGTATCCCAGGGTGTACTCAAAATCACTCCACAGCTGAGGATGACTTTGAATTCCTGCCTCCACCTCCCTAGTGCAGCATTATAGGCACTTCCCATTATGTTCAGTTTTATGAAGTCCTGAGATAGTGCTATGTGAATGCCAGGGTAAGCACTGCATCAACTGAGTCATAGTCCTAGTTCCAATTCAAGCTGTCGGTGCTTCTCTCTCCTCCTCCTCCTCCTCCTCTCCTCCTCCTCCTTCTACTCCTCCTTTTGCTATAGATTCATCCACTTCACATTCTGATCACTGCCCCTCCTCCCAGTCACCCCCTACCACAATCCTTCCCCCTTCTTCTCCTTTGAGAGGATAAAGCCCCACCCCTCCACTGGTATGGCCCCACCCTGGCAAGGCTCTGCAAGGCACATCCTCTCCCACTGAGGTCAGACAAAGCAGCACAGCTGGAAGAATATATCCTACAGATGGGCAACAACTTTTGGGATACCCTCCCCCACCGCTCTCTAGTTGTTCAGGACCCACATGAAGACCAAGTTTCACATCTACATATGCTCAGTTGACCTAGGTCCAACCTGTGTATACTCTTTGGTTGGTAGTTCAAGCTCTGAGATCCCCAAGGTCCAGGTTAGTTGACTCTGTTGGTCTTCCTATGGAATTTCAATCTCCTTCAGGGCCCAAAATTCTTCCCCCAGCTTTTCCATAAGAGTCCCCAAGTTCCATCCACTGTTTGACTATGGGTCTCTGCATCCCCTGAGTCAGCTTCTGGGTGGATCCTCTCAGTGGACAGCCATGCTAGACTCCTGTCTGAAAGCATAACAGAATATCATAAATAGTTTCAGGGATTGGTGCTTGCCCATGGGATGGGTCTCAACTTGGGCTGGTTATTTGTTGGCCATTCCCTCAGTCTCTGCTCCATTCCTTGTTCCTGCATTTCCTGTAGACCAGATAAATTTGAGGTTGAAAGTTTTGCTGGAGAGTTGGTGTCCCTATCACTCCACTAGGGTTCCTGCCTAGCTACAGGAGGTGGCCTTTTCAGGTTTTATACCCCAGTGCTGTGAGTCACAGCTACAGTGGTCACCCCCATTAATTCTTTGGTGTCTCCCTATTGCAGGTCTCTGTCACATCCTCGAGATGTCCCCCACCACCCCACCTCCATTAGTTGCAGATTTTCATTCATCCTCAGGGCCATCTGGCCATCTTTCCTGTCTCTCCCACATCTGATCCTGAACCTTCCCCATTCCCCTCTCCATCCCCTCTGTCACCCAGATCTCTCCTTCCATCTGCCTCCTATGACTATTTTGCTCTCCCTTGTAAGTGAGATTCAAGCATCCTTGCTTGGGCCTTCCTTCTTGTTTAGCTTGTTTGGGTCTATGGAGTATAGCATGGGCATCCTGTATTTTATGGCTAATATCCACATATAAGTGAGTACATACCATGCATGTCCTTTTGGGTCTGAGTTACCTCACTCAGGATATTTTTCTAGTTCCATCCGTTTGCCTACAAAATTCGTGATGCCCTTGTTTTTAATAGCTGATTAGTATTCCATTGTGTATATGAACCACATTTTCTGTATCCATTCTTTGGTTGAGGGACATCTGGGTTGTTTCCAGTTCTGGCTATTATGAATAAAGCTGCTACGAATATGCAGAGATTGTGACCTTGTGGTATGGTGGAGCATCTTTTGAGTATATGCCCAGGAGTAGTATAGCAGGGTGTTCAAGTAGAACTAGTTTTAGTTTTCTGAGAAACTGCCAGATTGATTTCCAGAGTGGTTGTATAAGTTTGTATTCCACCACCAACAATGGAGGAGTGTTCCTCTTTCTCTACATCCTCACCAGCATCTGCTGTCACTTGAGTTTTTGATCTTAGCCATTCTGATGGGTGTAAGATGAAATCTTAGGGTCACTTTGATTTGCATTTTCCTGATGACTAAGGACAATGAACTTTTCTTTAAATGTTTTTCAGACTTTTGAGAGTCCTCTGTTGAGAATTCTCTGTTTAGCACTGTAACCTATTTTTTGATTGAGTTATTCAATTGAGTTACTGGTGTCAAACTTCTTGAGTTTATAAATTTTGCATATTAGCCCTCTATCAGATGTAGGTTTGCTGAAACTTCTTTCCCAATCTGTAGGCTGCTGTTTTGTTCTATTGATAGTATCCTTTCCCTTATAGAAGCTTTTCAGTTTCATGAGGTCCCATTTATCAATTGTTGATCCTAGAGCCTGAGCCATTGGTGTTCTGTTCAGGAAGTTGTCTCCTGTACTAAGGAGTTCAAGGCTATTCCCCACTTTCTGTTCTATTAGATTTAGTATATCTGGTTTTATGTTGAGGTCTTTGATCTGCTTGGACTTGAGTTTTGTGCAGGGTAATAGATATGGATCTATTCTCACTTTATACATGCAGACATCCAATTAGACCAGCACCATTTGTTCCAATTCAAGCTTCTTTTGATGGATTTTGTTTTCCAAAAAAACTTTCTAAGACTTAATTTTATGTATTTGCATAAGTCGGTTTAAAAATACTGATAGACTTATTCTTGTCCCCACATTAGCTGGGATGTGGAACTCAGGATTTTACAAAGATAAATGAGCACTAGTAGTTGAAGCAACAATAACATTGGTAAAAGTAATAGAAATGGAAAACTACCAGATAATGTCTATTAAATCCTTTCCACTCAGGTAAGCCCCTCAATACATTAGCAACTGCACATGCAGGAGAAGAAACCAAGGCTTAGAATGACAAAGCAGCCAGTTGAAATTGCATCCAGTGCCAGGGATGAAAACGGGGAGAAAGAAGTCATTTCTTCAAAGTTCAGCAAAACTGATGAGGGAAGCCATCTGGGTATTATTTTGTTCTGTTTATAAGAGGGGGCATTTCTCATTCTCATTTAACTTCCCACTATTATTTTATTATTATATATGTTTTGCTTCCATGTATGTCAGTGTTCCTTTTGCATGACCGTGGGGAACCAAAGAAGGGATCCCCTGGGCTGACAGCTGCTTGTTAGCTACCAACAAAGGTTCTCATGATGGTTTAAATAGGAAAAGCCTCCCCAGGTTCAGGTATTTGAACATTTTTTTTCTTCAATTAGTGGCCCTGTTTGGGGTGGTTTAGGAGGCACAAGTTGCTGGAGGGTGCTGGGAATCAAACCTGAGTCCATTGGAAGAGGAGCCAATGCTCTTAATAGCTGAGTTGTCTTTCCAACCCCACTTTCTGCTTTTAATTGGATACATTTACTTCTCTGGGCTTGTGAGAAGGCTAGGTTGATCCCATAACAGGCGTCAAATTGGCAGTTAAGGAGATTAGGCCTAAATCTCTGTTTCCAAGAACTGGGCAATTCCAGTCAAGTTCAGGCCCTAGAAGCTGCCCTGCCACCTGGCCTGAGGCAAGGACAATGGGTCAGCAGCAGTTTCCAGACTTCCTCATAACAGTTTCCAGACCTCCCCAGCAGATTTCCAGCCCTCAAACTCCAGTAATGGAATGTTTGTAGAGATGGACTCAACAGATTAACATAGAGGTCACCTTCCTTGGAATTCCCTAATGTGCTTTAAATCACTCCTGCAAGCTCACTTGGTTGTCTCTCTATTCTGGCAATGGGAGATCCCAGCATGCTGAACTTCTGCAGAATAAAACAGTCTTTGCATTTACAGACTATTTGAGTGTGGGATATGATTCTTCAGTGTATCATGGATTCTTACACTTAAAAACTATATTTGCTATAGTTTGCATATGAAATGTTTCCCAAAGGCCTGAGTTGAAAAGTTGGAGTGGCAAGACCTTCCCCTTAGGAAGGATGTTGACAATATGTGCAGAAAGTATCAGACACAGTTTCTTCCTTTGATTGCTTGAGATTGCTCCCCTACAGAGACATCTTATCAAGATTCGAGAGCCCACCATTTTGTTCAACTATGTATAATAAACATGCTGAGTTTCCAGGTTGCATGACCATCTTCATCAGAGTGCACAGTCCAGCCAACCCCAGCTTTTCTGTACATGTGTCTATCAGTTCTTCATTTCCCATCAACCCAGTCAGGTCAATACCAAAGCCATGCAGATTACTGCCAACTGTGATATTAATAACTCTTGGCTCATATATTGTGTTGACTGCCTTGCACACCAACCGAAATTGTTAGCTTGGCCAAAAATCAGTCAGGCTTCTGAAATTTCTAGATCCACCTGGCACTTATAAATCCAGTTTTAGCCAAGAATATTGCAAAGTTGGTTTAACAAAACTCTTACATTAAACTCCTTTTTGTCTAGTCACCCTTCATATCTGACTTTGTTTTTCATCCTCTACCATCCCACCAGTGATGCCAGTCACCCTAGTTTGTCTTCAACCAGGATCCTGTTAGGGCAGTTCAGACAGACTCTCCCTCACCCTGATGATTCTTCTCAGTAGTTTTCCATTACAGATCACCATTCTGTATCTTGGCCATTATTTTACATTTGTTCATTTGATGTTCAGAGTGAGTCTAGTCTCCTCCTATACCAAACCCTATAACTGTGCTTTCTCTATGTAGCTCAAAGGTCCTGACCAAAGTCTTTGCTTGTTTTAGGAAATGTTATCAAATAGATGTTTTCCTCAATATTGTCATTTGATCTTTGGCCACCCTTTGAAACACCTTTTGTTGACATGTGCATTAGTTAGACAAAGCATGATAGAAATTCAATGATTCACTTTGTCACTCTTTTTTGTTGTTGTGACAAAATAACCAAACAAAGGCAACTTAATGGAGAAAGGATTTATTTTGGTTTACAGTTACAAGGGTATAGTCCATTGTGGTAACGGAGTTATGGCAACAGGAACATGAGAGGACTGGTCACATGTTGCCTACATTCATGAAGAATGAAGGCTTGTGCTCAGCTGACAGTGTGTCAGGCTACCATGACACTCAAGAGATTTCCTAAAAAGGCTTACATGACCCAGGAACAATTCAGATTTAGATCAGGACAGTAAAAGGACAATACAAAATCCATGTTGAGGACAATACAAAATCATGGAAAGAAAAGGCACATGTTTAAATGACACAAAACTCCAGTGTTGAAGTCTTCTTTCCATGGAATGCCATAGCATATACTTAGCCCCCCAGCAATGAGCTGAGACAACGCACATACGTAGTATTGTTTGCAGGAGGCTCACCTGAGCCTACAAGTCCTTATTTGTTCACTGAGGATCTTCCACATGGACTAACCACAGCCACTGCAACTCCAGACTCCTAGCAGGCAAGCAAGTGTTTACCATTAATCACACTGTTTGCCAAATTGTCCAGACAAACCAGTACAGTTTGGCTCAAGGCTCTCAGTGTACCAAACACCCTTAGCTCTCAGGACATTCTAACAGTTCAAGGTTCAGGAACTGGCCATGGTCCATGAAAACAAGCCCAACTTGGGGAAGTATTAGATTTGAGTAGCTCAGGCCTGTGCAGTTAACTCTTTCCTGTGCAGTAAGATATCATTGACATGTTCATTAGTTAGAGGAAGCATAATAGAAATTCAGTGATTCACTTTGTCACTCTTTTTTGTTGTGGTGACAAAATAACTAACGGGAACTTAATGGAGAAAGGATTTATTTTGGTTCACAGTTACAAGGGTATAGTCCATTGTGGTAGCGGAGTTATGGCAACAGGAACATGAGAGGACTGGTCACATGTTGCCTACATTCATGAAGCATAAAGGCTTGTGCTCAGCTTACTTTCTGTTTTTAATGCAGTCTAGGTTTCTCAGTCCAGAGAATGTTGCCATTCAGAGTGTGTGGTTTTTTTTCTACCTCAATTCACCTAATAGAAGTCATCCTCCATAGCCATGCATAGAGGTTCATCTCTAAGGTGGTCCTAGAGCTCATCAAGTCAACAATTGAAATTAACAATCACAATGATTTCCAAATGTAATAGAAAATAATGGCAGAGCTCCAACCTTACATCTGTGTATAAAGCATGAGCTAGCAATGGTTATGAAATAATGTCATTTACAAAGATAGCTCAATCTGTGCAGTTGCTTGTCAATAGCAGAAGAGTCAATCTGAATTGTTCTGTGTTTTGCAGTAAGATGATTAATGAGAGGAGACTCATACTCCTAATTTGTGATGGTCCAGGGGAATTATTTAGAGTCCATGTAAATAGCACCAATGTCTTACATTTTGATAGAAGGCAATGCAGCAGTCAAGCAAACAATGAAGAAAGCAATGCCAACTCCAACCCTCCATGCCTGTCTCTGGGACAAACATGCTCTTTTGTGTGGTAGTTAAATAATTTATGGTATATCTACAGAATTGAATAGTATGAATAATTTATAAAGAACTGTGACAGATCTATACATGTCAATATAGAACTATCTAAAAAATTTTAAGCATAGGAACATTGTGAAGTGTGCTTGTGTTTGTAGAAAGGGAAACATTCATTCAAATATGTGTATGAAGTGACAAGTGTGTACATATCTATGCATACATGGGATGTCTAATACATAGATGCTAAAGGCTGTATCTAAAGAGAACAACAAAGAAATTGGAGGAAACACATGGATTCATATTCGTTCATATAGTTGGATCTTTTTTGGAAAATAAAATATTTATTTGACATTTAGAATGTTACCATTTTCCCTCTTAAGCACTTTCTGTCCATATTATGGGTGTAGAAAATGAAGCCCATTTAGTAATAGTTAGCTTTAATTGTCAGCTTTGTACAACCTAGAACCACCTGGGATGAGTCTTAAGATGGGATGGGACACATTATTTTAGTATGTGTGTGGGAGTATGTAGGTAAGTCTGTAGGGAATTGTCTTAATTAAGTTAATTTATGTGGGAAGACACAGCCCACAATGGTTGGCACAATTCCCTATGCAAGGCCTCCTGAACTACATGAGTAAAGAAGTAAAGCTGAGCACAAGCAATCAAATCAGCAAACATGTATTCATTTCTTTTTGCCTTTGACTGTAAATGTGATCTGGACATTTGTCTCAAGTTTCTGTTTTCATTTCCTCACAGCAATAGACTGGAATAAAACTTTTCTCCTTAAGTTGCCTCTTGTCAGAATATTTTGTTCACAGCCACAGAAATGAAACTAGAACACTTAGTGGGGTAAGATACATTTCTGTTGTTGGAAGCAGTTGAGCCAACATCTGAACACTGAAAAGTCTAGCAATAGAACATGTGCTGTTACTTATACATGTATGTAGTGATTACTTCCCATAAAGTAAATAAAATGAAATTTAAAACCTTACCACATTGGTTGAAAAGATGGCTCCTGGGTTAACAGCAATGGATGTTTTTCTAGAAGACCTGGGTTCCTTCCCAACACCTATATGATAGCTCACAACTGTCTGTGACTTCAGTCTTAGGAGACCTAAAACCCACCCTTTTCTGGGCATCTTTGGCACCAGGCATGTATGTGGTACACAGCCATATATGCAATTAAACACCCACACACATTAAATAGAGTAAAACGAAACAAATGCCCAACTTATTAAGTGAAATCTTTTACAATGGCAGATCCAAGAAAGGTATAATTTGATTCATGCTTGTAATATGGAATTGTAAGCCAAATAAACTCTTTCTTCTGTAAGTTGTTGTTTGATCATGGACTTTTATTATAGCAACAGAATTGTAAATAGAACAGTCTTAGATATATTCTAAGAGTTGTTTTGAAATACATTGAAAATATGCAAGTACCCTGACTGGGAAAGATCACACCTGTCTGTTTAGGTCACTGCTATCAAGTCACTAATGGTTGCCTTTGGCCACAGTACTCCCAGTCTTGAAAAGATGTGGACTTATGGCTGTGTGATATGGAGTAAGTTAAGCTCATGAACTTTAGACAGAACTTGCCACATATTAGACATAGCCAGGCGACTGCAGCTAAAATGGCAATATTAAAGCATGGTTGATTATATAACTTTGGATGAGTTACTTAAGTGTTTTTGAGTCTACATTTCCTGTATGTCAAATCTAAATGTATACTGATGAAGTTGTCACTAAAATCTGATGAAAAAAACACATCAATGTAGCCAGTCTACTACCTACTACATGACAAGTACTGTCATGAGTTAAGAGTGTTTTTAACTCAATACCTCACATGTGGTTGTCACTCAGAAAATAAGAGCAAACCTCAATGTGAATTCATTAGGATCAGCCTATCAATTCATAGCTACTTCTTAATTCTGTGGACCAACAAATGCATAGTTATTATTTGTATAGCTACCTATTGGCAATTCAACACTTATATGTTGCATCTTCTAATGATGGATAAATGAGAAAAGCTAAGAATTCAGAGTATTAATATTGTTATGCATAGTATGAGACTGGGTAAGTTAATGTTTTCTATGGGAACATGATGTTTTGGAGAGTTTTAATTCCTTCAATATATTAATTTCAAAAGAGTTCCCCCCAATTTAAATCACAATATAAACTCTCTTGTAATAGTCTGTCCTCGTTTCAGTGATTCACTTATTTTATACTGCCATAAAATTTGTGTCCAAGAATGCACTCCAATGATTTCCCTTTCATTACAAATTATTTACATCAGTGGTAACTGATATACTTGGCGAGTCAGAGACAGGATAGAGAAGACAGGAAAGGAAGAGCCCAGGTGACAGGGGTACACACAAGACAAATCCTGATTGTCATTTCCTCTGTTAGCCTTGCCTTGTGATCATATCATGGTCACCACATCCTGAAGCAAGACTGTGCTTCTTTGTAAGACTCCAGAGTGTTTGTCCTACAATGTGAGATCTTGGGTCTTTGCCAGGGAAGGATACTGAAGTCTAGTCCTGATAATAAGGCAACGACTCCAGGGAAACATGCCGAGTGTCTGCACCCTATACTGATTTATGATGAAAATCTGGAACCCAGAAGTCTTACCCATAGGAATGGTTGTTTTAAAGTGCAAGAGTCCTGTATAAATATATAGTCCTTAAAAAACAAAACAAAACAAAACAAAACACAAAACAAAACAAAACAAAACATAATAAGTTTGCTTTAGCAGTTTGTTACTAAATTAAGCCTGCTCACTTGTAAACAAGATGTTCTAAGAGTAAATGACTTTAGTATACACATTACATTAACAAAAGAGTCTGGACTGGGCAGCCTGTCTTCAGTTTCTTGTCTTCTTCCCAGATAGGGAAAGTGACATTGAATATAGGCAACTGTGGGACATGAGTCTAACCATTCTTGGCATGGAGAGATCAGTGGCCAACCACCATTTGAAAGGTGACACTGTTCTGTTTTCTAACTTTTAATCTCCAAGGATCTGTGGTTGACACAGTCGTTACATCATGTTGTATTATTTCCTGTCTCCCAAAATTGAATTATATATCCATTTACTGAATATCAGTGTTCATCAATGTATAGATACTTAAAACTGAGTCCAAAAGAATAAGACTGGTATACAATATGGAATAGTATAGCTTTAAGAAAGGATGCCTTGGATGTCTACTTTAATTGGTAGGATGTGCCATTAACAATAATAACATGCACGCACTCCTTTCTGGTGGTCAGTAACTGATATTTGTGTATGGAAGAAACTTAAAATGCTTCTGGCATGCAGCTAGTTTATGGCACTAAACATCTTAGTGGGATCCAAATTCCAAGAGAAGGTTCCTTACATTTAAACACTCTTAAATGTTTTAATCATTATGAAATATGTGTTCATTCTATATAGCTTACTATTATTTTTTACAGAGACACTAGAAGACCACAGGGTATTCTGCTAACATTTACAAATATTATTTTCCTCCAGGCTGGACCATGTGTGACAGGGCCCGTTAAAGCTACACTTAATGAGATCTTAAGTGTGTGTGATGATTGTCAAAAGGCAGTGAGGGAGACTTCCATCTACGGGGTGTCTGGCTTGCTTTGTTTGTACTGAACTTTTCCACTTTGGGGAGTTTAGAAAAACTGCAAGCCTGAGGAGTTGTTTAACATGTTTTGCCCATTTAAAGCAAATGCACTTCAGCACTGCAGACCATATTTCTGGGCACCTCTTTCCTTTTTCTCTAAGGTCATATGTTGCAATGAGTGTCCTGGCTCTTCCCTCTCTAACTGGATCCTCTTCCTACTCAGATGGTCCCCCTCTTATGCTAGAGTCATAAGACCAGGTTATAGTCTCCTGAGACCATGTTTGGGGTGAATAGTTGGCCTAGAACTGAATTTCTAAGGCTTTTGACTTTCAGTTCCACCATTAAGAAAGTCTTGGGGAAATTGGTAGAGTTGGCCACCGTACTTTTACTATTGCCTGAGAACCTTGAAGAATTGTTAATTCAGGAGCTCCCCATCTTAGATGGTTATTCAGATATGGAATTTGTTTCTAAGACCAAGACTTACCTCTTACCTACATCTAATATAAAGGCCTTAGCCATGAATTATTTTGATTAAAGTTCTTTCTGCTTATCTCCATCATAGTCCAGTTATTCCTAGTTGGGGTTCTGTGTTCATTCAGATATACTGTGGACCTTGAGCTCTGGATTTGGATCCTATCTTACATCTTTGGTTAATAGCTTGCTTCTAATTCTCTGGTGTTGACAATACCTGCCAGTTGCTTCTTGTACTCAAATGCAAGTCTGCTTTTGATCCTGCTTTTGCTTAGATCCTGGCCCAGGATCTAAGTTTGATCCTGATATCAATAGCATCAGTAGATGAGATTATGCTAGAAATAAAAATTTACAAGCCTTTTTCTCCAGACTTACTAATCAGAATCTGTTGGCAGGGGCAGTGATCTGTGGTTTAATATATGTCTTCTGATTGGTTCTGATGCTCACATAGTTAAGAGAACCATAAACCTAGATCCTGCATTGTACCTTATCAGTCTCCCCCTGAAACCTAAAGCCTGGTTTACTGATTGTGATGGTGGCTGTCTTGCTTCCTGTTCATTTTGGCAATTCACTCATCAGCCTTGAGCTCCTTCTATATAGCTCTTCAGAATATGGTTTTGCTACCATTTCGGACAACAGCATTTTTAGCATGGCACAGAAAAAAGGAGTTTTTTAGGCATTGGTCTTAAATCTCAGCAATGGCTGGATGAAAATCCTAGTTGGGCATGCCCATTAATGTGCTTAGCATTGTTGCCTTACAGAGACATGGGGAAGTAGGATTGCTGGCCCTTTATATCTCTCCCTTGCTATCAAAGAAAAAGACTGTAAAGGATACTGCAGTTATGAGCTATAGTGGTGTCAATGGTAAACGGAATCATTTTTGGCATCAAGGAGTGTGCATTTCAACTAGGACTGTCCGAATATTCTTTTCTTGCTCTGGGAAGAAACTTAGTAGAGTTTGATTTTTAGAATGAACTTGCCATGTGGCCTCAGGAAAAATGCTGTTTGTTTGCTCTACAATTTGGGTAGTAATAAAATTTTCTTCTAATTGCATTTCAGGGGATGAATTGATGGTAAATGAGATTTAGAGATATCCATAAAATAGGCTACATCTTGGATGAATGCTGTATAAATATATAATTTTATTAGTAATAACATACCCATACTCAGGCATTCTCCAAAGAGAACATAGTGTCTTCTTCAAGGTACAAGAGGACAGCACTTATAGGCTCTGACCACTGCAGATCACTTCCTTTCTTGAATGTTTATAGTATTTATAGCTCATGACTATTTTTCTCAGTCCTGCATGTGTCTTAGGGTTCCTTGCAGTTCTTAAAACAAAAATCAACCAACTAACAAAACTCCCAAACCCAATAAAAGCTATCAGGTCTTCTCTTCTTGAGGGTCTGGCCTGGTACCAGATCACTTGAGGTTTTAAATTTACTGGATGGCTCAAATGTGTCAGGTTTGATCCAAGAATAATTGAAACTGTTACTTCCCAAAGCAAAAAGACCAGCGGAGAGTGCCATCAACAGAATTGTAAGAAATGCAGCTAGCTGCCACCCTTCCATCTGCTCAATCTGGGGTGAGATTCAGGACTCTACTCAATACACAAGCTCACTAAAGGGCTTTGATGGGACATATTTGGCAGATCCAACTACTTTTAGAAACATTCAATTCTGCTATTTGTTTATTTTGCCTAATGTTAGCATATTAGTTATTTTAATACTTTTAAGATTGATTTATTTTTATGATTTTATGTGTACGAGTGTTTTGCCTGTATGTATGCCTGTGTACCACATTCATACCTGGTGCCTGTGAAGGTCAGAAAAGAGTATTGGATTCCCTATGACTGGATCATCATTAGAGAGAGTTATGAGTCACCAAGTTGGTCCTGGCAATCAAACTTGGGTCCTCTGCAAGAGCAACTAGTGCTCTTAGCCACTCAGCCATCTCTCCAGTCCAGTTGTTTCTTGTTGCTGTGACAGAACACCTGACAAAAGTATCTTAGGGAAGGACAGGATTATTTTGGCTCACAGTGTAGGGGACAGTTTTGTTATGGCAGGGTAGGGAAAGCCTGGCAACAGGAGTGTGAGGTAGGTGGTCATGCTGCATGCACAATCAGGAAGCAGAGAGCTGTAAACACTGCTACTCACCCTACATTCTTTTTTTCATTCAGCCCAGAACCCCAATCTGTGAAATGGTTCTTCCCACGGTTATGGTAGGTCTTCTCTGGAAGCTCCCTCATGGACTCACTAAGGGTGTTTATTCCTCCATGATTCTAAATCCTCGAAACGTGACAAGACTACCTATGGCATGGTTAGTAGAGGGCCTGGCATAAGAGAGATACTTAGTAGATGCATGTGAACAGAGCATATTATCGTCTATCAATTTATAGTGGCTTTAGCACTTAGATTGCCCGGCAATAAGCTCCTGGGTTTTCAGGGGCATGTTTTAAATTGATCTGTGTCCCAGCTAAGCCTGACTTAGATGAGGTAATAGAAGAGTTCCCCCCGTCCCCCAATACCTCTCTATAGAGCCAGACTTTATTCTCTTGGGGAATGTCCCAACAGTAAGGAGATGATGTCACATTTCTAGCTAACTTGTAATGTGGTGTTCAGGTTTCAGTTTCTACAATGGTTCACTGGAGACAGATCTAATGCAAACTTGAAAAGAGCCAGTCGGAAGTAGTTGAAAGAGTTACGGAGATATCCAGATAATGACCTTACTTAGCTTTTTTTTCTCCTAGGGCCTAATTTCTACATTTCAGGTCTTCAGACAATGATCCATTGAGCTTGCTAAGTGTTATCTTGGCCTCAGAAAGAAGAGCTCAGGAGCACTGCTGAGCTTCCCTGCTGAGAAAGTCACAGAGAAGCAAGGCCTTTGGAGACAGAATCCTCAAGTTGGCATTTTAACAAGGCCCACCCTGTTTGCAGACAAAGGCCGAAAGTCCAAGACACACTAGAGCCTTTAGCAGTCACTTAGTGGAATCAGCCTCACCAACCCTTGTGTGTGTGTGTGTGTGTCCCCACAGCCATCTTTCCTGGAGGAGCTAACTTTTTTGTTGTTAAGTTGACTTTTGTTTTCTACACCATGCCAACATTCCAGCCACATGAGAGAGCCTGAACTGACTTAAACCCTAATTCAGAGTACTATCTGTACTACAAACATGTTACAGTTGTCAGCCAGCAGTACACAAACACATTAGGGGGTGGGGGCGATGGAAACTGAGCGGATGTTATTTCCTGGGGTTGGCTGCCAGGTGTAATGGCAGAGTTGAGAAAATTTGCCCAAACTGTAATTGGCTTCCCCAAAGTCAGCTAGGCTGAATCCCCACGGGACCAAGTTTTGTGGATGCAAATTACAGCAGCTCAGCTAGATAATTAAGTCAAACCTTCAGGAACAACTGGGGACAGGAAAGGCTCCAGCTGGAATTCCTGGGCTCTTTCACAGGAAAGGCAGTCTAACAACCCAGCAATTATGAGGGCTCAGGGACATTCGTATGTATATAAAATGTGCTGGAACCACTTTTATGGTGTGGTTCATTTTAGGAAAATAAACTAGAGAAATTCCTCACATATTTGATTCCGCAAACCTATAAAGTTCCTGCTGCACTTGGTCTCTTATAATATCTTTTTTAGAGTGTGAGCCAAGAAATCCGGCATTTTAAAACAAATTCCTACTTCATGTGGTTTGTGATTTAAATTGTGCTTCTTTTAATATAAGCCTCAGAATACAATTGCCAAATAATTAAAATAATATTACCTCATTTTCTGCTTAATTTGGGCTGATGCCATTAGGTAAATTTGTAAGGACCAAGGAAATGAAAAGGAAAAAAACCCAACAACTTTCTCCCACAAAATGCATGTGATACCTTATGCTTCTAAACCCACTGGGTACACTAGGATCAAGCCAAAAAAAAAAAAAAAAAAAAAAAAGACTTTTCAAAGGGTGGCCAATCCAAAGACTGGAATGGTGCAGTAGAAGAAAGATCCATGAAGAGGAACAGATAATTGGATAAAAAGAGCTCTCTATTGATACAGTTGCTTGCCCTCCCCTCCCCCCAGCTATTTGAATGTTTGCGTTTATTTTGTTTTTTTTTTTGACCCTCCAGGAGGAATTTTAGTCAAAATAATACCCAGCTCTGAAGATGTAGATATTAAAAATAACCAAAAATAATAATGTTCCAAATATCAAATGGAGATGGATAAGGCCTTAAAAAACCTGCAATCTGAAAAACAAAACAAAACAAACAAAAAAAACTCTTTTAGAGTTAAACTTGAATACGTCGATCATATTCAATTGTTCTTCACCCTTGTCTTTCAACACAGGATGGATGCTAGAACTGAAGTATTGTCAGTGTGGAAGTTTGAATAAGAATATCTCCCATACATAACAACAGAAATTTAAAAAATCATCAGATCCTACTACAAAAGCCTATACTCAACATAAATGGAAAATCTGGATGAAATGGACAATTTTCTAGACAGATACCAGGTACCAGAGTTAAATCAAGATTAGATAAACCATCTAAACAGTCCCATAACCCCTAAAGAAATAGCAGCAGTCATTAAAAGTCTCCCCACCAAAAAAAGCCCAGGACTGGATGGTTTTAGTGTAGAATTCTATCAGACCTTCCAAGAAGACCTAATACCAATTCTCTTCAAACTATTTCACAAAATAGAAACAATTACGCTCATACCTAAACCAACAAAAACCCAACAAAGAAAGAGAACTTCAGACCAATTTCCCTTATGAATATCGATGCAAAAATACTCAATAAAATTCTTGCAAACTGAATCCAAGAACACATCAAAACAATCATCCATTATGACAAGTAGGCTTTATCCAGGAATGCAGGGGATGGTTCAATATTTGGAAATCCATCAATGTAATCCACTATATAAACACACTCAAAGGGAAAAAAAAAAACACATGATCATCCACTAGATGCTGAGAAAGCATTTGACAAAATTCAACACCCCTTCAAGGTAAAAGTCCTGGAAAGAAAGGAATTCAAGGCCCATACCTAAACATAGTAAAAGCAATATACAGCAAACCAGTAGCCAACATCAAACTAAATGGAGAGAAACTTGAAGCAATCCCACTAAAATCAGGGACTAGACAAGGCTGCCCACTCTCTCCCTACCTGTTCAATACAGTACTTGAAATCTTAGCCAGAGCAATTCAACAACAAAAGGAGGTCAAAGGGATACAAATTGGAAAGGAAGAAGACAAAATATTACTATTTGCAGAAGATATGATGGTATACTTAAGTGACCCAAAATTTCCACTGGAGAACTCCTAAACCTGATAAACAACTTCAGCAAAGTGGCTGGATATAAAATCAACTCAAAATTAGTAGCCTTCCTCTACTCAAAGGATAAACAAGCTGAGAAAGAAATTAGGGAAATGACATCCTTTACAATAGTCACAAATAATATAAAATACCTTGGTGTGAATTTAACCATGTAAGTGAAAGATCTGTATGACAAGAACTTCAAGCCTCTGAAGAAAGAAATCAAAGATCTCAGAAGATTTTAGAAGATGGAAAGATCTCCTATGCTTATGGATTGGCAGGATTGATATAGTAAAAATGGCCATCTTGCCAAAAGCAATCTACAGATTCAATGCAATCCCCATCAAAATTCCAACTCAATTCTTCACAGAGTTAGAAAGAGCAATTCTCAAATTCATTTGGAATAACAAAAAACCCTGGATAGTGAAAACTATTCTCAACAGTAAAAGATCTTCTGGGGCAATCCCGATCCCTGACCTCAAGTTGTACTACAGAGCAGTAGTGATAAAAAACTATATGGTATTGGTACAGAGACAGGCAGGAAGATCAATGGAATAGAATTGAAGACCCAGAAATGAACCCCCATACTTAGGGTCACTTGATCTTTGACAAAGGAGCTAAAACTGTCCAGTGGAAAAAAGACATCATTTTCAACAAATGGTGCTGGTTCAACTAGAGGTCAGCATCTAGAAGAATGCAAATCAATCCATTTTTATCTCCTTGTACAAAGCTCAAGTCCAAGTGGATAAAGGACTCCACATAAAACCAGATACACTGAAACTAATAGAAGAGAAAGTGGGGAAGAGCCTTGAACACATGGACACAGTGGAAAAGTTCCTGAACATGATACCAATGGCTTATGTCCTAAGATCAAGAATTGACAAATGGGACCTCATAAAATTGCAAAGCTTCTGTATGACAAAGGACACTGTCAATAGGACAAAATGGCAACCAACTGATTGGGAAAAGATCTTTATCAATCCTACATCTGATAGAGGGCTCATATCCAATATATACAAAGAACTCAAGAAATTAGACCTCAGACAATCAAATAACCCTATTAAAAATGGGGTACAGAGCTAAACAAAGGAACTGAGAAAACTAAACTGAGGAAACTCGAATGATCAAAAGCACCTAAAGAAATGTTCAGCATTCTTAGTCATCAGGGAGATGCAAATCAAAACAATCCTGAGATTCTACCTCACACCAGCCAGAATGGCTAAGATCAAAATCTCAGGGGATAGCAGATGCTGGCAAGGATGTGGAGAAAGAGGAACACTCCTCCATTGTTGGTGGGATTGTAAGCTGGTACAACCACTATGGAAAGCAGTCTGGCAGTTCGTCAGAAAATTGGACATAATATTACCTGAGGACCCAGCCATACCACTCCTGGGCATATGCCCAAAAGATGCTCCAACATATAACAAGGACACATTCTCCACTATGTTCATAGCATCCTTATTTATAATAGCCAGAAGCTGGAAAGAACCCAGATGTCTTTCAACAGAGGACTGGATACAGAAAATGTGGTACATTTACACAATGGAGTACTCCTCATCTATTAAAAATAATGAATTCATGAAATTCTTAGGCATATTGATGGAACTAGAAAATATCATCCTGAGTGAGGTAACCCAATCACAAAAGAATACACATGATATGCACTCATTGATAAGCGGATATTAGCCTCAAAGCTTAGAATACCCAAGATACTTCTCACAGACCACATGAAGCTCAAGAAGAAGGAAGACCAAAGTATGGGTGGTTCGGTCCTTCTTAGGAGTAACAAAACACTCAAGGGAGCAAATACAGAGACAAAGTGTGGAATAGAGACTGGAGGAGGGGCTGTTTGGAGACTGCCCTACATGGGGATCCATCCCATGTGCAGTCAATAAACACAGACACTGTTGTGAATGCCAGGAAGTGCATGCTGACAGGAGCCTCATATAGCTGTCTCCTGAGAGGCTTTGCCAGAATCTGACATATACAGAGGCGGATGCTCACAGCTAACCATTGAACTGATCATGGGGTCCCCAATGGAGGAGTCAGAGAGAAGACTGAAGGAGCTGAAAGGGTTTGTGGCCCCATGGGAAGAGCAACAATACCAATCAACCAGAGCTCCCAGGGTCTAAATCTCCAGCCTGGAAGTACATAGGGAGGGACCCATGGCTCCAGCTGTATATGTAGGGAGGATGGCCTTCTTAGGCATAGGTGGGAGTGGAGGTCCTTGGTCCTGTGAAAGTGGGATGCCCCAGTGTGGGGGAATCCAAGGGTGGGGAGGGGAGAGTGGGTGAGTGGGTAGGGGCACACCCTCATAGATGCAACTGGAGGGGGATGGCTTAGGCAGTTCCTGGGGGGTTATGGGGAAAGGGGATAACACCTGAAATGTAAATAAGAAGAGTACCCCATAAAAAAAAGAATGTCTCTCATAGACTCACATGCTTGTTTCCCAGTTGGCATAGTTGGGTAGATTTAGGAGGTATGACCTTGCTGGAGGAAGTATGTGCCCAGGATTGGGGTCTGAGATTACAAAGTTGTCTACCATTCTGTGTTTGTCCTCATCCTTGTGCTTGCAGTTCAGGATGTGAGCCCTTCCTCTCCTTCCTGCTACAGCAGTTTTGCCTGCTGTTTGCTTTTGTTGCTTCACCATCACCGTCTTTAGACCACTGGAACCCAAAGCCTAGATAAACTCCATCCTCCTTAAGTTGCCTTGGAAATGGTGTCTTACCCCATAATATAAAAGTACCCAAGACACCAAGGGACCTGCCTTCTAAATGAACGATTGGTGGGTTGGAGATTTAGCCACTTGCCTAACAACTGTGAGGTTCTGGGCTGTGTTTCTGCTGGCACAAGGGGGAGAAAGATTATTGGAGACTGTGGAAGGCAACAACAACAACAAACAACAACACCAACACCTACTTGGTTTCTTTCATATTCCACTAACTAAAAGGAAATTCTGTAAGATCAATGACTGAACAAATATTCTCATGTTTGAATTATATTTTGGTTTTGTGACTTTTACTGTACTTAACTGTACAGTTTTAACTGTACTTAAACGCCACCTATGTGTTTAATAACTAAAAACTTAAAATTCTTCATGTACAAGGCATATAAAATACTTTCATTACATGAATAACTAGAGCTGCTTCCTCCAACCCCCACTGATAGCTTAAAGGTTGATAGTTGTGATTTAGTTCAAATGGCATTTTGACTTTGCAACACAAAAGACTTTGTATATCCTTACCTCATGGGTACCCAACAATACCAGTCTAGTTTGACTTGAGGCTTTTCTATACCCTATTATTTGCTGGCTTTTTCTTGAATGACTACCAGAACTTTGAGAGATCTCAGTTTCTTCAAGTATTCACTTACTGAGGGTAACTAAAACATTAACGACTGATTATATAGAGAATCTGTAGTACTTAGGCTTGGGAATGGTAAAGAGACACGGAGAAGGAAAATTTAAAACAAAATGACAAACATGGATGGCAGGTCAACATATCAAAAGCCAACTTTTAAATTAGCCAAGAACATTTCTCCGTAATTTCATTCATTTTGACACTGAGACATGAGCCCTAATGTCTTTTTCTATGGGCTATAGCCATTCTTTCTATAATTGATCCAACGTATAGACTGAAGATTAAGAGACCTTTCCCTCAGCATGTTGATGATCAGTGATGCTGACAGAGTTTTAAATGGAGCTCCATGGACTCTGATGAAGGGTCTTTGTGTTTCCAGGAGGAAGAAAACCAAAGCACTAGGTGTTCAAAAGTTCTTGGTGACTTTTAACTGACACCAAGCCCAGATCTGAATTCTTTACTTTGCTCTGCTTGTCTCTTCCATTGTTCCTAACCAAGGGCCTCTGCCCGGTATTTATTCAACAGCATAGGAAGCATCCTCTGAGGAAGAAACAAGGGATACTTTATAGATATACCTAATAGAGTTTTATAAGCGATTCACTTAGAGACTCCAACTGACGCAGACAGAAAGGAAACAAACCCTATCAAATAATATCTCAATGGTACTTTTGGCGTTTACAGTTATAAAATTAATAGAAATTCATTTTATAAGGCTGTTTTCAGTTTATTTTCTCTTTCCAGAAAATAATTATCACAACACACATACAAACACATGCATTACTCTGGGTCAGGGGCAGGGAAGAGGACATCTAAGACAAGCAAAGAGCTCTCCTCCCCCAGTGTTACTTTCATCATTTTCTCCATGATGATTGGTTGGCTGGGTGGACCTGGTGCCATCCCTCTGTGGTGTGGCTTTTATTTAGAACTTTGATGGGTTTGGCTGTTGCTCATTTGTGACACTGTCACCTGCTCCAGGATGGTGACTATTGTAGATGACCTGTTGTTTCTAGAGGGAAGCATGGCACTATTCTGTGACAAGTGTTGTGAAGGGGGAACTCTCTTTTTCTTTGGGTCAGGTGAGTTTTTTTTCTTTCTATAATTCATTGTCATTTTCAGGATTTTAATTTTTTTCTAATATCTTAATTGTACAAATCGATGAGGTAGTGTGATATTTTTATACACACAAACAACACATAGCAGTAAAATCAGAGTAACTAACATTTCATCTTCATAAACAGCTTTCTAAATTTTTTAATGAACATAAAATAATTATACATATTTATGGGGTATAGTGTGATAGCTCAATAAATGCAGTTTACACTTCCTTTTCCTAGTCACACCACAATGTCTGGAGTGTTGAAATTCTAGTCTTCTAGATATTTATAAAATAACAGATAAATTTTTGTAAGACTCTAGCATCCCCACTGTACTGAAGACATTAGAACTTCATTCTTTGCAAGGTATTTGAATACCTTTCTCCCACCTCCTCCTACACTCCCATTACAATCTATTGTAATGTAGTACTGTCCAATCTGACCTACTTAAGAAATCCACATATGACAAAGAGCATGTGGTACTTTCTGTATCCAACTTCTTATTTCACTTAACACAATACAAGTTCCATCCATTTTCTTTTAAAGAATATGTATTGCCTACTTTTCCTGTTGCTCTGACAAGACTCAATTTAAAGAGGAAGGGTTTGTTTTGGCTTCTTACTTGAGTACAGTCCGCTGTGATAGGGAAGGCAAGCTTCAGGAATGGCTTAAATCAGTTTGTGTGTGTGTATGTGTGTGTGTGTGTGTGTGTGGTGTGTGTAACACTAAGGCAGATTAGGAAAGGGAACTGTTAGAACTCAGCTCCCTCTTTCCCCCCTTCTTATTTAGCCTGAGCCTCCAACCCACCTTCCTATTATAAATCAGGCACGCCATCAGCCTGTCCTTTAGAGACTCCGAACCAGCAGCTTACTTCATCCCTGTTGCTGCCAAGTGTGGCACGTTTTCACTGTCACTATGAGTTGTGTATTTTCCTATGCAAAAGGCACACCAATGACTCATTGCAATGAACATTTGCAAGTAAAGCTCTTGAGGCAAAAGGGCACACTGTGTGGCACACCACAGCTTCCACTGTGAGATTTATTATTATTATTTTGTTTTCTTATGCAGGGTAGGTTGCAGAGGCAGATATAGGGACTGGGAGATGAGTGTGGTAGCAGAGCATGATGTGAAATTCACAAAGAATCAATAAAATAAAAAGGTTCTTCTTGATATCATGGCCCCCCTCTCGTTCTCTCTGTCTTCTGATCTCTCTCTCTCTCTCTCTCTCTCTCTCTCTCTCTCTCTCTCTCTCAGACACACACACACACACACACACACACACACACACACACACACACACACCTCCACTCTAAGATGTTCTTTCACTTTCCTCTTTCCTAATGAATCCAATAAACCTTTGAGTGACATCTGTTTCATGGTGTGATCTATGCAGCATACCTTGGCCTGGACCCACCAAGGTATCTTCTAGCACTTAATCCTAACACTTCTCCTATCAGTTAATATTCAAAATATATACTCAACACACTTAATGTGTGCTTCATTAATGCTTTGAGCATTTCTTAATCCAGTCAAGTTGGCAATCAAATTGACCATCATTAAAAATGTTTTATGTTAATATATGTATACACACACATGTGTGTATGTAAGTGGTCAATATATAATATATAGAATGTTATATAATACATGTAGGTTGACATTTTTTCTTTTAGACTGTTGCAGTGATGCAACTTGTTGCCATTCTTTCATAAAATTTCATTAGTAATGAATTAGTGAGTCTTCAGTAAAAGTTCCCAACGGATTTTTAAAATGGGACTGGATCCATTTTAAGGATAATTAAATTTTATCATCTGTGCCCTGGCCCCTAGAACTGATCTTGATTTAACTCTATTGCCAGTATCTTTCCTGGAAGCTGTTTGATAGATATGGAAGAGACCAATTAATGCATGTTCAAAACTGCCTTTAGACTCTTCCTCTTGTATTGAGTCTCCAACTTTCAGAGCTGCATGTAGACTTCTGCTCAATTTATTTTGTACTTTAAAAAATAACCCAAGAGATATTATTATGTCTGCTTATTATCTTTCAAAAATTCATTAAAATATTATCAGTGGGTATAGGAAGCATACTGTAGAGTAAACACTGGAGAAACCAGGACTGTCAATCACACGGCCTATTTTCTTCAATGAAAGGAAATGAATGATGTCTGGTACTTGGAATGCTGGGTGAAGTGGTCAAACAATCTGGTGATCCTTTGACATTCTATTAGCAGCTGCTTCCACCTGAATGCCCCTCCACCCCGTACCCTGAGCTTTGTGTCTCAATCAATAGAACACATCTCTATGAAAGAGGCCCCAGGTACTTGGCATCTTCTACCAATAGAATCTATCCATACATTATCACTTATCTGTCCTTTAGGCCCTAGCCCTGAGTTCTGTTTAGCAGCCAAAAGAACTCATTCTTATCTCAAAGGTTATAGGTCTTTGCTACCTTTCTAGGGATTTTGATGTATCCAGTTTGAAAGCTTTGTTATGAGAATGGTCACATGGAAACCCCTTCCCACTATGCTTACATGTGTAAGAAAAGTAAACCATAAGGTCTGACTCTGGAAGCCTTTACCCAGTGCCTACAAACATTGTCCTTTCTCAAGTTTCGTTCTTCACCTCTCATGGGTCATCTCTCTGCCAGCTGTGGGACTGGTGGGGGTGGTGCTGGGAGTAGAGTGTGATGTCTTGGGTGGGGTGGGGGTGGTCCCTGACAAGTGGGCACATTTTCTTTCTTCCACCCAGTGTGCTAGTGAGTCCTTTCTTTTGTTCATTTTCTTAGTGCCCTTTTCCTTTTTGTGAAACTTGAGATATACATGTGTATACACGTGTATATGAACGTAAGATAAACCT
Source organism: Mastomys natalensis (assembly GCA_021653895.1). Taxonomy (NCBI): domain Eukaryota; kingdom Metazoa; phylum Chordata; class Mammalia; order Rodentia; family Muridae; genus Mastomys; species Mastomys natalensis. Next base: position 470,682 of record JAJTUV010000198.1, on the reverse strand, counting down.
GGAATTTCCCTTATATCATTATTCAGTAACATCAAGTGTTTAAAAAAGCTTTAGTATCTACAGCTATCTAACACCATTTATATCTTTGAGTAGATTAGAAGTACATGTCGCCTAATTTCTGCAAATCTCCATTTTTGTCATCCTATAAAATTTTTATTTCTTCTGTTTTTATCCCACAACATTTTCTTCCTAAATTTTATATGTGGTGTTTGAACAGTATATACATGGGAACATTAAGTGGCCAACAAGAGGTGAGAAAGATGCTATTTAGTCTTCATCTTAGCTTTTTATTTGTTCAAGGATATATCTTACTATATAGTAGTTCTTATATTATTTACCATAAAATCAAAGGTTCAGTCAACAGATGTGCTTACACCCAAGTAATTAAAAATGTGTGAGTGAATCTGTTGTACAGAGTCCGGCAGTTTTACTATAGAAGAGACAAGCTCTCAGGGTCTAATTGAATGAGTCAAATTCCTCCAGAGATAAAGAGAACGCTCTCTCATATCTCTGTCTACTTTGTGGATTCCCTCTGTGCTGGAATTTGACAAAGTACTGTACACACTTCTGGATGTTTTGTTTGTTCTTGGCTGCTTCACTGGAACACTCTTTGGTATGCATTGCATAACCTATTCTTTTCACATAAGGGGATTAATCTTGGTTTAGTGAAAATGTCTCCACATGAATATTCCTCTACCTTCCCACCCACAATGGCTTATGCAATGAACTCTGGAGAAGAAGATCTTTGGATGAGGAGGTGTGGGACTTACTAGTTTCCATGGGCAGAAGATAGGATTAAAGGAAGGAGTAGAAGAATGTAGAACATAGATGGGGACTAAGCTGAATTTCTGAAGGAAGAATCCCACAGCACTGTTCTAACTTCTGTCCAGCCTTGTAGGACAGAAATACTAAAACAGTACATTATGCTTGTTAGATTAATCAGCATACTCAGGTCTCATTCTCTTACTGTGGGACATGAGTATGAGTTTGAGAAAACAGTAGAGAAGACTCATGTGTCTTTGTTTGAAGTGATAAGCAGTTAGATGAGCAAATGGAAGAAGTGAGGGTTTGCAAATGGCCATTAAGTGTTGTCCAGAGAATCTGCCACTGGGAGCTAGTGGAGAGTTTCTTGGGATATTTGCTCTTTCTGATTTATTGAATTTATATAGAAACTCCAATGACTATTGGGTTTTTAGTCCATGGAACAGCTTCGTATGTCTGAGTCCCTTCATTAAATTATTTCTTGGTTGAAAAACTTAAGGTGGTTTCAGTTTTCCTGTGAACTCTTGACTGAGCAGCCAGAAATGGCTGTTCCTTAAATAGTCAGGAATGATGTGTGAGCCACTGGGGCCCTAACCGAGTACTCACCTTCCAGAGACAGCTTCAGCAAGAATGAGTGAGAATACTGCTGAGTGAAGAGACACACATTGCTAGCAGCATGGCTTTGACATTGTACTAAGGACATCTTTGCCAACATGACTCCAGGCATCCATACTCAGAGGGCTTTGTTATATGACATTTCAGTGGTCTTTGGGCTGTGACATTATGTGAGAGACCAAGGCAGTGAGAAGACTGAAGGTAGTTCATAACCAGTTATGAATAATCCTACAAGGCTCAAATCTAACATCACAAATGCTTTAGAGGCATTCCTAGAGTATCTTATTTCTTCAGTTCAGCCTCCCCCACAGTATTTTAAAGGTGAAACTACCTTTGGTAGCACTCACAGTAAAGCCAACGTCTTGTGGATTTTACACTTCATGATGAGTTTGTATAAAACTATAACTAGCCATCTAACTATTAGAATTCAAGTTCCTTTTTTGTTACTATTCAATAACAATATTATTCATATAGCCATAATTACTCATTGAGTTCAGAATATTAACTATTTGATGTGTATTAAATCATTCTTATAGCATGTGATTGAGGCCTTCCAGTTGTGGCATTTAAGTGAAATTATCAGCATGGTTTCCAAGGTTATCTTGTTGGCTACGAAAACAAGCTTAACCAAACCACCAAATATTCGTATGTGGGAAAACCATTCGGCTTTCATGTTCACCCTCCTCTTCCTGTTGCAGTGGGGTTTGTAAGGGCTGTCTCTTTTCAGAGGTCATGGTCTTTTCTATTGTGATCTTGGAATAGTTTTTCTTGTGATACTTCACTATGTAAAAAACCTTGAAGCAGAACATGAAACCAGTTAGTCTGCTGTTTGGGACACTGTCTTATTAGCTAGCTGTCAGTATTCCTCGTAAACTTTATCTGTCTACACTTGTAACACACTTTACTCATTGTTCTTTTTGTACCTTTCCTTGCTCTAGTCCTATCTTGTTCCTACCTTAACCACAATATCAACCTTTCTTCAAAGGCTAGTTTAGACCTCTTGTATCCAAAATGGTTTCTCCTGCAATTCTGCCCATCTTTTGAAGTTACATTGTACAGGTTGACTTCAAAATGTGACTGTCAACTTCTCCAGCACAATTCTTCAAAAAAATAAAATCTTATTGTGTTCTAGTACCACCTTTAAACAAAAACTAGCAAGAGAATAGATAGACTATGGTGATGCAATGCATAACTTAATCTTAGCTGGGCATGGTGACTCAGATCTGTAATCCTGGTACTTCTTGGGGTAAGAGGATTACCTCAGAGCTCAAGGGTGGCTTGGGCTATATAGTGACACCCTGTCTTGAAAAGTGCTTTATATACATAGTAGAATTTAAGTTAAATTAATTAATTAGTTAAATTATGTGTGTGCATGTTTGTGTACCTGTGTATGCCACAGCAGACATATAGAGGTTAGAGGACAATTTGAAAGAGTTGGTTCCTCCTTCTATTATTGAGATCTGAGGTTTGAACTTAGGTCAGTTAGGCTTGGAGGCAAACATCATTCATGCTAAACCATGTTGCTGACCCACACAATGGATTTTGAGTTTACATAAATGTATATACAACATGAAAATTTATATATATATGTATAATGTATATATGTATACGTATATATGTGTATGTATGTATATGTGTGTGTTGTGTGTGTGTGTTGAAAAGGGACCATTAGAGGGGAAAAAGAGATACAGTGAAATGGTAAAAGAAAGTAATACAGCACAAGTAACATGGAGATAGAAGAGGCTGCTTAGCTTGGAAAGGTAAAAGGAGGTAAGGGATGATGAAGAAGACGATGGAAGATAACAAAACAAACCATGTTTGAACTTCCTGTAATGAAACCACATCCTTTGCACATTAGTTTATAAAATGAAAACACTTAAAACCTTTTAATGTAGTGTTGAGTGTCTTGGAAGGAGTTATCTTATTAAAATTAATAGCCATTCTCTTAGTTAAGAAGCATTTAATTTGAACCACTTAAAATGCTTTTTGCTAAAATATCAAGATCAGAAAGGAAGATATAAAGTTGCCTCACTCTTGAATGGTGTGGTTTAGGAAAAGATTCCTAAGGCATCTTTTGTACAACCACAAAGGCTCATAACAAGTTCAGCAAGGTCATAGGACATAAAGCTCATTAAAAATCATCTTACTTTATGTAACAGCAGTAAATAGTTAGAAAGTTAAATAAAACAACTGCTATTATATAACACCAAAATCTCATATTTGGAAAACATTCCCAAGACCCTCGCAAACATCACAAGCATTGGTGTTTGTTCTTCTCCACTGTCTCCTACACATGTCTACATCTGTTACCAGATTTCTCTCTTTTATTCTAAAACTTTATTAAATAATTTTTTTTATAATGCTGAAGATTGAAGCCATGGCTCCAAACACGACAGAAAAGCAGTCAACCATTGAGTAATATTCCACAGTTCCTCCCTACCTCCACCACTTTTTTATATGAACACAGGTCATATTGTTCAAGGGTCTGTCTACCCAGTCCAGCACAACGACTTCTTAAGTAAGAATATCTAGACCTGATACCTTAAAATAAGGTTGTATGTGAGTTCATGGAGGTTAGGATCAGAGTATATTTTTTGAGGGTTCGTAATTCAATCTGTGACATTTTCCGGCAGCATGTCTCAATCAAGTTTCCTCAGTTAAAAGGATAGTGTTATTTGCCTGCAAAGATTATTTCTAAACATCTTACATTTTCCTTTTGTAGAAAGCTGTGAACTTCATAACATTGTAAAGTGAGATATAAAGCAAATGCAGAAGGAAAATAAAGTACTTTTATTCATTGAACAAGGCTATTGTTAAGTTGGGGTCATGTTTCATATGTCATTTAACGTTTACACTGACTGGCATTCTGTGCATTCATCAAGCTGTGGGACTGCAACATCCACACGGATAAATGATAACACAAGATCTCTGACATTTCACCAGAAATGTCAGTGTCAAAGTGGAGCACTTCAGGAAGCTCGCACTCACGCTGGTTGGGATAATGATTCTAGGGGCCCTGGAGATGTGATTCCTGGAAACCAGCCTTGTATTCCCTGTCACAGTACTTTTACCAAATTTGTAGATCATAGTTGAGTAGCTGACTCATGCTTCTGGCGTTTTGGGAAGCAGACACTACGCCTCCGTACATACTGATGTGCACACCGAGAAACGACCGAGAGGCAAGAGCTCCCCAAACCGCGAAAGAGTGGGTAGAGACACTATGTACTGCTGAGTTCTTGGACAGCCCCAATTTCAAGTTTTTGTCAAAAGTTTTGCTTAAGTGTCACACCATTCCTCACAGTGGCATATTTTAGAAGCATGCAGCACCTATAAATACACGCACTTTGAGATAAGAAAGCAGAACTTTTAAACAAGAGAATGTAAAGCCAAGCAGAAGTATCTGTGACGATATTACCCAGCTGAAAGATTCTTCACACCGACTCAGTGTTTTGTTTGAGAAACAATTCAGCTGGCAGCAACCTTCAGGTTCCTGACAAGTTGCCTTGATTATTTATGGCTAATTATGATTCCCAAATATTTTGGTTTGAAGCAACACTGTGTACTTTAGGGAGATATGGCTGAAAGCATCTGGGAAGCAGAATATGACATCCGTCATTTTATCACTGTGCTTGAGTTACTAAGCAAAATTAAAATATGCCAACTGTGATTGTTTTAATTGTCAACTTGACTCAACTTAAAGTCACCAAGGAAGAGTCTCGAAGAAAGATTTCCTAGACCAGGTTGGCCTGAGGGCTTGTCTGTGGATTAATTGAAATGAGAAGATCTACCCCACATGTGGGTCTCACCATTTCCTGTACTGGGCTTTGAACAGTATCAGACTGAAAACAGCAGCTGAAAATGAGCATTCATGCATTTGCTTCTCTCTGTTCTTGACTGGATATGACTCGTTGTTTTAAATTCCTACCTTGACGTCCCTAAATGTAGCCTGGAACTGTAAGTCAAATATGCCTATTCCCACTTAAAGTTGTTTTGTCAGGATATTTTACCATAGCAATAAAAGTGAAGCTAGACACAAACTGGCAATATAATTAAAGAAGCTATCTGATGTTGTTTTTGAGGAATGGGATAGGAAGAAAAAACAAAACAAAAAAGGAGCGCTAGCATGCTATGAATTGGGGATTGAGCTTCCTCCTCCTCCTCCACTTCCTCTTCCTCCTCTTTCTCCTCTTTTACGTCTTCTTTAGAAGTATGACTGCTTTGGATAGTTCAGGATAGCTTGGATTAGTTATGTAGTAGTCTTGAACTTGATGTAATCTTCCCTGTTGATACATCCTGAGTGTTAGAATTAAAGGTATGACACATGATAGGAGAACATGTCAACATGCCCAGTTGAAGCTATTACTGTTGATAGAGAAATACTGAATTGTGAAGAGGTCTCTTACTGAATTTGTGATATGGCTCAGTGTTAACATTGGGTTTGGAGACATTAGCCTTGACACTGAACATCTAGCTTTGGCCTGCAACTTTGGGAGTGCTCTGACAAACTGTTTAAATTTTAGTGCATCTGTAAGACAGAGACAACCAAAAGAAGTATTTATATACCATTGTGACGAAAACAATATTTTGTGAAAACAGAGAGCTGAGTCTCAGTTTAGTTAAGGTTTTTTTCTTTTCAGATAAGACCAAGGATTCTGTATATGGACCAACCCAGGTGTTTGTATATCTAAGCTGTTGAGGGTCTCTGAGAAACATGCGCTACAAATGACAAATAAGCACTAGATTAGGTCTTTGCATTCTTGGCATTCAGGGAACGTTAGCCTTGTTCTAACCTTTGGCCTTTTAAATGTGCAAAGGTGAAGGGCATGAGCTTCTGTCACGTGTCACACTTGGACAAGGAGGCAGGACCATTCTTCTTGTGTCCCCATGTTTCCAAGTGTTCTGAGTAATAAGACATTTGGATTGGATCACTTGTGATCCATTAGCCTACTAAGTGCTATCATCTCTCCACCACACGATGACAGATCATTATGGGGGAGCACATGTTACCTTCAAAAAACGGTCTCAGCATTTCCTTACACGACAAATGCAGGCTAATTACTGGAATTACTCTGCTGTAGATAAAAAAAAAAATATCTGGCTGTTCTTATCTTTATTTTAAGCTACAAGATGTTCCAACATTGTCTTGTACTTTTTGTTTTTGAACAGTGTACCTCTAGTTAAATGGTATTGTCAGTGGCAGCCTGAGACATAGGTCAATGCTGTAGCAATGTGGGCAGGCTCAACTGAGGAATGACTTCCCTGCAGAGAGGAATTTCAGGCCAAGTCAGTATGGTTGGAGTTGGAGGTAATTATGAAAGGGTTTTAATATAGAGTTAAGCACCGGGGATGAGAGGAATGAAGGACAGGAAAGATAATAGCATATGCCCTAGAGTAGCATATGTTCAAGGGGTAACAGGTCCCCATACTTAGCACACTGACTCCCTCAAGCCATACCATCCAGGCCATCAAACATCATCCACCTGCCAATGCCCATAGTTCTTGGAAAGTCTCTAAATGTACTAACCTTGCTTCTGGCTTCTGTAGTTCTGCTTCTGGCTGCTTTTGTGAACTGAAATATGATGAAGCACTCTTCCATTGTGGTGGATTGCAAATGGGTACAGCCACTCTGGAAATCAATCTGGCAGTTCCTCAGAAAATTGGACCCAGCTATATCACTCTTTGGCATATACCCAAGAGATACTCTACTGTACCACAAGGACGCGTGTTCTATCCATGTTCATAATAGCCTTATATGTAATAGTCAGAAGCTGAAAACAGCCCAGATGTCCCTCAACTGAAGAATGGATACAGAAAACGTGGTTCATTTACACAATGGAATACTATTCAGCTATTAAAAATGAGGATATCATGAGTTTTGTAGACAAATGGATTGAATTAGAAAATATCCTGAATGAGGTAACTCAAGCACAAAAGGACAAGCATGGTATGTTGGGGAGAGGGACCTGGAAGAGTCTACCTCCAGTAGATAGACAGGGCCTCAAATGGAGAGACAGGGTTACTAACCCACAGTCAAAATTTCTGCCCCAGAACTCTTCCTATCAGTGGGAACAACCAGAACCAGCCAAGATACCAGGAAAAGTTTTCTTCTGTGCTTCTCTCAACAAAGCAAAGATTTGAGACTAACGAAGGGTTGCAAGGCTAGCTATGTGAGCGCCCCATCACTGTCCATTGAGTCCTATTTATACTCTCTCCAAACACTACGTGAGTCTGCATCACACGATGCAACCAGAAACTTCCACTTCATTCTGCTGTAGTTAGGTTAGTGTGTCAATCAGCCATCATCACAGAATCTTCCTCCTGCAATAGATGGGAGCAAATACAGAGACCCAGAGCTGTACAATGTACAGAGAGTGAGAGACCTTGGAGCACTCAGTCCTAAATGAGATGTCTTCATCAAATCCCTATCCTCAGGTCTGAGGGAACTATGCACAAGAGGAGGCAGAAAGATTCTAAGAGCCAGAGGAGATGGGCAATGTCAAGGAAACCGCATCTTCCAGTCATAACAGGAATGACACACATACAAATTCACACAGAATGTGACTGTATGCTCAGGGCCACACAGGTCTAAACCAGATAGGGGTTCTAATGCTGAGATGAGGAAAGTGGACGTGAGCTTTTATCACCAATCAAGAAACTATCTCTAATCAAAGGAAAAAAATAGTTTTCACGGGATATACAATCCACACTTAAGGACAGGCTTCATGCCAGTAATAGATGGCTAACAGAAATGTTGTCTCATTTTGCTCTGTTTGGGATTTTTGTTTTACCTTATTGATCTTTTGTTTGCATATTACAGTTTCTGATATTGTGTTTTTATGGTGTGTGAGTGTGTGTGTGTGTTTTCCATGTTCTTCTTTTGTTTAAATTTTTTTGTTAATTTGTTCATTTTGCTTTATTCTTGTTCATCTTTTTTTTTTTTTTATTTTGCCTCTGTTTTCTTAAGAAAGGAAGAAAGCAGCAGGTTGTAGCACATGCCTTTAATCCTAACACTCGGGAGGCAGAGGCAGGCAGTTCTCTGAAAGTTTGAGGCCAGCCAGGGCTATACAGTGAGATCTATATAAAAAGAAACAAGACAAAATTTTTATTATATTGATTTGTTTTTATACAAGTTGTCATCATTATTTCTTAAAATTTTTATCACAAAACCTTGTAGAAAGCACTTACAGTGTATTAGATGTTCTAAGTAATTTAAAATACATACAGTGCACAGGCAAAATAGACAAATAATATGCTATAGAGAAGGGACTTGAACATCCAAGGATTTTAGTATACCATGCGGATCCTGGGACAGCTTTTTGACAGGGGCTGGGGAATGATTGCATATATATTATTTTATATACTAATTATATATAAATACTGTACTGTGTATGAAGATAGGTGCATATTAGCACATACACTCATTATTACTGTTATTATAGAGGATTCAGGTGAGGACCAGATAGGATGAAGACACTCAGTGCATGATGTGGGAACACTCTGAACAAGGAGATTTTATGCTCTTTCCCCACCTTTACTTAATTTTAAATGCTCTATTAGATTTTTGTTTTTATGGGTTGGTTTTCCCTACACAAGATGAAGTGATCTGTGACTGTGTAGTCTACTCACCTGAACATCAACATAAGATGAATCAAGCTCAAAAGTTTTTAGAGACTGATGTTTCAAAATAAAGGGCTGCCTTGGAAGCAAGAGGCTCCCTCAGTAGTGCTGGTTTGATTTCCCAATCAATTATAGATCTTGTCCACTGGGTACAAGCAGTAGGAGTTGTCCTGCTTTGGACAGTGCATCTCATAACCTGTAGCACAGTGTGCTTAAAACAGGCAAAACAGAGTACAGTGTTGGAGTGCACGCTACAGGCTATGAGGCAAGAGGACAATGCCATTACTATTACTTGGGGAAACAAAATGTGCCTACCTCTCTATCCAAAGCTGGGCTTTTTATTAGTGAATCACACAAAACACTAGGAAATCATGATCAAAGAATATTCTGAGTGTGCTCATGTAAAGTAACATACCTGGTTACCATCAAATGATGAAGATAGTTCTGCATAAGCAAAGATTCTGGCTGAGAAATGAGAAGCTAAATAAAGAATATTCACATAGAAAGAAATTTTGACAATCTCATGGGGCTTTATAAACCTTCAGGAATGAATGGATAATTTGGTTATCAAAACACTGCAGGAGCTTATAGTTGTCATTATTTGTTTATTTATTTGTTTATTTTCAAGGAAACTAAGTTTAGCATAATTGCTTTCTTAGTTTTTAAAAGCCATGAGCCCTTTGTCTATACAGTTTTATGAATGAGAAATACTGAGGGAGGTCATCACAGAGACAGACCAACACAGAACTGGTCTTCGAAGAGAGTCTATGTCTTATCATCTAGGCTTTTGGGTGTGCCACCTTCATTTAGAAATCACTAACTATACTGGATGTCACTATTGTGTCTGATTGTTCCTAAGGTAGCCATGATCACAAGTTCAATTAGTTTCTATTGGTTGACATCTCTGTTACTGCCATTTTTTCCTGTCAGGCTGCCAAAGAGGGCATAGATCAAAATGAAACAAATGAGCAAACAAAGAAAAACCAAAATAATAACAACAACAAAAAAAACCCCAAATGAGCAAAGAGCCCTTAGTTTGGTTTCTGCTCCCGCTGTAGAGTTCCATGCTTCTCTCTTGGTAAGTAGAATCATGCTAACAAGATAAAGTCACATATTCAACCATTATCACCTCACTTGCTGTCCAGCAATTGCTTAACACTGAGAATCTCATCTTATCCTTGAAGCAACTGAGTAGGTGAGTAGTTTTATTATCTCTACTTTATTGAATTGGAAAGTGAGATCCAGATCATCAAATTCCACTAAGCCATAGAACTACCATGTGAAAGACATAGATACATTTCCATAACAAGATACTAGGGGATAAAGAAAAAGAATCCTATGGGTCTGGTAGGATGATTCAGTCAATAAACTGCTTGCTTCACAAGGATGAAGACCTGAATTCAACTCATAGAACCCATGTAAAATTTAGCTGGGACAAATGGTATGTCTTATAATCTCAGTGCTGGGGAAATGGACATAGGTGAATCTCTGGGGCTTACTGGTCAACCAGCCTGGCTGGATCAGTAACCTCAGGTCTCAGGAAGAAACCTTGTTTCAACCTTCAAGATGGTTGAATCTCAGGGAAAGGCACATGAGACTGACCTCTGGCATCCACATGCTTGTCACATGTGTGTAGGGTGGAGGTGGTGGGAAGGTGGTGTGGGGAGGGGATATGGGACGGAGGAGGTGGCACACTACAAAACACAAAAGAATGAGTTTATTTCACTTATAGTTTTGGAGAAAGCAGCAGCAGCATGGAACTTCTTTGTTTGGAGGTAATGCCCCTCCCTCTGTGTATATCACATCATTATGACAACTGGGAGTACAGGAGAGATCCTAGGACAAGACAGAAGCTGTATAGTGAGCCAGAGAGCTTGGGACTCTGGGGTCAGGCTCACTCATTTGAAACTATTTCCTCTCAGGAGAATAATTAAATGACACAAGAGGACTACCTTAATCTCAGTGAGGACAATGCCTAATGGCCTAACCAACCAACTTCTACCAGGCTCCAGCCTTCAAGGTCCTGGCATCTCTTGGCATTGCAACACTGGGGCCAGGCTTCCAACATATGGATTTTGTGGGACACACTCAAACTATAGCAGACTTTACACTTTCTTGCTATTCTGTTTATGGCGACTGGTTTTGGAATTTGTCTCCAGGAGATCAAGAGGCACGAAGGCAGTGATTGTAAACACCAGATCCAAAGCCCCTTCCATATTAAATAGACAGAGAAGTCTGGGATGTGGGACGGTGATGATTTGTGAGCCACGAGGAAAGAACCCAAACCAAGCCTCTAGGAAAGCTGGGCCTGGACCACTTGTTTTCCAGTCTGACTCTTGATAGCCAGTATTCAATTCAAATACAGATGTCCCTTAGTTTATAATGGAGTGCATTTCTGATACACTCATCAGAAGCTGAAAATGTGTTTAATACTCTAGAAGCAGAAACCACAGATGGATATTTTGCAGAAATGGTGTCACATGGAAACAAAACGACATCAATGATACTAACAACACAGCAGATTGTAGAGAATCTGTTGTTTTTCTCATGTTAAGCATCAACATAGGGTCATGCTATACACTGCCAGCCTGAGAAACAAAATCCAAACAGAAATCTCAATTATATTGTGCATTAAATGCATGCCAGGAAAAACTGTGCATCAAAACTTATGAACTGGGTACTCTTTGCATCCTGTTAAGCCTTTTAGTAGGTCCATAAGCACACACACATTCATCCCAGATCCAATTCCGGTCTTTACCTTAGGAGAACACTACAAATGTCTTTTTGTTGTCTACTGGTCATTTCCTTTTAAAAACATACTTATTTTTATTTTATGTGCATTGATGTTTTGCCTGCATGTATGTCTGGTCCTAGAAGTTGTCAGAGAGGCCAACTGATGGCCCTCAGAAATTCTTAGGGGCCACCAACAAAACTTAGGATGGACAAAAATCATAAGTAAATAAAATAACAACCCTAAGAAAGCTTCAGTCACTAACTAGAGTTGAGATTGACGTGCATTCACGATTGGTTTTCGTGTCCAAGAAAACCATCAACAAGCTTTTAAATCAACTGCTACTCATTTCTTCCCTGCTCACATTTCTAGTATTGCCATCACTCGCAGGCCAAATCTTCAATATCACTTGGGGTAATTTATTTTTGTCAAACATATGAACATTACAAAGTCCTGAATCAGATTTCCATTTGGATTGGGGTCTGGTTACCAAAAGCCCTTCTGAAGCTCAAACTAAAAATAGTTCTTATTTGCTGAGCCCTGGTATCTTGTAAGTACTTCATGGATCAACATGACTGAGATAATTATCAGTAAGTGATGCTTACATATAGCAATGGAAAACGCTTCCAAAATGTTCCTTGTTGTTTCCCTTACTACATCTTCCCCCTTTTCTTATACCTTTGATCTGTTCATCTAGTAAACATTTATTGGGTATCTTGGTACAGATGATCACATGGGTGAATACTATGGTTGAAAGATGAGGAGACCAGTTCTAGTCATTTATGAACATCCAGTGAAGTCAGTTGGAAATGAGCTGAGGGAGGCACTTGGCTAGTGGTCAGTTCATTAAAGAGAGTCTTTTTTGAGGCCCTTATTAGGCAGCATTTCCCCATTAACAGGGAGTATCACAGGCTTTGCAAAAGAAGGATTTCTTTATTGGTTGTCTGACTTTGGGGGCAAATTCTTCACATATTCTGAGGATTCTTTGGCTGTCTCCACAGCTATGCTAGATTTCCATCAGTGTAACAAGACTTGTGAGACAGTCAGCTAGGAGGCAAGAAAGCTTGATTTTGATGTCCAGGTCCAGAGATGTCTGTCCAAGGCCACTTGGCTGTGTCACTTCAGGGTCTGTAGAACATCATGAGCATGCAAAACTGCTGAACTCATTATAGTTGAGAAGCAGAAAAGAGGGAGTAAAGGAGAGACAGAGTCAGAGTCAGTCCAAGGTCCCAATATAGCCTTCAAGGACCTGTGTCTCCCAGTGTCTTACTTTTGGGCTATGAAGTAACACGGTGGCAGAGCACTTGCCTAACATGGTCAAGGCTCTGGATTCAGCCTTCCCCCCAGCACCACCCAAACCACCCAAACCACCCAAAGACAACCTAAACCCAAATTAAAAACCAAATTGCAATAATAAAAATGCTCACAACCAATGGCTTATTTCCCACTAGGGTACTCCTGACATTTCACCATCCTCAACATGTTGCCAGCTGCTACAGTATCTTCTTTTTTTTTTTTTTTTGCTACAGTATCTTCAACTGGGTGTAGAGGACACCCAGCTGATACCCTGTTCTGAAAGGTATCTGTACTCCCCTGAACACCTATGCTCTGGTGCCATTCCCTTCCCCACATCCTGCCATTTTGTGTTTATAACCTCTGTGTAAATAAGTAAATTACGAAAAAAAAAAAAAGAAAATTAAATTTAAGCATGTAAAAAAGAAAAATAGAGCAAAACAAAAAGCTTCATAAGTTGCCAAGATTCTGTCTCAGCTTCAAGAATTTATCAGTAGTCTAATTTCAAAACCTTCTGTTCAAGCTCCCATTGATACATGGTCTGCTGCCCTAAGAAAGCATAACCAAAGTATTTATTTTGAAGCCTGGGTTCAAGCAGCAGAATCTTGGGACAGATCATTGGCAAAATTTTGAATTTTCATGAGTTTGTAAAATAACAAAATTGTACCAGTTTTCCTAAAACTGTAGGTTTATTCTACAGAAAAATTCTCTAGAGTTAATTTTGCTATTCCAGTCTGTATTTATTTAATTAAATTTTTTGCATGAAATTGAAAAAAAAAAGAAGATGTAGAGGATGTTTGGGATCCAAACAACAGCTATTGAGGGAGAAAAATCAACATTACTTTCATGAATTGAAAAATAAGAGCACTGCGATGGTGCAGACCAGGAAACCAGCAAAGGAGGTTTCAAAATTCTTTTATAAAGAAAAAGAAATAAACTTAGAGGCATAAGAATCCCATTGTAAATATGGAAGAATGGGAAGATATAAGCCAAAAGCTTGCAATAGACATATAAAGATTAATCTTAATTTCACAGTACCAACACGACTTAAGTTATGTGGAGACACAGTCTGATGTAGTCCAGTTGCTCCCAATCGGTTGACGTGGAGGATGAAATTGAAGTCCCAGATCTCTTGCTTCCAACTCTGGTATAGCTAGGATCATAATCAGTGATAGGGAACAAAGCTAGGGCTTCTGGTATATGAGGTGGGCCCTTCCCCTGCCAAGGTACATCACCAGCGAGAGCCGTCACCGTCAGAGAAATGCTTGTTCTCCTTTCTTATTGTATCTAAAACATTTTGAAAATAAGGTAGATGAAGGATGTGGAATGAATTTAAAAAGGCACCACTATTCCCTCCTTGTGCATTCTTTGTTTAAGAACTCACCTATGGGCCCAGGGAATGAGATAGTTCATTGTAGTATTATATGTGGGTATGTCTAATATCAGAACCTAGCCCTTGGACACATCAAGGTGTTACATCATCAGGTGAAAACTTAAGGGATGCCTATTTGCGAACCTTATCAACATCTAGATAGAACTATCAACACTTGCAATAGAATTACCTTATGGCCATAAGGGAATCCCACACTTCCTACTTGAATCTTATACTACATAGAATCTCCCTTTCCCTAGAGGAAAAAATAGGCCCTACAGGTTCAGTCATAAAACAGAGATTCCTGTTGGCTGATCTATTATTGCTCTTCTGCAGTTACTTGTGGACTCTGAAGTCATTGAATAATTTGAAACAGACTCCATTGTGTGTTATACAGGGAACCCAAACCTGTGATATGACGTGTGGATCCCACATTTCCTGGATGGACTTTGCTGTTTTTCACTATTTGTACATTTCCTTCCTTCCAGTTTCCAAATATTTACTTATTATCTGCTGAGCCAAACAACATTTTTATGAATACTTCCATTCAGTTGTACTGACACCGCTACTTTCAGTGTTCACACAGCTTCCAAGTATCTCATCTCGTGGGCAACCCATGAGCATTCCTATCGAGTTTACCGTGTTGTCCTGCCTGTGTCTGACCTTTGAATGATTCTGATTACATGTATCCATATTTAGGCAAACTCTTATTGCTACACTTTCAACCTTAGAAGACGGGAATGTTAGTTGAACAGTTTTTTAATTTTAGGGGAAAACATCTCAAAGGAAATATTTGACATCCAAGATACCTTCACAAATAGTGTGTAGGACATGACATATTTTCTGCTGTCAATTGGACAGCACCTTGGAGCATGGTAGTTCAGTGGGTTTAAATACGTTCTGTTGAAAGCATGTAAGTATCCAGGATAAACACAGGGATGCTGACAAAGAAAGAATAAGCTGTATTTGTTGCTGAGGTCTTCCATAATGAATTACAGCTAACTGCATGTCTTAAGAGAGTGAGAATTAATCCTCTTAAAGTTCTGCAGACCGGAAGTCTCAAACTTGGAGGGCAAAGTACTCGGAGGACAACGTTTGTTCTGCAGCTCCAGGGCAGATATGAATCTTGCCCCTTCACATTTGTTCAGTAGCAGATCCAGTCTCTCCTGTCTTGTCCACATGACCCAGAGTCTGGTTCCTTATTATGTCTTCTGCACACCTTGTCTCAGTTAAAGGGCACATGTCATTGAACTTAGCATCAACTTGGATAATTTACTATGAACTGGCATGCAGGTTTCTACATAAATTACATAGACAGAAGCACTTTTACCAAAAAGGTCACACTCACAAGTTTTGGGGCTCAGTATATGAGTCTATCTTCTTAAGAGCCACTATTTAAACTCATCAAACACTAAGGTTTATCATTAAATGTTTCACTTTGGTTACATGTAAGTTATATTATTTCTTTCCCTCCTTTTATTTTTAAGTGTGTGTGAGTGAGTGTGTGTGTGTGTGTATAGGTGCCGTGAAGGCCAGAGGACAGCCTTGGCTTCCTGGGAGCTGGAGTTACAGACAGTTGTAAGCTGCTTCATGTGGGTGCTGGGAACCAAACTTGGGTCTTCTCCATGAGCCGCATGTGCTTGTAGCCACTGAAGCTTCTCTCCAGCCTCAGACTGTATTTCTTTCTTTCTTTTTTTCTTGCTTCAAGTTTATTTGTAAAAACAGCATAGGACATTGGTCATCTGCAAAGGATGTGTAGGTAAGTGTGTCACGGCAGTCCATCTGTCTTGATATTGGCAGGAGCCTTTACTAGGGGGCCTTCACAGGGGCCTGGGCACCTTTGGGAGCCTGAGCTGGAGCTGAAGCCTGGGCCTTAGCTGGAGCTGTGGCTTCTGCCTTGGTTTGAACATTGGGCTTTGGTTGGCAGAGCCTACGACCCTTGGCCATGTAGTTTCAAATCTGCTTCCCAAGCTTGAGGTGAGCAATGAAAGCCAGGTGGGTGAGTTTGCGGCTGGGGCTCTTTGGCATCTTTGGCTTGGTGACCTGAGGCTTCACAAGGGCCTTGATGGCCTCTGCGCGTGTACTCACTGCCTTTGCATTGTTGGCCTGCGTCTTCTTCAGGCCTTTCAGGAATTTGGGGCCATCTCCCTTAAGAGATTCGTATCTTTGTGACTGGGATTTCTTGATGCCATTTCTGTGCCATTTGTGGGACTGGTTGCATGTGGTGTCATTCTTGGACTTGGCCATGACTGCAAGATAACCCGCGGCTTCCGCAGCGCCTGGGAACAGAAGATAAAACCAGACCGTGTATTTCAGTATAGTAATTTCACTTTCAGTCATGTAACCCCTGAATTCAGCAAAACAAAGATGATGTCGAACAGAACCAAGAAGCTGACTTTCCTGAAGAAATTTAGCTTGATAACAACCATTTTATTCCTGGGTATGTTTCCTCACAGAAAGTGCAAAGCTCCTTTTATGAACACATGCATTTGCTTTAGACAAATGAGTTTTGGAACCAACCAGACACTTCCTTGAAGCCGATTCTTCACATTTGCAATTTGGAGGTAGTCACCAGTAGATGGTAGTCTTGGATCATCATGGAGCGCCAATTACTTCAGTAGTATTTACAAGATTGCTCAGAGACCATTATTTTTAAGACAGTTTGTGCTTCCCTTTACAGATGACAATAGCTAAAATGCTCAAGGGCATATGAATAAATGATATGCCACAGAAAACCTAAAGTGGAGTCAAAAAATTCAAGGAAAACAGAATTCCTAGACATTGTGAGATGTTTTCTTAGGTTTTTTTTATTTTAAGTAAAGGATAAAATTATAAATCCAGACTGATTTACATCTGCCATGTCCCCTTTCATATGTATATACATTCATATTATCTATCTATCTATCTATCTATCTATCTATCTATCTATCTATCTATCTATCTATCTATCTTGACACCAGGGACCCTTTGCTGATGCCCTTGTAATTTTTAACTATTCTATTTTGGTCTCATCCTTTGAGAGCAGGTGCTAGGTCCAGGGATCGAGTCTGCTGTTGAACACTACCAACAAACTGATTTGTAGCCAACCCAGGAAGTTGTAAGTGCAAAGGATGATGGCTTAGAACTATGGTTCTCAACTTGACTTTGGCTAATACAAAATTATGTTTCTGTTAGGAATTTCTTGAATGTAGGTCTTTGTCTTTTATACATGAACGTTATTGGGACTGTCAAACAGAGCACTGTAAGGGAAATCTAGATGAAGAGAATATGTCGAGCACTCATTTTGGCACTTGTTTTGAATTATACCTATTTTTGTGACTCCCTACTTAACTCTCTGCAGAGAATAAAATAGAGACAAGGATTGGCCTAGGAGAGCCTGTGTCCCACAGCTTCATAGGTGGAAGTTGACTTTTTGTTCATTTCATATCTGAAATGGAGCTAAAAACATACTTTGGTATGGGAGAAGAGGAGAGTTGGTGTCTATCAGTTATCTTCAGCCATGATGGATATGTTGGTTACTTTGGAAAACCACAATGATCATAAGCGTCTTATGGAAGAAAGAGTTTATTCTGGCTTATGGTTCCAGAGGGACAGTCCATAATGGCAGGGGAGGCATGACAACAGACATTCAGAGCAGAAATCTGAGATATCACACCTTTAACAGCAAGAATGAAGCAAAGAGAGCCAACCTAGGTGAGAAGAGTCTGGGAACTTTCAATGCCCACCCAACTGACCTTCCTCCAGCAAGGCTGTACTTTCTTATAACTTTTCCAAACAGTGACACTAGGTGGGGCCAAGAATTCAAACAGCTGAGCCTATAGGGAACATTTTTCATTTAAATCACCACAAAGGGCATAATAGATTTTTGTTTTATTATCATTACTGTATTTTTGGTTGTGAGCTTAGCTTTAATGGCTGAGCCATCTCTCCAGCCATCATTACTGTATTTTATTGACTGACATTTCACTGATTTTTTTTTGAAGACCATCACAAAATAAAATTTACTGTTAAGAAAACAGAGCACAGTAATACAATGATTGACAGGCCCAAGGCAGGGCAATGGCAAATACATCTGAAATGGTAAATACATCCTTGTTATAAAACAAGGAACCTCCAATGATTCCACTGACTTTGTTTTCTGTTGCCATCTGCTACTGGGTATGAGGTATACCTTTAGGAATTGTTTGTTTTCCCAGTGAGATTTCCTTGGAGAAAACTGAATTTTCATTTTAAGTGGTTATCGATTGAAGATAGCTTCTGGGTCAGGGACAGGGACATGTGTCTACTTTTCCTTTCAGCTCTAGGATTCCACTTGTTTGTAGATTTGTGGAGGCCCTGTGTGTGCTGTCTCAGTCTCTGTGATTATATGTACATCAACCTGATGATTTAGAGGGCCTGGTTGTTTTATAAAGAGAAACAGAAAAAGTGTGGAACTGGATGGGAAGGGAGGTGTCTTAGTCAGGGTTTGTATTCTTGCACAAACATCATGACCAAGAAGCAAGTTGGGGAGGAAAGGGTTTATTCAGCTTACACTTTCACATTGCTGTTCAGCACCAAAGGAAGTCAGGAAAGGAACTCACACAGGGCAGGGACTTGGAGGCAGGAGCTGATGCAGAGAGGCCATGGAGGGATGTTACTTACTGGCTTGCTTCCTCTGGCTTGCTCAACTTGATTTCTTATAGAACTGAGGACTACCAGCCTAGGGATGGCACCACCCACAATGGGCCCTCCCACCCTTGATCACTAATTGGGAAAATTCTTTACAACTGGATCTCATGGAGGCATTTCCTCAAGGGAGGCTCCTTTCTCTGTGATAACTTCAGCTTGTGTCAAGTTAACACACAAAACTAGCCAGTACAGGCAGGGAGGAAGGGAGGCTGCATCAGATGCTCTAATATAGAGCTGGAGATGAGACTGAGAGACTGCATTTGGAGAAGAGGGAGAATGAAGATCTGCAGTTAGCCCATCTGCTTCCCTGGACAGAGTTTTGAATCTTTTAAAAGACAGATGACAAATTTCTACCCATGTACACCACCTTGATTGATGGATGTGGAGTGCAGTCTTGGAATTTATATTTTGAAAAGGCAGGTGAAGTACTGTAATTGTGAAGTCAATGTTGAGCTCAATGAGGAAACTGTTCTTCCTGGGAGCATCAGCAAATTATCTGAACTCTAGTATTCACATAGCTGTTTTACAAGATGCTTCACAAGTGTGTGTTCCCTGATTTCTTTTTTTTAAAAATTGAATTGGATAACTTTTTTATAACAATAATACTCCTACCTCAAGTTTAAGCAGAGAATGCTTTGATGTGCAGTGGAACTGAGAGTGTTAGAATATAACTTTTATCGACCAGTTGTAACTGTCATCTTGGAGTCTTATTGCTGAATAAACTCACACCTTCTAGCTGTCTCTGAACTCTGGCTGGCTGGTTCAACTCAGATGTTCTGGCCCAAACTCCTCTTCAAGCTGACTGATACAAATGGGTTTCTCGCAGCTTCTGACTGATCTTCTCTGCTTGGCTTCAAACTAACTCTGGCAATTTGTTCTAATCTTCTGGCTCCTTCTCATTCTCTGGCTCATTCTGTCTTCACTTGCAACCTGCTTCTGTAAAACTTTCCTGGGAAAACTGCCCTTGTCTCTTGTCTGTCTTTCTGTCTGTCTGTCTGTCTGTCTCTTACTGCTTTCTTAAGTCACCTCTCTTTCCTGTCTGTCTCATGAGAGTTGGGGATATCTTATCTCTGACTCATTCTATCAAATATCTCTCTGATTCATCACTTTGCCCCTCAAGCAGATGTCACATTTTAAACATGGCTGCTCCCTTCTACAAACTAACCTTACTTCCATTGTTTGGGGTTAAAGGTGTGTATTAAGGGCTTGTCTGTTTTCCAGCTAGAGGGATTAAAGGTGTGTTTGTATTCCAACCAGATCACACTGAGGTAGAAGGTCTTTGGATGTGATGCTTTGTCAGAGCAGCCATGTTGCTGGATTAAAATTTTTTCTACAGAGTACAATTTGGAAAAAATGTTCTTGAGTATTGCAGGTGTTTATTGTCAAACATGGAATTATATTTCCAATTTTTTTGAACATTGGCATTCAGAGTGACTATGGAGATGCTTTATGATGTACTTCATCCTTTCACTAATGTAAATGTATACTAAACTGATTAGACACAAAGTGGTTGTAAAATAACCAAATTTGTCAATGTTGCAAAAACGCAAACATTAGTAAGGTATGCTGATACATGCTTGTCATCCCTGACCTTTGAATGCTGAGACGGGAGGATTAGGAGTTTAATATCTACATAGCTAGAATTTATGTCAGGAAGGAAAAAAGGGAAAGAAACCTTAAATGAAAACCTGAGTTGTTTGAGGTAAGGGTAAGATGGCGGTGAGTTAAAAGTGCTAGGCTGTATAAACTCAATAGATATAGATAATTAAAAAAAATTCCATGTAGATCCTTTTGTGATTTTCTAAGAGTAGAACATCATTGGAGCCCCCATATTTGAGTGAATAATTTAATGACTGAAGTCTTGTCTGGTCCCAAATCCTCTGTTTCAGTCACTGCAGTTGTCTTTACGGCACCAACAGAAGCCATGTTCAGTCTGGTTCACATTTATTGAGAGTGGTTTTGAAAACCAGTCTGTTAAAGGCTGAAACAAGTATGTGAAGAATTGTTCTTGTTTGAATGACTATGGTTATTAGTGTACTCTATGTGTTTGTTTTTTGTGTGAATGTGTTCATGTATGTGTGTGTCTGTGTGTATGGGTGCTGATGTGTGTTCTTGTGTGAGTGTGTGTGTTTGTGTGTGTCGGGGCAGAGGTTGATGTGGGGTGTTGCTTTCAATCACTCTTCCACCTTCTTTGTTGAGTCAGGGTCACTCTCTGAAGCTGGAGGTTGCTAGTTGCTTATACTGGTTTCTCAACAAGTGGTGTGAATCCTTCTGTCAGGGATTGCAGGCAAAGTGTCATTGCAATGCATTTTTAAGTGGGTGTTGGGAATCAGCTCAGATCTTTACTCTTGCATGACAACTCTTTAATGGCGGAGTTCCTCACCTAGCTCCTGTTGGTGGTTTTGTGTTATATTTTTAAATAGAACTTGACATTGTTTGATGCCAACAAAGAAAATCCACTCTAGAATTTCCTTCTATATGGTAGCATTAGTATGCAAAGTAGATTGACCAAAGCCTTTGTAGAAGGTGTGTACTTGCACATCTGAGATGCTGAAGTTTTACAACCTGATCCCATCTTCACTCTCTGATTGCAGATATGATCTGAACTGTTGCTACCTCTTCCTGGTCTCCTTCTTTCTCTGCCATGGCAGATTGTTTGCCCTCAGACTATGAGTAAAAATAAACCTTTGATCCTGCAAGTTGGTTTTTTTTGGCCAGGTATTTGGTCACGGCCATGAGCTAAGTAACCAAAAGGACACTTCACTGAGAAAGCCCTGGAAGCTTTATTTGTATGTTCAAGGATTGGTAGCTGGATGTCAACTTTGAAGTAACTTTACCAATGAAATAGTTGATGAAATGTCAGGAAGTTTTAAAATGTACTGTAGGTCACATCTGCTTCTGGAATTATCTGCGGGAATGGAGATTATCTTCATTAGACATGACAACTTATTTCTTAGACACTTTGGGGTGAAGAAAGAAAAGACAGAGTTCAAGATTTTCACAGCTTTTCTTAAATATTTGGCCCAGATCTTACAAGTAATAATGTATAAAATTCTTATGATGACAGCATCAACCCGTTCAGGGAGGTTGAATTAAATAATGTTTCCAGTTACCATCTTAAAAAATGTTAATATAAAAGACACAGAAATAATGACCAAGACCAGCTCTGAACTGATGCATGGATTCTGCTGAGTGAGACTTAGAAGCCAAGAACTAAATGTGACCAGTTACGATGTTGGTTTTGGTTAAGGAGGTAAGTTTTTGGCTAACATTTAGAATGCTAGCAACAAGTGGATATTTAGATACCTACCAAAATGAGTCAGTCAAAGTGTCTGTCACAAATCAACAACACAAAGAACCACTCTGTCTACATGATGATAAAATGTGATTAACCACAAAAGAAAACTGAACATGGTTCAAAACCATGTGGAGAATGCTAGCACACCATCTCTGGTGTAAAGAGCTAGTGTGTTGTTTCCCAGGAGGCCAACAGGGTGGCATCATTGCCTTGGTAGATTTCATGGTTTGGCCTGTGCTTCAGCCTTGAAGGCTATGAAACTAGATCTTGGCAGAACATGCAGAACAGATCAGTCTCTGATGAGCCGGCTTGTTAAGTAAGCTCATGTGGCTGAAGAGCCCCCTTACCCATGGCTGCTTCTTTTTCAGGGCCATGACTTTTACTAGATTCTGGAATGTTCCATGCTTTCGCATTCCTATGCATATACTAGCATCTTTACTGTTCACTTTTCTAGTGATGCTCTCTGCTGTCACTCCTGCATCCATTTGAACCCATACTTGCCTCCTGAGCTTTGATAACCTCCACTTGCTCTCTTGACCTTCAGGTTTCACCTCATTCCTCCCTCAGGGATGTTTTTATTGAACCTTTATGGTTTTTTAATCCAGATCTCCAGTTCATGTTAGGTCCTCCATTTCCATGACTCCTCTCACATATGGCTTTATTTTCCTATATTTATTTACTCAATGTCTATTTTAAGATAACTCTGTGAGAACAGACACAATACTGATAGTTGTATAGTGGCTCCTAAGCTAATTAAAGAACAACAATTCTTATACATTAGTGCTTATTGCTGCTTTACTCAATGGCTAAGAAATAGAGCCAACTGATGTACCCACCAACAGATGAATGGATACAGAAAATGGAGTGTATATATGTAACAGGATTTTATTTAGTTAAAAAAATGAAGTCAGTTCATTTGTAGGAAAATGGATGGTAATGAAGATCATTATGTTAAATGAAATAAGCCCAACTTAGACTGAATGGTGTGCATGTATGTGTGTGTATGTGTTTGTGTGAGTGAGTGTGTATGTGTGTGTGAATGTGTGAGTCAGTGTGAGTATGTGTGTGAGTGTGCATGTATGTGTGTGTATGAGTGTGTGAGTGAGTGTGTGAGTGAATGTGTATATGTGTGTAAACATGTGAGTGTGTGTGAATGTGTGTGATTGTGTAAGTATGTATGTATGTATGTATGTATGTCATGAAAGTAGAAAGTGCTCTTTGAGAGGAGAGGAATAGATTATAAGTGGGAGGAAAAGCGTTAATAGAATACATATGACATGAAATGAGAAGGAAGGACTGTTTGGGAGGAGAAAGACCAGCAAGATGGGGGAAGGAAGATGAGTGTAGGTAGTATGGGAAGGGAATAAACAACAAAGTACAAATATATTTTTGTACATGTATTCATATATATGTGTATTTACCTATGCCTTAATGAAACACAGTATTTTATATGCTAACTTAAAAAAAGCCAATAAGCCTTTGGCCTGGGGTGGACCCTAGCTGGTCTGCTCCTGTGGAAACACCGGATCCTGAGACATCCTAGAGGGACCCACTGCACCCAGAGCAGAGGGTCAGACACCTTGCCCACTACCCCAAACCCCAGAGTTACAACTGGGAGCCAGGTGGGGCTTAAGGAACTAGCAGGCACCCAAAGCCCGCCCCTCCGGAATATCACTTCCCTTCCACCCAGACCCTGGTCCTCTTGCCTGGGGCAGTCCCTTAGCTGGTCTGCTCCTGTGGAAACACTGGATCCTGAGACATCCTAGAGGGACCCACTGCACCCAGAGCAGAGGTCCCTTAGCTGGTCTACTCTGGTGGAAACACCTGATCCTGAGACAACCTAGAGGACCTACTGCATCCAGAGCAGAGGACACTTAGCTGGTCTGCGCCTGTGGAAACATCTGATCCTGAGACATCCTAGAAGACCTACTGCATCCAGAACAGAGGGAACTTAGCATCACAGGAACACAGAGACATCTGGAATCCCAGGAGATCTGACACAAGGAAGGTAACTGGAAAGACAGACTCCAGTTAGACACAGTGAGCACAGGTAACACTAGAGTCAACCAGATGGTGAAAGGCAAGCGCAAGAACACAAGCAAGAGAAATCAAAGTTACCTGACATCATCAGAACCCAGTTCTCCCACCATAGCAAGCCCTGGATATTCCATCACACAGGAAAAACAGGACTCAGAATTAAAATCACTTCTCATGATGATGATGGAGGATTTTAAGAAGGACATAAGTAACTCCCTTAAAGAAATACAGGAGAACACAGGTAAACAGGTAGAAGCCCTCAAAGAGGAAACACAAAAATCCTTGAAAGAATTGAAAGAACACAGGTAAACAGGTAGAAGCCCTTAAAGAGGAAACACAAAAATCCTTTAAAGAATTGCAAGAAAACATAACCAAACAGGTGAAGGAATTGAACAAAACCATCCAGGATCTAAAACTGGAAATAGAAACAATAAAGAAATCTCAAAGGGAGACTACTCTGGAGATAGAAAACGTAGGAAAGAGATCAGAAGTCATAGATGCAAGAATCACCAACAGAATACGAGAGATAGAAGAGAGAATCTCATGCATAGAAGATACCATGGAAAACCTTGACACAACAGTCAAAGAAAATGCAAAATGCAAAAAGCTCCTAACACAGAACATCCAGGAAATCCAAGATGCAATCAGGAGACCAAACCTAAGGATAATAGGTATAGATGAGAGTAAAGATTCCCAATCTAAAGGGCCAGTAAATATCTTCAACAAAATTATAGAGGAAAATTTCCCCAACCTAAAGAACGAGACACCCATAAACATACAAGAAGCCTACAGAACACCAAACAGACTAGACCAGAAAAGAAATACCTCCCGTCACATAATAATCAAAACACCAAATGCACAAAACAAAGAAAAAATACTAAAAGCACTAAGGGAAAAAGGTCAAGTAACATATAAAGGCAGACCTATAAGAATTACATCAGACTTTTCACCAGAGACTATAAAAGCCAGAAGATCCTGGTCTGATATCATACAGACCCTAAGGGAACACAAATGCCAGCCCAGACTGCTATACCCAGCAAAACTCTCAATCACTATAGATGGAGAAACCAAGATATTCCATGACAAAACCAAATTTGCACAATATCTTCCCACAAACCCAGCACTTCAAAGGATAATTGACAGAAAACACCAACACAAGGAAGGAAACTACAACCTAGAAGAAGCATGGAAGTAATCTTCCAACAACCCCCCCCCCCAAAAAAAAAGGTAGCTACACAAACATAATTCCACCTCTAATAACAAAAATAACAGGAAGCAACAACCATTTTTCCTAAATATCCCTTAACATCAATGGACTCAATTCTCCAATAAAAAGACGTAGACTATCAGATTGGATACATAAACAGGACCCAGAATTTTGTTGCATACAAGAAACACACCTCAGTGACAAAGACAGACATTACCTCAGAGTAAAAGGCTGGAAAACAATTTTCCAAGCAAATGGTCCCAAGAAACAAGCTGGAGTAGTCATTCTAATATCAAATAAAATCGACTTTCAACCAAAAGTAATCAAAAAAGATAAGGAAGGACATTTCATATTCATCAAAGGAAAAATCTACCAAGAAGAACTCTCAATT
This sequence comes from Mastomys natalensis, assembly GCA_021653895.1. Lineage (NCBI taxonomy): Eukaryota > Metazoa > Chordata > Mammalia > Rodentia > Muridae > Mastomys > Mastomys natalensis. Next base: position 444,691 of record JAJTUV010000198.1, on the reverse strand, counting down.
CTGAACATCTACGCTCCAAATGCAAGGGCACCTACATACATAAAAGAAACTTTACTAAAGCTCAAAGCACACATTGCACCCCACACAATAATAGTGGGGATTTTAACACCCGCTCTCTCCAATGGACAGATGTGGAAACAGAAACTAAACAAAGACACATTGAAATTAACAGAAGTTATGACCAAATGGATTTAACAGATATCTATAGAACATTTCATCCTAAAGCAAAAGAATATACCTTTTTCTCAGCACCTCATGGTACCTTCTCCAAAATAGTCCATATAACTGGTCACAAAACAGTCCTCAACAGATACAAAAAGATTGAAATAATCCCCTGCATCCTATCAGATCACCATGGACTAAGGCTAGTCTTTAATAATGACAGAACCAAGGGAAAACCCACATCCATGTGGAAACTGAACAATGCTCTACTCAATGATGACTTTGTCAAGGAAGAAATAAAGAAAGAAATTAAAGACTTTCTAGAATTTAATGAAAATGAGGAAACATCATACCAGAACTTGTGGGACTCCATGAAAGCAGTGCTAAGAGGAAAACTCATAGCTCTAAATGCCTACAAAAAGAAAGTGGAGAGAGCACACATTAACAACTTGACAGCACACCTGAAAGCTCTAGAACAAAAAGAAGCAAATACACCCAAGAGGAGTAGGCGTCAGGAAATAATCAAACTCAGGGCTGAAATCAACTGAGTAGAAACAGAAAGAACTATACAAAATATCAACAAAACCAGGAGTTGGTTCTTTGAGAAAATCAACAAGATAGATAAACCCTTAGCCAGATTAACCAGAGGGCACAGAGACAGTACCCAAATTAATAAAATCAGATCTGAAAAGGGAGACATAACAACAGAAACTGAGGAAATTCAAAAAATCATCAGATCCTACTACAAAGGCCTATACTCAACAAAACTGGAAAATCTGGATGAAATGGACAATTTTCTAGACAGATACCAGGTACCAAAGTTAAATGAGGAGCAAATAAACCATCTAAACAGTCCCATAACCCCTAAAGAAATAGCAGCAGTCATTAAAAGTCTCCCCACCAAAAAAAAAAGCCCAGGACCAGATGGTTTTAGTGGAGAATTCTATCAGACCTTCAAGGAAGACCTAATACCAATTCTCTTCAAACTATTCACACAAATAGAAACAGAAGGAACACTACCCAGTTCGTTCTATGAAGCTACAATCACACTCATACCTAAACCTCACAAAGACCCAACAAAGAAAGAGAACTTCAGACCAATCTCTCTTATGAATATCGATGCAAAAATACTCAATAAAATTCTAGCAAACCGAATCCAAGAACACATCAAAACAATCATTCATCATGATCAAGTGGGCTTTATCCCAGGAATGCAGGGATGCTTCAATATTTGGAAATCCATCAATGTAATCCACTATATAAACAAACTCAAAGAAAAAAACCACATGATCATCTCATTAGATGCTGAGAAAGCATTTGACAAAATTCAACATCCCTTCATGGTAAAAGTCTTGGAAAGATCAGGAATTCAAGGCCCATACCTAAACATAGTAAAAGCAATATACAGCAAACCAATAGCCAACATCAAACTAAATGGAGAGAAACTTGAAGCATTCCCACTAAGATCAGGGACTAGACAAGGCTGCCCACTCTCTCCCTACCTATTCAATATAGTACTGGAAGTCCTAGCCAGAGCAATTAGACAACATTCAAAGGAATACAAATAGGAAAGGAAGAAGTCAAAATATCACTATTTGCAGATGATATGATAGTATACTTAAGTGACCCCAAAAACTCCACAAGAGAACTCCTAAACCTGATAAACAACTTCAGCAAGGTGGCAGATTATAAAATCAACTCGAACAAATCAGTAGCCTTCCTCTACATGAAAGATAAACAGGCTGAAAAAGAAATTAGGGAAATGACACCCTTCACAATAGTCACAAATAATATAAAATACCTCGGGGTCAATCTAACCAAGCAAGTGAAAGATCTGTATGACAAGAACTTCAAGTTTCTGAAGAAAGAAATTGAAGAAGATCTCAGGAAATGGAAAGATCTCCCATGCTCATGGATCGGCAGGATTAATATAGTAAAAATGGCCATCTTGCCAAAAGCAATCTACAGATTCAATGCAATCCCCATTAAAATACCAACTCAATTCTTTACAGAACTAGAAAGAGAAATTCTCAAATTTATCTGGAATAACAAAAAACCCAGGATAGTGAAAACTATTCTCAACAATAAAAGAATTTCTGGAGGAATCACCATCCCTGACCTCAAGCTGTACTACAGAGCAATAGTGATAAAAACGGCCTGGTATTGGTACAGAGACAGGCAGGAAGATCAGTGGAATAGAGTTGAAGACCCAGAAATGAACCCACACAACTATGGTCATTTAATCTTGACAAAGGAGCTAAAACCATCCAGTGGAAGAAGGACAGCATTTTCAACAAATGATGCTGGTTCAACTGGAGGACAGCATGCAGAAGAATGCAAATCGATCCATTCCTATCTCCTTGTACAAAGCTCCAGTCCAAGTGGATAAAGGACCTTCACATAAAACCAGACACACTGAAACTAATAGAGAGAAAGTGGGGAAGACCCTCGAATACCTAGGCACAGGGGGAAAGTTCCTGAACAGAACACCAATGGCTTATACTCTAAGATCAAGAATTGACAAATGGGACTTCATAAAATTGCAAAGTTTCTGTAAGGCAAAGGACACTGTCAATAGGACAAAACGGCAACCAACAGATTGGGAAAAGATCTTTACCAATCCCACATCTGATAGAGGACTAATATCCAATAATACAAAGAACTCAAGAAATTAGACTCTAGGCAACCAAATAACCCTATTAAAAAATGGAGTAAAGAGCTAAACAAAGAATTCTCAACTGAGGAAATCCGAATGGCCGAGAAGCACCTAAAGAAATGTTCAGCATCCTTGGTCATCAGGGAAATGCAAATCAAAACAACCCTGTGATTCCACTTCACACCAGTCAGAATGGCTAAAATAAAAAACTCAGGTGATAGCAGATGCTGGCGAGGATGTGGAGAAAGAGGAACACTCCTCCATTGTTGGTAGGATTGCAAGATGGTGCAGCCACTATGGAAAACAGTCTGGCGGTTCCTCAGAAAATTGGACATATCACTACCTGAGGACCCAGCTATAGCACTCCTGTATATATATCCAGAAGATGCTCTAACACATATGAAGGACATATGCTCCATTATGTTCATAGCAGCTTTATTTATAATAGCCAGAAACTGGAAAGAACCGAGATGCCCTTCAACAGAGGAATGGATACAAAAAATGTAGTACGTTTATACAATGGAATATTACTCAGCTAGTAAAAACAATGAATTTGATAAATTCTTATATAAATGGATGGAACTAGAAAATATCATCCTGAGTGAAGTAACCCAATCACAGAAGAACATACATGGTATTCACTCACTGATTATTGGATTTTAGCCCAGAAGCCTGAAATACCCAAGATTCAACTCACAGACCACATAAAGCTCATGAAGAATGATGACCAAGTAGAGGGGGCTTCTGTCCTTCTTAGAAGGAGTAACAAAATACTCAAGGGTGCAAATATGGAGACACAGTGCAGGACAGAAACTGAAGGAGGGACTGTCTACAGACCATTCCACCTGGATATCCATCCTATGTGCAGTCACCAAAGGTAGAGGTTGATGTGGATGTCAGGATGTACATGCTGACAGGAGCCTGATATAGCTGTGTCCTTAGAAGTCTGCAAGAGTCCGACATACTCAGAGGCAGATGCTCACAGCTAACCATTAAACTGATCATGGGGTTCCCCAATGGAGAAGATAGAGTGAAGGTTGAAGGAGTTGAGAGGATTCGTGACACCATGAGGAAAGCAACAATCCAAACCAACCAGAGCCCCGAGGATCTAAACCACCAGCCTGGGAGCGCTTAGGGAGGGACCCATGGCTCCAGCTATATATGCAAGGGAGCTATATATAAGTGGGAGAAGAGATCCTTGGTCCCATGAAGGCTGGGCGTAGTGGCGGGGGGGATACTTGAGGGTGGGGAGATGAGGTACGGGGAAGGGTGTGTGGGGGTACAACAGCGTGGAGGCAGGAGGAGGGGGGGAAGGGATAGTGAGTTCCTGGGAGGGAGGTGGGAAATGGGGTAAGGAGAGAAACATCTGAAATGTAAAAAAATTTCCAAAAAAAAAAAAAAACCAATAAATAATAAAAAGCTAAGGGTGAGAGCTGTGTTCTCAATCTTATGGATATTCTCACTTGATTGATACTAACCATCATTACGTACTTCCCTTTCGATATTTGTCAAGAGAGATTAACATTGTGTTTGGTGTTCAGTGTGCTATCCTGCCCACATTCTAGACTTTAGTGTAGTTATATGGACATAAGAAACATCTATTACATTATTTCTGATTTTTGTAAGATAAATTGGTAATTCCAACCACCATGATTTCATCGAACATCAGGTAAAGGCATATGCAGATGCCAAGCTCCAAGTCTGGCCCATGTAGTTATCCAATAAAAGCAAGTTCTCTCTTCTCCTCCATCCATATCCACTTCAGAAAATGATGCATCTTCCTGGATAACAGATTTTTCTTCTTCCTTGGATGTCTTGAACACAATACATTTAAAAAAAAAAATTATCTCTGCCTTCCACTGGTAAGTGCACTGTTTGAAGTGACCTGCCTATAACTTAGCATTATACAGATCCCCATTGTTCCCATTTCCAGACATTGCTTGTTGAGGTCTTGGTCTTCAGTCCCTCTGAGTTATTTTATTTGTGGGTCTCAGCTATACCATTTAGCTCTCTGCAATCCCAAAGGCAAAGAAAATGAATCTTGGACTGCTTTTCTTGTCTTTTTTGTCAACTAAAGATGCACACGCTTTACTGTGTATGAACATAGTATGCTTCAAATTTTTTCTTCAATGGCTTTGTAGGAAACATCAATTCATCTGATGTTTTTACTTATATATTTGTAAATGCATATATTTATTGATTTATTTAGACAGGGTCTTGGATAGTCCCAGCTGGCCTCAAATTTGCAATGTAACAGAGAATCTTTATGCCTATAACTCCTAAATGCTGGGATTAATGTCTGACCACTTTAGGTAGCATGTGTTGAACTGCCTAGACCTGAGTTCAAGGTCCTCTTAAAAGGAAAAATTCTGAATCAAGCCTATTCTTATATTTTATTAATAAGAAAAGTAAGTGCTAATTGATGTAGAGAGGGCACATTACTCTGGGCAGTACCACAGGTGAGCTAGAAAGTATCATTCCTTCATTGGTTTATTTCAAGTTCCTGTCTTGTGTTCCTGTCCAGGCTTCTCTCACCAACAGGCTGTAGATAACCTGTAAGAAGAAACAAACTCTTTCCTCCCCAAGTTGCTGTTGGTCATGTCATTTATCACCTCAAGAGAAAACAAACTAGAACACAAGGCAAATAAAACACATGTTTGTATCTAAGGAGCTTTAAAATGTAACTAAAAGGTCAATTGGGAAGGATGAAAAGACTGAACAAACGTTTTGGGAAGGAGATGTGAAAATCACAAATAAGCAAGCATATGAGAAGATGTTCATTATGGCCATTAAGAAAATGGCAGGTGAAACCACAGCAGAATTCTATTCTATATGTACCAGGATAGCCATGCATAGTGGCAACACCAAATGTGGGCAAAGACTCTCCAACATCCTCAGTAACTTGTGGTGATGTAAAATGGTACAGCTATTCTGAAGACACTTGGTACAGCAGTTTCCTATAAATCAAACCCTGCAATTAACGTAGAACCCAGCAACTGCACTTTTGGACATTTGCTGCAAAGAAATGAGAACACATATTTTGAAACAAGCACCTGTTGATGGATATTCATGGGAGTTTTGTTTATAGGCAGTGTTACAGCTTCTTGTTTCAATGTCTGGGATCCCACATGATCTTCTGGGCTCTTCATAAGGGCTGGTGTCACTTTTACAACTCTGTTCTCTGTAGCACTCTAAGCTTCTCCTTGTCTTCTTCCCTCCTTTCCTTTTTTCCCCTTTGGACTGAATTCCAGTGGAGCTCCGTGGAGCCTTGAGACTCCACGATGTTCGAGATACCAGAGTCATGGGCTATCTGCTGAGGAAAGCTGCTAACAGGGAATGGAACAAGCCCAGGAGAAAGAAGTTTGTTGTAATCAACAAACATGAAAAAGGAGTTGGAGATCTGAAGACCCCTTTGACATCAGCCATTGGTGATGCAGAGTTTGGAGTTTATCCAGTTGGTTTACTGTCTTGCTTTGGTGATTACAGTTAAGTGATTGGATGAATCTCAGAAGAAACTTGAACTTTGGACTTTTAACATTGTTGTGACTGGTATAGACTATGGGGACTCTGGAAGTTGGACTAAATGTATTGTGCACTATGGTATGTTTAGGTATGGCTCCCATAGACTCATATGCTTGAGCAAGCCTATGGGGGCCAGGGAGTGGAATGTGATAATTTGTATATGCTTGGCCAAGGGAGTGGCACTATTAGGAGGTCTGGCCTTGTTAGAGTAGGTGTGTCACTGTGGGCATGGGTTTAATATTCTAGTTTTAGATCCATGGAAGTCAGTCTTCTCTTAGAGGCCTGCAGATGAAGATGTAGACCTCTCAGCTCCTCCAGCACCATTCCTGCTGGGATGCTGCCATGATCCTGTCTTGGCTTGGTGATAATGGACTGAACTTCTGAACCTGTAAGCTAGCCCCAATTAAAAAGTCATGGTGTCTGTTCACAGCGGTAAAACCCTAACTAAGGTGTGTGTGTGTATATTAACTAAGATGTGACAACTCTGGCGCTGCCCGTGGTACCAAGCTCGGGCATAGGCCTAGGGGATTAAAGAAATACTCAGACTCGGTCATCCATTGTGACAGAATGCCAATGCCTTTACTGGGCAGGTTCAATATATACACCAAGCCAGGGAAGGAAAAACACAAACTCAGGAAAAAACAGGAACTCAACTGGGGGGCAATAGGATGTCAAGTGTAAATTCCCTTCCAGGGGCACCATGCCTTAGTCAGGATGTTTTGATCCTAGAGGAACCGCAGAATGTTACTTAGTAGACAGCAGCATATGGAAAGTCTCAGCCAGTGTATAGAAGCCCTTCGGGGTCCTACAAAGATGTATATATTTATATATTATATATAAAAGATTGTGAGTCACATCCTCTGCACCTATACTGTTATGCTTACTCTCCCCCCACCCCATGCATTTCCCTAGAGGACTGCAGGAGGAGAAGTCAAAACTAGGGTGATAGGCTGCCGAGTGTATCTTCTTGTTCCTGTTTTTGTTCCTGTTCCTGTTTTTGTCCCTGTTTTGTGGGGAGTATAAAAGGGAGCTACTCAGTTGGAAATACAGCATTTGGCCTTTACCAAATGACTTGCGTTTTCTTTCTCTGGCCCTCAGCCCTCCGCAGATCTAAAGAACCAGGTCAGCTACGTGGGCGTAGCTGACAAAAGATGGTCAAGCAGTCAGGAGCAAGTTGCGAGAATTTTTTCTCTGCTTCCCAGGAACCTACATGAATTTAGATTGTCAGGCTTGACAGCAAATGGCTTTACCTACTGAAGTATTTTGCTGTTCCCCCAGGGAGATTTTCAAGTTACTATTTCAGAAATGACTGATATGTAATGTCAACTTTGGAGTTTCATTGGTTGTATCACTATTTGTAGTTTATTTCAGAAATTTCCTGTAGTAATAGTTGGTCTCATTTTATATATCTATATCTATATCTATATCTATTATATCTATATCTATATTATCTATATCTATATCTATTTTTATCTATCTATCTATCTATCTATACTATCTATCTATACTATCACTATCTATCTATGTGCTATTTTCTCTTCCTCCATGGGGATGGGTGCCCTGTTTTCTTCTCTTCATATCAAAACCTGCCTCCCTCTCTCCCTGTTTCTGTTTCTCTTCCTCCTTCAATCTTTCTCTCCTTGTCTTCTTCCCTCCTTTCCTTTTTTTCCCCTTTGGACTGAATTCAGGATCTCATGTCGAGCAAGTGTCCTGGATAGTTTTATGTTAACTTGACACAGGCTAGAGTCATTTAGGAAGATGGATGATCAACTGAGGAAAATATTTGCATGTAGGCAAATATGTAGGGCATTTTATTAATTAGTAATTGAAGTGGGAAGGCCCAGCTCATTGATGGTCGATGCCATTCTTAGGGTGGTGGTCCTGGGTCCTATAACAAAGCAGGTGAATGAGCCATGGGAAACAAGTAATGCTGCTTGGTGAAGCAGCATTCCTTCATGGCATCTGTATCAGTTCCTGCCTCCAGGTTCCTGTCTTGAACTCCTGCCCTAACCTCCCCAGATAATCGGGTACAGGTTGTTAAAGGAGATAAAAATCTTTCCTCCCAAGTTGTTTTTGGTCATGGTGTTTTATGACAGCAATAGAAACTAAGACAACAAGAGTTCTACTATGGAGCCACATTCCAAGGCTTTTTAAATGAAAAGTTTGCTTATTTATTTTTGAGTAAAGGTTGGTAAGAGATTTTGTAAGTCATTTTCATTAGCAAGAACATAATTTACAGTAGGGGAATTTTGTTTAGAACCTCAGTGATGTTCCACAATTAACTTGGCCGACTCAAATGAATCCCTTAGCTAGGCTATTGAAAGTTTGTTTGAAATCACCCACTTTTACAAATCTTTTGTTGACTTGATTCCAGAAGCACCCTTCTCCTAAAGGTGTTCTTTAATACTGTGACTATTGATTTCTCTGAGACATACATGATTCCTTTTTCTTGAGTCCCTACCCCCCACAATCTCACATTTCTTGACATTTACCTAAAAGCCACTCTTAAATTCTACCCATTTTCCTCGTGTATAACCTCACAGCTTGGGAAAGCTTTGTATCATTCTTGAGAGTTGCAAGCAGAATTCTAGTCATCCATTTCAGCCTGAGCAGCAGGTATCAACCACAGAGAAACAAATCTGAACCTGATTTGTGGGCCAGGGTCCTCCCAGTGTTGTGCTGGGTGCTGGGATTGAGATTTTGCTGGAGGTGATCCTTGCTTTGCATTCAGATGCTTGAACATTTGGGAAGATCAAGACAAGATATCTGAGGATGAAACAAACATGAATAAAATTTATCCAAGCATCACAATTTGAAAACGATGACACAATAATGATAAATCACTCTGTGTTTTCCTTTGACACGGAACAGTTAAGAACATTCAGAGGGATAAATAAACTTTACTGAGAATTGGATAATAAAGTCTGGAATGCTTTTGTAAGAAACAGATGTGGTGATTAATAGTGGTAAGCCTGAGTGATGAACTGCCCAAATCAAACACCAGCCAGACAACACTCTTAATGAATTGTTTTCACCATAGATGAATACTGTAAAGCCAATAAGATGTTTTCTTGGATTGATAAGATTTTATACGACGTTTATGTGTTGGTTCTGTAATGTCAACAAAGATACTCTCTGCCAAATTCTATGCCCCTTAACTTTAGAACTTGCTCAGTATAGGCAGTTGGGACATGTGTTTATTTCTGAAATCCATTTCATTTATCTTTTGACTAACAGAGTTTTGATTTTTCAAACCACAGCACTGTACGTTTTCTGTGCAGTGTCTCCTCTGTTCCTGCAAACCACAGAGAACATGCCTCATGAGTAGGTTGGAAACGACTGAGCTTTCTTTGACTTATGGACTGTGAGGAACTCTTAGGGCTGGCATTGCGTTGTGGGTTTGTTGTGATTTTCTTTTGCTTTCTCATTGCAACGGCATGTTCCCTGGTAACTGCTCTTCCTACCCCCAAACACTTTCTGGGGACAGGCAGGATTCCAGGAAGTACCAGCTCTGATAGTGATGGATGAGTGAGTGCCAGACAGTTGGTTGCTGGGTCGTTGTTCTCAAAATAGAGTTCTTGGAACATTCTGTGCCAAACAAGGTGCTCACTTGCTCAAGAGATTCTTTGAAAGTCACTTTCTGTTTTTAATTGCACTCTTGCTTCCTAAAAGGACTCATGGTCTCACTCAAAAAAACGTGGCATAAAAAAGAGTATTTAAATAGACATAGATAATTACAATCCACAAGGAACCAGTGGGCATTAGAAAACCAGACCAAACTGTAGGTCTTAGCATATGGACATTCTGGGCTTGGCAATTCTTTTGAAGGAGCTTCTCTACTGCAGGATGCTGAAAAGCATCTCTTCCCTCTCCCCGGTAGAAGGCAGTAGACATCCCTAGTTATAAAACCTATCTCCAGACACTGTGAAATATCTCATGGAGGAAAAGTCACCCTTAATTGAGAATATCTGCTTTAGATTAACAGGAAAATATCAGATGCTGTATTACAATCATGTTGTCTCTCCTGAAATCATAAAACTCCAGAGATTCTGAGTCTCGGTATTGAACTATGGTACTTGGCTGCCATGCTGCCTGTTTGCAGAGCATTGTGATGGTAGACATAGCAGTGAGCTGCATCTGGAATTCAAACCCGGATGCCTTGTACTGGCTGTGTGGTACCTGGATCTCAATATCTATACCTGTGAAGTGGAATAATAGAGTTGTTTGTGAGGAGTTACGAGCGTGGCTCCCGAAGAACGTCCACAATGTCTGGTATGTAGTAAGTACTCTATAAATCCTAGACAGTTGGGGCTGGGTTTTTGTTTTGTTTGTCTTATTTCTCCATCCTGAGTCATGGTTAGAGTAAGTGAAGGGAGATTTGATGAGTGGAGAGGCATATCTATGTACCATTAACAACAGGCTTTTTAAGAGTTTAGTCTTGGTTCTGGAAAGGTCTCAGTGTCTTCAGATACTCAGTTTACTCCAAGACTGGGAACATGTGGAATGGATTAAATGGAAAACACCCAAGGACAAGAGGAATACAGGGGTTTAAAGGGTCTAAATGACATGGGGGGGTGAGATAAGGGAAAAAGCCTCCCAGAAAGATATTTTCCCTACCGACCATGAGCATATTGGACTGTGAATGTGTCCAGATGTGAATGGGGAGTAGGAACTGTACGAGGGTGGAGGAGCTCAGTCCTCACCTGAGGTCTCCTGTATCACAAAGTCTTGTTCTAGGGATATAAATACAAACCACCCACATAAGGGCACATTAAATGAGGGACATACTTACTATGGGTTTAGAAATGGCATTTCAATGTACTCAGGGTTCTTGAGGGACGACTCTGATGAATACAAATCTAATAATAAAGCAACCCGTTAGCCCAAAGGCAGAGGCTGTGACATTTATAAGAAACTCACTTAGCGAAACCATTGCTCAAAGGAAGCTTGTTTAGAAATAACTGTAAATAGAAGATCCTAAGAGTTAGAAAGCTCTAAAGTTTTCATTCCTGGAACCAGACAGCTAGTGCCTGAGCAAAATAACTTTAGTACATGCAAGGACCTTTCCACGTAGGATAAGAAAGCCTTTATAGTTGGGCTGGAGAGATGGCTCAGCCGTTAAAGGTTAAGCTCACAACCAAAAATATAAGAGAAAGCCTTTAGTTTATATGTTTTGTGGAGAAGATTTTTGAGTTCATTGGATTCCTGTCTCAGTTATTATAAATAAGTAGGAGCCAAGAGGACCTCTTCCAATGAGAAATACTCAAATTTGGAGGGATTAAAATATCTGTAATGAATTTGTATCATCTCCAGAGGAACTCACAGCCTCATTTTCTTATGTTAGGAAATGTCCTCCTGCAATTGAAAAGATAACAGAGTCTCAGGATGAATATCCTAGGATACTTGTAAGGTGCCAAACTTCCCGCTTTATTCTGCTTTGTTGAAGGTTTAATAGGACCCTTGACCATCATACGGAGGAGAGAACAAGGTGGTATGTTAATGAACTGACGGATGAGCTCCCAACTGAATGCCAGCTTACTGACAGAGTTACACAAAACATTTGCAATTGGACAAGTGTTTAAAATCAGTTAAGGACAATGTCAGAAGCTACAAGAAAGAGACAGTCTTGGTTTGGAACTTACTATTCCCAGTGTCTGGAGGCATCTTGTGTCTATTTTTGAGACAGTCAGAACCCTTCTAGTATATAAAATGCTGCTGGACCTGAGTCAGTCTATTAGGCACACAAGAAATATGGCACACAAGAAATATGGCACACAAGGTGGTTTAAACACTACTTTTTTTTTTCTTTTTTCTTTTTGTCACTGTGCAGAGTCTGGAAGTTCTTCCTGAGTTCTCTCTTTGGCATGCAGATCACCATTGCTATTTTGCCCTTATAGAGCCTTTTCTTTGTGCATGCTCAAGTACTTCTTATTTGTCCAACACAATTGCTTTTGGATTCAGTTCTTTCCCTTATGATCTTGTTTGCTAATCACCTTCTTAAATACTCATGCCCAAATAAATTCAGCATCAGCATGCAAATCTTAGGAAGGCTGCACAACAATGGCCTTCCTCCATTGAGATGCTGGTGGGGCATTGGGGCCTGTGAGATAGTCCATAGGCTGTGCTCCAGCTGAGTCATAGCAGAAGCTGCATCTTCCTCCTGCATCCTGTATAGGCAGGCTGACTATGGGGATAAGGGTTTAACGTTCCAGGTAAATTTCAACTCAGTTTTGTGCCACTTAGTAGATACAATCAATTTGGGAAATATCAAACTCATGGAATTTAAGATTTTATCAACTTATATATTCATCAAAATTGTTTTTATAAAGTAAAAACAAAGCAAGCAAGCAAGCAAGCAAACAAACAAAACCCAACCAACCAACCAACCAACCAACCAACCAACCAACCAACCTTGGAGCTGGAGAGATAGTTTGTTGTTGAGAGCACTGGCTGCTCTTTCAGAAGACCTGGGTTCCAGTCAGAGCACTGGTATGTAAGCATTCTCAGTCTTTTGCATACTGCCCATGCCTGCCTTCTCCTTACCATGGCAGAACTTAGTATATCCAGTTAAGAGTGAGATACAAAGTCTAAAACCTTTCTAGTCCCTCATTGGAAGGAATTTATAAAGAACGTTTGTGGAAGTCAGATATTTGTGATCCATCTTTTAATTCCAGCACTAGAAAGCAGAGGCAGGAAGATCTCTGAGTTCCAGGCAAGGGCTACATAATGATAGCTTGTCTCATAACAGGTCAGGACAGGGCAGAGGGCAGAGGGCAGAGGGCAGAGCAGAGCAGGCTTACGGATTTGAGAAATTGATGCTAACCTTGAATTTCATTTCTCCTTTGATTCTAGGAGTACAGTATGAAGCTTCACTGCAGCTTCAACCATCTCCAAAAATACCTGTCCACATACAAAGAGTTTTCTTTTTGTCAGTGCTCTCATCCAGAAAAATGGGAGCTGTTCTTGAGTCTATTATCTGTGCTCTCTTAATTGTCATGTTGTGAATTCTATATTTTGTGTTGTAATTTGTACAGTAAGAAATAAATCCATAGACAAAGCTGTCCCGTGTGATCTCAGATCATACCGATGTCTCTGTACAGCCCACGTGAAACAGCAGATACCCTCCAAAGAACCAGCTATTTAATTTGTGATGGCCAGTGTATAACAAAAATGCTGGGCTCCAAACAGACAGAAAGATAGAAAGACAGACGCAGAAATAAAGAAACAAATAAACCCCGTCAGGCTTTTCCATACAGATAGCAGTAGCAGAGCTTAAACCAAGCATGAGATCCATCGTGACGCAGGGGCCTGTGCAGATGCGTAGGTTCATGCCAGGAAACTGGCCTGAATCCTAGTACTTTGGAACTCAGAGGGACATCAGAGGACACCTACTCGCTGATGTGCCAGTTTCATTTTGAGATTTAGTTGTGCCAGCTCTCAGCTGCCCAGAAGAACAAGAGCTCTGCATGATCTGGCAGCCTCCGAGGGGCCCCACCAGGAGTTCCTGCTTCCCCACTTGGACGTAGCTACTGGCTCCTGTGTTTTCTGGATCTAAATGTGTAGCATTTCTGGACACTCAAGCCTCTCAGGTCTTGCTCACTGGCCAGCTCTTTCCCTAATACCTGGAACCTATTTTTAGGTGACCTACAGTGGAGAGATTTGACATGTAATTTTCATGCCTGAGGGTTGAATTTGACAGGGAATGTTACAAAGAATTTAATCCAATGCAACTCACACATTAGCGAAGGTACACTGATTTTATTTTCTTCACTGCCTAGTAAGACTTTCTATTTTAAGTCTTTCCTCTTTTTTTTTTTTTTTTTTTCAGTGCCCTTTTCTAAAAGGTCTGGTTTGCCAGTGCTGTGCCCTTCGCTGCCTACGGATTTCCTTTCTGTCACCTGCTGCCAGCCTGCTCAGTTCTCTGTGATGAGTGAGGGAGTATGCTTGCCAGCTTTCTCTCTGTCTTATCCAGGCTCCTTTATACAATGACTTCTTTGCTATAACTACGTTCTCTTCCTAGTGTCTAGACCGTGAATATAAGGATTGGATCACTTGTCCAACCCAAACAGATCACGTAGTACAATTCACTCTTGATCATGCCTCATGTCTCTCCTCCTCTAGTGTTTCCTCGACTTTCTTTCCACCACCCTCCTATTAGACTGTGAGAGTGCCCAGAATGTGCAGCCATACAGTCTGAATATCTCACATCCTTCAGCTTTTTCCCCTTAGGACCAAGGTATATCCTTATTATATACCCCTAAGGACCACAGATTTATCCTTCCATTTTCTTAGAACTCGCTCTCTCTATGTGATAAGTGACATCTATTCCATGAGTTCCTTTGAAAAGCTGAGTGAAGTGATGCATAAAGTACTTTGCAACACCAAGGGGGAGGCTCCAGTGGGAGTTAGAGAATGAACACAAAGGAGCTTCTGCCTCAGGCCTGGAATGGGTGACCTGCACAGATCATTTTCAGTGCAGGAAATAAAGTAGAAAGAACAAAGTTTACAAATCTGCATGAAGTGAAAGGAAACGAGAGAGGAAGAGATACGTTCCCTTTGCTCAGGAAGGTGCAGAAAGACTGGAAGTTAAAACATTAAGTGGATTAGTGACTTTCTGGAGCTTTTGTGTATTTGTAGGCCCACCTTGGTTGGGGTACAAGGTGGCCACTGGGTGGACAGGCATGGGGGTGTATACTTGAATGATTCATCTTCTAGAGCAATAACTAGGTATGTCTGCAGGCCCCGGTAAAGAAGCAAAAGCCTAGAACTTCTCTTGTTTCTTTTCTTTCTTTCTTTTTAAATTCTAGATGAATTTCTACTCTTTCAGTGCACAGAATAATAAATTTACTATGACATATATGCTCTGCTCATATTCTCCGCACCCCCATTGCCCTGTTGTGTTCCTCCACAGTAGTCCCATGTATGTATATCTCAATGTCTTGATTGTTTTGGAGACCACTCATGAACATCATACTGATGATTGGAGATTCCTTAACTCTGGTTCCTTCAAGTGGGGCTCAGTTAAGCACCTCAGGTATAGCATATTCTCCGCAATAATTTGTGGGATCAAATTACATTTGATACATTAGAGAAAATTACTTTATATGATTTACAGATAAACAAAAGGTCCTGAAAAAAAGTCTGTGGAGATAAAAATAGTCCATCGAGCAGAGCTGAGGCTGAAGGGTTACTTCTTGCACAATGAAGTTGTGTCATTTGGAATTTTTGGAAAGCATATCAGACTTTCCACTTCCTGAAGATCTTGCTGTTCTAGCATTTTCTCCACATGGTAAAAGGCATCAGAATAGACTTTGATAAAACAGAATATTTTTAGGCACTGGAATCAGCCGGACTCTGCCAAATTCCTGGCCTCTGGTATGTGCTGCTGAGCCGCGTCAGATGCTCACACGGACACACGCTGACATTTACAAGGCGGGAGGTAGGCTCTGCCAAGTTCAGAAGCATTGCCTTTTTCATCAGCTCCCTGTAACTTCCTCAAGAGCATCTATGCATTTATTGTTGGCCCCTGGAGAAGGGACAAGCAGCAATTGAATTCTGATAGAACTCTTCTGCAAATGTATTCAAGGATCTTAGAAAATTCTAGAGGAGGCCTGCTGCTTTCTTTCTATAAATCGACCTTTCGTCTAAAGCAATACAAATAAAAAGAAAGCATTACTTTACTTTTTTTTGCAATACATAAAAATCCACCAGTGATATCTGGAATCTCACTGACATTTTTAAGTGGAGAACCTCAGTTCAAAGGGCAATATAAGAAAAAATGAGGAAGTTGCTGGGTGTCTGTTTGGGTCTGTCTCTTTCTGGACAAATATACTAGATAGGTAGAAAAAAATCTATACAACTGTGTGGGATAAATTCTATTTCCAAAAGAGTGCTTATGGTGGTTAATTTTTATTGTTAGCTAGATTGGATCAGGAGAACCTAGGATGTTTTTGAGGTTCACCTTTGGATATTCCTGTAAGGTTGTTTCCAGGGCAGGTTAACTGAAAGGGGGAGACTCACCCTGTATGTGGGCAGCACCATCCTGTGGGCTGGCACTGGGAGTAAAAGTGGAAAAGGAAGAAAGCTAGCTTACCAGCACTCTTCCTCTCTGCTTTCTGGTCAACCAAGTTAGGAGCCAGCAGCCTTATGCTCCTGTGGCTACAGCTAAAGTTGCTCCCCTGGCCATGTCTTCCCTACCGGGAGGGACTCTACCTTTTAAATTGTAGCTGGAACAAAATCCTTTCTCCTTTAAGTTGTTTTCTGCGATCTTCACAGCAAGAAAAGTAATGACTTCAGAGCTATTCTTTTAAAGGCAATTCTCATTTCACTATGTGTGAATTCATGAGCTCTGTGAGGCAGTACTGCGAGAAAGTTACTGCTGGAAACTTAAGCCACCCATCCTAAAGAGAATGTGGAATCATGCGTGTGTATGCATGCCTCTCTCTGTGTGTATGTGCATACACCACACACACACACACACACACACACACACACACACACAGCACACAGGCACTCATGCACATGAATCATGCCCACACACACAAGCATGTGGAAACTAGTTTCTACCTCATATATGTAGACAAAGCCTCTTGCTGACTTGGAGTTTCAGTTAGTTTGGCTAAGCAGCTTGCTCTGTGGAGTGTTGCTGGGATTCCAGATGCACTGCCATCCTTATCTCGCTTTTATATGGGTTCTGGGAAGCTAAAGTTCTGTTCCCGTGTCCTTTACCAGATAAGCTATCCCTCTTATCTGTGAAAGGCTAATTTAGTATTTATGAGTTAATGAACAGTTTCTTGTTCTTTATGGCTCAAGTTACTGCAAATTGCACTCTTTCTCCAATCGTTCTGAGAGTGTTAATCCTCCTACTTCCACTGAGACCATGGGCATTGGGGTTGAATGGTGCAGATGCTGGAGAGTCTATTCTGGCCACTGACTGGCACACAGGACTGGAAAATTTGAGGAGCTTTCTGTCTCATGCTAAAGAACCACCATTAGATTGTGGTTGTGAAGTAATGCTGTGAATGCAAGTCTATAGAGACATCAACCATGAGTGGAGAACGGGACCTCACATTATACAGGACTCAGCTGTTCGTGTCTACCCTGCATCTGCAGGCCTCTGCCATGTCTTGGGATATATCCTAATGGGCTCTTGCTGGCTATACACTTTGCATTGTAATGGCAGCTCCTTCCATCTCACAGAGCTTGTTGAGCTGGCCTTACCCCTCTTCTCTACCTCAGATGAGGATTTGCATAGTGACTTTCTGCCTGGGGACATATGGTCAGTGAAAGACTGATAAAAGAGTGAACCCTGTTCTCCCGAGATGCTGTTGTTGTCACACCCTGAAGTAATAGCCTTGGATGGTCTGTCTTGAGAGGATGTGTATATACAACAAGATTCTGCAAGTAGCAGGGTGTTATTGAAACATTACTCATCATGAAATGGTGGGAGAAAACATGTATGTACCTATACTACAAGAATAATGATTTTAAAGAAAGAGCTGTGGAAGATTCAACCTTATCACAGGGTATTTCTATGTGTATGAAATATATTGAAAGCCAGGCTTCCATACCTAAACTAAGACATTTATAAGGACTTTTTGATTTGACAGTTAATGCCACTTACTGAATGGCAGCTGTTAGGTGTAGGAGCTTACCAGTGTAACAGTGTTGCTCCTGACTATTTAGATTTTTTTTAAGAATAAGCATTTTGTTTTCTTTGGTGCCAACTAGTCTACTATGAAGGTGAAATCAAAGTTCCCCTTTTCATTGCTATCATAAAATCCATGAAAAATAAAGCAACCTAAGAAAGGAAGGGCTTACTTGGGCTCACAGTTTGAAGGTACAGTCCATCCCAACAGGGAAGATATGGTCACCGACGTGTGAGGTGGCAATGACACAGTCAGGAAGCAGAAAGTCATGATCACTAGTGCTAAGCTTTCCCTGTTTACTCACCGAGAACCCCCATCCCGGGGATGGTGTCATCCACAAACCCAAAACATATTTCCATCTCAATTAAATCTTGGAGGAGACATCCTCACATACACCCAGAGGTTTGTTTCCTAGGTGATTATAAAGCTCATCAAGTTGACAACAAAGATTAATTGTGGTAGTTTCAAACAAAGCTTTGATATTACAAATGAGTGCTTTAACTTCTCCATCAGAAACTTCATTTATAACATTTTTTCTGGCTACCAGGCTTTCAGAAAAAAAAAAATGGAGAACAAATCAGTCCATTCTTTCTAGAGTAGTTTATGCAAGGGCACGTTAATCTTCTCTCTCCCCTTTGATCATTCTAAGTTTAGAAGAGATGCTTTGAACAACCAACATCCAAAATGATAGCCTCTTCTTTTCAGATTAGTTGAGATGAGCCCATCAATTTGGGAGGATGTCAACGGCTCTTAGATGCATTAGATAAAGGACACCTCAGGACTCTCCTATGTCGTGGACTGGATTAATGCATGTCTTTCTACACTTTGAAGTCCCTGAGCATGTGGTGTTGGGAGAGCAGGCTGAAGGGTTGTGTAACATAGTTCACATGTGTAACATGACTTCTATTGTCAAAAATCTCTTCCCTCATTTCTTTGAAATATAAGTTAAAACACTAGTGGGTTGCATCAACCTGAAACACTATTTAACTTCTCTGAGATGTTGACTTCTGCTTTTAAAATTTACTATTATTATTTTATTTATTTACAATCCAGCTGTTACCTCCCTCCCAGTTTCCTCTCCCACAGTTCCTTATCCCATTTTTCCTCCCCCCTCCCTGTCTCTGTGATGCTTTCCCACCCCCCAGACCTCTCCCCTCCCTAGGGCCTCAAGTTTCTCAAGGAATGGGCACATCTTCCCCCACTGAGGCCACACCAAGCAGTCCTCTGCTATATATATGTTGGGGGCCTTGGACCAGCTCATGTATGCTGCCTGGTTTGTGGCTCAGTGACTGGGAGCTCCCAGGTGTCTGACTTAGTTGAGACTGCTGGTCTTCTGCTTTTTCTAGCCTTTCCATAATTCAATCACAGGGGTCCTGACTTCAGTCCAATGGTTGGGTGTAAGGATCTGCATCTGTCTCAGCCAGCTGCTGGTTGGGCCTTTCAGAGGACAACCATGCCAGGCTCCTGTATGTAAGCACATCATACCATTAGTAATAGTGTTGGGCCTTGGTGTCTCCCCATGTGATGGATCCCCAGTTGGGTCAGTCATTGAACCTCCTTTCCCTAAGTCTCTTCTCCATTTTTGTCTCTGCAGTTCTTTTAGACAGGAACAGTTCTGGGTCAGGAATTCTGACTGTGAGATGGCAATCCCATCTCTCCACTTGATGTCCTGTCTTTCAGGAGATGGAGTCTACAAGTTCGCTCTCCCCTCTGTTGGGTATTTCATCTTAAGTCACTTCCATTGAGTCCTTAGAGTCTCTCTCATCCCTGGTTTGTAGTACTTTCTAGATGGTCTCCCCACCTCCTGCCTTGTGATGCTGTATATTTCCATTTCTTCTCCTGGTTCTCTGGGCTTCTCTCCTGTCCCCACCCCATGCCTGATCCTATTCCCCTTTCCCCTTCCCTCTCCCCTCTCCCACCCAAGTCCCTTCCTCCCATGATTTATTCCCCTACTAAGTGGGATTGAAGCATCCTCACTTGGCCTTTCTGCTTGTTAAACTTCTTTAATTTTGTGGGTTGTATCCTAGATACTCTGCACTTTTTGGCTAATATCCACTTATTAGTACATACCACACATGTCCTTTTGGGTCTGGGTTATCTCATTCAGGATGATATTTCCTAGTTCCATCCATTTGCCTGCAAAACTAATGATGTCCTTGTTCTTAATAGTATTCTGTTGTATAAATGAGCCACATTTTCTCTATCCATTCTTCATTTGAGGGACATCTGGGTTGTTTCCAGCTTCTGACTATTACAAATAAGGCCACTATGGATGTTGTGGAGATGTTGACTTCTAGTCTATGAAATGGGCTTGGCCAAGTGAGCATCTGAGGTGATTTCTCACAGTCATTCCATGGGTCTATTCAACATGGTGTTCTACATATGTCACCTGGTGGAAAACCTTTATATTAAAACCAAAGATCAGTATTCACAAGGGAATCTAATTTCTTAATACTCAGAATATTGTTCCTTTTCCCCATCAAAACTCATTCTGTAGGATTTTTATGTACTCTTGACCCCCTATTTTAACCCACATTTATGCCTGAGTTTGTACATATATCAACATTACTCTTTACTGGGCTGTGGAGAAAGGTCCTCACTAATATATGCTCTGTGTATTCCAGAAATACTCAGTTGGCCAGTGGCCCTCTATACCTCCAGGAATTCAAGCAGATTGGTTGGTAATAAAATGATGATGTTTATAACTATTTGTATTTATAAACTACTTATTTTGGAATGTATATAAAGGTATTTTGTCACTTTAGAGAAAAGTGATTTGGGGGAGAAAATGTCAATGTCATGTGCTCCTAGAAGTTCTTTTGGTTTCCCCCTTTCCTGGTCTTCCCTCCCCTCCTCTCTCTTTCCCTTCCCCTCCTCTCCCTTTCCCTTCCCCTCCTCTCTCTTTCCCTTCTCCTCCTTTCTTTGTCCCCTTCCATGGTATTTTCCTTTTCTTTTCATATTTTGAGTTTTGGAGACAGACTCATACTATGATGAGTTTACTTGGAATTCACTATGTAGCCCAGACTGGCATAGAATTTGTAGCAATCCCTCTACCTTAGCCCCTGAGTACTGGGATTTATAGGCACATAACACAATGCCTGGGTTCCTCTTATATTCTTCACATAGCTTCTTGGGTTATGTTCATTGTAACTTCTTGATGAAAATACAGGTAATATAAATTGGTGTAAAGTTATATCCTCTTAGCTGTAAGCTATAAGAGTCAGGTCTCTTCTGAAGAGTTTATCTCTCTCAACTGTCTGCAAAGATCACAAGGAAGCAAGAGA
The DNA here is from genome assembly GCA_021653895.1 of Mastomys natalensis. Taxonomy (NCBI): domain Eukaryota; kingdom Metazoa; phylum Chordata; class Mammalia; order Rodentia; family Muridae; genus Mastomys; species Mastomys natalensis. The sequence continues at coordinate 423,419 of JAJTUV010000198.1, read as the reverse complement.
TTCTCTTTGGAGACCGTGCACTAAAGATCAAGTTCAAGGTTACCAAGGACTTAGCAATACGAGTATCATTTTTCTTCACTAGATTCTTAAACTTCTTGAGATTATCAGGGCTATCTGGGATTTTGTTTGGAATTTTGGCTATGTGTGCCAAATCTAAAAGATTTGTGTTTAACAAGGTCATCTGACAAATTGGACCTTGAGACAGCATTTTATATTCTTTGAGTTAGAGAAAGATACTTTAATCATAATATCTATTTTTAAATTCTTGAGAGAATTGTTGAAATGAGAACCATTTTCCCCTTAGTACTTCTCAAAGAATTCAGGGTCTTACATGGTCTAGGCAGATAATCCATTACGGTTCTTCACTGTAATTTTATTGATAGGGGTCTAAACTCACAGTTTTAGGATTCCAAGGGCTACTAAAGGGTTTGTAATTTGAATTATTGTCCAACAATTAAACTACCACACTATGTACATTAAGAAGTAGAGCAAACTTGAAGATCCAAATGCCATCCATTAGGGGTTTACTAAATTGATGCGTCATTGGCTATATCAACCAAACTTCAAGTCAGGCAGGCCCCACAACGAGGGTAAGTTGGCCAACAAAAAATGGTTTACGTGGGTTTTTGTTTGTTTGTTTTGTTTGGACATTTTGGTTTTGTTATTTGTTTGTTTTGATGAGAGATAGAGAGATAGAGAGAGGTTGGATGGGTAGGGAGGTGGATAGGATCCTGGAAGTGCTGAGAGGGGAATAAATATGATCAAAATACATTGCCTCATCCCCTGGGAACCCCCTGCCACGCCAGCTGGGGAAGCAGATTGACTAACTGCAGATCCTCACCCCTGCCTTCCAAATCCAGCCCCCAGTCTCATCCCCAGCTCTGGAACCTGTACATAATGCTTCTTATGTTATTAAGAACATGAGGCCTTTGGGAAAACCAAATACTACTGTTCTACATAGGGAATGTAGCAACAAAATGACTCCTAATGACACTCTTCTATACTTAGACCAGCGCCTTGCTCAGTCCTCATCAGAGAAGTTTCCTTACCCAGCAGATGCTAACAAATATCGACGTTATGCAAAGAGTGAGAGACCTTGGAATATTCAGTCCTAAACAGGATATATCTATCAAATCTCTCTTCTCAGGGTCAGACAACCCTGCAGAAGAGGAGGCAAAAAGAGTGTAAGAGCCAGAGGGGATGCAGGACCCCAAGGAAATAAGGCCTGCTAAATGCCCTGCAGGACTGAAACCCAGATAAACTCACAGAGACTGATGAAGCATGCAGAGGGCCTGCATTGGCCTGCACAAGATGGGGGTCTAGAGCTGAAAGGAGAAGTAGACACATGGCTCCATCCTTAACCCAGAAGATATCTTCAATTGATAAAGGTCTGAAAATAAAAATTTAATGTTCTTCAAGGGAGTCTCACGAGGAAACAAACTACTTTTAAGGGTAGTCTGCATACTCAGCAGATGGGAACCAGAAAACAAACTCAATGGCATCTTTGTAGGTTCCTTGTGTCATAATATTGTACTAGGTTTTTTTTTTTTTTTTTTTTAAATCTTAATTTTAATCACATCTTTTGCCCTACAGGTTCTTTGTGTATATATTATGACTTCCAGTGTTTTTATGGAATTCCTGAGTGTGCAAACACGTGGGCCTTTGTATCTATATATCTGATGCTTTTTCTTGGGCTGTTTTCCTTCTATTTGTTTTGTCCTATTATAATATGTTAGTTTTTGCTTTATAGTATTTTATTTTACTGCTTGTTTTCTAATGAAAAACAGAAAGGGAATGGGAGGGGAGGAGAGCAGAACTGGGAGGAGTAGGGAGTAATAATAATCAGGGTATATTATATAGAAAAATCTGTTTCCAACAAAACTATAGTTACAATTTGGCAAACTAAAAAATACATTGTATAGGAAGATGATGAAGAAGAGCAGTAGTAAGAGGAGAAAGGAGTATCAAGAAGAAGAAGAAGAGGAAGAAGAAGAGGAAGAAGGAGGAGGAGGAGAAAGAGGAAGAGAAGTAGGAGGAGGAGGAGTAGGAGGAGGAGGAAGAGGAGGAGGAGGAGAAGGGAAAAAAACAAAGAGTGATTAAGGGAAATCTGTTCCCCTGCAGACAATAAGAGACAAGCAAAAGAGGAAAGTGTAAAAAAGTACAGAATCATTTGCCTGAATAGCAATCATTTAGTGGAGCATGTATCTTGGTGGCTTGGGGCAGTATGAATAATTGAGTTGTTCTCCAAGTCTTTGGAGGAAGTCGACTAGAGAATGGAAATTCTGTGGAAGTTCTGAGAATAGGGTAGTACCATTCCCAGTCCTTACAGCCCCTTGCTGACAGTGGAAAGGGGGTAGACTCTTAACTGCAGGTTAGCTCTGTGGAGTGGATAATTGTGCTTGTTTTTCCAGAGGATGAAACAACTTTTTCCTATTTCCATTGAAGTGCATGTGTACTGCATTCAGAGTCTTTATGATTATGTGGGACCTTCTTAAAACCAACAACAGATTATAGCAAGAGCTACAGCCAACAACAACAACCAAACAAACAGCAACAAATGCCATTACAAAATGGATGTTAGGGCTGTTGAGATGCTCAGTGGTTAAGAGTGACGGCTTCTCTTGCAGAGGATACAGGTCTGGTTTCCAGCATCCACAAGGTGTCTCACATACATTTGTGAGTCCAGACCTGAGGGATCTGACATCCTATTCTGTGCTCCTCAGACAGCAGGCACGAACATGGTATATACACAAACACATAGGAAAAACAAAACCCACATAAAACAAAAGGAAACAAATATTTCAAAATAAATTACTTTTATTTTATGTACATTAGTATTTAACCCACACATATGTCTGTTGGTTCCCGTGGGACGAGAGTTACAGGCCCTTGTGAGTTGCCATGTGAGTGCTGGGAATTGAACCCAGGTCCTCTGGAAAAGAAGCCTGTGCTCTTAACTGCTGGGCTATCTTTCCAGCTCCAAGAAACAAACCTTTAAAATAACAGATATTACAGCACTGACTCTCAAAACTCACATGAATTTTCTAATAATAATCAGAGAAAGAAAGAATTGAGCCCAAAAGTTTAATTCTAGATAGAGACTGGTTTGAAGAAAAATGTCTTGAAATTAACTACACCTCCATTTTTTTCTATACAAGATTAAGTTAATTTTAATGTATTCCATACTTACCCAGTGGCCAATGGTATTAATTATAGCTAGAGGCACTGAGCCTTTATAGTCCCATTTCTGCATTTTTTTTTTTTTTTTGACACATGGGAATTTGAGGCCTTGGTGAGGTTCAATTGCAGGGTTAACCAAGTCAAGTTAACCTAGATACTGGAACCCCATTCTGGGTCTCATACGCAACTCTGGATCCTCCCCGGCAGAGGAGCCTCCCATAGTCAGGGACCCTGTCAACTCACCTAGCTCCCTTTCTTCCATTAGCACACCCATACCTTATACATCATACCTTGAGCCCTACAGCCTTTGCTGCTATTCAAGATCACCATCTTCTCTCTCTGCTCTATTACAAGTCTTTATGGCATCTCCATTAAGTCCCACCTCTATAATGGCAGCAGAGTGACCCCTTTTTCTAGACTTCACACCTTCTAAAGGCTTTTCTTCCCATCTAATATCTATCCCTTATATAGTCTGGCTTACTGGGCCGACTCTCTGTGTTTCAGGGGTATCTGACGCTGGAGGTCCCACCTCCATTTCTTTGTTTCCTATCAAGAGTGTTATGTATGCTCTTCAGGTGCCCAGATTCCGTTCCTCTCAGGGTTTATGCACCGGCTCTCTTCATTTCTTCCTGGAGTGCCCCTCCCCCCGTACCCTGCCCCAGATCATCATACAAGTAGACCAAATATTTATTTAGACTAGGCAGAGTTTAATTTCATCTCTCAGAATGCTCAGTGAAAAACAGCTTCTCCCTATCAGCACATACTGAAATGAGAAGATAGTTTTCTTTTCTTACGGATGCCTGATTTCTCGGAGCTCAGCACTCTGAAATAGTTTTTATTTAGTTGTTTTTCTTCTGTGCACGCATGTAGAGCTCAGAGGACAACTCTTAGGAGTTGCTCTCTTCCCTGCCTTGTGGGGTTCAGGGCCTGAGCTCAGGTCATGAGGTCTCCACACAGCACTTTATACTGTGAACCACCTCCATGTGCCAAACCTAGCAGCTTTTATTGGATGGACTCAGGGTGTCAGAATTCTTACCGCACAGCATCATGCTTTCTTGTTATCTGCTAACTTACTGGAAAGGCAGGATTAACAGAGTGCTAAGAACCACTGACTCTGAAGTCAGATGTCACAAGGCCTTGCTAAATGTGTGGCTATAGACCAGGTGACCTCCAAAGACCTCAGTTTCTTCTCCTGTAAAGTAAATAGGAGTTATGGAGGCAATTCTTAAAGCAGGTAAACATGTCAACAGTGACAAGATACACAGACCCCCATCAGCATAAAGAGCTCCACATAAATGTCCGCTCTACTCGGTGTAGGATGTAGGATGAGTATGTTTTTCTGATGACCATTTAGATTCATTATGTAGGCATGCTATCTAAAGCGTTTATAAACTTTAGATATTTTAGATATATCCACAATACAGAGACAGTCTTAGTTACTTTCATCCCCTGTAACTTGATTGAGCTACACAGAAAACATTATGGGTTTAGCGAAAAACAGTAAGCTAAATGCCACTCAGTCTTTAGTTGTCTTAGTTGTCAGTTACCAACTCCAGGTTTCCCTAGCAGGGTAATCGTTTTTGAAGAGCCTTTACCTCGAGCTTCCTGAAGGTGTCAGTGGAGCTCCAACATTGGAAAAAACACTGCTGTTCTTGAGGGGTAGCTAGGATAAGACTCGAAAGTTACCCATGGGCTTAAAATTCCTTTCCTTATTATTCTTGCTGAGAAGATGTGAATCGTGATGGGTGGGGCACATCTTTTAAGACCTCAGATAGAAGAGCAACTCCAAAGTAGTCGGAATGAAGCAGAAGTGGCAGTGAGGTGACAAAGAGGACAGGCAACAGAGAGAACAGGGTGACCTCAGTGTGTGCGGAAGCACAGCTTCCTAGTGGAGTTCAAGGTGGAGTTCTCTAAACAGTGGGCAGGCCAAAGTCTCCACTGCTCCGCGTCCATGTTCGGAGGGGTAAATTTTTCGGAAGTAGAATTGCGTGAATACTAGAGTCTACTCTGTCCACACCTACAGATCTTTGTGTCTGCTAGGGGCCTGAGTGCGTAGAACTAATGAATTGAGCCTAGGATTCGAATTAGGAGTTGTCTCTAGACAAATGGACATACTTAGGAATGGCCACCAGATGGCATCGTTGCACCATAAAATGCTTGCCCTTGAGTCCATCTTGTAAACTTTTTTTTTTTTTTTTTTTTTTTTTTTTTTTTTTCCTTCAAGACAAGGTTTCTCTGTGTAGCCCTAGCTGTCCTGGAAATTGCTGGCCTTTAAATCAGAGATCCATCTCTGATTAAAGGCGTTCACTACCACCACCAGGCTTCACCTTATAAACTCTTAAGAAGGACTAACTAAAATCATGCCCACTCCACTTCTGAGAATGGGAATCACGCTTAAAGGAGCCACGATTCTGTGCTTGAACCTCTTCATTAATGAGGAACACATTTTGCCAACAGTGGCTGATTAAGTGAATACTTCAGTTCCCTGAGGCTGAGGAACATCTAAACTTTGAATTATTCATACTGTGAACGGTGTGATTTGAAATTATCAGCGAACCAAAACAACTAATCAAGAGTGTGAATGGAAGTAAAATATTCTCGTTCTTAGAATATACCAGCTGCTATAAAATTGCAAGGCAATATTTTCAAGTGTTTGGTTCATAATTTAGTTTTTTTTTTCTTGTCTTGCAGTCTAGGAGATTGTCTAAAAGCAGCAGACCATGTAGTGAGGTAGAAACAGGATCCTGCTTCAAAGTCAGCATTGGCTATATAACAAAGTTGAGACCAATCTGGGTTGCAGGAGACCTTATCTCAACAAAACAAAACAAGACAAAACAAAATAAAACAAGATTTATACATTTTAAGATCAATCTGTCAAGATTGCTTTCAGTACACATACATGTGAGGTAGAAGAGTTTTGAAGCTTATTACAAAACGATATCTGTAAATGCCCCCACAAGCCTCACACATGGGAAGGATTATAATATACAGAGGCTGTTGCTCAGTGTATTAAGAAATAATCCTCTACTATCGCAGGCAGGAATGGCTGAGGGGTGCATGTTCAGAGCGCAGAGCTCCACTTTTAGGTGAGTGGGGAGGATGTGAGAAATGACCTTAGGTTGCTCACTGCCCAGAAAGCACTCAGCGATGGGATGTTAACAGTGTCCGGTAAAGAGCAGAGGCCCTTGGTCCTGTGAAGGCTGGATGTCCTAGTGTAGGGGAACGCTAGGGCTTTGAGGCGGGAGTGGTGGGTGGGGGAACTCCCTCATAGAAGCATGGGGAGGGGGGAATGGGATATGGGGGTTTTCGGAGGGGAAACTGTGAGGAGGGATAACATTTGAAGTGTAAATAAATAAAATAACCCAAAATAATAACAATAGTAATAACAACAACAACAACAATAATAATAATAAAACCAGTGTCCAGTAACAGCTCGAACATCTGGTACTGTAGAGAAGGAATGCTTTGGGAGACTGTTTATTGGCATTGACTTACTGTCAACAACTTCAGAATTATAGGACACTCTGTGTCCTTCATGACACTGTAGCTTCAAAGCACCATTTATACCATACAGAAACAATACAATACAGAAAAAAAAAGATGGACGTTCTTACAGGGATTGTTCGCCCTCTACGTCATGAGGTTCATCTGTTCACTTCCCTTACTGCTCTGGTCCTCTTTCCTTCCTAAGCCGGTTTTTGTCTTCTGCTTTCTTATGGAGCACAACTCCCTTACACCCTTCCTCCCACCTTGTAATCTGTCCTCTAGATTCCTGACACATTGGAGCGAATGTCTGACCTCCATGAATCTCTCATCAGACACTGTTAGTTTCCAGTTACCAGCAACCTTTTCTTCCTTCTTTCCTTCCCGTCTCTGGGCTTTTCTTTCCTGGTGTCCTGAGGTCTTATAGGTATCCATGTTCTGTAAAGTTTAGGTATAAACAATACCCAGAGGAGTCTTATCCAATTTCTTATTTCTTTTAGTGGACTGACTTGTGTCCTCCTCACCCTGCTCCAATTACTGTGTTGAATTCTCATTCTGTAGAACTACAGAGTATAAGTGTATTTGTTTTCTTTGTTTTTGGTTTTTTGTTTGTTTTTAGTATAGAATAGAGTTTATTTAGGGACACAGGAAGGGGAGTTGAGAAGGGAGTAGAGGGAAATAGGGAGGGAGGGAGGGAGGGAGAGGAGAGAGAGAGAGAGAGAGAGAGAGTGAGTTAGCCACAGGAACACATGGAAAGAGAGGGGAAGGGAGCAGGGGAGAGTGGGAGAAAGGTGTTGGGAGAGCAAAGGGGGTCAGAGAGTCAGAGAGAGAAAGGGAGCAGAGAGTGTAAATATATTTGTAACTAGTGGAATCAGGGTGTCTGGAGAAGTTATGAGATGTACATGAAGAGATTTGGATGACTGTAATAATGGCCTCACAGAGGAGACCCCACTGGCTTGTGGTTTTAGCACTCAGTTAGCTACAGAGACTATGAGGAACGCTGAGGCTGTGGCCATCCATAAGCCAGGGAGAGGGGCCTCACAGGAAATCAACCTTGATCTTGGATGGTCAGCTTCCAGCCTGGTGGGAAGCAAACCTCTGTTGTCCAGGTCACTTACTCTGTGGCACTACACTGTGGCTATCCTAGCACGGGAACGTTCCCTTGGATTCCTTTTTAGTTGTTGAACGTGAACTCTCAGTGGGAATGGGTACCCTCTTCGTACAGGGATATATGCTGGTCTCTGCGTTATCTGAATTTTAGTGTCGAAACTCTGGAAGTGAGGAAGCATCCTCCAGGAGATTCTTTAATCATCTGCCAAACTGACCAAAATTTTTTTTTTTCTTGATTTCCCAAACTGGCTTTCCTGGCTTCCAGGACTCACTCCTCCACTCCCCACTACCATGGCCTTGATGATGGTGGTGACATTTGTGTGTGGAATAGATGCCCCAACACAGCATTTTAAAACAGCACGGTTGCATTTCTAGAAGGTACAGTACCAGTGACTCGTCCTAGTATTCCCTGCCACTGACTGCCCAAGGAATAGAACAAACTTAAGCTTAGTTCTGTGTGGGGGCAGAGATACAACTATGACCAAAGAGAACATTTTGGTCTAAACCTTTTTTTTCTTGTCGTGCTCGGGAAGTTTATCTTTCAGTGTGGGACAGGCACATATCTCCAGAGGTCATCGAGGTGCCAGAGGCTGGAGCTCCAGAAGCTGCAGATGGCAGTAAGACACCACACATGAGGGTGTAAGAGCACACCCAGGGTGTCATCATCTGCTTTTTTCTCTCTTAGTGGGTAAGTTACTGGAACATTTTAAAAAAATGATTATTTATGGTGAAAACTTGGAAATGCGATCGCGCCTGAGTTTTCAAGTTCACTCCTACGGCCGTGCTGCAAAGTACCAGGCTGTAGCCTCCCTTGGAGGAGGCCCTCCTCAGACACGTCGCCGCTCCGGCTACCAGCTCGCATAGAATCCCAGCGTCAGACTGACACAGATTTTGAAACCTAACCTCAGAGATGTTCCTAACCTCCTTTTAAGTTTCTAAAGATATGTTTACCAAATGTCAGTGAGGGAATGATGCTTCTCAGAACTTAATGGCAAAGAGTGACAGGACGGAGACTAATCCTGACGGAGGCGTGGATGCCGCCACTCTGCACCAGATAGGAGGGAAGAGTTCAAAACAGGTCCTTTGAGGAACTTGATAATTACTGTTTTCAGCAAAATGTAACTTTAAACCAGAGGACAGCAGACTTTCTGGACAAGTCCAGATACTGAATCTTTCCGGTTTTATGAGTTTCATGGTCTCTCTCACAGCTACCTAGCTCTTGAATTTTACCCTGAGAGAGCAGCCATTGGCAACACACACACACAGACACACACAGAGACACACACAGACACACACAGAGACACATACAGACACACAGACACACAGTCACACATAGACACACATATACACAGTCACACACACACATACACAGAGACACACAATAGACACATACATAGACACACACACAGACACACAGTCACACACACACATAGTATGATCTCTTTTTAAAGAGGTGGCTCATTTCATAGTTTGCTGGAATCTGCTTCAACCTAGACTTATTTTTCTATAGTAGAATTGAACTCTTTCAAAGATAAGTTTCCTCTTCTATATTTTTAAAAAGTTAATCCTTTTGCCTTCTTTATGTCTCAGACATGACTTCGTGACTCTCTGCCCTTTTTCTTTGTTTTTAAGAGATAAAATGTTGAGTTGGGCTGAAACAGGAAACCTTATCCCGAGGTTGCCATCGGAGAGAGGTCTAGTCATCTTTTTGGCTTCGGCGTGCTTCATTTTGTCTTATTTTGTCTCATGTGGTTCATCTGGCTTGAGCTCAACCTTAGGAACAGGGTTGAGACTTGGAGCTGTGCTCACATTGGAACTGGACCAGCAATGTAGAGAGGCCGATGCTGGTGTTTGTGATAATGTAAAACAAAATGTGTGCTTGGTGCACAAACCAGGAAGGCATGGGGAGTAAATCCTGCTTTCATTGCGCTAGAGGAAAAGTGTAGGAACCTTTTAAAACCATAACCTGTATCTAACAAAAGACAGTTAAGGCTTCTCAGAAAAGTGATGTGTTAACAGTCAGGTCCTGTAGGAGGTAATTACAGATGATGCTCACCGATAGCTACTTGCCAATGTTTAATCCTTGGCTGGTAACAGTCCAGGTTTGAACAATGATGCTGAGTGAGTAAACCTGACCATGAAGATCAAAGAAAAGAGATCCCAAGGGCATAATTCTCTCTCTCTCTCTTCTCTCCCCTCTCTCTCTCTGTCTCTCTCTCTCTCTCTTTTCTCTTTCTCCCTGTGTGTGTGCATGTTTTATTCTTGTGTTCCAAGTGTGTATGAGCCCATGCTTGCCCACATGGACATGTGGAAGCCAGAGACTGATGGGTGTCTTCTCAATTTACTTTCTACCTTGCTATTATTATTACTTTTTAATTTTGAAAAAAAAAAAGGCTTCAGTTTTAGTTTAAGTTCATGTGTATGTGTGTGGGTGTGCCTTGTAGACATCAGAAGATGGTGTCGGGTATCTTGAAGCTGGGATTGTAGGAGATTGTGAGTCTTCGTGAGTGCTGGGAATTAAGCTCAGGTCCTTGGCTAGAGCAGAGGGAAATCTCGACTGTGGTGCTGTCTCCTCCACTCTCCTATCTTTTTTTTTGAGGCAGGGTTTCTCATTTAATCCGATACTCACCTTCAAGTTGATTGGCTGTCCATCAAGCCTTCAGGATCCGCCCACTTCTGCCCCTCCTACGGGAACATACAGCCAATGTCAAGCTTCCAATGTGATTCGCATGCTGTGAAACAGACACTTTAACCCGCTGACCCTGTTTAGCGTTATATAAAGATATTGAGAGAGGCTGACTTGCTAGGTTCTTTCCAGCCCATCTAGGTGACGTCAGACTCTGGGAAGAATGAAGCAGCTCTTCTTCAGGATTACCCTATTTCCCAAATAAGCTTCACTTGATGGATTTTGGCCTTCCTTGGATTCTAAACTTACCTACCTGCCAGATATTGTAGGGTGAAGCCGAGGCTGGGGAAGGGGACCGTTCTCACTAATACCTTCAAACTTCAAACGGGAGTTGAATTTACACAGATAGACCTATGAATTACATATGTTATTTACACTTGAACTATAATACCCAAATATAAAAATACTATAAAAATGGGCCTAAGTCTGTGATTGGCACTCAGGTCTTGACTAAGGATCATTGGAATCCCTTCTTTGTGGAAAATAAAGATGCTCTGAAGCTGGACCTAAGCTTTGTTTTCAATTTCCTTGCTAGCTTAGAAGCCTTCCTGTGTGGCTTGGGCTGCAGAAAGAGAAGCAAGTGGAGAAAGTTGCCTTATGGGACAGCTTCGGAGAATGTGGTTGCTGAGATAGAGGTAGGCTTTATGTAGGGGAATTTCCATAGAATGTACTGGAAAAAGGAACTTAAGTGGGAAACGCACACAGGGTCCTTGGAAACTGTCCTGTCTGTGGAAAGCTTGTTTGAAGTCCAGCACAGAACAAGAGAGTTCTCTTGAGAATTTGCTCAAGGTGTTGGGATAAGGTACTTGTTTAATTATTGGTTGAAAAGTGATGGAAAGAGGAAAACACACCCTCTAGCTGACACAAAATGGGCTTTTTTGGTGTGTGTATGCTTCGTAGAAGTCTTCTGAGAAACACTCCCCATTTCCATCCGTGTTTGGAAAACCTTGGAAGTCTATTTCACTGCATACCCAGATTTCTTTCAGAGGGGGCATACTGCTGTCGGGCTGGGTGTCCACTGACCACATGTAGCCATTGAGTGCTTAAAATGTATCAGTTATAACTGAGAAAATGAGTTCTTTACTTCCCAGAATTTTGCATAGAACTTTCCCATTATCATAGAGAGTTCTAGTTAAACAGCTCTGGAGGGTGACTGCTTGCTCATTTCTCTCTCTCTCTCTCTCTCTCTCTCTCTCTCTCTCTCTCTCTCTCCTCCCTCCCTTTCTCTCTCTTTCTCTCTTCCTCTTCCTTCCTTCCCTTCCTTCCTTCCTTCCTTCTTCCTTCCTTCCTTCCTTCCTTCCTTCCTTCCTTCCTTCCTTCCTTCCTTCCTTTCTTCTGTCCTTTCTTCTCTTTCTTCTTCCTTACTTCTTCGTCCTTTCTTTTTTCCTTCTTCACCTTCATTCCTCCCTCTGCCTCTGTCTGTCTGTCTGTCTTAAGACAGGGTCTCATTACATAGACTTTGCTGACTTGGACCTTGCTACACAGAATTGGCTGGGCTCAGGCTTATAGAGATCCACCAAGTCCACCTCTTGGCTGCTGAGAATGCATTCCTTTAGGTAGGACTCGTTCTTTTTTTACCCATAGCATTTTATACTTGGTTTCTTCTAATGTAATTAAACAGAAATACAGCAATTTCCAGAAACACTTCTTTAATGGGTTGTACTTGAAATGCCTCTTTCTAGTCCTTAGTATAGAAAGAACAGGGCTAACTCTACATTGTCCATGGGGCAGAGAGAAAAACTCATGTTATTTCTTCAGTCTGAGAGGGAGAGTGCACTAGTTTAGCAATAAAAAGTTCAGAGGGAGGAAACTTTTTGGATCATCAACTGGCATCAGAGACAAACATTCCTGCACACTCACGCCGCTCTCAATAAGTTCCTCCAAAGAGCACCTGCGCACAGCCTACCCAGTCTTTAACCATATTAACCCATTAAGAATAGATGAGAGAAAAGGAGTTATATATTTTTCATCATGTAGGTATATTTCAGGGTTTTCTAATAATGTCCAAAATAGCATATATATATATATGGAACATTTACTAAACGCAAAATGGCCTAGGGAGTTAACATTGGAGGGGCATGTGGTCCCCAAGAAGCACCCATGCTATAACTGGCCTTCATGACATGGGCACATCTGAACATAAACATTCATATATTGCTATGAGGGTAAAAAATATCACAACAGCAGAAACACTGTGATCTGGGCTGTCTCTGTTTAATTTCCTAGAACATGAGTCCTATGGTTTGGGGGACAACGTTTTTGGGCAGTGAACAGCATAAGTAGCTGGAAGGGTAAAGACCCCACACCCAGGCCTCTCCATAAGCCTGTGTACTAGAGATTTGCAGGAACGTTCCTGAAAGGCACACTCAGATGTGAGAGGCAGACGAATTAAGTTTCCCAATGGGTATTCACACTTGCAGACACTTAACTTGATGGAGTGGGCAAGAAAGTCGGAGGGACGCATGCACATGAACACCCCATTCCCTTCCGTTCCCTTTATCTTGTTTCATCCTTACATTGTTAGAACATCAGCCCTCTGCAGCATCACACCCTACTCATGAGATTGCTGACACCTTCTCCAAATTGTAGTGATTAACACATTTAATAGACTCCAGCTGTCTTTTGGGGAGACCTGGCAACAGACTTAACTGAAAGAAAGTCATTTTAAAAAAAGGAAAGGAAGGAAGGAAGAAAGAAATACTATTTTATGGCCTAATGTGGAAATAAGACAGGACCACCAGCTAAGCTAATAAATAGTTTTGAAAAAAGAAAAAGGAAAGAAAAAAAAAAAAGAAAAAAGAAAAGAAAAAGAAAGTCGATTATGTTCATGTCTACTTCAATGCAATGTACATAAATGAAAGGTGGCAAAGGATAACCCTTAAACAGGTCCCACATTTGCCAACAAACTATTGGTGTTACGAGCATTCCACCCAGGGCAATGATCTGAATGCTGTCTAAAGGAGCTAAGGGAAAATGCTCAGGTCAACCAGCAAGGCCACTGACAAAGGACACCATGGAAGGCATTTTCTGGGACTGTCTCTACCCTGCTCTTTGCTTTGTTGGTCCCTGAAGAGGGTCCCTCACCCTTCTGGGATCCTCAGTGTCTCTCACTGGCTGGACTTTGCTCACTAAAGGAAGCCTCAGTGAGTTCTGGCAGACATGGGCTTGCAAAACTATGTACAACTCAGTAAAACTGGTCACGACATGAGACATGAGAGCAACGGAGTGCTATGTGCAGAAAGGCATGCATCTGCAAGGTACAGATAACCCTGAAAGGCAGTACATATCCCCTACAGCTTCAGTCTGTGTTTAGTATGGGTTTCCAAGGGGGCTGGGAAACACACAGTGGCACATCTTTCTTTTTTATGTTTTTAAATTTTTTGTGAAGTAATTAATATATGGAAAGAAATACAAGCAGACCATTATTTCCACATCTCAATATATATAATATATTTAATAATATATAATAATAAAAATATAAGTATACATTTTACATATACATATAATATACATATAACACTCATACACACACACACACACACACACATACACACATCTATGAAGGTAGGTAGTTTTGAAATCTTGCTTTCTGGGGCTCTGCCCTCAAAACCCCAAAAACCTTTAATGGTAAATACGGGGACTTTTTTCTCTTTTATTAACTATTTTGTACCGAAATGATTGTCTCTCTTTACTTCTTAGTTATGAAAAGATGGTTTGTTTATAAAATCAGCCCCACAGTTTTACATAAGGAAGACTTTCTAAGTCATTAGACTTAGAAGTCAAATACTGATACATTCATGAATGCCAGAATATTAATAAGTAGAAATAAACATGTCAGTTTTAAAAATGTGTTTGTGTATTCTTGCCTATACATGTGTGTTGTAGGCCAAAGATCAATGCTGATGTCTTTCTCAGTTGTTCTTTACTTATTTATGCAATTTTAAAAATAAATTTTAAAAATTATTTTTTAAAGCCAGGGTTGCTTAGTCAGTGTGCCCTTGCTAGCAAGAGACTCCCTGAGCAAGGCAGCTCTTACAGAGGAAGGTATTTAATCAAAGGCTTGTTTATAGGGTTAATAGCTTAGTTTATTATCCCCATGCCAAGGATCGTGGAGACATCCTTGCAGACAGACATGGCATTAGAGAAGTAGCTGGGCTTTCTATATCCTGATCACAGGCAGCAGGGAAAACGACACTGGGTCAGCATGAGCTGTGGAACCTCAAGGTCCACCCATCGCACATACTTCCTCTAACAAGGCAGCCCCTGTTCCAGGAAGGCCACACCTTTTGACTCTCCTTAGTTCACCAGCTGGGGACCAAGGATGGAAACCTGAGCCTATGGGGGCCATTCTCACTGAACAGTCTCGCTCATAACCCAGAACTCACCCAGTGGCTAGACTGGCTGACTGACCTGGTTGACTGACCTGACACAGGGATTTCCTTGCTTCTGCACCTGCCCCCCCCTCCCCCTAGTGCTGGTGCAGCAAGATTTATACAGGAACACTGGGGATTTGAACTCAGATCCTTATACTTGCAAAACAAGTGCTTTATCAACTGAGCCTTCTCCTCAGTCCAGGAAACTTGGCATCTTTGAGTTTCCCACTGGGACTTGTATAGCTTTTACTCTTGCCTCATTTTAATCTGGGATTGTCTGCTTTTGTCTTTAAAATGAGGAGATCTACTGTGATGTGAGCAGGTTAAGTCAGGTTGTCTGCTGTAGGAAAATTTGATAACATCCCAGAATAATCTTTACCCTGCATTCACTGGCCTTGACTATGGTAGTCCCCCCGTGGCTTGTGCTTATGCTATAATATGTGGTCTGAGGGATCTATCTGCAGATCTAGTTAACTTTCTAAATCAGTCCAGAAATGACTAAACTAAGATAGGGAAATGTTCCAGCTGGGCTTTACTTGATCACATGGTCCATTTTAATCTAGAAGGTCAAGAGGTCAGAGGTGGAGGCAGTTGAAGATCTGAAGGAGTTGGCTATTCTACCTGGCTTGGAGAGAGATGGGGTTTTGTGGTAAGGAATTTGAGTATCCTCTGTTGGCTGAGAAGAGCCTCTGGATCATAATTCCATAGGAAATAGATACTTTGACCCTGCAACCTTGCAAAGAAAACCATTGGACACAGTTTTTTACTCCTTCCAGGCTTCAGATGCAAACTGACACCTTGACACCTTGACTTGAGCCTAGTCGCTATCACTTGGCCCTAGTGATAAAAACCGAGATGCCAGTCACACTGGGATAGACTTGTGACTTAGGGAACTGTGTGGGAGAAATGAGTCAGTCCTACGTTAAGGTGTCTAGTTCACAGTGGTTCATCCACAGCATGAGACAACTTACAGCTTCTGAAGAGCTCACTCCTTTCTCTGGTTTGGAATCTGTACACTGTCATGAGCTCACACCCAGATCAGCCTGCTGGGGAGAGAGCCTTCCTTGAGCAGAGCTGAGGAAATCCTGGTCACAATGGCCCAGTCTCCAGAAGCCAGGCCTCCTAACCAAAACTGCTTGATGTGCAGCAGTATCTAACGGACAGAGTTTATCTTTCTGATCAGTCACCTCACTTCAGGAGTCTTTATGTGATGCTGAACACATGCACTGTTTGTTCCTTGTAGAAAGCTGAACAGGACCATTTCTAGGACATGGAGCTGTTCTCTGCCTCCGGATAAAACCCCATTTCCACGAGACACTCACGTTCCACGGCGCTTCTGCTCCTATACAGTTTTTTCTCTCTGCTGTTGCCGTTACCCACGGTCAGCTGCTTCCAAAAATAATACTTTAAAATTCCACAAACCATCAATAACTTTTAAATTGTGTGCTGTCTGTGTAGCACTTTGAAGTCTCACGCTGTCCTTCTTTGTCCTATCAGGACTGGGTATCATATTTTTGTCCAGTGAACCCAACATTAACTATGCCACCTTGCCAGTTCGTACGTGTCAGTGTTATCAGATTGTCTGTGATACCACAGTGATTGTACTCTGCTCATCCTGATTTCACTTAATTAATAGTGGATCCAAAGCATGAGAGTAATGCTGCGGAAAACTTGTATATGCCAAAGAGAAGTCCAGGGCTCCCTATCATTAAGTCAAAAGATGTACGTTTTTTTTTTGACTAAATAAGGAAAGAGGAAAACTTATATGCGAAGGTTGTTAAAATTTATGATATTATTGTAATTTCGTATAATGCCTAATTTACAAATTAATCTTTATCATGGGTGTATATGTATATAAGCAAAAAAACCCCTTCCATAGTATTTATAGAGTTCAGCAATATCTATGTTCTCGGGTGTCCACCGGGGATCTTGGAAGCTATTCTCCAAGAATAGAGAGATATGTCATAGCATTGTGTGGCTGTGGCTGTGGCATGGCTGTGGTCAGGAATCCTATACAGGAATTCCACATGGAATTCCTCGCTGCTTCTGCAGTTGAAGCGGCAACCCAATCACAACACTTTATGATGAGGATCTTGGGGTGAATTCTAACCCAACTTTTTTTCTTGTTGCCCTTGTAAAATACAGCTGCAAATTTTAAATATGTGAAAAATAAATAAGTGGTCTTGTCAAGCTTCTGATTATGGTCACCAGCAGACATGCTGTGGTGAATGACAGAAGTAAAAACTGCAGATGAAAACATCTTCATGCTGATCTTATGTTGTCATTGTTTGAGGACATATTTCTAAATATATGCAATGGGTCCCCACACGTGAGTCTGAATGATCTTCAATGAACTTGGGAGGCTCTTTCACCATCTTGGGTCTCTTCCTTAGGCAGCTACAACCTATTCTGTGTTCTGAAATGAGCAGAGAGTCTATGAAACAGAGCCAAGTGTGCATGCTCAACTGCACCTTGAATGATGCCTCAGGCAAATATGAGGGACCTTGGCTTTGCAAATTCCAGGTTCTGTATATGTAGAATATTTAATGTTAATATCTTTGTCACCCTACAAGTAACTCTATACTCTCAGCATGTAAGTATCTAATTTTATTCGTCTCGGATCCTTAGTATATATCATAGAGTCAGACACAAAACCAACACTCAAATTTAGAATGAAATAAATATGACAGTGCCCCATGCCCATACAAAAGAATCTCTTTCTTTCTTTCTTTCTTTCTTTCTTTCTTTCTTTCTTTCTTTCTTTCTTTCTTTCTTTCTTTCTTTCTTTCTTTTTCTTTTTTTTTTGAGACAGGGTTTCTCTGTGTAGCCCTGGCTGTCCTGGAACTCACTCTGTAGATACAGCTGGCCTTGAACTTCGAAATCTACCTGCCTCTGCCTCTCAAGTGCTGGGATTAAAGGCGTGTGCCACCACTGCCCCGCTTTCTTATTTCTTAATGATGAGGGTAGACACAAAGAGACAAAGGTTCCATGGGTCATGGTTATGTACAGTAGGTAGGGTTAGAAGTATCTACTGTACAGACCCTGGACCCCACAGGCAGTAGGGAGGTAGGTCCCACCATCTTCAATTTAGCCTTTGTCAAAGGGTAAAAGGACAGAGAGCCTGTACACTTGGTAAAAGCAGCGATGTGCTTCCAAGTGCAAAGCAGTACTGGTTCCTTCTGTTAGGATTTTAGGAAAGACACGTCCACCCAGTCACCTGAATAAACCTCAGCTGGATTTCACTACCTCTTTATGGGCCACAAGCTCTTGACAATTCCTGGCAGAGTGAGTCCGTAGCTTCCCTGAGCAGCTGGAGGTTGGCTCCACTGCTGATGGACCGTTTCTAAGCCAGGTGTGGATTTTATATTGATTTTCATCAGTCTCATAAAACCTCAGGTTTAAGAGGTATTTAAGGACATGGAAGGCACAATGGAGCATCATTCCTGACATGGGATATCTGTGCTGGCAATGATGGGTGTCTTTGCCACGTGCTTGGGACGGTATAATTATAATACAGAATATGGTGCCTTTTCGGGAATCAAGAATCTATTTACAGATCTGCTACCATCACATAGTTTCTGAGTGACCTCAGGTTGCTTAATTTCTCTCAGCTTCAATGTTTACAGAAATGAGACCTCATGCTCTCAATAGGGATTTCTGTAAGGGATCTCTCATTTCTTATTAATGATATTTCTTTCAGTTTGGAGGGATCTCTCTCTTCCTTTGTTACTTTAAGGCCTCTGACATATCTAGCATCCAGGGCACACTTACCTATCTGGTGAGTAGAAGAAGCATGTGTATGAATGTAACCCAGCCTCTGTGCCTTCCACCAGGAACAATGTTCGTTTTATTTATTTGAAGTTCCATGGATATATAAGATAGGTTTCATTTGCAGTCCCCACCAAACCTTGCCATCCTTCCCACCCCTCACTATACTGAAACTTCTCTTTTCTTCCTAACAAGTCTCAACCTGGGAAGCTTCCTATGGGGATTTTTTTTTTTCCTGTGGGAATGGGCAGGGAAGGCCCACCTCTTTCTTCAGAACTCTCTCCCTGTCTGTTGTAGTGACTTAGTTCCAAGGGAAATTCACACTCTTCCAAGGTTTGACTGACTTGTCTTTTGCTCCTGTTAGAACACAATGAAAGCCACAGCCAGTTTGGGCATCATAGTGAGAGACTACACTACCCCTCCCCCTGTTTCTTTCTTTCTTTTTTTTTCTTTAACTTATTATTGGTTCTTTATGATTTTCACATCCTGCACCCCAATCCTACTCGTTTCCCATCCCTTCATATCTGATCTCTACCCTTGCAACCTCCGCCCCAAAAGATAACAAAAAATAAAAAGAAAAAATAAGAAAAAAACAAAAACAAAACAAAACAACAACAACAACAACAAAACCCATCTGGCAACCATGGAAGCTGCTGTGTTGTGTCACAGTGTGTCACACAGCATACTCTTGTGCCCAAACAGATTTCCTAGCAAATGTTCATTGCAATGAGTCATTGATCTGGTTCGGGAGGCCTCTGGCTTCTGCTACACTACACTATCAATACAGGATCCTCACCAGGACTCCTGTCCATTATCCCGTTGTTGCCCTGTGTCATGGAGATCCTGCAGCTTTGGATCTGCAGGATCAGCCCTATCATGTGCTCCAGCAGTTCACAGATGGGGTAGATGTTGGATTGGGCCAACTCAGAGCCCTGAATCTGGGTTTGGGTAGAAGCTGAGTTGTTTAGCCCAGGCAAGGGGAAAGGACAGATCTCTGTCTGAGGCAGCTGGCAAAGGGGACTGGCTCTCCTATCCTGGCACTTTTGGGGCTAACTCTCCTGAATCCACACCACCAAGACCAGATCTCTTGTGCTGTCCAGGTGAGATGCAGGGGCTGCCCTCCAGAGTGCTCTACCCAGTGAGGGGCAGGACCTGCTCTGTGCAGCCCTTGGATATTAACATGGCCCCAGACAGCAGCTTAGAGACATCCACATAGCCTTTGGTGATATGATAGGCCATGGACATTGACACAGACCCCAACTGATGCAAAGCCATGGAACCAGACATGGCCCTTGGCAGCTGCCCTGGCTGGAACATCATCATGGCCTCAGGTAGCAGTACCGGTTTCTCATAACAGGCTATTTCTTACCACCCTCCCTTCTCTACATCTGCCTCTCTTTCCAGTGCACAAACCATTTGGCTTCTCTTTCTCTCCCATCTCTCCACCACATACTTTCCCATCACAGTGTCAGACAGGCCTCTGAGTGTCTTCTGCCTGACACACTATGTGGTAGCCGGCTGACCTCTCAAGACTCCATTTCTTCAATAAAATGAATTCATGGCTATTAATCCACTGAGGGTTTTTGCTGTTACATAGAAATTGGCTAACTCATGTCTTTGGGTAGATTTGGCTAGTATTTATATTCAGCTGTAGCCCCATGTTACTCAGATGTAAGTACCTTCTCTGGCTTGGACTAAGCAAAACGATGACATTTTGCCCTCTACTTTGCTTCCTATGGATTTATTGATTAGAAGTCCCAGCAATGGTGTTATTTACTATTCTTTGTGGTATTACTTACTATTCCAAGAAGTCTCTCCTGAGATTTTGGTTCCCTTGAAGAGTTACTGTGGCGATCACTTCAAGCTAGGGAGTCAGGGTAAGCGTTGATTATGCCATGGCTTTCTTAGTCCCTCCGCTACTAGTTAACGTGCATGTGCATACTTTCTCAGCACTGCCCTAGAGCTTGGGCCGTGTGCTCTGTGCTCTGAAGCCCCTTTACCTTCAAGACAGATTCATAAACTTTCAAAGCTACTGATAAAGAGTTGTCATTTTCTCCTCTCAGGATTTCCCCAGTGATAGCTACAACCTTTGCAAGGAAGCTTCAAGTTCATATGCAGTCAGTGTATAAGAATTGTGTGTGTGTGTGTATACTTTGAGGTTACTTCCAGAGAAAAATTCTCCCTGATCAGAGTCACTTTAGCAAGAAGCAAAGAGACTTAGCAATATTCTTGAATGCTTCCAGACCCCACAGAAGACATCAGTGAAAAGACATGCATTTAGACATTACTGTGTTTCATTTCAGTGGAAACAAACCGTGCACACTTGGTTCTAAGGCTTGACTCTGCCCGGATGTCTTTCAAGCATGGTCCAGGGATGGCCACTGAATGAATGACCTCTCTTGTGGGGTGGCCTCTCTCTGGGATTTTTTTTTGACATGGAATAGAGGGGATTAGCAGGATTGTGACCTGGCAGCTTGAGAAAATTGAAATATATTATCTCCCTGCTTGCTTCTATTTTATATTCTTCCCCCCCAAAAAGAGTATTTAGAGCAGAAAAATGGCATTTGGATTTTATAAAGCACAACAGATCAAGTCCTTCTTGTGGTTTCACCCTGGAGCCTGGCATGGAGAGTCGCTCTAACAGATATTTTTCAAAAATCATTAGGCTCACCAGAATTTAAGCTGGCTCACGACATTTGGATGGGATCCATTGTTTCAAAACTAATGCTTTCTACCCCCAGTGGTCTCTGGCCCTCTATCCTGCATTCTACATCATGGATTTAGGAAAACACAAGTATTTGTCCACTGAAGACATACTTAGAGTTCTATGTTCACAGATTTCTGGGTAAGCACAGCCTCTTGAATAGATATCGGAAGCACAGTCAATGCATAGCTACAGTTTAGGGAGGCTCTGGGATATTTATAATATCTGATTTTTGCTATCCCCTCTTTATGAACTTTGTTGGTCCTTTCTTCACAATATATTATTTTCACATGTGTCCTAGATAACGTCTAGGTAAATAGTTAAAATGATAATTATTAAAACCAGATTTATTTAGACTTTTACATCTTTTTTTAAATTTGATTTTATTTTTTAAGACAGGGTTTCTCTGTAGCCCTGGTTGTCCTTGAACTCACTATGTAAATCAGGAAAGCTTTGAACCCAGAGATCTGCCTTCCAAGTCGTGGGATTTAAAGGCATGTGTTTCCTAGCTCCTGGCAACTTTTATAAGTTTAATGTTTGCTGATTGTGGAGTACGTTTGCATAGTTAATTAATAAAGGCTTTGTTGTTTCACTAGGGTGCATATTAGTTTCTTACTGTTGCTGTAACAAATTGTCACACATATAAATGTAGCACAGATTTATTATTGCCTCATTCTGGAGGTCAGGGCTCTGAGATGGTCTCACTGGCCATAAGGACAGTGTCCACAGAGTCTCTTCTGGAGTGCACAAAGGAGGAATTTTCCTTCAATTCCTTTGGGCTTAGGGTACAGAGTGAAGTGGGAATGGAAGGGCTCTTTGGAAAATTGGATGGTGTTTTGCTGGGGCAAACACATGAAGGAATGTTTTGTTAAAATGGACACAGATGTAAAAGACTAAGGCAGACTTGTGAAGAAACATTTCACTGAAGCAGACACAGGAGAGAGGATGTTCTGCTAAAGCAAGCATATGAAAGGACACGTGAGCCAGGCGGTGGTGGCACACGCCTTTAATTCCAGCACTTGGGAGGCAGAGGCAGGTGGATTTCTGAGTTCGAGGCCAGCATGGTCTACAGAGTGAGTTCCAGGACAGCCCGGGCTGCACAGAGAAACCCTGTCTCGAAAAAAAAAAAACCAAAAAAAAAAAAAAAAAAAAAAAAAAAAAAAAAAAAGAAAGGACACGTGAAGAAGGTTTCTTTGCTAACAACATGCATGTATTAGTCTGCCTTACATTGTGTAGTTCAGCTACATTTGTTAGGACTTCATAGAGAGAAACGCACCAAAAATCTTCTGATGATGTCTTGCAGTTTCTTGTCAACTCCGAGGACTTGATCTGATTGGATGTTTGTGCTAAGTAAGACAAGACCCTTGCTGAAGCAAAACCTGTGCTAAGGCAAGGCACATGGAGGACACCTGATGTTTGGAGGATATAAATAGGACTCGACAAAATGATGGAGAGAGAGCTTGGCTTGCTGGCACAAGTAGCTATGCAACTCTTATGGGTCTTGTGTCTTTGCCGATCTTTGTGTCCTTGAGAGAGGCCTAGCCAAGAACTTCTCCACGTGTTCCTGCTGGTCCCTCCTGCTGACTTGAGCCTAGGCTGAGGCCTGGCTGTCTCTGATAGGTCATGTCACTGCTGTTGCTAACCTGACTCTACTGAGCTACACTGCTGGTGTATCCATGAAGTGTTTGTGAGTAGATGGAGCTGTTACTGCCTGCTAACTGGGAACTGAACTGCCGATTTCCAGACATCACAGATGGGAGTTGCTCCAAAGAACCTTTCTAAACAGGTCTACTTCCCTCGTATCTTTTCTTTCCCACTACCTCTGGTGGGTGGTGGGCTACAAGGGAGGTTAAAGCATTTAAGAACCATCATTAAAATAGGATTTCAAAAAAATTAAAGTTACAGTTGAATCACTCCAGTCTCTGAAAACCCAGGAGCTTCTCATCTATTTTAAGATTGAAACAAATTTCATCTGCAAAGCCCATCTGCCATCAAACTTGCTGTTTACAAATTCTAGAGTTCATAACTGTGAGGTGTTTTTGTGAGGAAGAGTCTCGTTATTCTCCTCGACATGGCTGTTTTCAGAACAATTCCCACGTCTACACAATTCCGTGGGCTATCAGGGATTATCCAGCAGTCACCGCTAAAGGGTTAGTTGGTCCCTAATTTGGGTGTAAACTCATTTCCCAATCTTGAAACAATGCAGCAAGCTTTCGCCCTCTTCCACAGCCACAACAAGGGCTTGCCCTCATGCCCTACTTTCCTTACCAAGACAGTCTCTGTCCCCTCAGACTGCAAACCAATATGATCCTGTTCTCTTCTAGTTGCCTCTGTCACAAGTTGCCATGGAAATAGCAATGAATATTATACGGGCTGGTTTTGTGTGTCAACTTGACGCAAGCTGGAGTTATCACAGAGAAAGGAGCCTCTCTTGAGGAAATGCTTCCATGAGATCCAGCTATAAGGCATTTTCTCAATTAGTGATCAAGGATGGGAGGGCCCATTGTGGGTGGTGCCATCCCTGGGCTGGTAGTCCTGGGTTTTATAAGAAAGCAAGCTGCACAAGCCATGGGGAGCAAGCCAGTAAGTAACATCCTTCCGTGGCCTCTGCATCAGCTCCTGCTTTCTGACCTGCTTGAGTTCCAGTCCTGATTTCCTTTGGTGATTGACAGCAATGTGGAAGTGTAAGCTGAATAAACCCTTTTCCTCCCCAACTTGCTTCTTGGTCATGATGTTTGTGCAGGGATACACACCCTGACTAAGACAAATACACTGAGGCTATTGAGAAGAATTGCTTCAGAGGCCTGGAGTGGGGACTCTCCTCTGATAGTAACTGGACTTAGAGGATGAGAAACCAGTGAGAGCTATCATGATCTCTGCCTCGTCTTTTGTTTGCAATCACTGGGAACCTATTGAGTTTATATGGGAGAAGGCAGTAGAGACAGTTATGCCACTCAAAGAGCTCAGATTTCATCTGTGTGGTTCTGCCCATACCCCTCTGGGTTGGAAACCAGCCATGCAGCCTGTCTGTCTTCCATCCCCACTTCCCCCTTTGCCTTGTTTGTAGTTTTTGATGTTACCTCTCAATAAACTACTGCATGGAAGTTCTACCTTAGGATCTGCATCTAAACTGAGATGTATGCCAAAAAGTGTTATAAAGTACAATTAATTCCAATTCAACAGAGTCTGTGTGTATTAGAAGCTGGCTTTAGGAATAGCCAGGTGATTGATTATTCAATAGAGAATAACCAAAAATCTCAACTGGCTTTCTCTAATGAGTGCACATAAAGAAATCTGAAAAAAAAAAAAACTTGAAGAAATTAATCTTAAACAGCAATATGTGTGACAAAGAAGTAGATCTGTAGAAAGCCAGGACATTAATGCAGATCAGAGAGACATAATAAACTGAAATATTTAGGGCAATTCTTCTGGAATAACTGTAATTTTTCACAAAACATTTTTTCCTTCTTATGAGAGTTTTTGCCACTCTCTTGTTACAACCAGGAACTATAAAAGGACTCAAGTACAGTGTCTGCTTTTTTTTTTAAAGTTAATCTTTATTTGTAATGGCAAATAAGACTCATGTTCTATTTTAGAGTTAATAGGAAGTGAACAAGCTTTCCTCCTCGACTTCCATTAAAATATTTGTGTCTAGTAATGTGATTATGTATAAGTCAACTTAGGGTTTGAATGTTACCATTCTTATTCATCTGTATGGTTATAAAATGTCTAATTTGTGTATTACATTTTGCTTCAATGGACTAAATCTTATAAACAAAGCTTTAATTTGTAGAGAATTGTGTAAGGCAGAGGCTCTGGTAGGTTAAAAGTTATCTAGCCATGAACTTTGAACAGAGTTTTGTTTATAACCAGAACTGGAGAAAACCAAAATGAGAGAAAATTAATAAGTATATTAATAGCTTCCAGAAGATATTAATATACAGAGCCAGAGGAATTGGACACGAGGGTGAGTATCTGGTCCCTTTTGGATGGTTCCTTGACATACATGGTCATCAGCAAGCGTGTCCTCATCTTTTATCCTCTAAGAACAAAGGCGACCTTTTATCCCTGCCATCTTCAGTGGGACACTGGTACCAGTTAGTCTGCTCTATGATGTTCAGCATCTTTGAATAAATTCTTCCCTAACCACCAAGTTGCAGTGCTTTAATAAGTAGCAGGCTCAGAGCAGAACAAGAGACACTTGGAGAAAGGCAGGGATGCTCACATATGAGAAGGCTGCAAAGAAACTTAAGATCATATAAATCATCAGTTCTCATCCCGTGAGTTGCGACCCCTTTGAGGGTTGAATGATCCTTTCGAAGGATCACCAAAGATCATTGGAAAACACACATATTTGCATTACAACGTATTAAAGTAGCAAAATTATAGTTATAAGGTAGCAATGAAAATAATTTTATGGTTGGGGGTCAGCACAACATGAGGAGCTGCATTAAAGGGTGACAGCATTAGGAAGGTTGAGAGCCACTTAACACTAAATGTTCAAAATCATTTTGACTCTTCCTTGTGAGATCATGTCTCTTAGTACTTTCTGAGGCTATACCCATGAAGTCTCAACAATGTGACTGCCTAAATATGAGCCGAACAAGGACAACAGCAATAGTCATGCCAGAGTGGATGGGGGAAGGCCGGGAGGACTCCTCTGTACACAAAGAACTACTGGCAATCAAAGAATACTGAGGGTGGGGGAAAGTTCTCTCTCAGGAAGAGCACACTGATTGGTTATCCAGAGCCAAATGGTCAGTCCTGAAACCAAATATACAAGTAACAGTACATAGATTGAGCAGGTTGTGTTTTTACATTTGAGAATGTGTGTGTATGCCTCTGTGTGTGTGTCTGTGTGTGTGTGTGCGCATATGTAACAACAACTAATCAAAAAGAGGACATGAATTTGAAAAAGGTGATGCATATGGGAGCTCATGTTGGGAGGGAAGGGAAGGAGCAAACAATGTAATTATATTATAATCTCAAAATAAAAGGTAAACATAAATAATAAAACATAAAATCATTGCACATACATACAGTATGATATTAAAGGCCTTCTTAGAAACAGTGCTTCATGGCTAAGAGGGTGAACTCTTAAAGTTGCAGAGAATGGAGTTCAGCTCTGTTGCTAGAATTTTTGTCCTTCTCCTTTAGAAAAGGCTCCATTGGAGCTCTGCCATTGGTAGAGATCCCTGAAACAACAGGAGACAGACTAACTCAGGCGGGGCTTCTGACTCCAGATTAGTGACTCAGGGATGGCTGGGTGAGTTGCACATATGCAGTACACATAGACTAAATGTTATCAGATCACTATATTGGAGTCTGCCAGGTCTCCAGAGTCTTGGGAAATACAGAAACCTGGACATAAAGAGTTGAACTTGTCCTTCCTCTCCTGGATGCTGCACCTACTAGGGTCAGCACAAGAATGGAACCCGTGTCTCTGCACTGGTATACATGAAAATGGTTTTTACTCTTAAAATGCACACAGCTTGTTCAGAAAGTTTTCAGGAGAGTTTTAGAACAAATAAACCACTTTAAATAGGCTATTCAGGTGTTTTTCTTTGTAATTTTGTAGTTTTTTCATTCAGAAACTTTCTCCATCTTTTGTAAGATTTTTATTCTTGCTTTCTTGGGTCTTCATTGACTTAGGATTGCTTAGCACATCAGACAATCTGAGACCATAGCACACCATTTCGTATTTAAAAGATTTTCATTTTCATTGATAGGAAGCATCCTGGAATTTTATTTTTTACTTTAATTATTTTTGAAAAATTCATATGTGTATACAATATGTCTTGGTCAGATTACTTTCCCACTCCCTGCAACTTTTCCCAACACCCCCAACATATCTTCCACGTCTCTCAACTTCTTGTCTCTATTACTATCAATAGTTTTCATCCTTCCCTCTTCCTTCTTCTGTCCCTGACTTCTGTTTCTACTCCAGTTTTAGGTCTTCACCTTCAACCCCCTAAAATCTATGGGGACTCAGTTTTTGCCAGCTTTTGTGAAAGAACTTTTGGAAGCTAGGCTTTGCCATTTATAGACATGTCTATTTTTATATCTATTGAGCAAACTAAAGAAATAAGCTGCATTTTCTTTCTAGCAATGAGAAGAATTTTAATTTTGAGTGATCAAATGCATCAAATTTGCTTGTGGACATATACCCATGTGGTAGTTAAGAATCTGATCTACTTTGTGGATGAAATCTGGTGTGACTATAGGTAATTCATTTAACCTTTACTTGCCTCAGTTTTCTCAGCTGTAAAAATGGGAATAGGCTACAAGTCCATCTGGAATGTTTTTTTAGTGAGGATCAGTTCAGGTTAGTATATATAACACATGAGAAAATTGCAGGCTCAGAGTAAGTAGAATATAAGTGTTTGCTCTTACATAGCAGCTAAAATTATCAGTGTTCTCACTGTAGACTCTCACAAGCCTATGCTTTGATCTAGGCCAACATTCTCTAGTACAAAATAAGGCAAATTGCATGTCCCATTTAATCATTTCTAATAGTCACATTTCAAAGTGTAAAAAACTAAATTTTAATGATATACTTAACTTAGGTTACTATATAAAAATACTTTAGGATGCGGTCAATATAAAACTATTGACAAGCAATTTTAAACAATTATCATACTGTGTCAGGATGTGGGTATACATCATACTGACAGTTCATCTCAATTTGGGCTGATGATCTTTAAGGGCTCACTACTGTATCATCTGATGGATACTATACCTGGTGTTGCAGAGATAGACCATACAACATTAAGACTGACATTGTGAAAGAGCACCTCTTTTGCCTTTATAGTCTCTGTGGCATTGTTATCAGAATATTTAGTGGTATTAGTAACTATGATGGTGTGCATATGCTCAGTTCAGGGAGTGATACTGTTAAAAGGTGTGGCCTTGTTGGAGTAGCTGTGTCACAGTGGGGATGGGCTTAAATACGCTCAACCTAGCTGCCTGGAATCGAGTATTCTGCTAGCAGCCTTTAGACAAAGATGCAGAACTCTCATTTCCTCCTGCAGTCTGCCTGCTCGGTTCCCACCATGTTCCCACCTTGATGATAATGGACTGAGTCTCTGAACCTGTAAGCCAGCCCCTATTAAATGTTGTCCTTCTAAGAGTTGCCTTGGTCATGGTGTCTGTGCACAGCAGTAAAACACATAACTAATAGGACAGTAACCTTAGATCAGCATTGTGCTCAAGAAAGTGTGTTGCAGCATGCTAATAATGCCAGCACCCAGGAGCTTTAGGCAGGAGGATTTTAAAGTTAGAGGATAGCCTAGACTACATAGCAAAACCAAGCATGCGCACACACACACAGACACACACACACACACACACACACCCTCTGGGACTGTTTTCAAACTGGAGCTCACTTTAAGAAGCTCTTATTTTCTACATTCCCAACTGCTGTGTATCTTATTCCTCCAGGACCTTAGTGTGACTAAACTAGAGTCAGTTCTCATTATTCTCAGCAGTTACATAACTGTTATAGGTGCTAAATTAGTAACCATGAACCCATAGTTCCCCCTGGGGGAAATGTAAGATTAGATTTCTGTTAACCTCTAGCCACAATATGATACCAACATAATGTCATTTTATGCAGATTTCAGCGTATAGATATCTAAACGTAGGTCTGAACTCACAACCAACAGTACTGTAATTTATGGTCAAATGAAACTTTTTTAATACATAGGCTAAGACAACACTTCAGCACTACGCTTGGATCGTTTTACCCATGGAAATTATCAACAGGAAGCCCTCAGATATAAAACAGGACAGTAAATGGACTTGTAAAAGGACACTTGTTTGACAACATGAGAACAAAAAAGGAAGGCAGAATGTTGCCTCACTTGACCTCGGCTGGATCTGCTGCACTGTGCACGGGTATGAATGGCCGGGAAAGCAACCGCGAGCACCGACTCAGGAGTTGCAAATAAACGTCAGCGAAATAGGCGTATCTGTGAATAATGAGGATCAGCTGTACTGTTTACTTTCTTGACAACATTCTCATTTTCAGAAATGCCTTCAGTACACTTGGGTGGGCAGTTGTGAAACTATTTGGGTTCTTCGAGCCTCATTATGTTCAGCAGCCGAGAGATGCTGGCCCTGGGGAGTAGAACAAGCCATGTAGGATATCCTGAGCATTTTTCATGGGTAGGGTCAGCTATGAACAGCGAAATCCAGAGAAGGAGCAAGCTTCCCACTTGGGAAAATGCAAAAGCAAAGGATCTCAGAGAACACAGACTTTAAGTTCAAATGTACCCCCCCCCTTCAGTCTGGGTTTAAAAACAGGCAGTAGAGGAGCCTTAGACAAGTGGGGACATATCACGGAGAGCTAGCATCAGCCACAATGGACTGCTAAGGCTAGGATTCTGGGTGAATGTGATGAGGTACCCAGAGAAGCCTTTTCTTGCCAACTTGTATGGTAGATCCCAAGTACATTATTGTGAGATAGAGACACAGGATTTCAAGTGAAGACAATTGCTGGCTCACACCCCTGCTTACACAACTGGCTGCAAATTATGCAAGGAGTTTTGATATTTTTTCATCTAGTTATCACTAACCTCATCATTAATCAAGTTACTCAATTTCCAAACTCTGTGTGTCTTTCAGACCATTTCCTGTTTGAAATGAAGGAACGTAGTATATATATATATATATATAATAGTATATATTAATATATGAGATGCAAGTGGTCTTAGTTTGTGAAGAAAACTGGGACATATTTAAAATGTCCAGTGACTCTGTTATCATGTAAATGTACTCACTCCAGGGCTTTCCTTTGGAAACTTTGGACAAACATGGTACTTCCTTTTTTATAAACCAGGGATGGACTTGCTGTTCTTAAGGGAACCAGTCCCATTTCACTGCAAAAATTCTCTGAGTCAGGTTTGTTCTTTTCACTGGAGGGATTCTCTTGGTCCCCTTTCAGTGGAAAACAGCTTTTTCTAGGACTTATTTTATATATGATTGAGTCTTGCTTCAATCTCTTCCCACTCTACTCTGAAAGGTCCTGTACACAAGAAGAAATGTTTATATATTAAATTTAAAAATTGGCATTTAAGTTTACAACTTTCCTCCTGGCATTTTTAGATGGTTTTGGTTGTTTCTCACTCCCTGACTCCAATACCTAGTCATCTACATTCTCCTCCTGCCCTTTCCCTTCAATTTTCAAGAAAGTGTATAATAAATATTCTTATTAATGCTTTTAAGAGTTTCATATAATGCAATTGGCTTATTCACCCATACTTTCCCCCAACTCATCCTAGATCCACTCCCACTTCACCATCCCCCAACTTAGTGCTCCTCTGCTTAAAAGAATAACCCATCAAGTCCAATTTATGTAGCCCATATATACTCCTGGCACAGGGCCATTCATTGGAGTGAGGCTGGCCTACTAGAGGCTTGATGAAACTGACTCTTCCCCCGCTTCCATTAACTGTCAACTGATGTTCAATGAAGGGTGATGGCTCATGTGTTTCTTCTCTGTCCATGCCAGCATGTTGACTGTTTTGCTCTTGTGCAGGCATCCTCAGCTGCTGTGTTGCATGAGTGCAGGGGTCCAGTAATGCACAGAGGATGGTGCTTGGCTCCCTTCTGGACCTCTGGCTTTTGCAATCTTTCTACCCCCTCTGTCATGATGTTCCTTGAGCCTTGTGGTGGGAACTGTGCTATGGATGTCCCATTTGTGACCCAGACTACACTGAAACTCATCAGTCTCTGTCCCTTGACCACTAACCTCCACTCTCCTCTTAAATATACAAAATGCTTCATGAATTCATGCCATCTTTGAGAGAGAGGAGCATGCTAATCTTCCCTGTATCATTTTGACTTTGGTAGATGCACTACTGAAGCAAGCACTGTATTTATACTTTAAATAAAATTAATGAGCCCCCGTGAATACAGTTTTGTGTTTTATTCCAATTTTGTAAAAGTCAGTAGAGAACACAGAAAAAGAACAGAAAAAACTCATGGGATGCTATAACATGACCAACATGAGAAGACCAACCATGGCAGGAAGGTGCTAAGAGGTCAAGCAAATGAGTCTGGATAAGATGAAGCTTAGAAACAGTTGATCTCATAGAAATATAAAGGGGTTAATTACTACTACGAGGTAGGAGAGGGAACCAAAAGAAGATCATCAGTGGGTTCAAGGGAGTGTAGCAAAGAACAAATAATTTTATTTATTCTTCTCACATATAACACATCCCAATTGCAGTTTGCCTTTCCTTCACTCCTCCCAGCCTTCTCCCTCAGGTCCACTCTTCTTGTTGTTGTTGTTGTTGTTGCTGTCCTCCTCCTCCTCCTCCTCCTCCTCCTTCCTCCTCCTCCTCCCTTCTCTTCTTCTTCTTCTTCTTCTTTTTCAGAAAAGAACATGCCTCATAGGTATACCAACCCAACATGACATAATAAGTTACTAGACACAAATCAAGTTGGATGAAGCAATCCAGTAGCAGAAAAAGGGTCTCATGAACAGGCAAAAGAATCAGAGACAGCCAGCTCCCATGGTTAGAAGTGCCACAAGAACATCAAGTTACACAACCATAACATATATTCAATATTTAGATGAGTATTTTATTAAAAGCTACCAAGACAATGATAAATAAAAGTATTGGGAAAAAGGCTGTGTACTTAAGCTGACAAATCCTGCCCACCTTATGGTACACAACAGAATACAGACGTAACATTTATAAAGTTTTAATAGTATTAAGTAGGAATTAAGAGTGACTTCCAGGTCTTTCATTACTGCAGAGAAGTCTACTTGAGCCTCAATTCACTTTGTTTTCTTAGCTGCATACAAAAATAAACAGATAATATGTGCAGGACAGTGAACAAGATACCTGAGGTAAGATAAGCATGTGGTATTTACACTTGCTCTGTACCATTGCAACACTTCTGAATGCCCAAGAAAAAAATTTCTAAGCTGCCATTATGGTATGGGTTTATAGAACAGAAGCTAGACTTAAACTTGCTCATAGCATGTCTTCCATGAGACTGAGAATTCCCAATACTGCCTTACACGTTTTTCTCATTAGTGCATATTTCTGAGAATATCCTCCAACTGAAGCTGTGTTCCAGCGAAGCAAGTTCTGAGATCTCAAGGGATCTAGGTTGGGAGGTGTCTTAGTTTGGGTTTTACTGCTGTGAACAGACACCATGACCAAGGCAACTCTTTTAAGGACAACATTTAATTGGGGATGACTTACAGATTCAGAGGCTTGTTGGAGGTAATATTTAAAAAAAAAGGCTCCTGGTCCAGCTTGTTCCCAGACAGCCGCCATTTTCCTGCGGCTCCAGCTCTGGACCACAGCTCTGGCTATCTAGAAACACCAGCCCTGGCACCCATTAGATGCTAGTGTGGGGGATGGCTCTGCTAATCCCCAATGCTGTCCACAAAGTTTGACTGAACCCCAGAAAATATCTGCCACGCCTGTGGTACCCAGTAGAATGAAGACTCTTATATCTTAAAGGTTATCCAGTTGGTTTATATATTTGGAAATGCTCAATTAACAGGATGCCCACACAATTAGAATTGTAAACTCAATTACCTAACCTTGATATTAATAACTACCTTAGACTGCTAGAGACACTTGACATCCGCCACTATCTTCTCTCCTCCTCCTCTCTCTCCTTGTCTCCTCCTGACTCCTCGTTCCGCCTTCCTCCCATACAGCCCAATCGCCGAGCTTTATACAAATGTAGTGGGAAAATATCCCGCTACACATTATCCTCAAGGTGGGAGGATGGCAACCTGCAGGCAGGCATGGTGCAGAAGGAGCTGAGCGTTTTACATCTTCACATCTTCATCTGAAGGCAGCTAGGAGAAGACTGGCTTCTAGGCAGCTAGGATAGAATCTTACAGCCTACGCCCATAGTGACACACCTACTCAAACAAGGCCACACCTCCTAATAGTGCCACTCTTGGGCCAAGCATATACAAACCATCACAGGAAGTGACAGCTGGGTCTTACTCTACTGAGTACCTTCAGACTTGTCACAGTTGCAGGCTAAGATTCTGGGCAGATTGTCCTTTGTTGTGGACATTCTGTTTGCAGCAACCTCTTCATTCATATGTTGAAATTTAATCTCCAATGAGGTGAGATTAGAAGAGAGAGCCTTTGGAAATGAAGTTAGTGTTCTTACCACATGGAGCCTAGATAGCTTATTCTCTTTTGGTGGCATGAGATCACAAGAAGGCAACAACCTCCCAGAACCTGACCACAAGGGCACCCTGAGCTCAGACTTCTGGTCTTGTGAGCGACGACACATGCATACATGCTCTTTAAACTATCCACTCTTCACAATCTATTCTAACTGTCTGAAAAAGCTGTCTCCAGATGTCAGTCAGGCGGTTGAAGACAATGCCAAGGATCTTTAATTTCCCCAGGGCTTCTGACCTGGTTCAGGAGGCTCTGTTCCTGGGCCAGGATGCTCTGGAAGCTGGAGGGGATCTCAGGCAGAAAGCTACAACCATCTCAAATTGCAAAGACAGTGATAGTATCTGCAATGCTCCTTGTGCTTTGCACCCTCATCTGTGGGCTATTTTCTTATTCCTTCATCATGTACGGTAACAAAAGCTCTTCTGTCCAAAATCAAACAACTAATAGGTCAGGGTATCTGGAAAGGAAAAGGGTATATGACTAGAAGAGAGTGTTATAGAGATATATATTTTTTTCCAAAATTAAATGTAATTTCTAACTAATATATTTTAATAGTGGGCCATATTAAAAATCAGGATCTAGGATTTATAGTGGAGGTAGAAAGAGTAATGTGAAAAAAAAAAAAAAAAACAATACTCTTGAGTCCAACAGGTTCCAGTCTGTAAAATACCAGCAGAGAAGGGCTGGGGCTATAAAAGCCATAGCAGAGAATAGGAGTCATTTAACTACTCACTGACAAACATTTTCTCATGAATGATGTGATGTCAAGACTGTTTAATGAAGACTTTAGGTGGGATTTTATTTTAGGAATATATTTTCTGGAGTCTTAAAATGCTGCCCAAGTATTTTGTGTGATGTGTGCACATGGAGGCAGGCTTCTTTGAGTCTTTCCTAAGAAAAGGGAGAAAGAATGGCATTTCATCTTTTTTTTTTTTTTTTTTGTATATTCAGAAGGTGCTCACTGTCCTTGGATGGTCCTCCTCCTTCTCATCTTTGGTGATCCTCGTGGTTCAGTTTTAGGCATCTGGGACGACAGGCATGAGCTACCATACAGTTTTGGTCACTTTCAATTGCTGTGTGTCTCCCCGATCTCAGTGTTGGTTACATCTTAAAGTGATGTGCTTTTTGCATTGCTTGGACTTTTTTTTTTTTTAAATGAATCACCATGAACAGTGAGTAACCCAGTCATAAAGTATTTAGGTGATGCATGGCCAATAAACATGAAGAAATTGTCTTGATGTGGTAAACAGGTTAGGGATTCATTCACTCATCTACAGCATTGTATCATGAATACTGTTTTAAAAGTAAGGGAGGTGAAGTTTTAATGAACTTGTGTTACTTCAAATTTCAAGAACAAGACCAGACTACTCATTGGCTGGTTTTTCTGTTTTCAAATTATGGTCCAGCAGGATGCCAATGCAGTACAGGAGTTTAAGTCATTATTATCCCAAGTCCAAGTGAGTGAAATTTTAATCTCTCCTTCTAACCACTTTATCTGTAATTAACTTAGTGAAAGGCCCCCGATGACAGGTTCTTCCTTGTGCTATAATTATTTCACTCAGAAGGTTCTCCACGGAGTTTGATTTAACCATTCTCTACAGAAGAGTGCCATGTGCTAATGCCAGGATATTAAATAGGAACACTAGGTGTTTTACCAAGGCATCCCAAAGGTATTATTGGATGAGCTCACATCAGGAATGTTTACACAGCCTTGACTTGTGTGGTCAGGTCTTGGGCAGCATCATGGTCAAAAGAACACAGGACTGGAACCAAAATGAGCTTTCAAGGAAATTAAATCCTTTACAACTTTCAAGAGTCATGCTTTAAAAAATTCCTTCTTCCTCTTGTTGTCCGCCCCACTGTACACTTTCTACAGGTGTTCTTCCTGGGCTTTTACTTTCAAATGTCCTTCACCAGGAGAAGCTGTTCATCTAATTTTACCCGCCAACCCCAGGTTCCTGTGCTTGTGTTCCCTGTTTCCTGAAGGATTTCCCCTGCATGCTGCTGTAAGAGTCAGTCTGCAAAGAGGAACATGACTTGGTAGGTGAAAAAAAGGGAGACAGGCTAGGGGAAGTTAGCACCCTTTTAAAAGATTTTTGTGGCTTTTTGAAAATGAATTAGAATTAGTTTATTACATCTTTGTGTATGTTGTGTACATGTGTGTGTGTGCATGTGCATATCAGTGCATGTACACAAATGAGCTCCTGTAGAGGTCATAGGTCAACTTTATGGGACAAATTCTCTTTAACCTTTTGTGAGTCTTGGGGATTCAAATCAGGTCACCAGACTTGAGTGGGCAAATGGCAAGCACCTTTACCCACTGAGCCTAGAGTCCTCTCAATAGGCTTGAAGGATTGTCATGTGAGGGACCCTCATTAAATAATCTTTGGATATAAATGACAGTAGTCCTTCTGTATCTGTGGACCATATGTTTCCATAAAAGATGCTTGTATCCATGGATATCCCTGAACCAAATATCTGCTATCTTCCTCGGACATGGAGACCTATGATAAAGTTGAATTGATACAGAGTAAGGGATTAGCAGCAATATGTGAAAGAGAGTAACTATATATGCCAATTAAAGTTACGAGAATGTGAGAATGTGATTTATCTCTCAGGATGTCTTTTTTTTTTTGTATAACACTCATCCTTCTTGGGATGATTTGTGATGATGCAATATTTTCCTGAAATGAAGTGAGGTGAATGCTTTAGATCTTGCAATGTCACATGATTATGTGACAGGATAAGAGCTACATGAACACCAGCACTGTGACACAACCTATGTAAGAAACCTGGTGGTTTGATTCATGTGTTGGGTGGGATGGAACAGCTTGGCTCAAAAACCTGCACAATTAGAAACATCTGGAATCCTTATGTAAATTTTCACATGATATTTTTGCATTTTTATTGATCACAAGGCACTGAAATCATTGAAAACAAAACTGTGGATCAAGGGGCCCAATGCATGTAGCCCAATGATTTAGGACAATTCACGATCTAATAGCTTGAAGGAGCATTGCATTAATAACAGACATGGGTGTCCCTCAAAAAGCTACCTTAAGACATTTGAGGGACACATCCCATAATTCTATCCTTTTGTGTGCCACTCATGACTTTGGGAAGTGACTAGGGCACAGAATCAGTGTCCTCATGACTAAAGGATGTCAAGAGCACCCACTCCTTCTCCTTTAGCTTCATTTCAGTGTTTGTCTTTGAGAAATAGTCATTTCTTGAAGCATTTCAGCAAACTTCATCAGACGTCCTTCTGTTCAGCTGTACCTTCCTTGAACTGTGATGGTCAAATTGCTTAGGAACCAGGATCTAAGAAGGGAACAGCATTGTGTGTAAATTTATTTTGATAATCCTCTTTGTTGAAGTTCCAAATGACCCTTGTAGCTTTTCAAAGAGCCAGTATATTTAACACCATGTCATGATTCATCCACCATTTTCTTTGGTTATAACAACTATTGAGTGCATTGATATTTGTGATGGGTAGGATATACTGCCACTTCAACGTGATTTAGAGTCCCCTGCGAGGTAGGTCTAAGTGAGTGATTGTCTAGGTCAGGTTGGCCTGGGACATGTCTATGGGGAGTTGAAGTGAATATGTTAACAGATGTGAGAAGACCTGGTCAAATGTTAGTGACACTGTTCCCTGGGTTTGGGCCTTGAATTGAATAAGGGTAGAGAGAGTAGGCTGAGCAATAAGGAAGCATAGCTTCATTTTTCTCTGCTATTGTTGTGCATGTGATATGACTACCTGCTTCAAGTTCCCACCACCTTGACTTCCCTCCAGTGATGGATTGTAATCTGGACCTTGAGCTTAAATAAACTCTTTTCCTCCTAACTTGCCTTTTGTCTGGCTGTGTTAACACAACAGGAAGGAAATCCAGAAAAACACCATGCATTTGTAATATGGTTAATGTATCTCTCTGTCCTGAATCCACATGAAATCTTATTTGCTGTCTTTACCTGGGGATTATAAATGTATCCTGGGATTATGATCCAAAAACAAGTTGATGGAAATTCTAAGATAAATTATATCATTGACAATATCATATGAATAACACTGTATAGAAGGCAAAGTGTACCGAGAAGGGAGGATAAAAAAAGATTTATGATAGGAGAGTTCAATAAAAGTATTAAAAAGAGATCTTCAGTGACTTCCCACACATTAATTTAAAATAGATGATTTATGGAGAGGAGAGACTGAACTAATTTTAAGAAGAAAAGTTTATTTACTAGGAGGTAAGTTTCTTATGAGTCTGGGTGCCTTCTCTTAAGTCATACATTAAATATATTTTGAAAACATTTAACCTAGGACGCTGGAGAGTTGACTCACTGATTAAAAGTGCTTGCTGCTTTCCTAGAGACCCAAATTCAGTTCCTGCATCCATTTTAGGTGGCTAACAACTACCTGTAATCAGCTCCAGGAGATCCAATGCCTTTTTCTGGCCTCCATGGGCGCGCACAGCGCACGCACACACACACACACACACACACACTTAAGTTTTTGATCTAAGACATTCTGATTGGTGTAATGTAGAATCTCAACGTTGTTTTGATTTGCATTTCTTAGATGACTAAGGATGTTGAACACTTCTTTAAGAGCTTCTTGGCCATTCAAGATTTCTCTATTGAGAATTCTCTGTTTAGCTCTATATCACATTTTAAAATTGGGTTATTTCGTTTTCTGGAGTCTACTTTCTTGAGCTCTTTGTATATTTTGTATATTAGCCCCCTATCAGATGTAGAGTTAGTAAAGCTCTTTCCCCAATCTGTAGGTTGCTGATTTGTCCTCTTGTCCTTTGCCTTATAGAAGCTTTTCAGTTTCATGAGGTTCCAATTGTCAATTGTTGATCTTGGAGCCTGAGCCATTGCTGTTCTGTTCAGGAAACTATCACCTGTACTAAGGAGTACAGGCTATCTCTTCTATTAGATTCACTTTCTCTTCTATTAGATTTAGTGTACCCAGGTTTATGTTCACGTTTTTCATTGTCTTTGACTTGAGTTTTGTGCAGGGTCATAAAAATGGGTATGTTTTCTTTCTTCTACATGTAAAATCCAGTTAGGCCAGTACCATTTGTTGAAGATGTTTTTTTTTTTTTTTCCATATTGTATGGTTTTGGCTTTTATCTTGGTCAAAAATCAAGTGTGCATATGTGTGTGGGTTTATTTCTGGGTCTTTGATTCGATTCCATTGGTCAGCCTGTATCTTTCTGTACCAATACCATGGTTATTTTTTTTTTGTTTTTTTTTTAAATCACTGTTACTCTGCAGTACAGCTTGAGATCAGGGATGGTGATTCCTTCAGAAGTCCAGAGGTTTAAATTGAGAATTTTCTCTCTCAGAGAAAACTAATATTTCCTTTGTGAGTGGTTGATACTTGGAGATAGATTCTGGTTTAGGGATGGGGCTTGTGTCTACTGCCCCTCTCAGCAATAGGTCCCCATCTGGTTTGAACCTGTACAGGCCCTGTGCAGGCCCTATGCATGTGATAAGGCAGCTTCTTGATGTATATGTGTGTGTGTATATGCATATGGGTATATATATATGCTTTTTTAAATTGGATATTTTATTTATTTGCACTTCAAATGTTATCCCCTTTCCAAGTTTCTCCTCTGTAACCCCCTGTACCATTCCCCCTTACCCTGCTTCTATGAAAATGCTCCCCCACCCACCCACCCACTCCTGCCTCACTGTCCTAGCATTCCTCTACACTGGGGCATCAAGCTTTCATAGGACCAAGGGCCTTTCTTCCCATTGATGCCAGATAAGGCCCCTTCATTGATCTATATTTTACTCCCTTCTCATGATATAAGAAGAGTCAGCTAATTTTACAATGTCCAAATAAAAATAAAGGCCTGAGAACTTGACTTCTCAAATGGTGTTTATATGTGATGGGGTGTATATTCAACTCTTACCATCAGTTAGCATTTGCATTATCAAACAAACACAGGCCCCTGAAAACTGGATGGAGTGCTAGCTAGCATCCTGAATAGAGTGCAGCCAAAATACCAAGAAAAGCATGCAGTACCGTAGTCCACAGAGTGTTACTGCATTGTGATGTGTTTCTGTGACTAAGTCTGAATCAAGGCATCTAGTACATTTTATACAGGTGAATGTACTTCTGTAAAAACAGTGTTCTTTTCTGAGCAAGTATAGCTTGACAAAATGATGAGGATGGGAAGATATGAGGTGCTGTAAAGCAGGGACTGCCTCAGAGAAGCACTGCCTTTGGTTTGGAGCCATGGACATAGCAAGAGAATTAATGTCAGGAGGGCTGGGTTCTGGCTTCTTATCCAGCTTCAAGATAAATGAGATAATTTATAATGTTTTTTTCTTTCTATTTTTGTCAGGCTCACATTATGTAGACCAGACTGGCATCCCACTCAAGATTCTCTTTGCCTCAGCTTTCCAAGTGTTTGATTGATAGATGTGCACTATCATACCTGACACTTAAATTCTTCATATGGGTTTCTCACTCTATAAACTGGTGTCTATAGTACATTCCCTTCTCTAGAACAATATTAGAAATAGGGTATAAGACCTCTAAGATGATGTGTGAGACACTTGTATTTAATGAAGTTGGCTTCACTTTTTAGCTTTATGGAAGTAGTTGTCTCTCTATATAATGGAGAGACAATAGCTCAAGTAGCCATCTCAAGCTAGCAAATAAAATTTTAAGTGTCAGGAATGGATTATATCTTGTCGTATCATTTGCCAAAGGAGTCTCACAGATCCTCTTGAAATATCATATTTTATTGTTAAGGCTATTGCTACTCTCTATAACCTGATGGTAAGACCGTATGGCTGAAAACAACATTTACTTATGCTACCATACATGAAGAACTCCACGTGGTGCCCAACCAGAAGAATTAATGCCCAGCATTTATGGTTCTGGAAGTTATTTTGTATACAACTGGAGAAGAGAGATGACCTATCTATATTACCTGGATGCAGACCTTGTGGCCTACAACAGAGATACACCTTTAAGATATACTGGTGCAGTAGTGGCACAAATGTTATGGCAGCAACCAAATGCTTTTTGATTAGATTTAAGGACCATACCATGAGATGGAACCCATACCTGATACTGCTAAAGTGGCCAAGAATGTGAGATTAGATAGATCATGGGTCTAGGAGAAAACCTACTACTATTTTTCTGCTAAACAAACATAGCATTAAATTGACTCCTAGTGACATATTCCTATACTCAGAGATCAGAACATCATTCAACCCTCCTCAGAAAAATTTCTTCTTGCAATAGATGGGGATCAGTAAAAGGTTCACAACTGGACAATGTGCAGATAGTAAAGACTTTGAGGCATTCAGCTCTAAATGAGATTAAAAAAAAATCAAATTACTCCCTTTAAGGCTCAACTGTCTCTGGGGAAGAGGAGGCAAAGTGATTTGTAAGAGTGACAAATGGCAGATGACTCCAAGGAAACAGAACCTTACAGACACAACAGGACTGATCAGACATAAACTCACAGAGACTATGACAGCATGCTTTGGACATGCACAAGTTCAAACTAGATGAAATTCTAGCACTGAAAGGGAACTAGACAAAGAATTCTATCCTTAACCAAGAAGCTATTTGTCATTATTACCTACTTGGTATCAGTGTTCAATATTTTTCAATGTTATCAACCACACTTTAGGGAAGACCTCATGTCTAGGACAGCAAACTGCAATCTATGCTTTTTGTAGGCTTTTTTGTTTTGTTTACTTGTTTTTGTTGTTATTGTTTTTTGTTGTTGTTGTTTGTTTTATTATACTAGTTTTTTTTAAAAAATCAAGTTGATAGAAGCTAAAGTCACCTGATAGGAAGGAACCTAAATTAAGAAAATGCCTTAGTAAGATGGGGTATAGACAAGCCTGTAGGACATTTTCTTAATTAGCAATGTATGGAGGGGCCCAGTCCAGTGTGGGTGGTGCCACTCCTGGGCTGGTGGTCCTGGGCTCTATGAGAAAGCAGGATGAGTAAGCCATGGTGAACAAGTAGCACCCCTCCGTGTTCTCTGTATCAGCTCTTGCCTCCAGGTTCCTGCCCTAAATGAGTTACTGTCCTGACTTCCTTCAGTGATAAACTATAGTGTGGAAGAATAGACACCTATAAACTCTTTCCTCCCCAACTTGGTTTGGTCACTGTGTTTCATCACAGTGATAGTATCCCTGACTAGACTAGACTATTTACTGATCTTTCTTTTCCTCCTTCTCCTCCTGCTTCTCCTCCTCTTTTACTTTGTTCTGATTTTTTTGAGATAGAGAAAAAGAGGGAGAGAGAGAGAGAGAGAGAGAGAGAGAGAGAGAGAGAGAGAGAAATGGGTGAATGGATAGATCAGTGGTAGGGTCTTGGAGGAGTTGGGGAAAGGGGAAAGAATATACTAAAGACATTGTATGAAACTTAAAAAGAAAATCCAACCAACAACGACACAACTAAATGGAGGAGGAGGAGAGGAGAGGAGGAGAGGAGAGGAGGAGGAGGAGGAGAGATCAAGCTAACAATGTATATTTTATTCCTTTCTTTAAACATTTTCTACTTTTCTAGAGACCCAGCAGGTAAACTTTTTTTTTTTTTTTTAAGAGGCAGGGAAATAAAAAATTTGGTGACTGCTTAAAAATATTTATATAAAAAGTATAAAAAATATAAAAAGTATGTTCTCCTGGACAGTCCATATCAAATAGCATCGAGTGTGACGGGAACGATGGTACAATTTAAACGATGATGGTGAGAACACAGTAGGGAGGCAGAGAGGCTACACTATATATTGGTGCACACTGGAGGTCACATCGGTCCTTTGGAGAAAACAAGAGTAAAGAGGGCAGAGACCAACCCCCTGGGACAGCCTTTCCTTCAGCTGGCAGAGGCTGTGGGTACTGTAGCTTCCTACCTCCGGGGACAGCAGTTGGGCTATCACGTGTTTAGATATCTTCAGGGAAAGAAAGTAAGCTCATTAGATTTTATTGAACAACTCTATGAGCTACGGAGAATATGCTTGGTATTTTAGTGGTTTAATGGCAAATTTGTACGAAACAATTTGGGTGAGGATTCTTGGCACACAAGTCAAGTGTTTACACATCCTGTTTCGCTGGGCATGACAAGAGAAGCCTATCAGAACCATCTGTTCCTGCCCAGTGGAGGTTTCAGAGTTGAAAGGAGGACAGACACGTCGATGCTTGCAAACTAGCCCTTAAATGTGGGTAAGGCAAAACTTACATGGCTGCCTTTGGTGCCCATCTTTTTATTAACTGTTGCCTTTAGGACTCTTTCCTTTTATTGACTGTATCTTTTTTTTTTTTTAACCAAAAAATATGTCCTAAATTTGATAAACAGTTTAAAAATTGTTTACTGTAGTCTTTGCAGTTTTAAAAAGTTACTTTTGGTAAATATGCATTCATTGTACATTTTAACAGGATCCAATGTGATATGTTTCAATGCCTGAAACCCGATCTAATCCCTCTCCCACTGTACTAGTAATTAGTAATACTAGTAATTAGTATTCTACAGTCACATCATATATTTTTTGAAATTGCTTTAAACTTCATCCCTATAAGCTAGCTTTCACAGTGCTGGAAAGTAGTATGCATGCATGTTACCAGATAAGAAAA
Source organism: Mastomys natalensis (assembly GCA_021653895.1). Taxonomy (NCBI): domain Eukaryota; kingdom Metazoa; phylum Chordata; class Mammalia; order Rodentia; family Muridae; genus Mastomys; species Mastomys natalensis. Next base: position 380,327 of record JAJTUV010000198.1, on the reverse strand, counting down.
GTAATCTTGTGAAACTCCATGAGTTACAATAATTACTGGCCTGGAAAGACATGTCCACTGGTGCAGTTGTGGTACAAACGTGAAGGGAGTTAAAAAATCAGCTTCTGATTGGATATAACTCCTACTCCACAAGATGAAACCCATACCTGGCACAATTGTTAGACCAAGACCCTAAGGGTTGCAGGTCATAGATCCTAAAGAGAGAATCTACCGTTGTTTGTTCTGATAAATGGACACAATGGTAAAACACCTCCTTATGACTTATCTTTATATTCACAGATAAATGTATCCCTCAACCATCATCAGAGAAGTTCTGATTTGTGGTGATTAACATGTGAACCAGTAACTGGCCAATGAATAGAGAATAAAGGACTCTGTAATGCTCAGTCCTAAAGGGAATGTCACATTTGTTCTTCACAAGACTCAAGGATCATTGTGAATGGAAAAATGTTAAGAGCCAGAGGTAGTAGATGATTACAAGGAAACTGTGACTCTTGTACAGAGTAGGACAGCTGCACATGCAAGTGCACATTGCATGTGACAGCAAATATGAAGTCTGTGCAAACTCAAAACAGACCAAGTCTTGGTATAGATACAGGAGCTGGACACAAAATCCCAGTCCTAGCTGATGAGTTCTTGGCAATTTATAGCTTCTGGGAGAGGGGGAGTCAATTTTTTTTGAAAAATGTTGCTCCTTGTAATTTGACCAGGCTCCATGAGGAAAATCACACATCCAAAAATATATGAGTAACACACACACACACACATACACACCCACCCACCCACCCACCCACCACACCACACACACACACACACATGGTTACAAAGTTAGGTAAGTTTTGAAGGGAGGTAGATCTGGGAGGAGTTGGAAGAGGAAGTGAACATCACCAAAATACATTGTACAGAATTCTGAAGAAAGTTTCAAAAGAAACGTACAAAAGCCCAGTCTATTTATGAGTGAGTATATACAATGTACGTCTTTCTGTGTCAGAATTACTTAGCCCAACATAATACTTACATTCCAATTCATTTTGCTGCAAAGGACAGGATACCAACCTTGTTCATGGGTAAATAGCTGCTTTTTTTTTTTTTTTAAACTTCTCAAGCCTCCAAAGACTAATGACACTTAAAAACATGTTTTCTGTTTTTATTTTTTTTTGTTTGCATCTATACTAGTATTTCTTCTAAGGATATTTTAAATCAGTAGGCTGAAGCAAGTAGCTATAAATTTTGGTTCAACTTATAACCTTCAGCATCTTCTTTGGCAATTCCAATGTATTACTATATTTTTCCTAAATGTGGTCATAGAGTCACCCACACTGCTCCTTCTGTCATGATGTTTTAGGAAATTCTGTGGTGACCCTTAAATGACTTTACAGCCTATATTCTTTTCTGTTTTGAGAAATCATTTAAAAAGAATGTTTCTAGCCCTAGAGTAAGCATATCCCTAGTGAGTAAACATAATCTTTTGAGCTCAGCTTATCTGAGATCTGATTAATGTATGCTTCTATTTAGATAGTAAGTGCTTCATAGTACAGTTGCATCACTGGGCTTGATAGAGCTCGGTATTTGTTTTCGACTTCTAGTCCCCATGGTATTGATTTATAGCTGTGCCACGTCATCTTCTTTAAGACAGTTGCTTATTCAATGATATTATTAAATTCTGTACTATATACATGTTTAGTATAAATATTAAGAGCTAGCTTTTTCATCCATGTGAAGATACAACTACAAGGCTTTGTCTGTGAGCCAAGAATCAAGCCTTCTCCAGAGAATGGATATAAGAAAGTTTGGATTTCTCAGTCTCGAAAACCATGAGAAGTAATTTCTGCTTCTCAGACTAAAGAATTTTGCTGCAGTAGCACAAATGTACAGAGGCAGTCATACACAGCTTCCACAAGGTTAATTTTAACTATAAGCTAAGATTTAGATTTTCTTCTGTGGTTCAAAGAGTAATACTGAAGATCACTTTCTAGAAGAGAACTCCCAGCAGTAACAGTACAAATTAAAATATGTGTGTTCTGTTGGGTGGAGATGGACAATTTACTCAAATGCTTATATTTTGGTTTAAATGATTGAAACATATGTAGAAGCCGGGTGGTGGTTGCACACGCCTTTAATTCCAGCACTTGGGAGGCAGAGGCAGGCAGATTTCTGAGGCCAGCCTGGTTTACAGAGTGAGTTCCAGGACAGCCAGGGCTATACAGAAAAACCCTGTCTCGAAAAAAAAAAAATATATGTATAGAAAACATGGAGTAACATAATTTCTGGTAAATTAGTTGTGAGTTCTTATTGTCTTCTCAAGTGGATGCTGGTATAAGTGTTTATAATTATGAATTTAGCTGGACCCACCTGTGATCCCAGCATGGAAAGCATAGTAAAAACCTGTTTGAACAAGAAAAACAAAAAAACAAAACAAAACAAAACCCCCAAAAACAAAAAATCAAAGCCAAAATCAAACCAAGGATGGTTGGTACAGTGCTTTGCCTAAACTACTTCTGTTTGTCATCTCAGTTAGTGAAGATATCTAAGAACTGGTAGGGGATCAGGTGGAGGAAGTCAGTTTTCCCCGACTCCAGAATACTTCCACCTCATCTTTGGTGACAGTGCAATTTTGGGTTTTATTTACAGCTTCTGATGGATTATTGAATTAGTTTCACTATTTTACAGTCAGTCCTTACTGCTTTGATTTTCCAATGTTTTGGAAATAAAGGAACAGCATCTTAAAAGATGCGGAACTGAGTCTATACTCCTGCCATGTGGCTACAATTCTAGTAATTAGAACTGCTATGCCAGATTCTCCTAATGGGCATCATGTGCTCAGCGTTATCTTACCCAGTTCTTATTTTAATCTATCTAAAGCTGTGAGATAATTATATCTAATTTGTAAATGAGGAAATTTAATTAAAAGGTGGTTAAGAAACAAAGAAACAAACAAACAAACAAGCCCAATGGAGTGTAGACTCAGGAGGCAGAGGCCGATATCTGTGAGTTTGAGGCCAGCCTGGTTTACACTGTGAGTTCCAGAAGATCCAAGGCTACATAGAGAGACTCTTACAAAACAACAGCAAGCACCCCCTTCCATTAAAGGGGTTAAGACACTTATGACAAGTGTCTTATCTGCCTCCAGCCAGTTAAGTAGCTCAGCAGTGATTCAAACATATTTGCCTTATGAGCTCAGGCTCCCCCAGAAACAGCCCTGTGCTGTGGTTTGAAGACTTGTATCTCTCCCAGATTCATCTACAGATACCTAATCCCTGTTCCAACCGAAATGGTACTAAGAGGTGGGGTTATGGGAGGAGATTAGATTACAAAAGCTCAGCACTCAGGGATGCATCTGAGTCCCTTTGACAAAAAGCCTGGCGCCTGATTTGCCTCTTTTAGCCATAGAGGGACAGAGTGAGAAGAGACTCAGGTTTAATCAACCAGGGATCAGGTCTTCACCAGACACTGAATCAGCTTTGATCTGGGACTTTCAGTCTCTGCAGCCATGAACTACTGTAATTTATAGTAGTTATAGGTCTGTCTCTGGTTCTTTGTTATGATAGCCAGGATTCATTAAGACAAGCTTCTATATGTTCAATGGCTCATTACTTATTTGTTAAAAATATTAAGTATCATCGGGAAGTGTCTTAGGCACAAGAAAGTCAAGAAAAGTGATTATAGCGTTGACTTCAGACCTAAATGATCCTGGGTAAAAGGAGAGACTTGAACGACATTTTACAATTTTAAGTTTTAGAGAAGTAGAAAGTGAGCTGTGTACGGAAGGCTGAGCAGGAGGACAGCAAGCCAGCCTGATCGACATAATGAGACCTTTTCTTGTATTGTTCAAACAATTATTTACAGAACTGGAGAGATGTCTCAGTGGCTAATAGCATTGGCTATTCTTCCAGAGGACCAGGATTCAATTTCCAGCACCCACATGACAGCTCACAGCTGTCTGTAGTTCAAGGTCTAGTAGATCTGAGTCCCTTATACAGGCATAGATGCAGGTCAAAGACCCATGCATGTAACATTAAAAATAAGTTATAAAAAAACCTTACTATTCACTTTATTTTATATGTGGCTGTGTAGCATGTGTGTGCTCTGTGCCCATGGACGTCAGAAAAAGGCATTGAATCCTATTGAGCTGGAGTTATGGATGGTTGTGAACCATATGGGTGTTGAGAATTGAACCCAGGTCCTTTGCAATAATAATAAATGCTCTTAATCATTGAGCCATCTCTCAAGGCTTGTCTCGAGACAACCATCTTGAAAGAAAAATAAAGTAGATATTACTTGGAGACCTGGGAAGAGAGAGATGATTATGTAACTGAGGGAGGGGAGTAGAGAAGATTGAACATGTGAGAAATTAAAATATTGCTGTATTTAAGAGTGTGTCAAGCAAAGTGGAAGAGAGAAGGGCAGAGTGAGCAAGATGGAAGCCAGATGATAGCTATCTGGGTGCTGCCCTAGAGGTTTAAGACTAACCAGAAATGAATCAAGGGAACTTTTAGAGAGTTTTAATGGGAGGCTTATGCTGTGTCAGTGACCTTGTACTGCAGTACTGGGAGATGCTCTGAACTGCCCTTCATCCACTGTCTTTATTACAATATTTTAATTACAATTATAAAATATTAGCTAGAATGTCTGAAGGGGATACATGTTTTATTTAAACAAGGTTACAGCAGAGATCTACCCAGACGTTTCTGCAAAAATTCAATGATTCAGGGTGAGGATGTGTTTTAGGTACTGAGATAATTGAGGGAAGACAAAATGAACTACATAATGTACTTGGCATAAATGTCCAATGCTCTTGAGAAATGCAAGTATCCCCCCAAATGTTGATCACGCTAGTGATTACAAAATGTGCCATGCCTTTGAACACTAATCATGCCATGAGGCTAAGTGTATAGTGTCTAATCATTACTCATGCTTGTGTTTAATGCCAAACACTATTCCCAGGTTAGTAAACAAATCTTTAAGTTGGTGTATTTTATGAAAATATTTTGAAAACCAAAACCCTCTTTGATTTTACAAATGCAGAAGTACAAAATCTATGTTGAATGTTAATTCAGCTAAACACTGAGTAATCAGAGCAAAGGGGGCCTTCATACTTTCTGACAGTCTGTGAAAGATGATTGATGTACATGATCTCTGATGAGTGAGATTAGAGACATGTTACTACCATGCTCAGAGTCAGGGATGTTATGTAAACGTTGGGCTGATGAGGGCTTTCTCTGGTTAACACAAGAACGAGGACATGTTTTTCCACATGTCCTGAGAATGCAAAATGATAAGGTTCCTGAAAGATAAAAATGTTCTTACCCTCAACAGGCTGTGGCTTGCCTAGTTACTAACTTTTCAACAGTACTGCTGTAAAGTGAACACATTGAAAGAGAATCAGAGATTTTGATTAAGAAATAGACATAAAATTCTGTGTTTTTTGGAGGCTTATTTATACCCAGTGTATGGCAGAAGATTTTACATTCATCTGGCTTCAAGGCAAATCCTTGTTTGGTGAAAAATGTTGTATGCAATGGCAGCCAAATCTTTATTCCTGTGAAAGCACTAGCTTTAATAACTTGGCCTCCTTGATAAAACTTGAACAGAAACTAACACGCTTCTATGTCAAAGACCCCATGCAACTACCACTCTGTCAATGTGTTCCTGGCTACTATCTTTGCTCATTTCTATAGTGTCCTACAAAAATCAGATACATGTTGAATGAACTATCAGGGTTCATATTATCCATACATAATATATTTTATTTTTATTGGACATGTAATTCACCACCACAAAAGTCTTCTCTTTCAAAATATACATGTCAGTGGTTTTTATTAATTTTATAAACTTGTGTAACCATTACCACTACTGATTCCAGAACATTCTCATCAGCCCACAACGAAAACCAGAACTCATTAGTAGCCACACCCCTTCCTCCCTTCCCTGAGTCCCTGGCAACAAAGATTCTACTTTCAGCCTCTATGGATTTGCCAGTTCTTGACTCCTCTTAATAGATGCAAACATCCAACAAGAAGTCTTTATCAGTTAGATTCTCTCATTTAGCATAATGCTTTCAAAGTTAATCCTGCTTTGGTGTGTATCAGTTCTTTATTTTATTGTAGAATGATGTTCCTTTCATTTTTGAAATATACTGAGTTGTCTTAAGCCATTGTCAGTCACTTCTTATTTATTTATTTATTTATTTATTTATTTATTTATTATTTAAGACTTTTATTAACAGGTGCTTGCAGTTTGTTGACTTTTTTTTTTTTTGAAAAAAATCAAGTTGTAAACTTTATTACAAATTAAAAATGAAGTTCTTAAAAATTTCAACTTGACCAGATATGAAACAATTTAAAAACCATTAAAGGTGTATTGAGAAAAACCAGGCCTTTTTGTTTTGTTTTTTTTCTTAAAAAACATGTTTGTCATTACCAAAAAGAGACATCTTTAGGTAAAAATAATAAAAATCCCATGCTGCATAGATAATGCAGATAGTTCTAACGTTATCTGGTCAACAGACAAAAAGCAAGCATTTAAGGTCTTCAGCTCCAATCTTTGTTCATTTCTTATTGCTGGAATTTCATATTCATTTCTTCTTGTTGGATGACTAAACTGCATGATGGTAGAGACATGGTAAGACAGCATTTACTTAGCCTCGCCCTGCTCAGCCTCTGGAGCAGACGAATTCTCAGCTAGTGGATTGGCTGCTTTTGTCTCTTTGCCATGCTGTGGTTTAGGGTTCTCTGGGCGTCTGCGTCGGGTAATTGAAGTTGCTGGGATACCGACGTTGAGGTGACTGCTGACCTTGGGTCTCATCTCCTTGATTTTCTTTGTCCTCTTCATTGCCATCGTCTTTAGGCTGTCTTTGCCGAGGAGGGCCCCTGTGGAATCGTGATCTGTAACCGCGATACATATTTTGTCTCACTGATCTACCTTGCTCTCCTGCACCCTGGTTGTCATCACTCTCCATCACTACTCCTTGCACAGGGGGATTGGAATACTGTGGTCAACGTGCATAGGGTCTCCGCATATAGTAAGGTGAGAACCTTCACCTGCGATAGGGCCGGCGTTGTTGGGCCTGGCCTTCAGGAGCGCTTTCCTATCCCTTGTTCTTTTCTCCACTTTCACTATTCTGGTAATTTTGCTGGTAATTGTGTGGAGGACCCCTACGACGTGGATAGCGTCTATAATGGTTATGGTCTGCTGCCAGAGCCTGAAATATTCAGAGGCAGATGCTCACAGCTAACTATTGAACTGATCATGGGGTTCCTAAGGGAGGAGTTAGAGAGAAGACTGAAGGAGTTGAAAGGGTTTGTGGCCTCATGGGGAGAGCAACAATACCAACCAACCAGAGCTCCCAAAATGTAAACAACCAGCCTGGGAGCACATAGGGAGAGACCCATGGCTCCAGCTGTATATGTAGGGAAGGATGGCATTGTTGGACATATATGGGAAAAGAGGTCCTTGGTCCAATGAAGGATGGACGCCATGTGTGGGGGAATTCGAGGGTGCAGAGATGGGAGTGGGTGGGTGGGGGCACATCCTCATAGAATCAGTAGGAGTGGGGATGAGATAGGGGGTTACTGGGTGGGGGAGGATATGGGGAAAGGGGATCACATCTGAAATGTAAATAAAATATCCAATAAAAAAAAAAAGAAATTTCCTAACAGGATTTCTGATTTTGATTGGAAAATTCATGGAGCACAAACACAGCTCTTTTAGAAATCTTCATAGATCATTTAGAATTTTTTCTAACATGACTTCTAACCAGTCCTAAAAATTATTAGAGAGCTGATACAGCTCTTTTAGAATGTCTTCTAGCAGCTGTCCAGAGAAGGCTGCCTGAAAAGTGAACAAAGCTCGTTTAGAATTTTTCTGGCTTTTTGATTTTCATTGAGAAATCCAAGAATTACTTTTAGAATTTTTCTAACAGTATTTCTGACTTGGTCAGAAGATGAAAGAATTTTTCATAGCAGCTTTTCTGGCTTTGGTCAGAAAACATATGATCTATTCAGATAGTTTTTAGAATTTTTACTAGCAGAGAGAGCTGTCTAAACCAGAAAGTTTTTAGAATAGGAAGAAAAAGCAATCTAAAGCAGAGTAGAATACACACACACACACACACACACACACACACACACACACACACAGGTCAATCTGGAGAGCCATCTCAACAACACCTAGGCCCCAGGTTGGACCCACATTTGACTTTGAGTGGTTTGTTTTGCCGCTCCCAAACACCTCTCTCTCTCTCTCTCTCTCTCTCTCTCTCTCTCTCTCTCTCTCTCTCTTCTTCTTCTCTCTCTGGATCCTGTACCTAGCCAAGGCTGACACTTGGCAAATACGATCACTGAATTATTAAATTACTATAGTACAAATAATCACAATGCATTAAATTTCTATTAACACTTGATTTTTATCTCTTTTAAGACTTCTCTGGCAATTTTTATACTTACATTTTAATTATAAGTATACTCTTCTATATACTACATCTTTCATTTACTTGTCTTATAGAAAACTATATATGATATGTGCACATGGATTTCCATCATATATTTTAAAATAATTGATTAAATGATTAAATGAAAAGATTTTAGTTAATTATTGAACTGACTCTGTCTCTGCTTTTTCTTCTTTCTCTCATCTTCCCTCCCTTACTTCCTCCCTCCCTCCCTCCATCCATTCCTCCATCCTCTCTGAGAGTGTTTCATTAGTAGTCAAGCCAAGCCTACCCTAGAACTCTCAATCCCCGAATTCTGTTTCCCAAATGCTGGGATTACAACTGTATTCTAAGATGTTTGGACAGGATTATATTCTGTATACTGTAATTACATTTTTTGAAGGAAGTTATTGGGCTTTGCTCCTTATCACCCCTCCCTCATTCATACTATTCCCTAGTATCTACTAGGTATTTTGAGTAATGGTCACCCAGATGTTTTTTGAAATTCATTGATAATATATATGGAACCTCATAACACTCAGGATGAAAGAAACCTTAGAGATCAGAGGTGATTTCACTAAATGGATGACATAATGCTCCGGTTCAAAGTGTATTTCAAGTAGTGACTATAATTTCAGTTTTAAAGCTTTGTATATAGCTACTTTGTTACATTATTGAATTTGATTCTGTGGGAAGACTGAAAAAAACAACAATAGGAGGAGTAGTATTTATAAACTTTTATATTCTATATCTTAAATTTGGAAACTTGGAAAGATGTATGATTTTTTTTGCCACCTTAAAACTTCCTTAGTGAAAACGCACATTTTCTGAAATTTCAAAAATTTCAAAAGTCATCAGAAATCTTAGACATCTCTGATGTTATCTCATTAGATATTTATAGGTTGTATCCAAGGAGTAGAATGCATTAATTTTGCCTGCTGGGTCCAATTGCCATATTTAAAAAAATATCACTAATCCTGGTTGTATACAGAGTGTGGGACTGAAATACTATTTCCTAATAAAAGAAACCTGGAAGTGTTTAGGGAAGTGGCTGATTCTAAGTTTTAGGGGCAGTCTATCTATCTATCTATCTATCTATCTATCTATCTATCTATCTATCTAGAGGTAGAGGTAGAGGTAGAGGTAGAGGTAGAGGTAGAGGTAGAGGTAGAGGTAGAGGTAGATATAGATAGATATAGTCAGCCTGAACAACTAGTTAGAACACATTTCAAGGAATCCTCAGTAACCCTTATGCTCTTAGGAAAAGATTTCAGGAACCTCTGAAGAGGTGACTTATTGCTCCAACTCTGTTAATATTTGAGCATAAATGAAGATTTTTATAGTAGTGTGTGATGGATATTCTTTATTGTCAGCTTGACAGGATCTTGCTATCATAAATACACCCCCCTTGGCATGTCTGTGAGGGAGTTTCTAGATCAGCTTAATTGAAGAAGAAGATCCACCATGAATGTGGTGGTAGTGTTTCATGGGCTGTGGGTTCTGGACTGTATAAAAAGGAGAAAGCAAGCTGGGCATTAGAATTCAATGTTCATTGCTTCCTATGGATGCAACATAACCAGTTGCCTCTTGCTACTGCTAACATTCCTTTCTCACCACAATGCTTTGTATTGCCTTGACCTGTAAGTCAAAGTAAATATTTTTTCCTGACAGTTACTTCTTGTCAGATATTTTGTTACAGCAATGAGATAAATGGCTAATAGAGTAGAAGCCCTTAAGTCCATCAAAGCATTAAATATTAACTTATTATGGAAATTTGTTAGAGGATCAACGTCCTGAATTTAAAATCAGCTGAAACAATGAAAAAATAGTGTTGTTTGCCTCTATGCAAACACAATCCGATTTTGGAGTGACAAAGTATATTTCAATCCTTTTCTATGGTGATTAGAATAAGAATAACTTCCATAGGCTCATATGTTTAAATCTTAATCACCAGAGAATGGAACTACTTGGGAACGATTAGAAGGTGTGGCCTTGTTGGAGTAAGTATGGTTTTGTTGGAGAAAGTGTATCACTGAGGTGAACTTTGAGGATCTAAATGCCTAAGCCAGGCCCAGTGGCTCTCTCTTCTTCCTATTGCCTGTTGATCCAGATGTAGAACTCAGAGTTACCATGCCACCATACTCTCTACCACAAGGATAATGAATTAAACCTCTGAAACTATGAACAAGTCTCAATTAAGTGCTGCCTTTTATAATAGTTGCTATGGGTATGGTGACTCTTCACAGCAATAGAATACTGACTAAGACAAAGTTGGTACCAGGAAGCAGAGTATTGCTGTGGTGTAATTGACTACACTGTTTGTTGATGGTATGTGGCCTTTGGGATTTTGGATTAGGAAAGCAATTGAACAACTTAAGTGGGACTTAATGGGCCATACTAGTAGGAATGTGGTATACAATGCTGCTGAGAGCAATGTAGATTATGAGAGTCCAGCTCAAGAGATTTCAGAGGAAAAGAATATTATTAACTGGCTTAGGACAATTCTTAATGATATTTAGGGGAAGAATGTGGCTGCTTTCTGCCTTTGTCCAAAATATCTGCCTAAAGCTAAATTGATACCATTTGGTCTTGACAGAGGAGATTTCAAGACAGCCTAGTATTGACAGTGTCATATGTGGTTATTAATGGCAACTCTTACGCAGATCTATAATTTAAAAACAAACCAACAAGCTGAGCGAGGAAAAATACAAAGTGTACTGTATGAAGAGGAAAGGGGCACAGGGAAGTACAGTGGAGCTAGGTCCAGTGCTCAAGGAGATAAAAAGGTTAAAGACTGCTGCTAAATGGTATAGAGGAAGTGATGACCTCGGGACATCACCCAGCTAAGCTTGCAACATATAAAAAGGAATTAAAGATGAGTTTAAGCAGTAAAGGAAACCATGGACAACAGAAAGCTGGTACAAATATAATTGAACAAGGGGCCAAGTTCCAGCCTCAGCAAGCAGTAGAACATGGCAGCTTTGGTCACATAGATCTGATTTTAGAGTCAAGGGTACACAAAAGGGGCTGTGGAATTTTGTTCATGTCTAAGGGAAGCTACTGAGGTCAGGCATATGTCAGGGGTATCCCTGAATGAACACCCAGACAGGCAATTGTGTTAAGATGTGAAAGTGAAGCATGGAGACCCCAAGATGTTAGAGTCATCAGATACTTGCCATTGAAAGCTGTAGACCAGGTGTAGAACTAGTTCAAGGAGAGAAGTGTGTTGTAGTAGTCCACAAAGGTTAAAGGAGTTGGAGATCTGAAAAATGCTTTGATATTAGACATAGAGACCCAAATAGGCTTTCTTTCTCCCTTGGTGATATACATATAAGCAAGATTAGACCAGTTTAAAAGTAGATAAAGGCAGGTTTATTAGGAGGCAGCCCTCTTGGGTGGGTTTACCAATCTTATAGATGGAGGTTAGTGAAGTCACATCCAAGCTAAAGCAAGGGGTTTTTATAGCACTTAGGCAAGGAGTGATGGCATGCCAGATAGGAGCTGGAATTGTGTCCCTACATGCTCAAAAACTGAGTTCCTGGATGGGTGGATACTCTTGGCTGGGTTGTGGGGTAACTCACAGACAAGGGGCGATGGCATGTTAGCCAGGAGGAGTTATCTCTAAGTGGAGGTGATGGTGGTGGTGGGGTGTTCTCTGTGCAGACAGAGTTGGGGGAAGGAGGGCAGTTGGGGCTTTTGAGCTGTGCAGGGCATGGGCAGGAGTCCCAACCTAACACAGAGTTGGGAGTTTTCCCAGTTGGATTTTGGTGTTGCTTATTCCAGTATATCCTCACTATGTTCCCCTTCTTCTCTTTTGGAATGCTAATGTATGTTATGTTCTATGCCATTGTATGTTGGAAGTATGTGACCTAATTTTTGATTTTGATTTTTTAGAATGTTACAGTTAAGAGATTGCCTTGAGTATCAGAAGAAACTTGGAACTTCAGACTTTTAAACAGTGTTTAGATTGTGACAGATCATGTAGACTTTTCAAGTTGGACTGAATTCATTTTTGAAATATAATATGATTATAAGTCCATAGAGGCCAGACAGTGGAATGTGGTGGTTTGAATAAAAATGACCCCTATAAGCTCATATGGTTGAATGCTTAATAACCAAGGAGTGGCATTACTTGGGAGGGATTAGGAGGTGTGACCTTTGTTAGATATGCTCTTGTTGCAGGAAGTATATAACTAGGGATGTACTTTGAAGTTTCAAAAGTCCAAGTCAAGCCCAATGGCTCTCTTTCTTCTGCCTATGGATGCAGATTTAGAACTCTCAGCTACCATGTCTGCCTATATGCTACCATGAGGATAATGGACTAAACTTCTGAAACTGTAAGCAAGCCCTAGTTAAATGCTTTCTTTTTTTAAGAGTTTTTGTGGTCATGTGCCTCTTCACAGCACTAGAACACTGACTAAGATACCTTTCAATTATGTAATCAGAAATAGTGCCAGAAAAATTCTGATTGGAGAAAATAGTTGTGAAGGATCTCTTGTCTTAAGTGATGATTATGTGTAGACACATATTTTCTACATGTCTGGTCTTCTCTTTACTTGCCTCCTTCTCTTTATTTTTTCTTTCCTTCCTTTACTTAGTTTTATCATACACAAAGGGAATAGGAAGGTCATTGCTAAATAGTTATGGAGCAGAGATTTTTATTTGTTTAGTTAGTTGAAATGTGAATTGGTTAATTAAGACAGGAGGAGTCTTTGTTGACAACTGTGATTGGGGCTTTGCATTTTTGACATATTTAATTAAAGCAAACAAAGAGAAATGGAAAAAGAGAGTGGAAGCCAAAGGACATGGTCCTGCAGGATGTCTGAAACTGTCAGTACTTTGGAGAATCTACTATTAAAGCACTATGTTAAACCTTTAAATGTTAGACTTTCGTTTTATTAGAGGATAGAGACTGAGTATTGCATGAAAAATCATTAGGGATCATATCAAAGAGAATATATCACCTCTCTCTCTCTCTCTCTCTCTCTCTCTCTCTCTCTCTCTCTCTCTCTCCCTCTCTCTCTCCCCATCTCTCTTTCTCTGTCATCAGAGAATTAAGCTCTTGCCCCAAACTTGCATGTACTCATTAAGTGTCTCACTTACTGTTCTATTACTGTGAAGAAACACCACAACCAGGTCAACTTATACAAGAAAACATTTAATTGGGATCTTAGTTGGTGCTTTAGAGTTAATTATCATCAAGTAGGGAGTGTGATGGCTTGCAGGCAGGTCAACCTAGTACTGAATAAACAGCTGAAGGACACATTCTGATCTGTAGGCACTAGGCAAAAAGGGGGTGATTGGGCTTTTAAAATATCAAAACGTATCCCCGCTGAAATGCCTCCTACTAGACCATACATATTCCAATAAGGCCACACCTTCTAATCCTTCTCAGACACTTTCATTGAGATCAAACTTTCATCCATGCGAGCCTATAGGAGTCACTTTCTTTTAAACCATAGTTAAAAAAAAGTCTCTCACACTTCTGACAGGGAAGTGGTACTTACATATGATTTATGTACAAGGATTTATTTTAATAGTTATCTTAATTACAGAAGACAAAATTCTTCTAATGGTATACCACCTGTTTGGTGGAAAATATGATGACAAATACCATTTTTCTCCATCTTTGTAAACTTCTAAGGGAATCACGGCACACTGATATCATACAACAGTTTTTATAAAGTGGGCACACTGGCAATTGTTCATTTGAGTAAGAGGGAGGGCAGAAGAAGATGAGAAGTGATGAGGACAGGACTTAGCCTGAGGAAGTTCCACATGCTTTAATGTTTTTTAAAGAATGAAAGAGAACTGGAGAAATGAGATGTCTACAATTTGAAGCCCAGCTTTATCCTAGGGTATTTGCTTTGCATGAGGGCCTATTTATACCACATGTGCTATGATGTTCAAAAGAGCATGTACTTTCACAGTGAGTATTATTGGTCATATGGCCAATGGACTTACCATTATTCTGCTCTACTGTAGCATGAATAAGTCATAGACTTTGTAACTTTGTTTCCCAGTGAAATAAAAGGAAAGATTATGTATTGGATTAAAGGTTTTATAAATGAAATAATGAATATTACCACTGTGGCAGAATTTATATGTGACATTGAAACCAAAATTTCCAAAGAGTGGAAATGATTGAGATGACTAAGTTTGTGATGGTGGAAGCAAAAGTCAGACATAATTAAAGAAGCCAGACATTTTAGTGACTAAGAGTGTAAATGAGATTTATGGAAGGGTGATGTTTCTGGTGTTGCTATATTGAGTTCAGCATTTTGGGAAATCACATTAAGCTCCATGAGTCTTTTCAACACATGATAAGCAGTAGGTAATTCACCCTTCATTCCTACTGCCAGTCATATGGACTGCTCTTTGCCATCATAGTTCTCTAGGCTGAGAAATAACTTCATCTAGTCTATTACATGGTTGATTTTATAGTGATTGAACAAAAGGCTGGTTTTTATTTATTTCCAAAGCTGGGTCTCCTTCATTTACAGGATCCAACAGGAGAGGCGTACTGGCATTGACACATTACATCTCTCCCTTTCATTACTTCCTCCACCCCCATTTCATTCCCTCCATGGTCTCCTCTCGTGTTCTTCCCAAGATGTGACTAACAGGTTCCACATCTATTTGGCCTCTTAAAAGCAAAGATGAAGTACAGGTGCAGTCCACAAATTACAGGCATGACTAAGTGCTGGTCATAGGCTCTGAAGCAAATTTCCTTTATAAAGGCTCCTCTCTGCTATATACAACTCTCTATCCTCCACAACAGAACTTAAAGTCCAGAAGACAAGATAGACCTAAACTTCAGTCTATCTTGTCTGTTTCCAACAGGACAGCTCTTCTGTGACACTTCATACAGTCACTAGTGTAGAAAGATCACTGTCGTGCAATGTCAGCTACCAAGAGTTGGGACGATGGAAGATGCCCATGTGTGTATTCTTCACAAAAGGTTTGAATAAAAGAAATCATATTCATATAACCTCTACACAGTACATAGCATTAAGGCAGGAAAGCGTACTCCAGAGCTTTAAAAACCAGCACATGTGGCTATGCGGCTTGGTTGAGTGAAAGAATACACACATCTCTAAGTTGTTTTCATTTCATGTTCATGAAATAAAACTAAGAGGCATTTTTAATGTCACATGGGACAAAGCCATTGGCATCAGATCTTTTGCAAATTTAGAATGCAGGCAGACATGATTTTGCAAAACTATAAATTCTGTATTCAGTTTAAGAAAGCGTATTTTCAACTGAGGTTAACACAGTATTTAACTTAATGGAAAACATGCTTCTACTGAAGAGTGTTTCCACCGAAATTGCTGGATTCTCTACAACAATCTGTTTCTATTTTGAAAAAAAGTGATGCTGTTTTGTGACCTAAATATTCATGTTTTTCTTTTTCTTTCATGTGTCTGCACTCATTTGTGACTCTCCAGGTATATTAAATAAATGACATAGGATGAATTTAGATGAAAATGTTTCCCAATTAATATGAATTAATATAATATGAATACATATGAATGAATATCTGAATGAATATAATATGAATACATATGTTCATTTTTTATCTTACATGTATGCATGTATATGCACTGCATGTGTGCAGTGCCTGGAGAGGACAGAAGAAGCTAAAGGATACCCTGGAAATGGAGTTAGAGGTGGATATGAGCCACCACCATCAGGGTGCTGGTAGCTGAATCTAGGTCCTCTACAAGAGAAGCCAGTATTCTTAACAACTGGGCTATCTATCTGTCTGTCTCTCTCTTTTTAATGGTTCATAAAAATACAAAAGAACCTTAATTTTTGAGCTTAATTACTTTGTAGAAAGCATGGGCTCTCACTGTTTCTAATCCAATGATATTAGAACAGGAGACAAAAAAGTAGAAATTCTTAGTAATACATTATCCTGATGCTTACAGTAGTAGTCCTTTCATGTACATGGGTTTCAGAGGGAGGTTGGTTGATTTGACCAGTACCTGTTTAAAGCAAGGTCTGAGTGTACTTAGTTTCTTGAACCTAAGCCTCTCAGTGTATGGTAATTGGTGCACCCACTTTAAAGAATAGAAGCTTCAAGTGGAACATTTTCCCAACAGATTCAAGGGGGCAAGTGGGATCATAGTATAAGTTTAGAATGACTTCATTCGCTAAAGTAGGTCATATAGTACATCTCTTACTTTTTCTGTTGTGATTATATACACTGACCTAAGCAAATTAAGAGACAAAAGTTTGTTTTGGCTCATTGTTTGAGGGTACAATCTTTCACAGCAGGGATATTCAGGTTGCAAGAACATAAGGTGGCTTGTCATAGCACATCCATAGTCAAGAAGCAGAAGCAGAGAGTAATGAATGAATGTACTCACTCAGATTTCCCCTTTTTATTCAGTCTAGGGACCTAGGATACAAGAATGGTGCTCCCACATTTAGGGTAGATCTACCTCAATTAGCTTAGTCTAGATAACCCTCTCACTGCTATAGTCAGGCTTTGTCAGTTTATTCATTCAAAACATGTCAAGTTGACAGCATAAACCATTACGCATGGTTAAATCTAATGTTAACATGATAAAGAAATTTAGCAGGAAGAACTAAACAAACAAACAAACAAAAAAACAACCCATCAAAAAAAAAAAAAAAAAAGCAGAAATGTGGAGATATGCAGTAGGGAAGAACCAGAAAGTAATAATTCAGTTGCTCAGAAGTCCAATTCATTCTTATGTCCTGTCTATAAGTGGAGATGTTGCTATTGCATGATTTTGCCTTTTAGATGGGGCGGGGTGGGGTGGGGTGGGAGTAGAGGAGGAGGAAGGAGGTGGCGGAGTGAGGGTGGGGGTTGCACTTCTGAAAAAGGAAAGCAGCTGCTCCAGGACTATCTGGGTCTGACTGTAGGAACTGTGAAGCTTTGGTGTAGGATGGGATTCCTACTGAGATTGGGAACAGAAGATCCTAGGTCTTGTTCTCAAGTTTATTAAAAGAGAATTATTGTGGGAAGGCATATGAGTCCATATTTTTTTTATTATTGTAATGAAAGATCCAGGTTGCCTAACTTGAAAAAGTGAAGACGTTTATAAACAATATACATGTGAAACAAAAGCTCACAGTTTTGGAGGCTAAAAGTCCAAGTAGCATTGGCACACTCTGTAAGGGGCCTGTGGTGAATGCTGGCAGTGGGTGTGAGACAGGCCAGAATCAGGCGGTGTGTCTCGTGTCTCTGTGTGTGTGTATTATACATGTGTGTCCAGATATCTTGTGGAGGCTAGAGGTCAACACTGGATTTCTGTTTATTGTTCTTCACTTTATTTTTGACCTGAGCTCAGATACTCAGCACATATGTCCTGCTGCTCAATGTGGTGGTGGATGGTGGATGTGTATAATCCTATGACTGGAAGATATATCTCTATATCTATCTTCTATCTATCTTCTATCTATCTATCTATCTATCTATCTATCTATCTATCTATCTATCTATCTATCTATCTATGAGTTCCAGTTTCTCTGTGAGACCCTATCTCAAAAAACAGAAAAAAATAGTTTTGTAGACCCAGGGTTTCCATTTTCCCTTTCCTTTCCTTCCCTTCTTCTTCCCCCTCTTCACTCCTTTCTCCCTCCCTTCCCTCCTTTCCTCTCTGTTCCCATCTCTTGGCCTCTCTCTCACCCTCCCTCCCCCTCCTTCCTCCTCCCTTCCTCCTTCCCTCTTTCTTTTTTCCTTCCTTCTTTCTTTCTTTCTTTCTTTCTTTCTTTCTTTCTTTCTTCTTTCTTTCTTTTTCTCTCTCTCTCTTTCTTTCTTTTGATAAGCTTTTACTATATAGATCGAGCAGGCCTTGAACTCAAAAAGATTCTTTTCCTTCCATTGCCTTCCATGTGCTGAAATTTAATTAAGGTTTGCTTTACCACACGTTGACAGACTCAGCCTTTTATAAACAACCCTTTCATGAGAACCAGGGACTCATTAGAAATAATCAATACTGTTGGAATGGATACCACAATTCACCCCAGGAATCCTACTAGAACTTCCTCATTTTTATATTTTTTTAAAACCTTTTTGAGAATTATTTATATAATATATATTTCAGGTCATGTATATTGATCATATTATTTCTCTTTTGCCATTGGTCTGCTAATTAGGTTTGCATTCTCATGATCACACACTTACCAATACCACCAGCAGCTAAAGAGAAACCCTTGAATGGATGAATTTTTTTGGTCAATATTTCATATCCAAGCAACCTTAAATATTCTCAAGAGTTAAAATTATTCTCACATTTTTTTGTAAGCAGTACTAATAGCTGATATTTGACAGCTGTTAATATGTGATAGATATCATGCTAAATACTTTCCAAAATAATTTATTTCTCCAAACATCTCTTTGAATTCTGAACTGGGATTGTCGTCAGTATATAGAAATCTGGAGTTGAGTAGACACAAGCTATTAGGTCTCAGTATTCAGAGACCTGTCTTCAGAACCTATTCTCTTGATTTCTTAAATGTGTCTACTAGAATACTTTAAAAAAGTGCATTTAATGTTTCTATAAAGAAACAACTAAAATATTCCTACTAGAAAATGAAATAGTCTCATCTTCATGAACAGCAGAAAGCCTCCATATTTCTGATTAAAATGCGTAACCATCCTTGATGTTGAACGACTGTCCTCATTAGTCTTAATTGCCAACTTGCCACAGCCTAGAGCAGTGGTTCTCAATTTTCCTAATGTTGTGACCATTTAATACAGTTCCTCACGCTGTGGTGAACTCTAATCATAAAGTTATTTTTGTTGCTACTTCATAACTGTAAATTTGCCACAGTCATAAATTGTAAATATTTTTGGAGACGGAGGTTTGCCAAAGGGGTCGCGACCTTCAGATTGAGAGCCACTGGCTTAGCATCACCTGATCATAAAGCCTTGATTGAGAAATTGACTAGCTTATGGGTTTATGAACATGCTCATGGGGGAATTGTTTTGATTGTTAATAGATATAGGAGAGCCAAGCCTTCTATGGGTGGCACCATTCCCTGGGCTGATAGTCCTAGACTGTATTAGAAATCCAGGTAAACACGGACATGGGAGTGATCTTTCTAGTAGCAAACATTCTCCTCCATGGCTCCTGCTATCTCTCCTTGACTGTGAGTGAGTTCCCAGGTTGGAGGTAATGCTGCCTGGAACAGCAAGAGTCCTGTCACTGTATGTTTGCCTTGAATTCCTTCCCGACTCTTCTCGATGGACTGTGACCTGGAAGTATGAGTCAAATAAATCTGTCTTCCAAGCTTGTCCTGGTCAGTGCTTTATCTGAACAGAAAGGAAACTAGAACAAAGAAAACCTACTACTGCCTTTGTTTCTTCATGTCCTGACCTTTTCTGCTTCTTTTTTGCAGTTTTGATTAGAATAATTTTTATTTTTCTTACTCAAATTCCTTTATAAAAGAAACAGAAATTATATCTTTGACCAATAAATTTGACAGTGGATTTCACAATTTTTAGGAAAGGATTTGATTGTAACATAATCCATCCAAATGAAGTACTTTTATAGGACTTCCGCTTCCGGTCTGGGCCCAGGCAGCAGATCCCTGGAGGCAGCTCTGCACTGAACCTCACAAAACCCGGCAGAAGTGGGGCACCCAGCAGCTCTGACCCAGGCAGTATCTCTGGTAAGGAGACAGCAACACCCACCCAAACAGGGAGTAACTGGGATCCACCGGGACCCACTGAGACCCAGGGATTTACTCCTGGCCCGGAGACACCGGCTCCTTCTGGTCTGGGTCGGAGCTCCCAGCAGATCCCAGGCGGGAGCTCTACACCAAATCCCACAGAACCCAGGGGAAGCAGGGCTCCTAGGAGCTCTAACCCAAGCAGCTTCCTATGCAAGGAGGCAGCAACACTTGCCCCAAACCGGGAGTAACTGGGACCCACCGGGACCAGGTACTCACTCCTGGCCCCAGCACTGATTCCTTCCAGTTTGGGCCTGGGCGCTCAGCAGATCGGGCGGCAACTCTGCACCCAAATCTCACAGAACCCAGAGGAAGCGTGGCTCCCAGGAGCTCTAACTCGAGCAGCTTCTTAAGCAAGGAGGCAGCAACACCTGCCCCAAACAGGGAGTAACCAGGTCCCGCAGGGATCCAGGAACTCACTCCTGGCCCAGAGCACTGACTCCTTCCGGTCCGGACCAAAGCACTGAGCAGATCCTGGGCCCTAGCTCTAATCTCAGCAGCAACACCCAACCTAAACAGTTCTGACACAACCAAGAGAACAGGAAAGACAGGTTCCAGCCAGAGACAGCACAGGTAGCACCAAGGAGAACCAGATGGCAAAAGGCAAGAGCAAAAATACAAGGGCCAGCAACCCAGAACACATGTCATCATCAGAACCTAGTTCTCCCACATTAAGTCCTGAACTCCCCATATCACCAGGAAAGCAAGAGTCAGACCTAAAATCACTTTTAATGATGATGATGGAGGACTTTAAGAAGGACATAAATAACATTCTCAAAGAATCCGAGGAGAACACAGGTAAACAGGTAAAAGCCCTTAAAGAATCACAAGAGAACACAACCAAACAGGTGAAGGATTTATACAAAACCATCCAGGACATAAAAATGGAAATAGAAACAATAAAGAAATCACAAAGGGAGACTACTCTGGAGATAGAAAACCTAAGAAAGAAATCAGGAGTCACAGACGCAAGCATTACCAACAGAATACAAGAGATAGAAGAGAGAATCTCAGGTGCAGAAGATACCATAGAAAATATTGACACAACTGTCAAGGAAAACGAAAAATGCAAAAAACTCTTAACACAAAACATCCAGGAAATCCAGGACACAATGAGAAGACCAAACCTAAGGATAATAGGTATAGAAGAGAGTGAAGATTCACAACTTAAAGGGCCAGTAAATATCTTCAACAAAATCATAGAAGAAAACTTCCCTAACCTAAGGAACGAGATGCCCATAATCATTCAAGAAGCCTACAGAACACCAAATAGACTAGACCAGAAAAGAAATACCTCGCGTCACATAATAATCAAAACACAAAATGCACAAAACAAAGAAAGAATTTTAAAAGCAGTAAGAGAAAAAGGCCAAGTAACATATAAAGGCAGACCTATCAGAATTACACCAGACTTCTCACCAGAGACTATGAAAGCCAGAAGATCCTGGTCAGATGTCATGCAGACCCTAAGAGAACACAAATGCCAGTCCAGGCTACTATACGCAGCAAAACTCTCTATTACCATAGATGGAGAAACCAAGATATTCCATGACAAAGCCAAATTTACACAATATCTTTCCACAAACCCAGCACTACAAAGAATAATAGCAGGAAAGACCCATTACAAGGAGAGCAATCATACCCTAGAAAGAGCAAGAAAGTAATCCACTTCCAACAAACCCAAAAGAAGATAGCCACACAAACAATGCCTCCCCTTTTAGCAAAAATAACAGGAAGCAACAGTCTCCTCTCCTTAATATCTCTTAATGTCAATGGACTCAATTCCCCAATAAAAAGACATAGACTAACAGACTGGATACACAAACAGGATCCGACATTTTGCTGCATACAGGAAACCCACCTCAGTGACAAGGACAGACACTACCTTAGAGTAAAAGGCTGGAAAACAATTTTTCAAGCAAATGGTCCTAGGAAACAAGCTGGAGTAGCCATACTAATATGGAATAAAATTGACTTTCAACTTAAAGATATAAAAAAGGATAAGGAAGGTCATTTCATATTTGTCAAAGGAAAAGTCAACCAACATGAACTCTCAATTCTGAACATCTATGCACCAAATGCAAGAGCACCCACTTTCATAAAAGAAGCCGTACTAAAGCTCAAAGCACATATTGCACCTCACACAATAATTGTGGGAGACTTCAATACCCCACTCTCAGCACTGGACAGATCAGGGAAACGGAAACTAGACAGAAGTACAGTGAAACTAACAGAAGTTTTAAACCAAATGGACTTAACAGATATCTATAGAACATTTCACCCAAAAACAAAAGAATATACCTTTTTCTCTGCACCACATGGTACCTTCTCCAAAATAGACCATATTATTGGTCACAAGACAGGCCTCAACAGATATAAAAAAATCGAAATAATCCCATGCATCCTATCAGATCACCATGGTCTAAAGCTGGTCTTCAATAACAACAAAGACAATGGAAAGCCCACACTCACATGGAAACTGAACAATACTCTACTCGTTGATAATGGGGTCAGGGAAGAAATAAAGAAAGAAATTAAAGACTTTTTAGAATTTAATGAAAATGAAGACACATCATACCAAAACCTATGGGACACACTGAAGGCAGTGCTAAGAGGAAAGCTTATAGCTCTGAGTGCATACAAAAAGAAACTGGAGAGAGAACACACTAGCAGCTTGACAACACACCTGAAAGCTCTAGAACAAAAAGAAGCAAAAACACCCAAGAGGAGTAGACGGCAGGAAATAATTAAACTCAGGGCTGAAATCAACCAAATAGAAACAAAGAGAACTATACAAAGAATCAATAAAACCAGGAGCTGGTTCTTTGAGAAAATCAACAAAATAGATAAACCCTTGGCCAGACTAATCAGAGGGCAGAGAGACAGTATCCAAATCAATAAAATCCAAACTGAAAAGGGTGACATAACAACAGAAACCGAGGAAATTCAACAAATCATCAGATCCTACTACAAAAGCCTATACTCAACAAAATTGGAAAATCTGGATGAAATGGACAACTTCCTAGACAAGTATCAGTTACCAATGTTAAATCAGGATCAGATAAACCATCTTAACAGCCCCATAACTGCGAAAGAAATAGAAGCAGTCATTAAAGGTCTCCCCACCAAAAAAAGTCCAGGTCCAGATGGTTTTAGTGCAGAATTCTATCAAACCTTCAAGGAAGATCTAATACCAATTCTCTTCAAACTATTCCACAAAATAGAAACGGAAGGAACACTACCCAATTCATTCTATGAAGCCACAATTACGCTTATACCTAAACCACACAAAGACCCAACAAGAAAAGAGAACTTCAGACCAATCTCCCTTATGAATATCGATGCAAAAATACTGAATAAAATTCTCTCGAACCGAATCCAAGAACACATCAAAACACTTATCCACCATGATCAAGTAGGCTTTATCCCAGGAATGCAGGGTTGGTTCAATATACGGAAATCCATCAACATAATCCACTACATAAATAAACTCAAAGAAAAAAACCACATGATCATATCTCTTGACGCTGAGAAAGCATTTGACAAAATTCAACACCCCTTCATGATAAAAGTCTTGGAAAGATCAGGAATTCAAGGCCATACCTAAACATAGTAAAAGCAATATACAGCAAGCCAGTAGCTAACATCAAACTAAATGGAGAGAAACTTGAAGCAATCCCATTAAAATCGGGGGCTAGACAAGGCTGCCCACTCTCCCCCTACCTGTTCAATATAGTTCTGGAAGTCCTAGCCAGAGCAATTAGGCAACAGAAGGAGATCAAAGGGATACAAATTGGAAAGGAAGAAGTCAAAGTTTCACTATTTGCAGATGACATGTTAGTATACTTAAGTGACCCCAAAACTTCCACCAGAGAGCTCCTAAACCTGATAAACAACTTTAGCAAAGTGGCTGGGTATAAAATTAACTCAAACAAATCAGTAGCATTCCTCTACACAAAGGATAAACTGGCTGAGAAAGAAATTATGGAAATGACACCATTCACAATAGTCACAAATAGTATAAAATATCTTGGGGTGAATCTAACCAAGCAAGTAAAAGACCTGTATGACAAGAACTTCAACACCCTGAAGAAAGAAATCGAAGGAGATCTCAGAAGATGGAAAGATCTCCCATGCTCATGGATTGGAAGGATTAATATAGTAAAAATGGCTATCTTGCCAAAAGCAATCTACAGATTTAATGCAATCCCTATCAAAATTCCCACTCAATTCTTTACAGAGATAGAAAGAGCAATCTTAAAATTCATTTGGAATAACAAAAAACCCAGGATAGCGAAAACTACACTCAACAATAAAAGAACTTCTGGGGAATCTCCATCCCCGATTTCAAGCTGTACTACAAAGCAATAGTGATAAAAACGGCATGGTATTGGAACAGAGACAGTCAGGAGGATCAATGGAATAGAATAGAAGACCCTGAAATGAACCCCCATACCTATGGTCACTTGATCTTCGACAAAGGAGCTCAAACTATCCAGTGGAAAAAAGACAGCATTTTCAACAAATGGTGCTGGTCCAACTGGAGGTCAACTTGTAGAAGAATGCAAATTGATCCATACTTATCTCCTTGTACAAAGCTCAATTCCAAGTGGATCAAGGACCTCCATATAAAACCAGCTACACTGAAACTAATAGAAGAGAAAATAGGGAAAAGCCTTGATCATATGGGCACAGGGGAAAAGTTCCTGAACAGAACACCAATGGCGTATGCTCTAAGATCAAGAATTGACAAATGGGATCTCATAAAACTGCAAAGCTTCTGTAAAGCAAAGGATACGGTCAACAGGACAAAGCGGGAACCAACAGACTGGGAAAAGATTTTCACCAACCTTACATCTGATAGAGGGCTAATATCCAAGGTATACAAAGAACTGAAGAAACTAGATTCCAGACCATCAAATAACCCTATTAAAAAATGGGGTAGAGAGTTGAACAAAGAACTCTCAACTGAGGAAACTCGAATGATTGAGAAACATCTAAAGAAGTGCTCAGCATCCCTAGTCATCAGGGAAATGCAAATGAAAACAACACTGAGATTCCACCTCACACCAGTCAGATTGGCTAAGATCCAAAACACAGGTGACAGCAGATGTTGGCGAGGATGTGGAGAAAGAGGAACACTCCTCCATTGTTGGTGGGATTGCAAGCTGGTACAACCACTATGGAAAGCAGTCTGGCGATACCTCAGAAAATTGAACATGGTGTTACCTGAGGACCCAGCTATACCCCTCCTGGGTATATACCCAGAAGATATTTCAACATGCAACAGGGCCACATGCTCCACTATGTTTATAGCGGCCTTATTCATAATAGCCAGAAGCTGGAAAGAACCCAGATGTCCTTCAACAGAAGAATGGATACAGAAAATGTGGTACATTTACACAATGGAGTACTACTCAGCCATTAAAAATAATGAGCTCATGAAATTCTTAGACAAATGGATGGAGCTAGAAAATATCATCCTGAGTGAGATGACCCAATCACAAAAGAACACACATGGTATGCACTCACTGATAAGCGGATATTAGCCCCAAAACACACAATACCTAAGATGCAACGCAGAAACCTCATGAAACTCAAGAAGAAGGAGGAAGACCAAAGTGAGGGTGCTTTTGTCCTTTTTAGAACGAGTATCAAAAGATTCAACCAGAGCTCCCAGGATCTAAACCTCCAGCCTGAGAACAGACAGGGGCAAGCTGTCCTCTGAGAGGCTCTAACCAGTAGCTGACTCAGACAGATACAGAAATCCAGAGCCAAACAGTGGATGGAGCTTGAGGACTCTTAAAGAAGAATAGGTGGAAGGATTGAGGGCCCTAAGGAGATAGGAACTGCACAGGAAGATCAACAGAGTAAACGAACCTGAACCCTTGGAGCTCTGAGAGACTGAATCACCAACCGCGGAGCATACCTAGTCTACACAGATCTACCTCCATGGGCTGAACCTAGGTCTCCCTGCACATATTTTGTAAATGTGCAGCTTGGTTTTCATGTAGGTCTCAAACATCTGGAGTGGGGGCTATCCCAAAACATGCAGCCTGTATATGGAGTATGGTCTTCTAAAAAAAAAAAAAAAAAAAAAAAAAAAACATTGTTCAGTATTCATGGAATATATTTTTTATATCTTGTATTCAGTTTGCAACTACTCATTGAAAATTTTGTATGTATATTCATGAGGGATACTGACTATACTTATATATTTTTGTGGGTTTACACTTGATTTCACTATTTCCACTTATTGCTTTTGAAGGGCTATGTGTGGGTTCTGAATTTTTAAATAACCAAAAAGTATGCTTGTTTAGGCTCTATAGAATCTTGTTAAGTATATTGACCTGGTATTGCTTGTTTCTTCTTTTCATTTTATCTGTTGATGGTTTTTAATTTTTTATTTGCTGAAATAAAAATTTAAAAAAAACAAAAAAGAAGTACTTTATATACTCATAATTATGCAATGTCTTTTTGTACAGAGTGGAGAAGTAACTTAAAATCATGAAAATACTATTATCTAGACATATTAGAATACTTCCATATATATATTATTTATATAAATGTATTATACAACACACACACACACACACAACACACATATATATATTATATATATTATTTTGGTTTTTCGAGACAGGGTTTTTCTCTGGTTCTGGAACTCAATCTGTAGACAGGCTGGCCTTGAACTCAAAATCACCTGCCTTGCTCTCAAGTGCCTAAATTCAAAATACCAAGGGAATTATGATCCTCTCCTCTTTAGAGAATATTTCATATAGCCTAAATTGGCCCTCTAGTTTCCATTGAGTGTTGGATTATATGGATGCTTTACTATACCTGGTTCATATAGTGTCATAGATGAACTCAGAGTTTATACATGGTAGACCAAGACTCTATAATGAGTCAATATTCAGTTTCCTTCTTATTATGGACAAGATATTGGTCCTAGACGATAGGGACAACATTCAATGCAATCCAAACTCTATAGCTTGCCCGTACTTCATGCTTTATTCTTTTTGAAGAAGTGATTCTTAAAAACTGTAAAATTATTTCAGAACACTTAATTTTCCCATTCCTAACCACGATATAAGATCTATTGAATTTATTTCTCAACATTTCCATCTATATCAATGAGTCAGGTTGGGAACTAGAAACTATACATCTGTCTTTCCTGCATGTAATTTATTGTTCCATGAATGTTTAGGCAGAATTTAAATGAATTAGGCTATTTACTGTTCTCCCATTTCTGTTCCAATCTAGGAAAATGTAAGTCTATAGGACAATCTGCCTTTTCCATTTAATGAACATGTAGAAGACAGACTTACAATTTTCCCCTAGACATTATTGTTTTATGTTTGTATTCAACACAGTATACAACAGTACTTTGATCTACACAAGGGTTCCTCAGTCTAGCTATTTACCATACCAAGAAGACAATATCCCCAGAAATGGTTTCTTCCTTCTTTGCTTGTCAGTATCCAAAGACACATACTAACAACCTCAATTTCTTTCTGGTATTAATTTCACAAAAAATTATTTGAGCATACGACTACTTAAATAATTTTGAAATTATAGTTTGAAGGGGCAGTAACAATTGAACATAGACAATATACTCTGCAAACTTCCCACTGAAGTCACATATTTTTCTAAGTATTAAAACAGTGGGAGACAGAATAAGAAGAAATTAATTCTAATCTGCTTTCTTTTAAAGTCTAGACAAATGGGAACAAACTCAATCACACAGGGATACCAGGGAACAATGAGATATGATATATATATTTTCTGGTGAGGCATGAATACATTTCTATTTGCCCCAGAAGGCATAGATGTAATTCTACCCATCTAGCTTACTGAATCCCATGTGTTTTCCTGGGTTGTTAACTTTTGTTACCTCTCTTGGCTGTGATAAAAACCATTGCCAAAAGAACCTTGGAGAGTAAAAGGGTATATTTGACTTACACTTCTACATCCCAGTCACAGTTCATCATTGAGGGAAGCCAAGGCAGGAACTCAAGCAGGGCAGGAACTTGGAGGCAGAAACTCAAACAGAAGCCATGGAGTACTGATTACTACTTGTTTCACACGACTTGCTCAGTTTGTTTTCTTATAAAATGCAAGGCCACCTGCCCAGAGATGGCACGGCTGGCATTGGCTGGTTACTCTATACATTGATTATTACTCTAGAAAATGCTATATGGGCTTGCCTAGAGGTCAGTTTAATGGAGGTATTTTTGTTTTAACTGAGGTTCCTCCTTCCCCAGATAGGCCTAGCTTGTGTCAAATGGATGAAAAACTGGCCTGCACAACTATATAGTAAGGATGAGGGGTTACTTACAGTTGAATGCCCAAAGAGCCTACCCAAGCATGGTGAATGACTTTTAAAAGCTGGATCCTTAGAGCTCTCTGCAGAACTGGCAGGCAGCTTGGTCAGTTGACCAGTTTATTTAACTCTTCTTTTTAAAAAAATTTTTTTTAATTTTTATTTATTTATTTTTTTACCTTTTTTTTTTTTTTTTTTTAAATGTGCATAAATGTGCACATGGAGTCAGAGGATAACACTATAGCCTTGCATGTCATTCCTTAGGCAGGCCCATTGTATTAGTTACTTCCCATAGTTGAAATAAAGCACATGCACAAAGTGACTTATGGATCATAAAGTTTATTTTGGCTTATTCTTCAGGGAGTGAGTGTTTGTCATGACAGGTAGGTATGACAGCAAGCAGCAGGCATGGCAGCAGGAGCAGGAGGCTGAGACCTCACATATTAAAAGCATGAAGAGAAAGAGTGAACTGTAATGACTTAAGTCTTCAGATTCTCAAAGTCCACTTCCAGATGATGTTCCTTCTAAGCTGCCCACAACGCACCAACAGCAAATGAGTGTTTTGCAATTTGAAACTATAGGGGATTTTTTTTTTCATTAGAGCTACCAGTTATCCACCTTGTTTGTTTGTTGTTGTTTATTTATTTGCAACAGAGTCTCATTAACCTGGAGCCCTGGCTGACCAGCAACCTCAGAGACCTGTCTATCTCTGAATTCTCAGTACTCTGATTCTAAATATGTGCCATGATACCTGGCTTTTAAAAATGTGGGTTCAGAGGATGGTATCCAAGTCTTTATGCTACTAAGGTAATTATTTTCCAGTCGATTTTTCTCCCCAGCTGTCCCTCATAATTGTCACTATTTATATAACTTTGAATAGGGGCCTTAGGAATCTCCTATGTTTCAGGAATTTCCTGGAACTTGAAAGTTTCGTTTACTTCCCGAGTCTTCAGGAGCCTCTGTCTATACCCCCTCCCCCACTTTTTTTTGGGATAAGATTAACACTTAAAAATTGTTGAGTTTTGAGTAGAGTAGAGTCATATCACGAAGTGGTAGACCTCATCCAACTAGTTATGGACCTGATTGGAATGCAAGAGAAGCCTTCCTATAAACAAGAGTGATTTCAAATAATTGTGGTAAATAAAAATTATCTTCATGTTGGGATGTAGATGTAGGAAAGCCAATGTGATCATTCATGTCTATGAGTGATTCACTCTAGGACAAAGAACCAGTCATCTAGATGAAGTCAAAAGAGAGTTGGATGAAGAATTGTTTTTCTCTGGCTTTTGAGGAAGCCGGTCTTATTCTCTGAAAGCCTTCAGCTATTTGGATGAGCCCCATTGCCTTACAGAGGTCAGTATGCTGTGTTCAAAATTTGACAATTTAAGCATTAATCTCATCCCAAAACACCTTCCCAGAAACACTCAAGGAAAATGGTTGGCCAGATATCTAGGTACTATGACACAATTGATTTGGTACACAAAATAAGCATCATCTTGGTCACATTAGGATCCAATCAATTTGAAAGTACAAGCCCCATTGTATACCTGTACATCTTTTGTTTCTGTTTTTGTTTTTTTGAGATAGGGTTTCTCTGTGTAGCCCTGGCTTTCCTGGAACTCACTCTGTAGACCAGGCTGGCCTCAACTCAGAAATCCACCTGCCTCTGCTCCCAAGTGCTGGGATTATAGGCGTGTGCCACCACTGCCCAGCATACCTGTAAGTCTTATACCATTATAAAGCTACAAAAAAGTTTAAGTCTAACTGTTGTGAGCAGAGGTCCACTCGTATTTGTTACTTTATATTCTAGAGATAAATCATTTGATGATGTTAAAGTTTGTTTTTAATCAGACAGTGGTGAACTCAAATTTATAAATACTCTGTAAAATATTTGAAGAAATTTAAATAACCAAATTTAAGATGTTTTTATAAATTACTTAAGCCTCTTCAAAAATGATATTAACATCTTGGGGAGGAGATACAATTTGAATCAGTAAGCCCGCATCTTGAATTTAAAAGTCTAATATGGAATAAAACATATATTTGTTACTATTGTAAATATTAATCTTAAAATTTTGAGTAATCTTTAGAGCTGAAATTATCCTTGACACTCTCAAAAACTTCACATTTAATGCTAGTTAATTCTATTGAGTATAAGGCTTCTTAATTTTCTTCTCTGAGAATTTCATCATGATTATTCATAATTGTTTTTAAAGACTGAGGCACACAGGATTTTCTATAAATGTGCAAAACTATAAAAGTAAACAATACAAAAGTAAGACTGTGGTAGGAAGAGCCTTAAAGATTTAGTTGACTGTATTGCTAGTATATACATGTGTTTAGCACTTATGTATTAAAAAGTTTAAAGGTAACTGAAGTCTGGATTCCAAAATGCCCCTATTTAATCAGAATAAAACTGCAATACATGCAGTGCATGCGATGTAGGAAAGTCAATGCGCTTGTTCATATCCTGAGTGATTCACTCCAGGACAAAGAATCAGTCATCTAGATGAATTCAAAAGACAATTGGATAGAGTCAAAAAGAGGAAAAAAGAGAAATATTGAATGTGGCAAAACACATTCTTCATAGTTCTTTAAACCATAGGCCTATGTTGTGGTTTTACTGCTGATGAGTCAGAGAAAGTAAACACTCAAAAACATGTGACACAATTTATATAGTGTTTGTATGTATATTTATTTATGACTTCCTCTGAGCCCAAAGAGAAATTACAAAACTTTTGTAGAGACCACAAGCCTTTTGCATATAAGTCAAAATGTCTATTCTGCGTGGTTTGGGATTATACATAAAACTTCCATATGGAAAAAAGAGTTGCTTTTTAAATACAAAAATGAAAGACTTAAGCATCAAAGAACCGACAGAAAGACTGAGCAACATGGTCTCTAGGTTGTAGTCTGAATGTACGCACATTTTATTTTGCAGTATACCATTTTTTTTTTTTTGCTCAGTTTACAGGGTTTTGTATGAGATTGTGTTATATGTACAATGTAAATATTTTCACCACTTATGCATATATGTCTTATGTGTGCATATGTTTGTATACATATATATTGTTTTTCTAGGCTATTACTAGTTGCATACCTTATTAGAAGCCTGGATGAGGGACTCCTGCTCTTCCAGTGAAACCAAAGGAATGCCAACTGTTTTGAAGCAAATGCCAATCCCACAGAATAATAATTATATATTTGATTCGTACAATTTACTTCCCTCAAAATATCCCTTTAAATGAAACCCACATTGAAGTGAGTGATCGAATCAGCAGCTGCCAGTGTAGCAGACATGGGGTATGTGAGGCAACAAAATCAGCTCCTCCTGAGGAACCAACACTACATCAAGGTAAGAGTTATCTTGGAATGCTGACCTGGTTTTCTTCACTTATGGACCACAGGGAATCTATAATAGCAGCACACAGTGGTCTCATAGATTCCCTGTGGTCCATAAGCTATGCGACCAAACTCCCAGACTCAGTTTACAGGATGGATTTGGTTCATAGCAATGCTTCATTTGGATTTTTACAATGTTTCAAATAGTTTTAAGCTAATATATTTTGGAAATTGAAGCTTCCAAACAACCCACCTTCCCTATATTAGTTAGGGTTTTACTGCGGTGAACAGACATCATGAGCAAGACAACTCTTATAAGGACTACATTTAATTGGGGTTGGCTTACAGGTTCAGAGGTTCAGTCCATTATCATCAAGGTGGGAGCATGGCAGCATCCAGGCAGGCATGGTGCTGGAGGAACTAAAAGTTCTACATCTTCACCTGAGGGCTGCTAGCAGAAGACTGACTCCCATGTGGTTAGGAGGAGTGTCTCATTGGTCACCCCCACAGTGACACATTTCCTCCAAAGATGTCACACTTACTACAAGGCCGCACCTCTTATTAGTGCTACTCCCTATGGTCCAAGTATATTCATACCACCATACTCCCAAAGAAACAGATTTCTGGCTCCTCTCAAAAAATCAGGTTTGGAAACCTGAAGTCACATGATCGCAGTGCCATGTATAGCTGTTAGGCAGTTGCCATCCCTCTTAACAGATGCTACATTGATCAATGCATTTAGTTGATTTTTTTGATAGGAAATTATGTCTGTCTCTCAATGTCACATCAAAATCTCTCAATACGTGGGAAAACTGTACCCTTGAGTCACATAGTTCATATAAGATGATACTTTGAACCACTCAAGACCAATAAACATGAAAATTTAGATGACATAGTTCTACTGCAGAAAAACCACTAACTCTGACTTTGGAAAGAAGACTATTTGATTACTAGCTTTATTTTACTACCAAAATTTTTAAATAATTGATTCTTAAATAAACACCTTTCTTGAGAGATAATTATAGTCCCATGTGAATTCCTTAATTTTTCTCACATTTTTTTAAAACATTAACACTTTTGATGCTATGCATGAGCACTATATTACATCATTTCTATTTCCCCCCCTCCCTTCCAGCTCCTCCCATGTCCCCCACCCCAACTCCACCTCAAATTCATGATCTCTTCTTAAGTATTATATACCACACAGACACACGCACACATGCATTAATGCGCACACACCACACAATGCATATACACACACACCACACAAAGCATAGACATATACACTTTTACATACAACATATAAATGACAACACACACACACAATAAACACACACAGAACTGCAGAGCCATTTATAGTTTGTATGTATATGTATTAGGGCTGAACACTTGGTATTTTTTATCAGGATGCTCGTCCCTGGAGAAGACAAATTTTGCCTCTCCTACCAGCCATTCACTTATTTTAAAAGGCTTAATGGAAAACATTCACAAATTCTGCCAAAGAACAGTACCAGGGGATAGCCTTCCATATTATCTCATCACATTCCACACATCTTTTTCAAAATTAATTTTAACTTATATGTATAAATGTTTTGTTTGAAAGCATGTCTGCATCACATGCATGCATGGAGGGCAGGAATTTAAGAAGGCTTTAGGTCCTCTGAAACTGAAGTTAAAGATGGTTGTGAACTACAGTGTAAGTTCTGGAACTAAACCTGGGATGCCTACATTGGCTTTTAACTAATGTGCCATTTCTGCAAATCTTGATTCGCAGGTGAACAAATAATAAAGAAGTTTAGGATACCCTCGTATGATAATTGTCCAAAATTCCTAAACCAGTGGTTTTTGGCTTGTGTGTTGTGACTCCTTTGTAGGCTGAACAACTGTTTCACAAGGGTGGGAAGGGAGGGAGAGACCTGGGAGGGAAAGTGGACAGTGGGGTGGGGGTGGGGGGACTTGATCTGGTATTGGGTGAGGGAAAAGAACTGAAGTCCTGTGCGCCAGCAGAAAGAGTGGAAACAGGCAACCTCAGAAGGTAGGAGGTTGAGGTTCTCTCTAGAATGCATCAGAGACCTGGGAGGTGAGAGACTCTCAGGATTCAAAGGAGGGACCTTAGATGAAATACCTGACAGTAGGGAGAGGGAACTTATAGAGCCCACCTCCAGCAGGAAGCTGGAGCATTAAGTGAGAGAGAGGGTTGCCATCCCACAGTCAAAACTCTGACCCATATTTGTTCCTGTCTAAAAGAACTGCAGGGATGGAAATGGAGAGGATTCCGGGGAAAGGAAGGTCCAGCAACAGGCCCAAAGTAGGATCAAGCTCAAGGGGAGGTCCTAAGGTCTGACACTATTACTGAGGCTATGGAATACTCACAAAAAGCGATGTATGATGACTTCACTCTGGAAGACCCAATAAACAGCTGAAAGAGTCAGATGCAAATATTAGCACCCAACCAATGGACAGAAGCTGCTGACCCCTGTGGTTGAATTAGGGAAAAGATGGAAGAAGCTGAGGAAGAGGATGACCCTGTAGGAAGACCAGCAGTCTCAATTAACCTGATCTCTCAAACACTGGACCACCAACCAGGAAGCATACACCAGCTGATATGAGGCCCCCACAACACATATACAACAGAGGACTGTCACGTCTAGGTTCAGTCAGAGAAGATGCACCTAACCCTCAAGAGACTAGAGGCTCCAGGGAGTTTAGATGTCTGGTTGGGTGCGGGTTAGAGGGTGGGGACATCCTCATGCAGACAGGGGGTGGGGAGAAGGTATGGGATATGGAACAGTTGGAGGGTGGACAAGGAAGGGGAATAAAATCTGGAGTGTAAAAAAAATATAAATAAAAGACACACACACACACAAAGAACAGCAGAAAGCATAGATATTTACGTTATGATTCATCATAGTAGCAAAATTATGATTATAAAGTAGCAATGAAATAGTTTTATGGTTGGGTGTCACCACAACATGAGGAATTGTATTAAAGGATTACAGCATTAGGAAGGCTGAGAATTACTGTCCTAAACAAAGCTAATAATACACTGTGTAAGTACTGTCTTAAATTTCAAATGTGTGTATTATTGGCGATAGTTTGCCATATTCATATCCTATATATAATTCCCTATATTACATTTATAAAACTATAAATATAAATGATAATTATAAACATTTTGGAAAGTTTATTGCTGAAAATTATTAGTACAGATTGAAGAAAAGGAATTCAATCAACTAAGGTTATTTACCATATACACAGTAAAAAATTTAAGTTAAATATTGTAAGACAGTACCTCCTCCCATCCTTTCTCTCCTTACCTTCTGAGAAGGAGGAGACCCCCCTGTATTATCTCACCCTTGCACATCAGATCACTACAGAATCTGGTGAATCTTCTTTCACTGAGGCCAGACAAGACAGCCCAGTTAGAGAAATGGGATTCACAGGAAGGCAACAGAGATAGGAAGAGCCCCTGATCCAGTTGTTGGGGGACATACATGAGGGACATTTCTTAATCATACCATAACACAGAAAGAGTTTGAGGACAGCCAGGGCTTCTTAATGAGATACTGCTTCAAAGAAAGAAAGTAAAATCTAGGACTACTAATGTAGATCATTGGTAATGTATAGTACTGAGAACAACAAACAAATAAAACATAAAATCCCCAAACTGTGATTTAAGAATTTATACAATGGAGAACTTGATACTCAATTTTGGGCAAACTATTCCATCAGATTAATTCATACCCATCTTTGAGCAGCTTTAGAAAGCAGAACTGATTATTAGAACTTATTATTTACTTATAATCATTTATTTTTAATTTCCCAATTTGTTTGTTAAAAATCTAGTTTCCAAAATGGATGATCAATAAAATGTTATTTATACCTATTTGTTTATTATAAGAATAAAATGCTTATGGACAAATAGACTGATATGATCTGAATTAATATATCCATGAGAATTTGTAAATCTTTGAGTGATAGATTAAATCTAATAGTATTTTTGACTATGTGCGACAAGTGTTTAAGAAAATGCCAACTCAAAATTGTTGGTGTCTTTAGAAAGCATCACACACCAAAATTAACTAGACCTGAAGTTGATACATATCAGTGATACAGTTAGAATAGTGAGTCTGAAGCTGTGGACATTTACTTTATACCTTCACCACAGGAAACATGGTAGCAACCTGGACATTATCTAATAATGTAATGGATGACATAATAGAAATCTAGAGTCAGGTTGGAAATAATCAGGTTCAACAAGACTTAGTGTGGTAGGAGTTCTTGTAAATTGCCTCAATAAACCTAGAAATTAACTGTATAAATAAAGAGTAGTCAAGATGTCTCTAAACGCTTACTTATAAGACAAGAACTATGGACATTTGTCAATCGTGAACTTGGGATAAGACAGTGATATGTTTGCTTAAAATTTGCTATTTATATTCAAGGCACAGACTTATTCATCTTCTTCAAGGAATATCCCATTCTTTACATATTATTTGTTATATTATATTTACATATTATACTTTTACTTACATATTATAATTTTACTTACATATTCTTTTATGTTGTTATTTGATTCCAATCCTGTGATAAGTAGAGCATGATCTATACATGGCACATCTGTTTGGTATCACAAATATATTTTAAGCATGCCACTCAGTATTTCTAGGATTTTGTACATGAAGAGAAGAGTGGTTCCATTCATATAATTCTCAGTTGGAAAGTCAATGTCCTTAAGTCTCTATAAAAATGTGAGTGACTTGAGAGCTAATTTAAATCACTTGCATATTTTTCTTCTCTTAGTATGTTATATAGTTTACAACCATAGGGAAAAGAGCTGTTTCAATCCAAGTCTATCTAGGAAGCTAGGCCTAAGATAACGTCATTTATGGTTAACGGAGATCATTGTTGTGCTTACTAATTTCTTGTGGTTGGTAGCTCTGGGATTTGGGATTGCTGGCTGGTTTTCTGTAATATTGTATCATAAATATGGATGAATGTGTTAGAGTACAAACATTTAAAAACCCTATTATGTTTTGTCTAAATAAAAGAATAATTATCCAAATTATGCAGAGCTGTATCCCACATTTTCTTTCTGAGTTTTTCTTCTTTTTTTTTTTTGCCTGTTTTTTAATTGTTACAGTTTTCATGGTGTGTGTTAGATTTCCAGTGTTAATATGTTTGTGTGTATATTTCATTTTTTTTTAAAAATAATTGAGTGGAATTTCTGTCCTCTTACACAAAGTCACAGTATTCAAATTACAAATTTGGGCTTGATTGTAACAGTAGACAATGCTAATTACTCCCTGAAGTTACTTCTGGTATCATTTCGACATTGAAGGATTTCTGCCTTTTTGGATAGGTTGTTAATTTCCTACCATTAGCAGCACGTTATATAATGTCTGTGTAACTCAGGTCTTTGTCCTTCCTTTCTCATAGGCTGTGCTACCAAGTTTTGTCTGTTTAATTGGATCTTTTTTTTTTTTTTTTTTTTTTTTTGCATAGAAGATCCTCCAACAGGAGACAATTACCAGAATTGTTGTGGATGCATGTCAAAATGAACATTGAAAACACAAACCTTTGCTGAACACTTACCATGAGCTATCAATATAACAAGTATTGTTGGCTATTCTCTCAGTAATCTTGGAAGTAGATTTTCTTTCTGAAGAACTAACAATCACAAAGTTAAAACAAGTTATCAGGAGTTACAAACTGATGAAATGAGGGCACAAGACTGTGATCCTAGGCTCTCCCGACACTGCAGTCCCTGAACCAGATTTTCTCTTGATGATAGGCTTATTTTGCTTTTATTATATTATAACATCCTGGTGACTCGATGACCAGTCTGCTTCTGCCATGTAACCTACCATCAAATGCTGCTTCTAAACAGGCCCCAAAGCAAGAGGGCTAAGTGACCACAGATGCAAATCTACAAAATATGAGACAAAACCAACTTTTCTTCTGTGTTAAAAAAAAAAAGGTACTGAAATTTTTGACTATTTCTTCTTAGTGGGAGATGATAACACTATCTTGAGCTTTGTAAAAATTAATTATATTAGCCTAGGTGTAAGTAAGATGCATTCATTATCCTTAATGGAAAAAATCAAACATCATTATATAGAGATTGAGTGTTGAGTTGGAGTAGCAAGTTAGAGTATACATTGCCTGTTTCTGGGCCCAGGACCACATTTGCCTATAGACACTTTCTTCTGTACTGCTAGCTAAATTGGTCTTTGAGGGGAATTAAGTGAGATTTGGAAAGCTCATGTGAAGTACAGGCTATTATTCTTGCAAAGTCAGAGTTATCTAGCTGTTGTCTTGACAACCCTAGAAATTTCTGTACTAGGGTCTTGCACTTCCTTGAATTGTCTAAGACCATGTTTTCTTTAGATTGTGCAAAGAATGTGACTTTCAGGCTTTTCTGAGAAGCCTACCTCATGGATTTGGTCAGTTTGTCTTCCTAAGAATAGTTTACTCTTTCTTAGGAAATTTCTAGCTAACATTATATGACTCGTCACTGCTGCTTCCTCTATGATTTGATTTTGTAAATTATATCTGCTTTCCCCATAATGCTGACATTGGCTTAGGTTTTCTAACTAAACTCGGTTTGAACATGAAGCTTTTATTGTGATACATTTAAGCGGACTTCAGTCATCTATCAGTATTCCATTTTTTTCACCGCCCCTCCCACCCCAGGAGTGAAGAGCAGGAGAGCAGAAATGTAGATACGAAATTAGAAGCAATCTTACATTGAGGAGAAGCAATCTTACACTGAGGAGAATCTGAAGTTGGCAAAGGTTCTGCTAGTTATAATGATTCCTTATATAAAAGCTCATGCTTTGGAGTATAGACATAGTTAGTATTCAACCTAATTTTATTCCCAAATCACCTACTGAGAATTCTTTATGGTAAGATAGGGGCTTCTTGTATTAGGAGTTATAAGTACAGCCAATTCTGACTGAGTTTACCATGAGTCAGAGGCTTGAATCTTTAATCAGGAACTAGAGGGAATAAGCAACCTGGCATAAGTCACTAGATAGTGCAAATTCCTGAATTAATACTCTGATTTGCCTGATTTTCAAATTTCCAATGTTCTTTTCATTGGCCTGAGTGACTTCCTGCCTCCTGAGCACTTTAAATTGGAATTGACATGGACAAGTACATGTATCTATTCCCCATCATCCTTGATGAGCTTAAATGGATTACTCTAAAAACCACTTATAGTCAAATTCATTCTTCCTAACCACTGGCAATTTTTATACATTTAGACACAGCCATGGCCACAATCAATTACCTCATGCAACTGACCATGCAGCTCTCCTTTGTTCATGTTTTGAATGCCAACTTTGGTTTGTCAAAAACAAATCCCAAGTCAAGACATTATATTACTATACTCATAAAACTGGTGAAAAACACAAGGGCAACGTAGAGGAAGGATAAGTTTATAATTGATCATTCTTCAAGGGTAGAAAAAAGAAGAAGATTCAAAAGGAAAATGTTTCTCTGTGGCATGGCTAGAAAACACACCTTGAAAAGACACACAACTTTTCTACCTGAACTTTTTTTTGACGGGGGTGGGGCAGATGCTTAAATTTAAATGAAATTGGCATCTTGGTGAACATTCACTACAAGCTAAAGATGGACATTCATGGATGAGTTGGGTGCTGTGAGAAGACAAGGATGTTAGTGAGCACACATCTCCTATACTTGTGCAAAGCAGAGATTAAGGACATGGATCAAAATTGCCTTCAATAGTTAGCATTTGATGTTCTTAGCATAAAGAATCTGAAACTGCCAAATAGTTACAGCAATCATGTTATGAAGAACAACTTGACAAGTGGACATAATATACTGGACAACTTTTCTGAAATTCAGCATTTGTGTTAGACAGTGAATTGCAAGTGGATCCAATAACCAGCCCTTTCTTTCTTTCCTTCTTTCTTTTCTTCCTTCCTTCCTTCCTTCCTTCCTTCCTTCCTTCCTTCCTTCCTTTCTTTCTTTCTTTCTTTCTTTCTTTCTTTTTTTCCAGAAAGGGATCCCAACAGATGCATGTGCTGTGTTTGTTCTACCCAGTGAGGACTTGGGCAGGTAAGCTGTGCTTCAGAAAGCCTCTGCTCAGAAACGATCTGTATGCTTCCTTAGACTTGGGTTGCTGGGCAAAGAATAGCTTTGTTAACCTTTCCCTTTATGTACATCCCATTACCAAGTGAAGTCAAGCTTCAGTCTCCTGTTCTGTCTAAATGATAGAATTAACAGAGAAAAAAGTATCCTGGATAAAACCATGAAGGCAATTAAGGGACATAAATATTTCTCTGGTCAGTTAGTGAACCTACTTGCTCTACAATTAGTTTCATTTTAAAACTGCCCAATTCCACTATTAATAGACACATTAGTCCTATTATAAGCAACACGTGAAATTTGTAAAGTCTTTAAAGTGTGACCGATAGAGGTGCAGAGAAAGCTAAATTCAGAATTAGGGATATGGATTCATTTGGACAACTGAAACAAACAAACAGATAAACAAAGACATGCAGATGTGAGGTTAGTTGGCTGAACATCTCTTTTAGCTTAGGTGATTGATGGAAGCCCCCATAAAGGTTTCTTATTTAAAGTAAGATCTAAATTCAAAGACACAAACCATGTAAAAATGAGGGGGATGTGCA
Organism: Mastomys natalensis; assembly: GCA_021653895.1. Lineage (NCBI taxonomy): Eukaryota > Metazoa > Chordata > Mammalia > Rodentia > Muridae > Mastomys > Mastomys natalensis. The sequence continues at coordinate 339,862 of JAJTUV010000198.1, read as the reverse complement.
TCTCCAACGAAAGCAGAGGCTTTAGTATAGGAGGGTACATCTGAGGAAGACAAAAGAGCCTGCATGCACTTGGTGTTTAGTGAGACACATAGAGTTGTAGGTCAATGTCAGAGTGCATGGTGGGGTGACCTCATTGTTGGGGGCTTGGGTTTTCTTCCAAGTTTGCTGGAAGACACTGTTGAGTATTAAGCACCTATGCAAGCTTAGCAAAGTTCTTCTGGCTTCTCTGGCAGGTATTTCCTATAGACACAAGAACAGGGGACACAACATAAGATAACCCAGCTGAAAAGTAAGTATTGTGACCAAATTAGGGGACACCAGAGTACTGTGGTAAAATGGAAAGAAAGGGAGAGAGTTTCACTTTACTTGCTGGTATAAGACTAAAATTACATAGCCAGCACTACAGAGCATGGTGTTGCTGAAAAGAAGATCACGTGTCCTTGGTATGGCAGGCCCTGGAATTTTAATTATTTGGGTTAGGTTGTATTTAGAACATCATTTAGTTTTAAAGGGTCTCTGTCTTCTCAAATAATGCTATTTTAAAGGGTAGGTAAGTTGTGCTATCATTTGAGAGTCTTCTGGTTGTCATAGTTAAGAATTCTAACTAAATTGCCTTACACACTGGAACCTATTACTTTTCTCCTCTTCTTGCATTTAAGGGGATATATTTCAGATATAATGAAGGTCATCTTTATAGACTTGTAAAGAATTCAGGGGGTTCATGTATTTTTCTATTCTGTCATTCTTTATTCTAAGACAAACTCATCTTATTTAGACAAGATGGTTTTTGGTGACAAGAAAGACTTCATGATTTTCTGTCCATCTGCAGGGGGAGTGAGGGAAATCCAATATAAACTTCTTCATTGATCTTACTGGGTCAACTTTGGTCATAGGCCAGACCAGGATCTATATCATTTGCATGACATTGACATATCTAAGATTGGATTAGTCTAATCCAATGTCGGGTTTCCTTAGTGTAGAAGTTAGAAAAAAGTACCTGAAAAATGTTAGAGTTCTAGGAGGAAAAATGAAAGAGAAGAAAGAATGTTGTTGGGTAAATAATCAGTGGCATTACTGAGAATTACTAATGTATACTTATTTACTAATGTAAACTTATTTACTTTTTAAAAATTTTTGATGACAGGGTTTCGCTGTATAGCACTAGGTGTCCTGGAATTCCTTATATAGATTAGGTTGACCTGATATACATAAGCATCAGATATCTACTTGACTGCTTTTTGTTTTAATAAAGCTAGAAAGCACTATTTATATCTTAAGTTTGGGAAAGAAAATAATGGTGTGAATAACTTTTGAAATAGTAAGAAGCTCTGACATCGTAGAAGAAATGTGAAGTTACGCCAGAAACATGGCTGGCTTCTCAACTTATATTCAAGGTCTTAAATACAGGAATGCAATTATTTAATTTTCTGTTCTATGCTCAAGGAAACGTTGTCAGACAGACTATGGACTATTTGGATCTGGTTGTTTTTTACTAGTTTTTCATATTTTGATGTTTTCTTTCTCCATCCCACCTAATTCTTTTCTCTAAATTCTCATTCCACATTTCTTCTACCTAAAATAATAGCAAACTAACCACAGAGCAGACTTTAAGTTCTATTTCCCTGTAATGATATTAGCAGATAACCTTTGAGATGATTGATGTAAGAAATTAAAAAAAACCCTGTGTACTTTGAAAATCATGGTCTAACTTTTGTAATAATGTTCTGTTCTACATATTCTATCACTCTGGTAATTATATAGCATAGACAAAAATGAAATACAGGAATGAATTTTGATTGGACTCAGTTAAATCTGTAATAAAAGCTCTCCTATTGATAATTATCTATTTAAGAAACAATGGCTGAAAACTAAATAACACTAATTTACATCAACTGAATACTTGAAATGGGCATACCATTTTCTATTTTGTCACAAAAAACTCTGTTTTAAATTTATTTTATTTATCTCCCTAAAAACTGAATTCTACATTGAATAGTTTTTGTAATTTTTATGTTTTGAAATAACTCTTCTAGTATATTTTATTATGGCTAAACTCAAAAGTACAGTGATTTATTAAATTGCTAGATGATCCATGTATACTTTGTGTGAACTCTGGGAGGTAAAAGAATATCTCTCACAGTGAGCGGTACCCTATTATGTTTTTAAGGTACTAGTATTTGACAGCTGGAAAGGTTTTATTGAGCAGAAAGTGATGCATTTTGATCTGCAGAATTTATACTCTGTTTTAGAACAGCAGTGTAGCTTCAACCGTGTCCTGAATACACATGTCCTCAATCCACAGAACATAACTCTGGTGCTCTCTCTTTGCCTCATGACAGCAGTTCTTACATTCATGACTCCTTGGCCCTGTGCTATTTCAGTCACTGCTAATTCCTGTCTACCTTCTTTTCACTCCTTTTGCTATTGGCTGTTTTTTTCTTACCTCCTAAATAAAATAATTTCTTAAGGTTCACTTTTACTTGACTTCTTCAGAGTCTTTTATTCAACCTTTTGTCTTTTAAAGCTCCCTTCACCTTGAGAATGGCTTCATCCACCGCTATGACTCAATTCTTTTCACATGTCCAAGATGTGCGGAGATGTGTCTTAAGCCCTTGCAACTAATGATTTCCATTGTCTGTCCATGTCACACTTTCTGGACATTCTGTAGATGTGTCCCACAATGACAGTTAAGCTTAGTTGTCAACTCAGTTGAATTGACCCTTAGAGAATCGGTAAAGCACACTTCTTGGTGTGTCTCTGAGAGTGTTTTCAGAAATAACTGACTAGAAACAAAAGATCTGCCCAGGTGAGTAATGTTATTCTATAGTTTGGGGCCCCAGGTAGAGCAAAAAATACAGGCATACATGTTTTTTTTTCTTCAGAGTGTATTGCTTTCCTGCTGTTAACACTCATGGATAATCAGATTTTATGTTCCTTACTTGTGAACACGAACTCATTAGCAATGTGTTCCAGGGGCTTCTAGACTTACATCCTCAAATTGGGTCATGTCTTTGGTCCGTCTTGCTGAAGCTTCTAGGTTCTTGGATCAAGCAGCCAGTGTTTTCATCACCCCTCTAGTCAGTCCTTTGATATTAGAAGTCCATAACATCCACCATACATATACATATTTCTACACATTGGAACCTCAACTGAAGCATTTTCCAATGCAGCCTCAACTAAGCGCCTCTCACAGTTTGGTTACACACCTCCACATAGCTACTAGTGGTTCCTCACTCTTCCCCTTGCGACTTGGACGTTATAATGTTTTCTCGTTTGTTCTTCTCTCACTTCTATCTATAATTACTCCTATCATTGTGTCCACCTCTGAAATTTCTTCCTCTCTTTTCATATCCAAGTAATATACAGCATTATTAGACACTGCAGCATGTTTTGTCCAACTCCTTACCTCTTTATGATTAAGTCTATTTCTGCAGTCATCTGTTTTAACAACTTCTTAGTTTCTGACTTCTCAATATCTGAATAATCTAGCATAGATATTAAATGTCCTTTCCAGCCCCAGCCTTGTTTTCAGCCTCATTTTCATGGATACATGGTCCATCTGAATCCTTGTTTCCAACATGCCAGTACTTTAGTGATATTGTATTACTCAATGTTCTGTCTTATCTGGTTATTTACTGATTCATTTTGCTTTCACGTTCCCAAGTCTTACTGCACTTCTTTTGAATTTGCTGTACGTTCACTTAGATAATATTTTCTTGGCTTTAGCATCACAAACTTCTGGATTAGTTTTCTCTCAAGGGTCACCTTACCCCTCATTTCCAAGGAGACTCTTTCCCAGCAGTTAAACTATATCTGAGCACTAAACTGCTTTATATTCAACTACTCATGTCTCTCACATGAGATGGTAATACACTTACAAATAAGGTCTTTCATTTTATTATTGTTACATAATATCTAAAAATGTTCCTGTCATGCAAAAAAAATACTCAATAAAATTGTTGAATGAATAAATAAGTAAAGATTTTATTTATGGTTGTACATGGAACACACGTATACACACACATTTGATCATTGACTCTTTCTTCTATACAAAGTTAGTTTTATGAAAATTGTGATCAACTGATAAATCTCTTTGTTTGAGTTAGTTAAATTATATGGCTTTGAGTGGAAAAGACAAGAGCAAGGAAGAATTATTGATGTGATCTTGGAGACAGGGTCAGTCCATCTGATTATCAGGAAACTTTAGTGGGGCAACAGTGAGGTAGGGGAAGGGAGACTTATCCTGAAAGTCTCTTTGATCTTTAGAATTCTGTTTCTTTGACTCATAAATCCAATACAGCCATTCAATAAATAGATATCTACTGACCCTTTACCTGTGACAAGTACCATGTGGAGTGTTAGAGAAAGAAATAATAGTGAGCAAGTCAGATGTGAACCTTGCTTTTAGGGATCTTACAGATTTGTATAGGAAAAGATATTTATATATGATCACACAGCTGTATTCACAAGATGAAGCTGGCATTTCTAGAACCTAGGGTACTACATATTTTCATGCCATTTATGGCCACAGACTTATCTCTAGGCCAGATGTCAAGTATGATTTCAATTTTTGCCTTTTATGGAAAATAGATTCTTTTTTCATACAATATTTCCTGATTGTAGTTTTCCATCTTTCTACTCCTTCCAGTTCCTTCCCAACTCCCCTTCCCTGCCCTCCACATCCACTCTCAGTAGAATAGACTTCTAAGAGATAACCAAACATGATAAGATAAAATATGGTAAGATGAATGTATCATATTGAAGTTGGAAATAGCAACCCATCAGAAGGAAAAAAGTCCTAAGAGTAGGCACAAGAGTCAGAGATTCACTCATTTCATAGTCAGGAATCCTATGAAAAGGCTAAGCTCATGTATATGTCTGTGTCTGTGTCTCTGTATATATATATATATGCACGCAGAGGACCTGGTGTTGACTTACGCAGTTCCTGTGCTTGCTGTTATAGTCTCTATGAGATTTTCAATGTAGCTTGTTTAGTTGATTCAGAAGACCTTGTTCTCCTGGTGTTTTCGGTCCCCGCTGGATCTTACACTCTTTCAATCTCTTCTTCCATGGGGTTCCCTGAGCTTTGAGGGCAGGGATTTGATAGAACCCTCCCATTTAGACTCATCATATCCATGTAATGTCTGGCTGTGAACCTCTCCTTCTCTGATGATGACTGTGTAAGGCATTGATCTATGAGTATAGCAGAATATCATTAGGAGTTATTTTATTGATAGTTTTTTTTTAAGACCTCTAGTATTTATCTTTGTACTGTGTCTCTGGGCTTTATAAACCCTAGTTCTTGGTTATCTAAGCAGTGTTAGTTATTCATTCCTTCTCGTGAAGTGGGCATTAAGTCAAATCAGACATTGGTTGGCTAATTCCCACAAGCTCTGTACCACCATTGCCCTGGTTATATTTAGTAGGCAGGGCAGATTTTGGGACAAAGGTTTTGTGGCTGTGTTTTCTACATTTCTCTTTCCAAGTAGCCTGAAGAGTAACTTCCTTTACCACAGAGACTCAAATGTAGGTGCAAAGGCTCTGTGTAGGTTTCAGCTTGACTTATCCATATTCGGTGAGTTGTATGAGTGTTTTCCTCAGCCATGGGGCCCTACTGTCAGTTTGTGGAGAGAAACTTTTTGTCTTAGCAATAGCCTGGATTGTTTGGGTATTTCTATGGGTCCCCCTTGGTCAACAACTCAACTGAATGCAACTCAGTTCCACAACTGGAAGCCTTGTCTGGTGACAAGAGATGGCCAGTTGAGACTCTGTGTCTCCCATTACTAGGAGCCCTTACTAGGATCACCTTCATAGATTCCAGGAAGTTTCTACTACACTGGGTTTCCACAAACCTAAGTGCCCACCCAATCCCAGTTTGTCTTCCTGCACTCCCTTCTTTCACCCTACTTTCCACTAAACAACCTGATCCTTCTTGATCCTGTCTGTACCCACTCACAGTCTGCCTCTAAAACCTATTCGATTTTCCCCTCCTGGGGAGATACATTCATTCCCCCAAGACCCTTCCTCTTTACCCAACCTCTCTGAATCTATGGATTGTATCTTGGTTATTATTTACTTACTGATTAATATTTATTTATAAGCAAATACATAACATATTTATCTTTCTGTGTCTGGGTTACCTCACTCAGGATCATTTTTTTCTAGTTCTATTCATTTGCTTGCTAATTTTATGGTGTCTTTTATAAAGCAGCTGAGTAATACTTTATTGTGGAAATTAACCACAATTTCTTTATCCATTCTTCTGTTGAGGAACATTCAGGTTGTTTCCAGTTTCTGTCTATTATGAATGAAATTAAAATGAACATGGCTGAGCAAGTATCCTTGTGGTAAAATGGAATGTCTTTTGGGTATATGTCCAAGAGTGGTATAGCCATATCTTGAAGTAGATTGATTCCCAATTTTTGAGGAACTGCCATATTGATTGTTATAGTAGCTGTATAAGTTTGTACTTTTACCTGCTCCATATTTTTTTTATCAACATGAGTTGTCACTTGTGTTACTGACAGGTTGTGACAGGTGTAAAATGGAATCTCCAAGTAGTTTGAAGATTTTTTTTTTTAAGTTTTTCTCAGCCATTTAAGTTTTCTCTATTGAGAATTCTCTGTTGTCAATCTATACTCTATTTTAAACTTGGATTATTTTGTTTTTTGATATCTAGTTTCTTGAATTCTTGATATTATTTTGGATATTGGTTCTCTATTGAATGTGGGGTTGGTAAAAATCTTTTCCCATTCTGTAGGCTGTGACTTTGTCTTATTGATGGTGTCCTTTTCCTTACAGAAGCTTTTCAGTTTCATGAGGTCACATTTATTAATTGTTGATCTTAGTGCCGTGCTATTGGTGTTCAGAGAGAATTCTTCTATGGCATTACATTCAAGGCTAGCCCTCTCTTTCTCTTTTATCAGGTTCAGTGTATCTGGTTTTATGTTGAGGTCTTTGATCCACTTGGACTTGAGTTTTGTGCAGGGTGGTATGTGTCTATTTGTATTCGTTTACATGCAGATATACATTTTGATAAGCATCATCTTTTGAATCTGTTTTGTTTTTCTCAGTGTGTATTTCTGGCTTTTTTAATAAAAAAATATGTGTCTCTATATGTGTGTGGAGTTATGTCTGGATCTTCAGTTTGATCCCCTCTGTCAACACACCTGTGTCTATGGTAAAACCATGTGGATTCAATTACTATGGTTCTGTAGTACAACTTAAAATCAGGAATGCGAGACCTCCAGCTGTTCTTTTATTGTTCATGATTGTTTTAGCTATCCTGGGCATTCTGTTTTCCCATGTGAAGTTGAGAATTGTCCTTCAAAGTCTGTACAGAATTGTGTGAATTTCTATGAGGATTATATTGAATCTGTTGATTGCTTTTGAAAACGGGGCTCGAAGTGTAATTTTTCATGGGATAGTACATCATATAAATTAAAATAATTTACATATAGTAATATTCTTTGAGTAATCTGAGCTCCTTCATAATGTCCAAACACAAAATGAATTATTTTTAAGGTTGGTATCATTAATTTTCAAGTTTATAGGTCTTTGGGGTTTGGGTTGGGGTGGAGAGGAAGCATAGAGAAGAATTTAATATATAAAACAGTTTTAAAGGGTATTTTAACTCCTGTTGATGAATTCATCATTGGTGGGTTGGTTTTATTCCTAATTTAGAATCTTCCTTTCTTCTTAGAATACTATTCCATTCAACCACATTCAAGAACCATTGCAATATGCAATGTTCTAGTTCAGTTTTAGGGAACTTGGTAATGAAGAAGCAGAGGCTCAGCCTTGTCCTTCATAATTTTTTTTCTGTTCATATTCTGGGAATTACTCAATGCATGCCAAGTGTAACTGGAAAGGGGTGGGGTATAGAGCCTGGCTTTTGCTGTCAGTGTCCTGTAATATGCATGTGGTTGTCATGTCTAATCAGTCGGTATGGAAGCTATGCACCGTTTGCCTCTACAACCACCAACTTTTATACCTGGGTAATCATTTCAGGTAACAAATGCTCCCAGCCTTCCATTTCCTTGTTCCCTAACATCTAGGTTGAGTAAGCCAAGGAGGTAGGTTTGGGTAGAGCTTGTGGCTAATTCCTCAGAATTTTTTTAGTTATACTTTATCAGCATTTTGGCCTATAGTAGGTTCAAGATATTCTATGTTTTCTTCTAAGTTTCCTTGGTGGCAGAAAAGAAACAAGACGGTACCACACTTTAGAAGCAACTTTGTGAAAGATAATATTTTCTAGAGATAGCTGCTTCAGTATCTTTTACTATTAATTTTCTCTTTGGTATGATTGTAACCACTTACCAACGTTTCTCTTGGATCTTGGCTAGCCTACTTGACCAATGGAATGAGTTCGAAAAGACAATGCAGGATGTCTAAGCCCAGTTTATGAGAAGCAGCTTCTGTTTGAATGCTCACTCTTGACATTAATCCTTTTCAGACTTGGTACCCAATGATGTAGAAAGCCCAAGAGTCATGGACAAGGGTCATGCAAGTGCCATTATTGACAAGCTTAGATGAACTGCCAGCCAACTTGTAGCATAACTCTTATAGCAATGAGGTATGGTGCATACCTGGCCCATGAACCTTCAGAGATCTCAACAGTCAGCTGCTACCTGTCTGAGACTACATGAGAAAGCTAAATATCATCATCCAGTTGAACCCTGTCCACTAACGAAACTATGTATATGGTTATTTTGAACAACTGTTTTGTGATAGTTGCATAGGAAGAGATAACTGAAAACCCTTCAAACTTTATGACAGAGTCTATTGTGGAAGTCCTTTATAGGAAAAGGACACGTTCTGTAGACATGTTAAGAAAGAGGTGGCTGCCTCCTGATAGCCCCTCCCTCTAATATCCTATACTGAAAGGAGGCGATACCATGGGATCCTTAAGAATATTTTGAAATAAATCACTTGGCTTCTTGTTTAAGGGTACATAAGGTTTTTACTGGGGTGAAGGAGGTATAGGATTGGAGAAGTTTATTCGTTTTCTCAATAGTCATCTTCATGCTTCACCCTATTCTAAAGATAACACAGAGATTTAAAAAGTTCTGCTTTATGTACACCACTGGGATTTTACACTGTCAGAGAATATTTTAACGTCATTCCACTGAACTTTATGGTCATTTTCATAAAGACTCAAACATTTGTAACTGTCTCTAAAAGTTCTGTGCTTAATTCATGTTAGTCATCTGTGTGACCTCAAAGACTCACTTCTTAGGCCTCCAAAGAGAGGAGAGGCAGCAGAGGAGGAATAAAGTTTATAGCATTCTAATGAGGGGAATCCCACCTCAAGGGTGTGTGCATTGGCCTAAGGAGCATTCAGCCATCTGTTGTGGTTTCTTAGGGCAACATCTCCACGATCCAGAACACTGACCTCAACTTGGAGAGGCTTTGAGCTGAAGTGCCAATCTCCTAGTACATTAGCAAAAACTATGGATGAGGCAGACTTTGTGCCATTCCTGGGGGGTAAAATTAGATTTCTAGGATCTCACATTGCTCGGTCATTTCAACCAAATACTGACTTCAGTACTTTGCGATTACCAAGATAGGAATTGATCCGCCAAAACATTTCTAGTAGTTAAATTTCACAGAATGAATTAAGATACTGTTTGTTTAGATGGTTGGAAAGTAGTCAGTGTTTAATATTGCCTCCTTTGATTTCTAAATGGACTATGATGAGGAAGAGTGAAAGCTTTGATTCCTTGCCCCTGGGACATGAGATGGGCTAGGCATCTCCTAAATGAAGCTCCACTAATTCTTGGGTACATATTCCTCAGATTTATTTTTAAGTAAAAAGAGATGTTATTGATGTGCTTGAATTCAAATAAAAATAAAGGTAAATGCTGCATATTATTAAGTTTTGTTCATGTGGTCTAAATTGCAGTTCTTCAAGTATACATCACTGGTTATGTAGAGGAAAATGAAATCTTCAAGTACAGTACCATCAGACAGAGGAGACTACTTCTTCAGTTATTATATAGAACAGAGCCTCTTAATTATCCTATTCACTATGTTGTGAATTAATGCTTTAATCTGTTTATACAGTTATCAAGAAACTATGATAAGCTGAGTGGCTTATTACAACAGAAATTTAATTCTCACGTTTCAGAGACTGAGAAATCTAAGATCAGGTGTGTTTTTGGTAAAGTCTGCTTGCTTGTTTATAGATGGCAATCTTTTCACTGTATTTTCCACTTAGAAGGGCAAGAGATCTCACTGGGATCTCTTTTATAATGATGCAAATGCCATTTGTCAGGGATCTTAATGCTTAATGTCCTATCATCATCACCTTAATGGTGAAGATTTCAACATAAAACATTTGGAAATTCCTAACTAATCAAAGTGCAGAGAGTATTGTGAAATATTCAGCCACAAAATGGGGCATTTATGTCACCTTCCTCCTCAAGGACCATCTGAGAAGAGGGTTTGGTTAAATTGTACGAGCCTGAAATTGGGGAAGATCAGAATGAAACACTGTCTCTTGGACATGCCAAGACTCCTATACCCACAGTGTCACATCAGGTGTTGCCTGCACAAGACCTGCATTAGATCAAGCCAGTCAGCATTCTATTATGGAGGGGGAGGCTCTCCTGATGCTCCACCCATAACTAAAGAGCTATTGACAGTTGATTGCTTTTGAGGAAGGTAGAATCATATTTGTTTAAGGGTATGATTGCCTGGTTGATATATCACACTCCAGTGAAAGTCTCTATTCCCACAAGCATAAGAGCAACTCAAATTAGAATCAGTGAGATATGAAAAATGGAGATATTAAGCTAGGATTGGTAGAGTGTGGGAAGAGGATGTGGGAGGAGTCAGGAGAATGAATGGAAAGGATTACTATGATCCGAAACATTATAGACAATATAATATTATTAAAATATATTAAAAAATTGATTGGTAGAATGTGGAAGCATATATTGTTTTAACCAAATTATTGTGTTTTTTTTGCTGAGGTTTTGGGCTTATCTTTCACTCCTAAAGATATCCTCATTACGAATATGTCAGGAGACCTACCTTCAATATATGTCTTTGTAAGTTCAATATTTCAGTGTTTCAAGTTTCAATATATTTCAGTGTAAGAGCTTGAATCTTATATGTATCTACCCATGGAAATTATATGTGTACTTTTGACTGATGTACTATACGCAACAGAAATCTACTTGAAAATAAAATCTTCAGTCTTGTGGGGAGATCTTATCCTCATGGATGACTTTTAGGGGGGTAAGGTTGGCCTCTTAACAACAGAGTAGAACTGAAAGGGATGTGGATACTGCAGTTTGTTTTAGATTCAACTTCAGTCCTGTATAACAAAAACTGAAGAAAAGTAACTCATATCTCTTTACTTCACTCACATGCAAAAGAAATTTTATTTTTCTAAGTGAAAGGAACATTATAGTTCATGTCCTTCAGGGTTTTCAGAATAGTCACACTGTCTTGGTTTGCTGAGTGTCTACATCACCCCAGGGGCTTTTCAATGGTTAAGACCTTTCTCAGTCTTTGGGGTTGGCACAATAAGCCTCCAGACTCAGCCCACTTTTGTAAGTTCGGAGGAACCCACTGTTTTCAGATGACTCTTCTGTTAGAAAGTGGGGGACTAATGCTCTTGGTTAGAAATCTTTTCAGTCGTCAGACTCAAGCTTACTAAAAAATTTTTTTCTCAGAGGTACTAGTGGCTTTGACTATGTATATAAGGAAATGAAATTCTTTTTTTACAAGAGATTTGTCACTGCTGGCTTTGGTTAACACACACACACACACACACACACACACACACACACACACACACACACACACACACACACACACAACTCAGCCTAGGAATTGACTCACCAATTCCTTTCAGTTCAACCCCCCACCTGCCCTCACTCTTTAAGACTCCTGTCTTTGTGAGTTTGACATACAAAAGCCATGGACTTTCCCTTGGCATTGTGGTTGAAAGAGAGGACAAGCTTTTAAAAACATGAATGTGTCATCTATCTGAAGTTAAAATTGGAAAAAGGGAGAGTTCTTTTATTCCTTTGTAAATCTACATGAAACAAAAAAGTAGCAAATAAGACATTGCTCAATTTTCTTCTCACCAACATACGCCACTGCAAGTCTTTAAAACATATCTGAGATTCAGAGGTGAATTTTATTACTCTTTTGGTCTTCTCCAGAGTGTATGAGAAATAAGGTTTTTATATTCATTGGGCTCTGTAACGGCTCTGTTCTCCAGAAGTAAAGCCAGGCAGATGCCGACATGCCATCTAGAGATGGGTGTGCCTCAAACAAAAGGCTGAGTTCTAGAGATTAGCTATGTCACGTACACCTGGGACAGGGCACAAAGTAAACATCTGATGAGTGAAAAGTCCTATTTGATCATTCTTTCTTTCTTTCCTTCTTCCTTCCCCTCCTTCCTCCCTCCTTCCCCTCCCTCCCTCCCTCCCTCCTCTCTCCTCTCTCTCTCTCTCCTCTCTCTCTCTCTCTCTCTCTCTTTGTCTCTCCTCCTCCCTCCCTCCCTCCCTCCTTTTCATTCATTCATTCTTTCTCACATATGGACTTGCAGAAGTACCTTGAAGTGGTTGTTGAGGTGATGGTAGTGGTAGTAGGAAACTTTTCAGTCATTTAGATATCTGTGACAATCAGGGATTTCAGAGACACCAGGTTAATTTACAGTGGACATGTTTCTGAGTTTGTGATAAGCTTGATCTCACCTGTGTCCATTCCAATTGTTCTCAGGACCTACGTACTGCCAGAGCCCTTCCTCAAACTTGTGTTTTTTTTTTTTTTTTATTGGAAATTTTTTTATTGTAAATTTTTTATACATTTCAGATGTTCTCTCCTTACCCCATTTCCCCCCTCCCTCCCAGGAACTCACTATCCCTTCCCCCCTCCTCCTATCTCCACGTTGGTGTACCCCCTTCCACCCTCCCCCGTACCTCACCTCCCCACCCTCGAGTATCCCCCCCACGACATCCAGTTTCATGGGACCAAGGATCTCTTCTTCCTACTTTATATAGCTCCCTTGCATATATAGCTGGAGCCATGGTCCCCCCTAAGCGCTCCCAGGCTTTTGGTTTAGACCCTGGGGGCTCTGGTTGGTTGGGATTGTTGCTTTCCTCATGGTGTCTCGAATCCTCTCAACTCCTTCAGCCTTCACTCTATCTTTCTCCATTGGGAACCCCGTGATCAGTTTAATGGTTAGCTGTGGGTTTCTGCCTCTGAGTATGTCGGACTCTTGCAGATTTCTAAGGAGACAGCTATATTGAATCACTACAGAGAGCTCTCTTGCTGGAGGACTGGGTGCTCTTCATTGGAATTCTTCTCAGTGCTCATGTGAATTCAATATTCTTGTTAAGGACTTGTAGACAGTGGCCTCCTGTTCTAAGTTCTGTCCACTGCAAGAATCTTGGCTCTGTAACATATCTCTATCTTTTCCTTGGGTAGTGGTTAGTATAGGAGAATGGAGGGAAGCACTTCACATTTATTTCTACCACTCTTCATTTTCTAGTTCCAGCTTGTAAGAAGCTCAAAGAAAGACAGGGTAATATCTCCTGTTCCCATGACCTTGCTTGGATTTATCTGTATCTGTTCACTTATTTAAACATTATTATTTACCATATATCCTGGATTGAGTTTCTGCTTAACTTTGTTTTTGAATAATTTGAGTGAATTTTCATTAGGTCTTAGTTTTATTACAGCACCTTGCCTTTGGTGGCACAACACAGCCTTGCTTTGCTTTGCTCTGTTCACCTCATCTATGCCTGTTTCCTAATAATCCCTCTGGCTCGACTACTACCATACCTTTGTGGTAGCTTGTTGGCTCACAGATGGTCAAGTTTTGACAGATTTATAATGACTTGAATTCTGAGCCCAAGAATTAATGGGTAAAGCAGCTTAATCATGGTTCTTCATCTGAATCACAGCATACAGACTATGATCGGAACAACAATTTTCTCATTGATTCTAACAATAAATCGTTGAAAACAAGGCATTGTGAGTTATGCCAAGTAGTCACATAGATCATACTTAGATAAACTAATATAGCTTACAGTATTTACAAGATATTTTGGTGTAATTATTTTACTATCTTCAGATATTACCTCTGCCTCAAGGACTGCTTAGACTTTTCTAGACTTTACTTCTCTGCTCTCTATTATTTTTATAATACATTTTTGTTATTTGATCAATTCTTATTTCCTGTTACCATCTGGTTTCTCGTGTACTTTAATTCTTGGACAGGGCTGAAGAAATATTAACTTCATAAGGGCAAGGCCATTACTTGGCACTGAAGCCAAGAGCATTGAATTAAGGTGCAATGAACTGAGTGGATCCACATTCTACGTTCTTCTTGAATGCCCTAGTTCTGGCACAAGGAGCAGTCATTTGACATTATGCTGTTAAGAGAATTCAGTAAATATACAAATATTTAATTATTTCTGTCTTGGTTTTGGTCAAACTAGGCATTTCTTCTTCTCCAATCCTTCATGAAATACAACCTTTTAAACCATTAAGGCTTTGTAATGTGACTCTCCTTTCTCCATTACTGTGCTTTCTGGAGGTTGGGCTCTTACATCATTGCTATGTGAGTTCAGAGTCTCATCGTTTTCTAATCTTTAGTGTCAGTTCTTTGCAGGAGCTAGGTAAACATTATAGTTTTCCCCATGAAAAGAAGGTCTTGTTCCTCTGCTTCCCCTTCCCTCTCAGTCTAGGCTAGCAGCCTTGTCACTGGCTCTGACAGATGAGATGTGCTGATGGCACTGTGCACAGTGTCTGCTCAGAGCTCTTGCTGTTCTTAGAATGGCGAGACCATGTGAGGGAAGCCAAGTTGTCTTTCTCATGCTGTAGAGGTCTCATGAACAAGAAACAATGGCTCTATGAAGCAGGCCAAAATCAGCGTGTGAGTGAAGCTATCCTAGACAGCTTGAATATCAGGCCTTCGATTTGTAAGAGTGAAGTAGAAACTGCAGAGATACCTGTCTATTAGAACTGTCTTCAGAACAGAAAACAAAGTGTTATTTTAAAATTTGAAGGCTTCAGAGTGGTTTAGCATGAAGCAGAAACTAACTGGCAAGTGATAAAAATTAGGCACTTTCTTGCCTTTACTAAAGGTTGAAATCGTCCCCAATTTATATTGTAAATCAAACACTCAGGATCTGACCTTCACTCATGAGTCTCTCTGGCTTGTTCCTCTTCTTCCATTGTGACATTGAGATTTCCTCAGTACTG
The DNA here is from genome assembly GCA_021653895.1 of Mastomys natalensis. NCBI lineage: Eukaryota > Metazoa > Chordata > Mammalia > Rodentia > Muridae > Mastomys > Mastomys natalensis. The sequence continues at coordinate 324,631 of JAJTUV010000198.1, read as the reverse complement.
ATTATACCCCTCTTTCCATTCCTATTTCTCTCTTCTCATCTGGTTACCTTCTGTTGATCCCCTGGGGAGTCTAATCTGTAGACACTTCTCTGTGTCCTCTTGGTACTTCATTATTAATCTTACCACTGGACTTTGATGTAAATGATTGCATTTATTCTCTCTAGGGGGACTGTGAAGATACTAACACCAAAGTTTATCTCTTATTCTATGTAGAGTATGAATCAGGTTTTGGTAATGTAAAAATAAATAAAACATGAAATAAAGTGGTGTGTAAAGTTTATGGCCACCTCTAACCTTCTAAAGATCAGTAAGCAAATTATTGGCTTTTAATCTAGTCATTTCCCTGCCTATGAGTTTTATTTTCTCCTTGCTAATAAGTTTCTTTCTAATTGCTATAGATTTTATTGACATAAAAAGCAAAAAATGTGAATCTTTATTTCTAACAATTGTTAATTTAACCATGGTTGTTAATTGTTAATTTATCATGATTGCATTAAACTATCTTACTGTCAAACTGGTAACTTAGTGTTTCACAGTTCTGAATTCATACATGGTTTGGTCTCCTGGAAAACAATTCCTTAATTTATTCTAAAGAATCTATCTGCCTTTCTATGCCCAATATTATGTGATTTTTTTTTCGGATTTCCTGAAAGAAACCCAAGTTTAATAATTAAAATCCTATTTTTTTCTGGACTGGAGGATAGCTTATCAGACAAAGGCACTTGTTGCCAAGCCTAATGGATGACTGAGTTTAATCTTTGTGACCTACATGGTGGAAAGCAAGAACAGACTTCTATAAGTTGTCATCTGACCTCTGCATAAATGTCAAAGAATGTGCATGTACAAAAATGCACACACACACACACACACACACACACACACACACACACTACACACACCACACACACACACACATACACACACATACCACAACACACACACACACACATACACACAACACACACACATCCACACACACACACACACATACACACATACCACACACACACATACACACACACATACACACATACCACACACACATACACACACACCTAAATAAATAAAATAAAAAATGGTTTCTGATATGTTAAAGCAATTACTATTGTATTAAATTAAAAGAACTGTCAAATCCAATCTGTAATCCATTTGAATCATTGCGTTGCATAAATCACTCAAGTTATAACATGAAATCATCAATAGAGATGAAAGTGGGTGAGAGGTGAGAGGCCACTGAAAGTAAGAGAAGTTAAAATTCCTTGGGGTTACCATCCTCATATCAAAAGAAGAGCAAGATAAACACACAGCAAACAGCCACCTTCCCCCACAAAATTGTGGCAAGACTGAGTCAGCCAACATGCAGAAAGTGATGTGAATGTTCTTCCTGGAAATCTAGTCTGGAGACAAAGAAGGGAAGTGACTTACAGAGTGATGTGTACATGAACTACTGGGCCCCCTGTCAGCTCAGCAGAAGAGGATGAACAATGAGAAAATGCCCACAGTTTTAGTTTTTGAAAACAATAAGACAGTGATGATGTCATATGTTAAAACTTCATTTTTGGTTGTTACATGTGGGCTTTCTTTCAAGTGTTCCCTAGTAAAATTATTCCAGTAGTGACTTGGGGAAGATGGGGGTTTTAGAAATGCTGAAGACAAGCCATGTTTTACTAAGGACTTGGATCAAAATAACAGTTATATTCTCTGACCTAATTATAAGGAAGGGTGATTGTTTGGCTAGAGCATCATAGCCAATAATTCAGTGATTGAATAAGACAATAAAACTGTAATGGGGGTGGTATTCAACAGAAGTTATTTTTATTGTAATATAGATCTAACTCAGACTCACAAAGAAAGCATGCTATTCCCCCTAGAAGATTTCTTTCTTTTTGACTCTGTCTGAACTTGAACAGACCATACCTGACAAATAACAGGAATGTAGCAGGAAGCGGGAAGCGAGAGCTGAGAGGACTGTTCCAGAATAAATACCCAGACTCCTCCACGGAGGCTAATTTTATCAAATAGAAGAAAAATAAAATCATAAATAACGGAGCAAAAAGAAAGCCAAGATTGCTACCGTTACATAGAAAGAGCATCATGGTTTCTGATCACGTTTGTCAAGGCTCCATTTTCAGTCCAGACTAAAACGAAACACTTCCTGGCTCTACAAAGGAGAAAAACACAACACACTGCCCTATCTTAAGGGCTCGATGTGCACAAGAACAGTGTCCACATGTGGCTGAAGCGTGTCCCAGCAGGAGCAGGCACTGAAGGCCGTCCTTCATGCGTAAAGGATAAAAGTTGAACAGTGGACCTTGTAGGTGGAATATTGTGGCGGTCATTCGTACACGATGAAGGACCTTTTGAAAGAGAAATGAGCAATCGAAGTACTGACTGAAAGGCTTGGAACCAAAATAGACAAGCACGGAACAAGAACAATGCTGGCTGAGTCTTTCTGCAAGTTTCTCTAGTGGCACCAGCCTCTTTAGTAAAGTTCTGCGTGTGGGGGAAAGCTGTGAGGTCAAGATGTATCCAAACCCCCAAAATCTCGTCCTGAAACCAGCAGGAGTAGGACTTTTCTCTCCTTGCTCTGGACCTGCATATCCTGGTGCAAATACCCTTTACGACTCCACCTCTGTCATCCTTGAGGTAGTAACAGCCTGGTGACAAAACTACATATTTAACTTCCTCTCTGTCTATAAGGACACATCCAGCAAGCACCTGGAATTCCTCTTCACCAGCCAATACTGTACACCCATCCCGAAAGCCCCTACTCACTCCCCAAGTTTATACAGTCCTCGTTACATAAAAGAGAGCGGTTTCACTGAAAACCCATCTCAGAGAAGGCTGCTTATCCCCGGACTCACCACTGACTGAGATCCTAGAACCCATCCACCTGGATCAGCTTTGATCCTTTAAATCAGACCCGGTGCTCATTGGTGACTGGGCACCAGAGGGCAGAAGCAGACCCTGTGACGGCAGTTCTGCAACATGGCAGAATAGGCTGTGGTATCCCATGTGGGGTTGCTGCACAACCAGGAAAACTAGTTCAGATCCCGACATCTACATTTGTAACCCCAGCTGTAAGGGGGACAGAGACAAGAGAATGCCTGGGGCTTATTGGCTTCCAGCCTACCTGAGAAAATGTCCTAGAAACTTTGTCTCAAAGGAAGGGGTGGATAGTAGTAATAAGGGAGTAGCCGATACCACCTTCTGGCTTCCACATACAGCTTCACATGTGCTTGTCGCGCACATGCGCATGAACACACACGCACACGCACACAAAATATTTAATTTAGAGTAATCCCAGGCAAAATAGAAACTCCTGTGCTTTTCATACTTCCAAGGTCTCAGTTGACACATGTGCCCCATTGAATACTGAAGAGACAATTATTGTTGAAAGTTCTGTTGAGTAACTCTGGATGAACATCTTCAGAGCCTGGGATTGAATGTGAACCTGAAAGTCAGCAATAGCAAGGCTTTTATTGTCTCAGGAATGGGTGTTTACATGGGAGCACCTGCTTCTCGGTGAGGTGATATGGAATTGTCTTCTGAAGGATGAAGGGGGTAGAACCAGGCCTGCCCCACAGTGGCACAGTGTGTTGTCAGGAAAGCATGTGTTTGTCGTCTGTATTTCATATGAATACTTATACTGTTGTCAATTCCTGGTAGTTAGAAAGAATTACACATAGACTTTATTCTTGTGAAAGTGTTTTATTTGTTTTGACGAAATAGCATCGAAACGCCACGTAGACACTAGAAAACTAAGAAAAAACAGATTATTTGACAGATGAGGACTTTGAGCCCCAAAGTCAACTAAGAGATGGAATTAAAAAAAAAAACTTGGCTCATTAATTTTTCATTTAATTAAAATATAATTCCATCATTTTTATCCTCCATGGCCCCCATCCCCAAGTACTCCTACTCCCTCCCAAATTTAAGGCCTTTAAAAAAATGTATTTGTTGTTTTATATACATATAAATACAACCTGTTGAGTTGGCTCAGTTTTGCCTGCAAATATGTGGTCCTAGGGACGACTACTTGGTACTGGATAACCAATCAGGGGGTCTCATTCCTGGGAAAGGCTAATTCTCTCTCTCTCTCTCTCTCTCTCTCTCTCTCTCTCTCTCTCTCTCTCTTGCCAGTTGTTAATTCCTTCCAGTTCTTCATCTAGAGATGGGGCCCTGAATTTCCCCACCTACACTGGCATGTCAACAGGTGATGGGATTGTTCAGATCTTGTTTAGACAGCCAGGCAGTTGAGATTTCAAGAGCACAGCTTCCTTGGCACCATGAATGACAGACTTATAAATACAGTATAAAACTCTGTGCTTTATTATCTTGTTCTGCAAATGAGAAACAATACACATTTCTTTAAGATTTAACTAAACATAAAGAATGAGTTGAATACATAGTACAAACAGTTGATCACCACAGAGTAATTGATATATACATCTTACAATGCTGTCCACCCCATGTACTGGTATAGCTACTTTACTGGTACCGAATCAAAGCAACCCTCCCAGTTAATTCTATGAGAGCAGTGCTATTATGAGCTCATATTATAAATGGATAAATGAATGCTTGGAGAGTTTAGTAAATTACTTAGGGTCACACAATTAGTGTGTAACAATAACGTATTTTCACTGATACTCCTGATGTCTGTTTTTATGGAATCTATACACACTGTCTTTCAGTAAAAAAAATACAAGCATGCACAGGTAGTTGATCTCTAGGAAGGCTGCCTAACCAGTGCATAAAAGACAGTGGTAGACCAGGCTGGCCTCAAACTCAGAAATCCACCTGCCTCTGCCTCCCAAGTGCTAGCCTGGTCTACAGAGTGAGTTCCAAGACAGCCCGGGCTACACAGAGAAACCCTGTCTCTGAAAAAAAAAAAAAAAAAAAGCGGTAACTGATGCTCTGAATGCAGAAACCTGGAGAACATTACTGAGTAGTTTCTGAGCTACTTAAACAAGTCTATTTCAGTTCTCTGTGCTGTGTGTGCATATCCTGACTCGCCCTTTCCTTAGGGAAAGTAGGGAGCAAAACATACATAGAAATGAGCCTTTTGTTGCTTTGCCAAACAGGGCAAGGATGGTGATCACAGCCTCCTAGCAGAGGAGGACTTCGCTTCCAGTAAATGAGTGTGCCTTTCAAAATCAGATGAAAGGTCCTCTGTGTACACCTGACAGCCTGTTTCAGCACCGAAGAGGGCTCTGTGAGAAAATAGAAAAGCGACGTGTTAACAGAGTCAGATCTAACCGTAGACCGACCCTGTGTTTGAAAATCCTAAAATAATTGTCAATGAAGCCTCCTGAGTCAGAGGATATGACATCCTCATTTGCATGATTCAGAATGGCAGTGACGTCACAGGCAGCCAGTCCAGGGAGGAGTTCCTGAACATGGAAAGCTGAACAATTAAGTGGCCACAGGAGTTGGCACCAAATGAATTGTCTTAGATAACTGAAGCCTGTCCCATTGGCCCCCGCACAGGAAGCTGGTGGCTATCAGAACTTCACAGTAGGTTATTCCTGTTGCCGCCCTCATGTTTTCTCTGGAGTGTGGGGCTGACAGCAGACAGTTCTGTGAGGTGAATTGAAATTCTAGGCTTCTTTTTTAATAAAACATAATGCTTTTATTTATCTATAGAGATTTTCATAAGTGCACACAATGTATTTTGATCATACCCGCCCTTCCATTCATCCACCTCAACTACGTCGGATTCAAACCCTCACTCCAATCCCTTCCCAACTTCATGTCCTTTATTTTTTCAAATATTTCTCTGATCCAATTTGTGCTGCTCTCACATGCATGGGTGTTGGGCTACACTGGAGCATGGTCAACATACCACGGGCTACATCCCTGAAGAAAACAGACTTTCCCTAGCAACCATCAACTGTCAAGAACTCCTCCGCTGGGAGTTCATGAAGCCCTCTCATATTCCATGGTAGACTGTGAACCAGGTTGATTTTCTTCAGGTTTTATGTGGACAACCACAGCTGTGTGACTTCATGAGTACCAGGGTCCTGTTAGGGTCAAAAGTACTGCTATTCAGTCTCCCTGGGTCTCTAGCTGTTACATCTTTCTGGTTCATCTCCTGTCATGTTCCCTGAGCCTGTGGGGAGGGTGTGATACAGATGTTCTGTTTATGATTGAGTTACTCCCTAGATACCTATTCTCCCAAGTTTAACCAGTTGTGAGCTCCTGTGTTAATCATCGTCTACTAAAAAAAACGAAACTTTCTTTGGTGAGATTTGAGAGCTGCATTAATCTGTGGGCAGTAGCTGCTTATTTCAGGGACAGTGTCCAGTCCTTAGAAAAGGACTCACATAACCGTCATATTGACCACAGTGAATTATGTAACTTGATTACAGAGGTTAGAGGATAAAGGCCTTCACTGAATCCATGAACTTCATTGAATGTGGAAGCTGATTATCTACCCTAGGAAGATAATCCAGTGTTTCTATGGCATTCCCAAAAGAGACATTTGAACTCTAAAAGTTATAACTATGGCCCAGGCAATTATTGTCTAGAGGTGATAAACAGACCTTCATTATATACGATTATCACACAGAATCTTAAAAACTAGGCTCTGTTTATGAAGTGACAACATTTTCACTACTGAATATAAAATGCTCTGATCTTCCATCAGTATATTTTAAATTAAAAAAAATTCGTACATTTTATTTTGATCACATTCTTTCCCTTCCCCTCCAACTTCTTCCAGATCTTTCCTACCCCTCTACCCACAAGGCATATCAGCCATACTCCAGGACAGGCCCCATGCCCAGGGACAGGCCAATACAAAACGAATCACATTTTTTCCTGCTTTGGTTTTGGTGTTTTTTGCCTTACTGAGTTAGTCTTTTTTAATACACAGGAATGTGCCTTGCCACCTGTGTACACTCAGCCCCTGTGAACCCACTGATGTAGCAACTTCCTTGATCAGACTCTACTTCCTAAAACCTTGCTGTGATTTGGAGAATAAACAGACCAAGGGAAGAGTTCTCCATGCTTTGAATGTAAGTCTTTCTGATGTAGTACGATTTAAAAATTGCATCTGTGGATTGTTATTTGTAAGGGGCATTCTTCAAAGATGAAGTAATTTGTGAGCATCCTAGCTCCTGAATGGAGCTTTATTGATGGTTGAAAGGGGCACTCCTATCCTCGAGACTCATCTGAAAGCTGCCAGCACACAGAATCACAAAAGCTCCTTCTCAAGCCAGTAGGAGCAAAACTCCTTACACAGTGACACCACTCTCCATAGTCCCATCCAAAGTGTAAATATGTCATATTTGGGAATCAACTGATACCGCTGCCAAAATGCAGTGGATTACTAAACATGGGTCGAATAAAGTGGCAGTCATGCCAAGAGGAGTCTGAATAGGAAGAAATGAGTACTCTGGCTACATTTCCTTTTGTAATGTGCAGAAAATTGAAATCAAGTATCTTCATTAAGAGAAAACCTGTGAGGGCTACATCCATAGCCAGCCTGGTTCCCCTGTGAGCACCACTGCTCCTTCTCCTGATTCATCAAGTAGACATCTGCTGCCAAAACATCACTATTCTGGCTCTCTGTTAGCTACTGTCACTGGGAAAGGCCAAATAAATGCACATTCGATACTAGAAGAGTCAGAAGCAGGTAATCTGACATTTTTCTAAATATAACTTTCTTCCTTGTAAGCCAATGCTACAAGAACAAATTTGTTCACTTTTCATTGTGTTGTGAGGACAGTAGAAAAGAGTTGGTAACGCTGACATAACGGAGAATGAAAACATGTTTTGTTTTGGTTTTGCCCAGCCCAAAGCAGCTTTGCGTGGAACATGGGTCATCTTGGAGAAGAGTTTGCAAAAATCCAGAAATCATTCATTGTTATTGAGAAAGGTTACCTAATTCACTTCTGCTTAAAAGAAGTTACTTAACTGAATCTTAGGATGAAAAAAAATCTTGTAATTTTAAACAGGTTGGCAGGATACACGCAGTGTTTCCCAGGGTGACCTTGAACTCATGGCCACCCTCTAGCTTCAGCCTCCCAAGTGCTAGGTCACCATATTCAGTAGGAGAAAGTCCATTTTTCTTCTTCTTCTTTTTTTTTAAAAATTAAATTATTTTATTTATTTACATTCCAAATGTTGTCCAACTTCTTGGTCCCCTCCCAAAGTTCTTCACCCTTAACCTTTGCCTCTGAGAGGGTGTTCCCCCACTTACCCACTCACCCCCCTCATCAACCCATCCCCACTGTCCCCCCCCCTGGGGCATCAAGTCTGTGCAGGATTAGGTACATCCTCTCCCACTGAGGAGAAAGCCCACTTTTAACTACAGTTTATTGATATAAATTAAAAAAAGGGGATACAATCACGATTCTGTTTAGTTTATCTTACTTTGCTAAACTCGTTAGTAATTAAGATTCTTTGATTCCATTTTAGATATAATCTGTATTGTAAGAAGACTCTCTGGGGATTTATACAGCTTTATATCAAGTTTGAGAAGCTCTGGATTCGATTAAGAAGCCTTGGTGCTATTTTCCAAGATTAGTTAACTAACCTGGTCACCAAGCGTGAGGCTCGTAAGAAACATAGACCCCTCATGTGTCTTCTTCAGCCCACCTTCTACCTTTATAAATGTTCTACTTAGCTGTAGGGGAAGATGCTCACTGACTTCATATATTTGTTCCTCTAATACTAAAGTATAATGTCAATAATGTAAACCAACACTCTTATGGGGAAGAGATTGGTACTATTTGCTTTGTTTTTTCTTTCTAAGTCAGTCAAGCAACTGTAATAAAACCTTGCAAAACTAAGCCGTGCTCTGGTTTCTTCACAAATGTCTCTAAGCCTTTACCTTGCAGGTGTAAAATATTTAAATGGCTTCTCTGTCTAATCAGAAGACCTATGTGAGAAAAGAAACCTACACTCCACATTCAGTTGGCGTCAAATTGATATGGATGCAGGTTTTGGTTTTGTATAACGATGTGCATATGCTGTCCTTTTTTCTTCCTGGTTCTCTTACTTGGTGGAATTTTTGTGCTGAACACATTAAATGCCAGATATAAATTTGTTATGGTTTTTTACTACATATATTCCTGGATTTCTTCCCAGACCACTGAATTCGGGTGGGGCCTGGAATATGTATTTTAAAAGCCACCTGGCAGTCAGCAAGGCTTGGTACTTATTGAACTAGTGGGATTCTGACGGACCAACAAGCATCATAATAGTAAGAGGAATCTAGCAGGTTTAGGTACTTTAACTAAATGACTAGTTTTGTGTTTATTTAAAATAACTAAATTGTTAATTCAGAAAGATTAACTTTTTACTTCGACTTACTGACACATTTGCTAAAGAATTTCCAGAACACACACACACACACACACACACACACAACACACACACACACACCATTCAGCTGGTTCCACGGATAATCTTTTGGAAATGGTTTATATTTCCTGGAATGGTATTTTTGAAAAAAATTTTCCCTAGGTTTGAACCAGCTACTCCTCCTGGAAAGTCAGTCTATAGTCAGGAAGATAGAGAGATTAGATAGTGATAAATATTACCCTGAATCAGTTCTGAGTGTTTAAATTTTGCCAACACTCTCCATTGACCATCATAGATGGAAAAATACTTCATACTGATTTCAAGAATTATTTTCAAACAATGTTCCACCCAAACAAAAGAGGCATGGAGATTTTGAGGAGGCTTGTATGTATTTTTATAGAAAAACAACTTAGGGTAGGTTAACTTTTGAGCATGCTCAGTTGAAGACTTCAGTCCTGAGGATGCTCAGCTTCAGGCTAGAGGTCAAGAAGGAAAGACAGAAGATAGGTTTTATTTATTTTATTTATTTATTTATTTATTTATTTATGCACGATCAGCCAAGATCACTGAGTGCATACTCAGAAGGTCACAGTAGAGGACAAGAGCCTTTCAGATATGCTCAGATTTTTCCAAAATGTTTTTGCTGCAACAAAAGCTAAAGATACTTTGAGGGTATAATACTATGGCAACTTGCTCTTTGGGATTAGTTGTCTCTAAGCCATTGTCCATTGAAATGCTTTACTCCCCATTCTTAGAGTACCAAGAATAAGGCTACTCTTCTAAAGGTGCGCATGGCTAGGTGAGGCTGATGCGTCGTCATCCTAGTTAGGATAATGACACTCTCTTTATGCCAGCACGAGACAGGCTTCAAGATCAGGAAGAAGAGCCAATGATACCATAGTTTGAGTTTCTCTTGTAATCATTTTATAACACTTTAAAAACATATATAATTATGATCTAAACCACAAATAAATCAGTAAAATTAACCTCCCTAGTTTAAATTGCCCAGAAATTATGAACTTAATGTTCTGGGGGAATGCATGCCAAGCCACAATTAAGCAAACATGCTAATTGGATACCATAGAAAGGTTACCTTAGTATTGTATCTAATAGTTAAATTGTATTTCATTTTAAGTCTGGTAAGCCACAGACAGCACACAGTAAGACTTTAGAATACTAAAGCTAATTGAATGAAGAGATCAATAGGAAAACACCAATAAAAATCATTTACTGCTCAACTCTGCTGACAATTAATTTTGTTATCATTTTCCCCCCTTGCTGTTAGTTTTTTTAAAGTGGAGTCTCCAAGACACTGGTTGTTCTGGGACTTGCTATTAAGAACAGGCTGGAGAACTTACAAAGTTTGATCTGTCACTGTTTTCCAAATGCTCGGATTAAAGGATTATGTAAAAGTAACTTTTATTCACCAGATGTAATTGTCTTCTCAGAAATTTACTGCTAAATAAACTCACCCTTTCTAGTTCTTTCTGAACTCTGGCTGCTGGTTCAACTCAGCTGTTTTGGCTCAAACTCTTCTTCAAGCTGACTGATTCATATCTGCTTTGCTCAGCTTCTGACTGGATTGCTCTGCTTGGCCTCAAACTAACTGTGGCAATTTGTTCTAATCTTCAAATTCCTTCTCATTCTCTGGTTTGTTCTGTCATTATCTGCAACCTGCTCTGTAAAGCTGCCTCCTCCTTCCCTCCCTCCCTCCCTCCCTCCCTCCCTCCCTCCCTCCCTCCCTCCTTCCCTCCTTCCCTCCCTCCCTCCCTCCCTCCCTCCCTCCCTCCCTCCCTCCTTCCCTCCCTCCCTCCCTCCCCCTCCCCTCTCTTCTAAAGTGCCTCTTTCCTGTCTATTCTTGGGAGAATTGGGCATATCCTATCTCTGACTCATTCTGTCAAATATTTCTCTGGTTCATCATTTTGTCTGCCCCACAATTAGATACCACTTTCAAAGACATATGTTTTCTTCTACAAACTACTTTCATTGTTTGGGGTTAAAGGTGTATTCTAAGGGGATGTCTATATTCCAGCCATATACTGTAATGCAGGGCATGTCTGTATTCCATTGGGATCACATAGACCTAGAAGGTCTTTGGATATGATCCCTTGTCAGAGCAGCCAAGTTGCTGGATTAAATTTACTCTGTAAGGGCATATCATGATACATGGATACAACTTTTGTTGTCCTTAGTATGAGCCCTGGTTTTAGTTCAGAGGAGCAAGCATTTGTAAGATCACTCAATTCTTCTGACTCTTGTCCTTTATTTATGTTGGTATAATGAGTTCAAGGACTCATAACCTTGATTCACATCACAGGATAGAAATGTACTCCAATGTCAAAAATATAAAACTGTAGTTAACTAGGATAGATAGTTCCTCCAATTTCTCAGGAAGCTGTGTATGGTTAGGCATCCCTGGCTAACCTGTGCTTCCACATGAGGACTCCTTTGAATCTGTCAGACTTCTAGGGTCAGCCTGAGCTTTGAGGTCTTATGACTCAAACCTCTGCCCACAGCCCATGAGGGTCTTGCTATGACTTTTTAAATCTGCCTCTTGTCTACATGTGTTGAGTTCTATGAGCTGACTCAAGGATCAGTACCATTCATCAACAAAGACAAGCATTTAGACAAAAGATTCAAAGCAGCTAGCAGATTACCAGAAGCTACAGTGACAGTATGTGACCAAAGAGTCAGGCCTGAAGAACTTATTTCTTTTTCTAGTTCTGAACCTCTTTCTACCAGTTCAGGAAATGAGCATAGGACGTCGATTTTCTTCATTGCCCCCCTCTTTCAGGAATCAAATAAAAGAAATCCCACAAGCCTTCAAGAGTAAGTTCAAATCTGGGTTACAGATTTGTGACCAAGTGCAATGTAATCACAGTTGGATGAATTCAAAACTCTGAGTAAGGGTGGCTAAGAAAAAAGGAAAAGACTGGAGACATTTAATTTAAATTATTATTAAAACAATGGCATATGGCACTCGTTCTAAAAGAGTAGAGAAAGGTTTATAAACTATAGAAGGTCTAAGAAAGTCTGAAAATTATTTCCAAGACAATACTCTCCTCACCTGTTTCTTTGGTTAATAGAAACAAGCATGGGAAGTTGAGAGAAGCTGATATTGTAAAGATTAAGCTGTTTTTGACTTTTACTACATTAGTGGGCCCTCTAATCTGGTTTGTTGACTCATCATGTGCCTTTGTAACTTGTGGACTCTCATCTGGATGCTAGTAAGCTGTAGGTATATGAAAACTTAATCTTCAAATGACAGAAAATCTGAAAAAAAATGAGGTTATTATATCACTTTTAGAGATGAAAGCCATGATTATTCCTGGGTCAGATTTGAGTCTTGTCTTTAAGGTTTTAGGAATGTAGATTTTTAAGATGATGCTTTAAATGAGGTGTCTGCTGTATTTTATCATATATGTTTTGCATAGTCCTGATATTTGAGCACCAGCTAGATACTCAACATCTACCAACATCTTTGCCTCCTTTGGTACTTTTGTTTTGGAAATGTACATGACAGGAATACATATGGTATGTGGATTGTTAAGGAAGACACCATTCAGCTTGCATGCTTCATATAGAGAAATCAAGCAGACACTAAGTTGGCAGTGTTCTTTGTGCTGGTACATCCCATAGTGCTGAAAAAAACTATGTAGGATGTTAGGGCAGGAGTGTTGGGTAAAGGCACCAACTGTCTTACCTAGTTGTGAACTTTATGAAGTATAATACTAAGCTGCCAGTAAGAATGTGTCCAATGGTGCATTGGTGACATGGCTTCTATGGTTGTTACCAACCATTCTCTGATTGAATTTAAGGACCATGCTAAACAAACAAACACAAACACACAAGCAAGCACCTAGTATTTGTAAACTACATACAAACCCATGACTGAAGAGGCCTTTAATTTTAAGAGGAATCTAAGACTGCCATTCAGCTAAACTGATAATACCACAAAACCTTCTGAACATTTATGCTTGTACCACAGAGTAAGGCTATGTCAGAAACCTTTCCCTGGCAGTGAACTGAGGTAAATGCATAGCACCATAGATGTGTAAGATGCTGAGAATTATAGATGACCGAGGGCTCAGATACAAAGAGAAATATGATTTATGTCTTATGACAGGAAATATTGATTTTAATTTGTATAAAATAGCAAATCTTATGAAATATCTTGGTAGATGTTGGAGGCTACTTGAGTTTGGAATTCAAAATTCCAGTGATTGACTTTATTTATACTTTTTCTAAAGCCAAAGTTATGGTTTTAATATAACATCCCCCCATACTTCCATCAAACTAGAAATAAACATTTTTGTTGTTGAGTTATATCTTTCTTAAAGATGGATCATATCAATACACTTACCAAGACAAATTTAAACTCTTTTGGTAATAAGACAAAGAACTTCTGCATTTCATCGACTTTTAGTTTTTGCTTGTTCATGAGTTTGAGCTGCTGGCAGTTGCTTGGCACCGCAACCTGGCATCAGAGTTTGAAGAGATATTTTTGCAGACTCAGTCATATGCTGTTCATCCAGGATTATGGTTTGAGGGAATAGTAGTTTCTTGATATGATATTGATTTGCATGCTACTCTGAGCTGTTAGTGACCCACGTTACTTTGATAGGTTCATTCATCACTGCTGACAATGGGAGAGAAAAGAAAGCACTGATATGAGGGCTCTGTTATTCTACTCTATACACAGAATGAGCAAAATAGTCTCATAGAGGGTATATTAAAGAAGGACCTGGATGAAACGGTGGATTTATTGGTATCCTGTGGTAAGAAAGCAAAAGAGCTCTTTTGTTTTAGTGTCCCTGGGAGTTGTACCAGTGGGTGATGAGACAGCAGCTTTGCATATGCCTTTTATCTGAGTCTTCTGATTTAGCAAAAGGGAGGAAATTTACAGAATACTTGTAAATTTGATTCGGTATCAGTTTCAAATTTCAGTGCCCTTATGCCAAGTAAGGATTTTTAGTCTTAAAATGCCCTTGAAGTTATGTGACCACACTGTAACTTCTCAGTCATTAAGTTATATGGGTATTAGTTTAAGACACCTGTAACACTGAATCACTGTGTGGACAACAGCAGTGAATTTCCCCCAGTTTTCCTGGAGAAGAGGCTGAAATTAAATTGTTCACAATGCTGGTTTCTCTTGAGGGCTGCAGGGAATCTTCTAGGCCCTTCTCCCCAGTTTGTAGCTGGTTGTCTTCTTCCCATGTCCTTATATCATCATCTTTCTGTCTGTGTGTTCTTAAGTGTGAATTAGTTATGCTGAGTTTGGGACTACTCTAATGGCTCCATTTTAACTCCTTCTGCTAAACCACTGACACCTAATAATGCCATATTCTATGGTACTGGATACTAAATTTCACTTTAACATTTTTTAGATGAACATGATTTAGTCTATATCAAAAGAAATACATTACATACCCCACCAAAATTAGTTTTTCATTATAAATAAGTGCAAGATCATAAAATATAAACAGGAGAGCCTGCTTTTCAGTACTATGCTAGTAAGTGTTAAGAATATCTCTAATCTTTAGGGAGATGTGTGGTATTGTACTGTCAAAGATTTGAAGTACCTGAGGACAGGTGTTCTTGGCAAGTGCCAGGAGAACTCCTGGGGGAGTATTTCATAGCCTCTTTGGCAGATTAAGAACTAGGTTTTCACCAATATCAATTTACATAGTAATTACTGGGAAAAGAGAGTTCAATCCAAAATACACATTGAACATGGTTCACCTTGGAGTCAATGTTACTTAACTGATAACAATGTTGCTTAACTTTGCCTCAATAATCAATTCAAAATAAGATTTCAAGTTCAGTTTTAATACAAATCTTTATTTCCGTTGGAGGGTACATAGAAGTATTCAATAAACTATGAACTCCATGTCAACATGTTATGCCATCCATCAAGGAGTAAGTGCATAGTAATTGAAAGAAAATAGATCAGCAAAGTCTCCTTGCACAAAGTTCTGTTTTTGTGGATATAGGATTGCATGTCATGGAAACCTGAACATTTTCTTTTGGAAAGCCAAATGGCAGAGGGAAAGACTATGAGGGCTTTGAAATTTCTAAACCCCATTTCAAGTAAAACTAATTTTAATATGCTTATTGCACCAATCAAACTATAAACTTTTTTGACACCCTGTGATTTTACTTTTCCTGTTTTTCTTTTAATCTTTAAGATACTTGTGAATTCCAAATTGCAGTATAGGCATTCCAATTTTGTCATTTCTAGAAATAGCCTACACTTTAAGACTTTTGAAGTCTTGTTTTACCCTGTCATTGAATAAGAAAATGTCCCATGATGGGCTGTTAGAGAGACAAGAATCAACAAATTTTTTTGGATTGTTAAAAAATGAGTTTTGCAGACTTTTGTATGGCAGAGATCGAATGCTTTAGGAGAGAGAGAAAGAGGGAGGGAAAGAGGAAGGGAAGAAGGGAGAGGAGAGAGAGAGAGAGAGAGAGAGAGAGAGAGAGAGAGAGAGAGAGAACACTCCCTGTTGGAACTTATAGCATAAAATTCTAGAACTTGTATCAAAGATTGAGTGACAGAAGCCATAGTGATTGTTCTGAGATCTGAAAGGCAGGCAGTGAGGATTTGACCATCTGCATGGCAGCACAGTTTAAGGGTATTTGCAACTAAATCAACTCACTTAGCATGTGATAGAAAGCCCTTCATTATTTCATCCCTGTTGCTTCCCCAGGTCCTTTCTTAACTCTTTTGCTCCCCCACCCTCTGTTCTTGCCCTTTCAGACTTATTATTCTCAATGCTAAATTGTTTGCCACCTCAGGGTCCTTTCTCTAGCTGTATCTCTGCCTGACAAGTTCTTCTGGGTCTTGACAGGAATATAACATTCTTAAGTGGACTGTTCTAACTCCAATCCCAGTTAGCCACTAGGCCATACATTTGCCTGTGACTATGTGCTTCTTTGTTAACTATATCTATTTTATGTTTTCCTTATTTACTTACTTTATTAAGAGCTAAATGTTTGTGGCTACTTTAGTGAACTCTAAACTCTCTGAGGACAAGCTCTTACCTGTCTTGTTCTGTCTGTGCTTATTATTTAATTGCCTGCCACACTGGTTAGATCCAATTGCGATTGATGTTTTGTGTGCAAAGAATCAAAAAGCAAACTAACTAGAAACTGCCCTAAGCCAGAACCTAGAATTAAAATGGATATTAAAATTATTTTGTAAGAGGAACTGGCAATATTCACCTTGGAAAATATTTGAATGACCAAGGGAAAAGAACTCACAACTGCACATAATCCAATTTTCTAAAAGAAATTATTTTATGATAATTCTCAGATTTCCCACAGTGCACTAGACCAGTGTCTCTGCACAGGAAATTTCCATATACATGGAGGAAAATTTGTAGGTAGTAGTTGTTGTTATTTTAAAAAAAAGAAAAACAGCGGCAGAGGGTTCCAGGAGGAGAGGTTTATTTAGGGCAGAGGGGAGAGCAGAGAGAGGTTGCCGGCCATGACCACATGGAGGGGGGGAGGGGAAGGGGAGAGGGAAAGGGATGCAACCTGCAGGTGCACGGGTCAAGGGGCAAGAGAGCAAGAGGGCAAGAGAGTAAGAGAGAGAGGAGGGGCCAGACAGCCCCTATTATAATAGTGGGCAGGGTTACCTGGCCGTTCCCAGGTAGCTTTGGGGAGGAGCATACCTAGCTGTTGCTAGGTAACTGTGGAGGTGGAGTTTAACAGAATGCTAACAGTAGTATTTAGAAGAACTCTATAGACCTTTATAAAAATTAACATCTTACTATTTATACTTTTCATAAAATACTGTAGCTTTTCATTAAAACATTAAAAAGTTATTTTAAGTCAATTCATTTAAGGAAAATATTGTTTTCCATGCTACTGGATGAGTTTTATTATTATAGGTAGTGGAAATTAAAGAAAAATCCCTCCTGCTATGCCTGATAAAGCATCTGCCTCTAAGTATCAGAGGCATTCTCTTGCCCGTTTCCTTGTTTCTAGTATTATTAGCCTCACCCTCAGTCTCCTTGAGTCTTTTAAGGTTACATTTTGGTGATAATTTCAAGACATATACTGGGATAATTCAGTGCATTTGATCACAATCTGATAAAAGTGATCTGATGATGAGTGACAATTTCACTGCCAACCTGTTTATTACAAAGTATCCCCTCAGGAGACCTCATGATGAGTGACGCTGATATGTGGCCCTCATGAAAATCCCATTGATACTATGCTTCAAATATGAGTTATGACTAGTCATTTCTCTTTGGTATAAGAATTGACATAAGCTCTAAAATGTGCTGTCCATTTTCTAGTGGGTTAGCTTCTGCCTCTTGTGATGTATGCATCCTACTCTGGAAAATAGTACAGTGGGTGCTAGATAGCACAAGTAAGAAATTTCTAAAAACAGTTGTGAAGCCTTTCCATTTGAAACCTAACTGTGATGCCTTAGTGAATAAAATCCTAGGCCTGCAGAAGGCAAGAAGATATGATATTACATACCAGGTGGGTTATGAGTCCAAATATTTCACTCTGAATGCTCCAGAACAAGACTCAAACACAAAACGAGATAGTGTGCAGGCCTGGGAAGATTGCTCATGTGCACAGCTCTTTCAGAGGACTGAACTCCATTCTGGCATGCCTGGCAGTTTATAATTTTCTGTTGGTTCAGCTTCAGGCATCTAGTCTGGGCTTCATAGACACTAATACTCTGATGTACACACTCCCACATAGGCACCGGCAATTAAAACAAAATCTTTGAAAACACTTCATTGTTTTCATTTTTGGGATAGACACAAGGAAAAGAAAAGTCCTTTTATTGTTGATTTTTGGCAAAAACTTTATTATACTTTTAGTTCCAAATCTGCTTCTATTCTCTGTCCTTTTGTTGGTGCTGATGCTGGTGGTGGTATGCTCATGTTTGTCATTGTCACAAAAGGAGATCAGGGAGAGATAGAAGAGGAGAGAGTGTGTGGGAGGTTAAGGGAGTGAGGAGAAATACAGGATTGTAGTAGTACTTTGAAAAAAATCTCTTTCCCCCTTCTTTCCACTAGTTCTGGGTCATGAACCATATTCAAATTTTCTAGAAGCTCTCAGAATGCAATCACTAGTTAAGAAATAGGCAGACAAGTAAGGGTCCATTTTAAATGAGGAAGGAGAGGGCATTTCCCTGAATGCTGGCCACACTACATTTAAGAAATATTGTCCTTGGACACAGAAAGGGTGTCCTAAGCCACGAGTTTGAAGAAACTCCCAAAGGTTAAGAAAGAATTATGGGGTTCCATTTGTGGTGGGAGGAGACCTCATTGAAAAAAGAAATATGCACAAGATTGTCCACTTGTCCATTAGTGCTTTTTGTGAGTTCATGAGATTTCTGTCTGAGTGCTTTTCTAGGTAAGGCTATGCCATGTGCTTCATGAAGGCACTAGGGCTACTTTGGAGAACAAACTTCTTGGATGAGTCTTAAATCACATGGCATCTACTGAAGTCCAAACCCTAGGGGATCATATGTTATCGAAATGTCACTGTAATCTAATTTATACATGGGGTTGTTCTTCTGAAAAACATTTCGTTTAGTTTTACAAATTGCCTATCATGTTTTTCTTAATAGCCTGACAGCCCAAGAACATGGTGACAACTCCAATGGAAATCTTGGCTTTGCTTTAAGCTATTTGATCTTATTTTTTTTGTTCTGAAAACTTCTGGAAAACTTTTATTTCGAGGTTTTGTCAAATTATGAAATGTTTGATGGACGTATTTCAATATTTTTTTCCTACGTGTGAAAACCAGTAAAATGAATTATAAATAACAATCTTAACCAAAAACAGTCTCTGTAGCCAAAAGTTAAAAAAAAATTAAAAGGACCATAACAGAAATGAAAAGAATCAAATTAGGGAATCTAAATTTCGTATAGAGGATATTTATATCCATATGTAACAGGAGGCAGTTAGATAATTCAAAGTTTGTAATCAGCGTGTGAGTCAGCTTTTCTGAAAACATTATCTGACCTGTTTAGAGCAATATATGAATATATATATATATATATATATATATATATATATATATATATATATATATTCATTCTTTAGGTGAGGGGAAAGGGGGGAAAGGAGGGAGGAGCAGAAGATAGGAGAGAGAGCGTGAGAAAGAGAGAGAAGAGACAGAGAGACAGAGAGAGAGGCGGGGAGGGGGAGGTTTTTTCTCTTCCATCATCAATTATTGGCTTAAAAGAAAACCTTTAAAAAAACCTTTTATTAGTTCTTTCAGTGTTTTATACAAAGTGTTTGAGCTATATCTTCTCATTTTTGCTAATTCTTCCCAGACTCCCCTCTTTCTTTTCTCAGCCAGCTTTGTGCACCCCACACCTTTTCACAGCCTCCAAGACCAATTTGCACTGCTCAGATAATCTTGCATGTGTGGTCTCTCACTGGAATGTGGTTGACGCAACTATAGGCTCCACTCTTAGAGGAAACTATCTCTCCCTTTTCCAGATCCAAATTACCAATAGCTCCATGGCTTGGTGTGGACTGTGTGTCCAGCTTCATTTCCATGATTGGATTGATCTGGTTTGGGCATGCTGGCACAATCGCTGTGGATTCACAAGTGTCTTTTCTCTTGTTTCCAGAAGACAATATTTCCTTGTAGTCATGTGAGTCATCATTTCTGAAAAAAATTATCTGACCTGTTAAGAGCAATATATGAATATATATATTCATTCCTTAGGTGAGGGGAAACGGGGGAAGGAGAGAGGAGAGGAGAAAGAGAGGAGAGAGGAGAGAGGGGGAGGGGGGGGAGAGAGGGGAGAGAAAGAGAGAGGAGAGAGGGGAGAGAGAGAGAGAGGGGGGGGAGAGAGGGGAGAGAAAGAGAGAGGAGAGAGGGGAGAGAGGTGGGGGGAGAGAGAGAGAGCACTCTGGTTTTCTCTCCTCCTGTCTTCTTTCCCACAATGGACCTTGAATGATGTAGGCTGTTGTAAGAAAATGACAGTCTGGGCCTGTGTATAAGCGGATAGTATTTTGTCTAGCATATGGAAACATGTCCATGCACCATGTCACATGGCAAGGAAGTGCTGTGTAAAGCTTCTGGTTACCAAATGGAAGTCTTGATTTGCCTTAATAGAGGTACTGAAGAGCTATGAACAAGTAAGTGCAGAGCAAGAGCTGGACGGTAAACTTATGTATGGTTTTTGCTGATAAGTGTATCAGTAGGAATGCAGAATTCAGGGACATGGCCTCAATTCGGTACAGATTTAAGGCAGTTATTTCCCCTCAAGGGGTTACCCATGCAGTCCTGTATAAGAAGTCAGTCAGGCCCCAGGACAAGTGCCTGGAGCTCTGCATTGTTCTGGCGCATTGACAGAGGCTTCACATCTGGCAACTCCATTGTATTACCCAAGCAGCAGAGCACAAGAAGACATTTTAGGAAGAGCTGTGCCACACTGGAAAGAAATTGTCATCAGCCCCAAGGGGGATGCGAGAGTAGAATGGTGGATATAGACTTTGACAGCAAATGGACTTGTATTTGAACTCTGGGCACACCCTTTATTGTTCCGTATTCAGGCTGGGTCATTAAAATTTACCATGGTTTGAACATTTTCATCGCCCAAATGGGCAGGATAATATATTTCTTATTGCTTTATTGTGTATATATAATAATTCCCAGCACACAGTAGGAACTTATATTAGAGTTCTTCAGAAAAATACATCCAACAATACATATGTGTGTACATATGCACACATGTGCATGAAAAGAAGTATAAGGTATTTGCCATATGATTATGAGGCTAGCAATATTCAAGACCTACAGTCTTCAAGGCCAGAAACGGTTGATATTTTAGGTCTAGTTGGAAGGCCAAGAAAACTGATGCCCAGAGTAAGGAATAGAAGAAATAAATGATTCTTTGTTGGAGGGAGGCCAGTCTTTTGTTATATCCAATCCTTAATCTTAGGTATATTGACTGGGGTAAGTCTCAAAGTAGTACTAATTGATAAATAGTGTTTACTCAGTGATGGGTCCAATGTCAATGGGCTTTATTTAGTCTTTTTGTGTACGAATGTGTGCATGCGTGTGTGCAAGTGTGCATGTGTATGTGTGTGTGCATGTGTTCATATACATGCGTGTGTGTGGTGTGTACAGGTAGGCACATGCCACAGCATGCATATAGTAGCAGAAGGCCTCCTCTAGTCTCAGTCCTCACTGACTATCATATTTGAGTCAGAATCTCTTGTTCAGTCTTATGTATGTTAGGCTAGCCCATTTGCAGACTTTCAGGATCTTTCTGTTTCTATTTCCTAATTCACCATAGAAGGACTTGGAAGATTTCTTCTATCATATTTGTCCTTATGTGGGCTCTGAGATTCTGAACTGAGTTCTTCACACTTACATGCTAAGTACTTTATCTACGGAGCCATCTCTCCTGCCATAATTCATTCTATTAATTTTAATATTTACCTTAGCAAAAGTAATTTCATGAAAACATCCATTGTAATGGTTGAAACAAACGGTTACATAAAATTGAACATTATAGAGCTCTACAAATATATTCTATTAATGACTTAATGATTAGGAATATGCTCAGTTTTCTTTCCTGAACCTGATTCTATTAATTAAAATTCTGCTAAAATTCAAGTTTAAAACCTTACCTTCTGCTAAATTTACTTAAAGAAAAAAAAAAAAAAAACCTTGTAATTTCTTCTGATTGTTACCATGTAAAATAATTTTGTAACTACCAAGATGATTGTTCAAAGTTAAGAAAGCATCAGACCTTGGAATAATAAAATATTTAAGTTGGCTAATGTTTTTTTTTTTAAATTTATTTTTGACATATTAAGTCATAAAGAAAACAAAATAATGTTCTTGTTAGTTCAATCACAAAAATTCTGTTGCCCAGGTAACTGTGATGCTATGTAAACAGTTTCCATTTTACAACCTTATTTAGTTACTCCTTCTAATATCCCATGCTTTGTTAGGTATTTGCACGTTAGGTCATTCACTGGTCAGCATGCTATAAAATGGACATGTCTAACTTCTACCCCTCTAGGTATTTGCTATGTGAAAAGGCAAACTGTGACTCACCTGGAATGTTTCCATCTCTCTTTCCCATAAAGGGAGTGGTAAAAGCACCAGTGTCCCAGGCAGAAACTTAAAGGGCCCCTTTGAATAGAGAGAGTGAAAAATCTCATTGGATCTTCAATAGAGTAGACAGAGAGTCTGGATACTCTGATGCTAATCTCAGACCTGGGAACAAACAAGGTGTAACTTTGAGCAGACCCAGAAGGTAGGGATTGGACCAGGATAGCTTGCATGGTCGGCTAGCCACAACTTCCTTTAAGTCTAATGGTTGTCTTCTCTTCGGTGGCAGCTGGCCATAGAGCTTGCTACATTTCAAGTTCAGACAGACTCCTGCAAAACTCACCATAATCCTCTGGTAGACACATATCTTAATGTGAACTAGGTTAGTACCTGTGAGGACAACTCTGCCGTCATCTACCTTTAAGCCAAGAGAGAAAGTACATTTTTTGCAAGTGGAAACCCCAACTGAGCAAAATGGTAGTACAGCATGGGGCTCATTCAGAAAACAAATACTAAGAAAGCAGGGACCTTTACTAGGCTGTAGTCACAAAAGCACGAAGCAGAGAGATCCACTTGAATAAGACAACTAATGTTCTTGGTTGTCTAAAGTTCTTACCTCATGTTTTTCTTGAAATATGAAACATACATAATTGTGGGTATGTATTTTCTTAGCAAAACAATCAGAACCTCAACCATGATATTATGAAAGAGAGAGAAACTCTCTGTTAGTTGCATCTTCAAAAACAACTTTGTCCCTTTCTGTGTCGTGAGGTCGTTGTGAATTTTCTATGCTTCTATAGAATAAGGAAAGAAGTTGCTGTTGTTGCAATTTGGTTTGAATGTTTCCATCCCTCTTCCAGGGATCATGAGTTGGAAGCTAGGTCCTCACTGGGGAAGTGGGAAGGACTAGACCGTTAGGAGGAAGAGCCTATGGGAGGGATCCTTAGATCACTGAAGAAATGTACTCTGAAGGGATGGTGGGATCCAGCCTCTTGTGATATTATTCTAGATGTGATCTCTCCCTCCAACATCTGCTCCAGTCATCGTGACACTTTTGACCATAAAAGTCTGTCCTGCATCTAATTGATGCTTTTAGTGTTCCTGTGAATCTCCAAAACTCTGAGTATACTAAACAGCCTGTTTTAACTGTTTTATTATAATAACAAAGAAAGGGAAAGATACAGCAGAAGGCTTGAAAGTGATGCTAATTCAGTTGACCTGGATAGGGTTTTGTAGAAGCAGATTTGAGAGAATTTTATGGTCAGTCATATATGAATATAGCATAAGCCTGGCTTCACATAAGACCTTTGGTGTGGATTCTTATTTTGCCTCCATAGAAACCCAAGGTACTGAGATTTCCTTACTGGGACAGGAAATCCTTACCACTTGCTGCTCCCATAGAGGCCTGTGGTCAAATGGGTTTCATCAACTCTCTAAAACAGTTGTTCAAATAAGAGTATCAAGGATTAAGGGATAGCTCAGCTAATGCTAAGTTTCACACATGTAACTGTGAAATAAGAGCACCAGAGGCCAGCCATTGGAAGAAAATGGGCAAGTAAATTACAGAAAGAGTAAACAGGATCCAAGAAGGTCTATGAGGGAGCTTGTGGGTGTTCCCTACAGCCCACTTCTGTCACTGCTCAGATAGACTGTGTGAGGTTAGCTCTGTCCTGCTATGACTTCTTCAACATGCTGATCAAGTGTGGGCTGATGACTCCAGCTGTTCCTTTCTTCACAGTGGGTTCCAAGGCTCTCATTAAAATATGTCAACACTGCCACCCACCTAAGATTCCTTTTATCCTATTGGGGTCAGATGGTTTGCTTCTAGATGTGACTCAGATTTTCCTAATACTACCCAGACTTTTATTCCTGAAGGTTAATTTAACTCCTGATTATTATTCTCTCTCCAGTCTGTAATTGTAATCATCCACACTCAGTAAAATCTCTGTAACTGGAGTGCTAGAGATGACTGAATGGATTCATGAAGGTATGGTTTTAGAAAAGCAATAGCCATGATATGCTTTAGGATTCATACACATGAGATGTAGATAATAACAAAGATATTATTCTTTAAACAAATTAATATTTCAGAAAAAAAAATCTCTTTTTCTGGTTTGTATCCTGACACATGATTTCTATAATTCTTTTAATTCTGCATTTCTATGTTCTTTCAAGGCAGGACTTTAATCTCTATTTCTCCAGCACCTCCTAGCTTAGGATTCATCCTATATAGCATTGAGACAGAAACCAAACTGGCTTCTTGCTCCCAGTGTCGGTTGTTCCTCAGCTCTTCCTTAAAATATGTAATAGAAAACATCCAGTAATATGTCTAAGTCACTAGCTATAGTTGCTACAGCTTGTCTGCTGAAGAGAGTAGAAACTACCGAGCATGATTTACAAACTATTTTACAATGTGGAAATATTACTGACTGTTCTCATTGCAACCAAATAAAAATTTGACAACCCAACAATGACCAGGAAGGAAGTATTGATTTCAGCTTGTGCTTTTGTGGGACACATAGCTTCCAAGGCATAAGAGAAATAGAAACAGGAGTGTGAGGTGGCTGGTCACATTTTGTCTTCATTTAAAAATGAGACCACAATGTGTGCTGGTTTTCATTCATTTTATTCTTTGTATCTAGTCTAGAACCTTAGTCCATTGGATGCTGTTACCAATGTTCAATATGGCTCTCTTCAGCTTAAGCTTACTGCAAATGTCCCAGACACATGCAGAGATGTGTCAACCGAGAATCTACTCATTTTCTACAGTTATCCTTTCCCTGTTCTCTTCTACTTTTACAATAACAGACTCCCGGCATTTCCAGAAATGCTAGAAGGATTTGTTGTTCAAAACATTATTCTTCATTGATTGATATGATATAGCACGACTCAGGGTAAGCCTAACTGACACATTGTCTCTCAGTGTGCTACCTTATTCTGTTTACCAATTACAGATCATTTTGTTGAAGGAATTTCTTTTGTCTATTGATCTATCACAGTAAAATGCTTTGAGGTCCATGGTCAGGACATTGATTTTTAAAGTTTAGTGACTGACAGAGTAGGAGGAAAAAGGAATAATAAATAGATGATAACAGAGAAAATATGAAGAGACTGTCTGCTAATCACTATGTAGCTCAGGGAATGATGTATTCTACCTCATAATTTATTATAAAATAAAGATTTGGAATTTAGTATGTGTGATTATCAACTTGATTGGGTCGAGAGATGCCTGTGGTGGTTTGACTGAGATGACACCCATACTTTACAGCATCTGAACACTTGGGCTCCTGATGTTGATGCTGTTTTGGGAGGGTTAGGGGATGTGGCCTTGTAGGAAGTATGTTACTGGACAAAGCCATTTGCCATTCCCAGTTTGCTCTCTCTGCCTCCTGCTTATAGCTCCTACTGTGAACTTTCAGCTGCCATTCCAGCTTTTATGCCTTTACTTCACCATCACAGACTCTAGCCTTCTGTAACTAAATCCCATTTATTTTCTAAGTCACCTTAGTCATGTGTTTTACCACAATACAAAAGAAAAAGCAATGTCTAGGAGATTAGTAAAGCATACCTTTGGCTATGTCTGCAGTATGTTTCCAGAGATCATTAGATCATGAGGACTCTCACCCAGTTAATGGTTTAAGCCAATGATGGATTCAAAATTTGAACAGACTGCATGCAGTTGGTGGTGAAACTTTAAAGAGTGTAGCTAGTAGAGAAAATTGTGTTGCTGGAACTGTGGCATGCCTTTGAAGGCTATAGTTTGGCTCCTATCTCTTCCTGTTATCTTTCTCTTCTCTTTGGCTGCCATAATGTTAGCAAGTCTTCTATACCACATGTTTCTTTATCAAGTTCTGTCTTTTCTCAAGTTCCTCTAAAACAGATCCAGTCGACTTTAGACTGAAAATTTGAAGCTGTGAAACCTACGAAATCTTTCTTTTGTTTTCCAAGTTTCTTTGGTTATTATCTTTGGGTATTTTATTTCCTGGGAAAGATGCCATGACCAAAAACAACTTGGGGAGGAAAGGGTTTATTTCATGTTATAGATGTAGTGTATCATGAATGGAAGTTTGAGCAGGAATTCAAAGCAGAAAGCCAGAGAACTTCCATGGCAATTATTAATCAAGAAATTTCCAACAGACTTATCAAAATGCCAATCTTACAGAGGCATTTTCTC
Organism: Mastomys natalensis; assembly: GCA_021653895.1. NCBI lineage: Eukaryota > Metazoa > Chordata > Mammalia > Rodentia > Muridae > Mastomys > Mastomys natalensis. Next base: position 298,086 of record JAJTUV010000198.1, on the reverse strand, counting down.
AAGTAAGATTCTTTCTTCTGGGATATGTCTAGGTTTGTGTCAATTTGACAAAAAACAACCAGTAAAGCCCTAGTATTGTATCACAAGTACCAAACCATATGTATATCCAAAGCAACATGATTTAAAAAGATGACAAATGATTCAAACTGTTGCTTTCTAATAATTTACTAAGTATTTTGGTGGTGATGAGGACAAAACCTAAACCTCATATATTTTATTATTTTGGTTTATTGGTTTATTACCAAGGTAGCTCCATGGCTCCATCAATGCTTGTAAACAGCAATAGATAATTACAAGACATCTACCATGTGAAGAACAATGAGAGACTAGGACTTTGAGGGGGAAACATCATGCAGAAAGAAGTCTGGTTACTAGAACCATGGTAGAGCTTTCTGATTTCTGCATTTTAGGAATGGACATATTGGTCTCTCCTTGCTGAAACTGGCCATAGGTGGTTATTGTGGTCATGGTTTTCAAAAGATCAGGCACTTGTGGTTTAAGCAAATAATTCTAATTATAGGCACATGAATGTCGTGGCTTCTCATGCCTGAGAAGTTATAGTCCAATCAAAATAATGTGGTCATTAATTAGGCTTTGAATATATATATATATATATATATATATATATATATATATATATATATATGCTTAGAAAATTATATATATATTTAGAGGCAGGGTGGTTTATGCTATGATTTTTTTAAGTCTTCTATTTAATTATGGTCAGGAGCACCAAATATGTAATTCAGATGAGGCATGGAATACTTTTCTTACTAGTATAGATTTTTCTCCAATAAAAAAACAAAAAACAAAAAACCACCGATTAAATCTTGGTGAAAGGGATGCTCTGTATTCATGGTCTATTACTTTTTCTAAGATTGTATTTATTTATTTATTAGTTTATTTATCCATGTGCATGTGTGAACATGTGTATGTGTGCATATGTGTGCATGAAGAGGCCAGAAGATGAAATTGACTCTCTCTGTGCTGGAGTTATTTATGGGTGTTTGCAGAACACTCAGCTTATTACATGGATATAAGAATCTAAACTCAGTTCTTTATATTTGACAAGTTAGTACTGAATCATCTCCCCATACTCAGCAGGGAACTTGTCCCTGGACTACTAAATAGCCAGAGTTGCAGATGTTCAAGGGTGATATGATATGGTATCTAATCTAAGCATACCCTTCTTTAATTTTAATAGTTAATGTAAATGTTATGAAAATGGTTGTTATATTAGATCAGTTCAGTTATGAAAGCAAAAAGGAATGTCTGTACAAAAGTAAAGTCAGTACCAACACAGTGTTTCAAATATTCTCAATGTTCAGTTTGTTGAATTAGTGGCTATGGAATGTGTAGATATGTGATAAAGTATGTGTATACAAATGTGTATTAGATTATAAATGTACATAATCTCATATATAATTCTTTGTATATATTGTACATGTTAATACATATGGAATTGTTATTGTGTTATGTTCTTAGGTGAATAATCACTTTATAAAGGCATTATGATTATGTAGAAAGATGACAGATGTCCTTATCTACACAGAAGTCTTGTAGATTTATTATTATTATATGTTTCTTTGAAATAGGGTGTCTTTATGTAGCATTGGCTGTCTTGGAATTTGCTGTGTAGATCAGACTTGCTTCAATATCAGTCACAGACACTAGCTTATCTTTGCCTCCAACTAGTAGGATTAAAGGCATTTACCATTATGATTGGTGTTGATATATTTTGTATTGACACACCATTGACTTCAACCTAATTTCCAAAGTGGCAGAAATTGACATCTAGTGAGACTAAGAGACCGATAAATAATGCTCATGATATAAGCCTTACATTTCTATTGGAAACACTTCAATTTTTCAAAATAAACATAGAATGAAAAGAAGACTATGTAAAATAATTATTTTGCTTTTTCAAGTACTAAAGTTGTAATCATAGCAAGAATTTTCTTCTTGAATCAATTAAGGTAGACATAGACATTTAGTAATCATTTATAATTGTAGAAGAAATTATTTTTATATTTCAACAAGTGTAAAGCTCTTCTGCTGACCAGGACAATAATAATCTAAATTATTGTTTAATTATTGGATAATCTAAAGTAAGATGAAATAACACTAAGATATAAATTAAAATAGTACTGCAGGATCAGGAGAAGCCTGGAAATGGAGGCTGGAATCATCTTCTTGCCAGGTTCACATAACGCGGGATTGGCTGTGATACTGTTATTCACAGTAATTGCCTGGATTGATAAAGTGGAGCCACCTTATGCAGCATCTGATATAGAAAAGACATCTCACTCTCATAGCATTGAGAACATGATGCTCTTCCAGGACCCTGGGGCTCTGAACATCCTAACACTCTTTTTTATTTAATTTATTAGTTTTTATTCTTTTTTTTTCTAATCATTCAATTCGTTTATATCTCATGTAGATAGTTATGGCCCCCAGTGGAGGGAAGGAGCCACCCACTCATCTCAAAGTTTTTAACCCAGAAATGTTCCTGTCCAAAGGGAAGACAGGGACAAAAAATGGAACAGAGACTGAAGGAAGGACCATCTGGGGACTGCCCTACCTGGGGATCCATCTTGTCTGCAGACACCAAACTCTGACACTGTTGCTATTATCAAGAAGTACTTGCTGACAGGAACCTGATGTGGCTGTTCCTTGGGAGGTTCTGCCAGCAACTGACCTAACACTCTTTCTGCTCACAAATTTCAAGTTTGACAAATACTGTGATCTTCCTTCAATTAGCTCTTTTCTTCTTTCCTACTTTTTTCATTTATTTTTTATTGGATATTTTATTTACATTTCAGATGTGATCCCCTTTTCCCATTTTCCCCCACCCACGAGTCCCCTATCCCATTCCCCCTCCTCCTTCTTCTATGAGGATGTGCCCTCACCTACCCTCCCACTCCCACATCCCCACCCACGAATTTCCCACAGTAGGGCATTCAGCCTTCACTGGACCAAGGACTTCCTCTCCCAGCTTTGCCCAACAAGGCCATCCTCCTTGACATATACAGCTGGAGCTATTGGTCTCTCCCTAAGTGCTCCTAGGTTGGAGGTTTAGACCCTGGGAGCTCTGGTTGGTTGGTATTGTTGCTCTTCCCATGGGGCCACAAACTCTTTCAGCTCCTTCAGTCTTCTCTCTAACTCCTCCATTAGGAACCCCATGATCAGTTCAATGGTTCACTGTGAGCATCTGCCTCTGTATATTTCAGGCTCTGGCAGATCTATAAGGAGACAGCTATATCAAGCTCCTGTCAGCATGCACTTCCTGGCATCCACATCAGCGTCCACCTTTGGTGAATGCACAAGGGATGGATATCCAGGTGGAACAGTCTCAAGATGACCCCTCCTTCAGATTCTGTCCCATGCTTTGTCTCCATATTTGCTCCCATGAGTATTTTGTTACTCCTTCTAAGAAGGACCACAGCACCCACACTTTGGTCTTCCTTGTTCATGAGCTTCATGTGATCTGTGAATTGTATCTTGGGTATTGTGAGCTTTTGGGCTAATATACACTTACCAGTGTGTGCATACCATGTGTGTTCTTTTGTGACTGGGTTACCTCACTTAGGATGATATTTTCTAGTTCCATCCATTTGCCTAAGAATTTCTGAAATTCATTGTTTTTAATAGCTGAGTAATATTCCATTGTGTAAATGTACCACATTTTCTGTATCCAGTCCTCTGTTGAAGGACATCTGGGTTCTTTCCAGCTTCTGGCTATCATAAATAAGGCTGCTATGAACATAGTGGAACATATGTCCTTGTTATATGTTGGAACATCTTTTGGGTATATGCCCAGGAGTGGTATAGCTGGGTCCTCAGGTAATGCTATGTCCAATTTTCTGAGGAACTGCCAGACTGATTTCCAGAGTGGTTGTACAAGCTTGCAATCCCATCAACAAACCCATGCTTTCATGCTTCATGGCATTCTGAGCTGCTGGTTTTTGTATATTTCCCAACTCTTCCATTGTCTACCAATTTGTAAATTTCAGGGTTGGGTTCTCCATAAAATTCAGCCAAAAAATTGAATTATCATCATCATAATCATCATCTCTGATGGGGTAGAATGCTTGCTTATGCCTCATCACTCACTGAGAGACAAGGGCAAACTCTTAGCTCTCCAGGTTCAATAGGATTGTTACACCACAGAAATCTTGTGTATGTATGACAGAGGAAAGCAGCATCCCTACAAAGAACCCAATAATGGTTGCTCCTAGCAAGAGGCTGGTACAGTGAGGGTGACAAGTGCCCATGCAGTTGAGAAACACGTGAGGCAAGCAGCTCAGTGGGACCAAGCAGTGCCAATATTCACTCTTCTTCTTGCAGTTTTTCACCTTGCCTAAGCACTGTGTCAAGAAAGCAGAGTTCCTTTTAACAATGTGAGAATTTTATTTGCACATAATTTATGAGTCCACCTTTCAAAGATGTAAGGGGTTGTATTTTGAAATCTGTGAACCCTCAGCTTTTCAAGAGCTTATATTAATCTCAGATGCTCATTAGGGAGGGAGAGAGAACACCCCTGAATTTAATAGTCTTGGTTTCTCTGCCAGCCCAGCTGGAGTTGGCATGTGAGTTGTGTTGCAACATCAACCTTTCCTTGTTCCTTTGCTAAATACTCCCTGGTTATTTCCTGCACATAGAGAACACCAAAGGAGACCATGTCTAATCTCTACAAGCAAATGAGTCACCTCTTGGGGTGACTTTGGTAGTCAACAAAGTTTGAGTCATTTGAATGTTTTAGTTAAAAGAGTTTCTGAGCAGTATGTATTTTGAATTCTTGGAATGTTGGTTACATAGGAGGTAAAGAGAGATGATTATAAATAAAGGATTTAAAAAAATTAAAATCCAAACCCATTGCCATTTGTAGATTGGTGTAAATGTCATCAAATGGAGGACAACATTTAATTGTTAAGTAATGGTCCTGGAAATACCCATGGGTAACCACAATTGGGAGCCTGTGGAGAGGAAGTAGGAATAGCTTACTCCACAAAGAACGTTAAATTTTCACATGTATTAAATTAACGTTGTAGATTACCTGCTAATGATGAATGTCTTAGTAAGTTGTCACATTAATTTCAGTACCACTAAGGGTTTGATTTTAAAGCAAATCAATTAATATGCCATACCTATAATTTACCATACTTATATCTCATAGCTGCTATAAAATGGTAGTGAGATAATGGCGAACAAATTTAGTGTCACTCACTTAGGGCAAGAGTATATTCCATGGAAAACATTAGGGTAGATAGAGATAGGATTACTGGTGCCAAGAGGAAGCTGTGGAGTTGAAAGTATTGGTTTGAATTTCAGATCATCCCCTTAGCCATGACTTTGAGAAGATTATTTCACTTCCATGAGTTTGCAATTATTATCTATGAGAGAATAGTAATGAGGACAATTTACTCAGTAAGATTATGGTATGAAGCCATTATAACATACATGAGTTCTTTAGGATGGGGCTTTTAGGTGTGTTCAATAACATTACTAGACATTATTGGCAAAAATGACTCACATTTGAACTTTTGCTTATTTAGGGGGAAAAGAAATATAACAAATCCTTTGAGGCAGTCTAGATGCCCAAAACAAATTCTTGGGGAGGAAAAATTGATTCTTATTCCGGTGTTCAGAAAACCCAGTGGAGCTTTCGACCATAACTTACAGAAAATAAGGCACCACACTGTTTCAAAAGTTTTGACTAGTCTATATTTTCCCACAATGTACATTGCGTTCATCCTGCAAAAGAAGACAGCAATCATAGATGTTGTTAAGGAATAGTACGGCTGTGGTGCAAACACAGTTTTCTCAGCAAGACATCCAGATACATTTTGAATTATGAGTGTTATCTGAAAGTATTAAGGCCTTTGAGGTGTTCCGACTTTGAGATGGCATTTCCAGGAAACTACTAAAGTGTTCCTTTTGATGCTGGAGTCTTCTTCCAACAGTCTGTTTCAGCTGAGTCCATCATCCGCTCATGACTCTCTTGCCTATGGTCAGCAAAGGGTAGTAAGGTCTATTCCTATAGACAAATGGTTTGGATGATGGAAAAGCAAGAATTTCTGGAGGTTTTTCTGGCTTGAGTCTTGCTGCTGTGCCCAGTGGCCTAGAGCCATTGAATATCATTTGTTCAACTATCAGTTTTATAGATCTCCATTAGTATACATACTGCTACTAATAAAAACCTGTGCCCTTTACAACATGTAATTCTATTTAAAAGATATTTATTATTAAGTATATGTGTGTGTAGGTGTGTGTGTATATGTGTCACACTGTTCATATGGATGTCATAGGAAAACTTAAGTGACTCAGTTCTCTCCATATGCCTTTATGTGGATTCTGGGGATTGAATTAGGGTGTCAGGCTTTCAAGGCAAGCTCCTTTACCACAACAATGAGCCATCTGAGCAGACCAAATACTTTTATCCAAAAATTTGCATTTCAGTGTAATTTAAATTTAAATAGTCTATACTGAGAAATTTACTTTTTAAATGTCAACTTTTAGCTATATAAAATGCTAATTTTTGAAGAAATTTGTTCAAAGAAGTTCTTGGCTAATACTTTTTGATTTGTTTTCATTTGGTAAGCAACCCTTCAGATAAACTTTTTGACTCAGGAGTCTTTCATGTTAATGATTTACCAAAAATATCATCTGCGTCATCTAGAAGGTTGGCAGTACAGCATGTCTTCATCCTTTTAAGAATGATTTCTATCACTTATTTCTATAATACTTGAAAATGTTTTATTTCAAACTGACACATAATACTTGTGCATATGCATATTGAAATGTGACCTTGTAGGGTATGTCCACAGTGTATGATGATCAGATTGGGGTGATTGGTAAGTAAATTATCTCAGATATTAGTATTTTTTTTTTTTGTAGTGGGGTGATATAGAATCATCTTTGATGTCTATTTTGACTTTTAGAATCAGTTGCTCTAAGTCACTGTTGTCCTATGGGATAAAAGTTACTTTTTGAGCAGTGGAATACATTAATTCAATAGTGGGATTGCTGAATCACACAATAATTATACTGTTTTCCATAGGGACTGTACTAACCAAATTTGTACAAATAACACAAGAGAATTCCACTTTATTTTTATCCTCACTGTCATCTGTTACCTTGTACCTCTTTGAAGACAGTTATTCAAAAACAAGGTAAATGATATCTTGGTGTTCTTTTGATTTGCATGTACCTGATGATCAGCGATATGGAGCCTTTTTTTTCCCTCATACCTTTGGCACTTTGTGTGCACTCTTTGGAGAAGTACCTATTCAGATTATGTGCCCATTTATAAATAGGATTATCTGTGTTCATGTTTTGAGCTCCCTGTATGCTTTGGATATTAATCTCTTCTGGGATAGAGTGCTTGTTAATGCCTTCTCCCAGTTCAGTGTAGCATTATTACCTGAGCTTGTCTCACAAATTCTCATTCAATGACATCTACTCTACAGACTTTGTGTGTACTCTTTTTATCTTATGGACCAGTATCATAAAGAAGTTTTCCAATAGTCACTAGTATTAGTTCTAAATATTAAATCATTTATTCACTGAGATCTTTTTTTTACCCTAGCAAGAAAAGTGTGCCTTTATATACAGACAATGGTAACTAAATAAGATCCTAGCTACCACTGATTAGAAACTAGTCTTGGTCAACAAAATAAAGTATTTTAATGTGAGAGGTTGATGGTATTTTCTCCTAATATTATCAAATTCATCCTCTGCCTTACAATCTTAACATGAATTTCTTAATCCTTTGGGAAGACTTCATTCTTACATTGATCATTTTGCTCTAGGACTGAATATTCTGGCATGTTGTCTGCAGAAGTTTGAAGTCTATACTCTCTTGTAAAAGTCTCACCCTTTGGGCCACAGTGCATAATTTTCCAAATGTCATTTTACTAATAAAATGTACATGCTTCCCCAGGTAACTCAAGAGGAAGTTTCAGTTTCAAATTACAACATGATATCACATCAAAGACGTGGCCTTGGAGAGATCACCATTGAAGGAAAAAAATGTGATATTAATATGTCCCTTTTGGATTAAGTTATATAATCCCAAAGATGTCCATTTGTGAGAGTTGGACTACTGTCTGGTTCTGGAACAAAGTGAGAGCAATAAATTCATTTAAAGTGTCAACTTTAGTTTAAACTACATGAGCTGAATGGTCCCCAAACAGAAAACTTGATAGCTCAGCCTTTTGCTATTCCAGTTTCTATTACACTCAGCAATAAATGAATTCCCCACTGGTAGAGTAACCACTTCAGAGATTCTTACTCTTTTTCAGTGAGTTTGGATAATATGCTTTTAGTTACACTGGTAAAAGAAAAAATAAAAACAAGGTAATTATAATTTATATACTTTTCAAATGTATTCTCTAGATTTTAGAAAGGGGTAGAACTTCTATGTATTGTAATGATTTTTACGTCATTTAAAATTATTTTTCTTCTTTCCTTACTGTTTCTTACTGTTATAAGCTTCCTATTGAAAATTCACCAAGGTCAGTAAGCTATTTTGTTTTTTAAATTTTTTCTGGAATAGCATAAATGCAGTTTCTAGGTAGCCCAGGGCCAACCAATTATCTCCTTACTTGGAGTTCTTTAGAACATCTGTAGGATACTCAGGGAAGACAATACTTAGGGATAGATAAGACCAACTTGGAATAGACCAGTGCTTGTTCATTTCCTTTGGAAGGAGTGTAGCATAATGAGTCAGGGAGCACATCCTGGAAAGTGTGGATTTTTTCTGTTTCTTCCTTGGAAGCAGAATGTCTTTCAATGTGTTAGCCCAGAGACTTCCATTGCACTTGACATACAGCTCAGGTCAATTGCTTTCCAGAGTACCTCAACGATGGTATAAGAGGAGTGTGTGCAGTTGACATTCAGCCGTTGATAGCTTTCTTTAGTCATGTGGGGCTTCTCCCAATGAACCATGGGCTTCTTTTGTCCTTTGATGCTTATGTGTATATAACAATTCTTTTTGTGTGACTAATACTGTGTGTATTAGTCTCACACTTATGGTAATCGTGGTACAGTGAATCTGCTTCATAGAAAGATTTTTCTTTGTATAAGGAGGCAAGAAGTTTACTCTTCTTCTGAAGTTCACATGAGACTCGTGGATACCAGTGGGAAGATAGTGCTTATAAAAGAACAGGGTTATGGTAAAAGTATTATTAAACTTTCATGTACTTAAGAGCATGTTCTGTTTAATGTCAAACCAGGAGTGGAAATGAAAGGAGCAGAGCCATGGTGCATTTATCTATCTATCTATCTATCTATCTATCTATCTATCTATCTATCTATCTATCTATTTATTATTTATTTATTTATTTATATTTCCCTCTGAATTTACTTTTGAGAAATTCAGAAATCACAACAGGAGCACAACATGTACATAGCAGAATGAAGGCGACAGCAACAGATGTTCCAAGATACTGAGTGTCTCATGGGCTGGTAATCGTTGCTTGTTGGGATCCAAGGAAGTTTCATGGAGAAAGCCAACATCATGGCAAAGATTTTGGTGACATCTTCTTCTCACTGGTTTTGCAAGGACCAAGGAAAGCCCTTGTGTGCATGCTACAGATGCCCATACCTCATTAGGGATGTATGCTGTGGCAAAGCACTTGGTAAGAATGGATAGGATGATGCACCAGGAGCCAGGGAATGCTGTCATTTGTGCTGAACTGGGTGGGGATGCTAAGCAAGACTCGGCAAGTAACCTGCTGAAGAGTTCTTCCCTGCCCACCCTAGCCCTTCCCCTGGGTAACATTCCTTTTCAGAATCACCTGACTTGGCAGAGCCCTGCACAGAGCTGCTCCCTTCCCTGCGGTGGTGGGATGGGAATGGGCCAATGTAAGCCAAGCGGGTGCTGTTCTAGGGTCTTCTTTTCCCTGATGGAGAGTGGTTGGCTGACTTCTCTTGGAAGAACTTTTCTGCCCAGGTGTATCCTGCAGGCTCTGTGAACCTAAGTTCATTTTCGTTACAGCTGCAGGATAGTGAGGAGAAGACAAATTGTATAGTGTATTCAGAAATTGATGATGTTTGCTTTTGGCAAGACAATCTGTTATTGCCTACTGTCAGATTTCTCCATCTCTTAGAAATTCACAGAATAGTGGTCTAGCAACCATTTGTTTGCACAAGGAAACTTACCACCTAGTTTCTTATATGCTTTGTCAGTCAAAATGACACTTTAAAGTTTTAGGCATGACTTAAGCTACCTTCAAAGTGAGGAGGGTTTGGGAATTAAGTCTTTTCGAAGAAAAGTTACTCACCAGAGTCAATAGCCAAGCCATGAAGAGAAGGAAAACAAAGCCAGGCCTTTGCATTCCCCATGGTGACATTTTTCAGCATTACTGAGCAGGGAATTGGACCCAGGCTAATGCTCTTACTGTTAACTCAGACTGACAAAGAGGTATACTTATAATTAAAGCAACATCTCTGTTCAGATTCATCTATGTTGTTGAAGATTTACTTAGCTTTCTTAAGAATTTATAATTTTCAATGTGCACATTAATAAAGGTGTATTTTAAGTGAAATATTCAAGACTGCTGCTTCATGACCTTATGCAAATATATTTTTTATTGCATGTCCTGAAATGCCTTACTTTAAGTTGTGGCTTAGTCTGAATCAAGTTTACTAGAGCATAATTTTCAGGAAAAAATAAATCGCCAAACTCATCAAGACATATATATAATTAACATGTTATCAAACCATTTTATTGAGTTTTCTTGTTGTTGTGACAAAAATACCTCTCAAAAGCAACTCCAGGATAGATGTGCTTATCTTGCCTCCCAGTTTAAAGGTGTAGTTCAGGATGCAGCCCAAAGAATGGAACTGTATATAGAAGGTGGGTCTTCTCTGAAACAGTCTAATCTGGACACTCTCTTCCAGGCTAATCCAAGAGCTTGTCTCTCAGTTGATTCTAGATCCTGTGAAACTGACAATCACTATTGTGTACATACATTGATGAAGAAACCATGAGATAATCATTCATTGTCAAAAGAGACCACAAGAATATATAAATTCTTTGTATTTTAAACATACATACATATTCATATAATTATATAACCATTTATTATTAGATTCCCCAAATGAATGTTATGAAATAATGCAGAATTGGATAGTATATTGCCACCAAATACAATGAGGTGTTATACGATGGTGTATAACTAGAATTTCTTATAATACATGAATGAAGATGACTACCAACAAAATGCATTATGTTGATATAAGTAAGAATCATTCATGTGACTGTTGACTGTCTAACACTTGATCTCATCACTTACTGAGTTTAAGGTATCCCTATCCCAATTACTGAAAACATGACCAAGAGTCACAGTTTGGTGGAACCAGAGCCCCTGGAGGCAACAAATCCAGGGACAGAATCTTGGACAACGATTCATTATAATTCTGAATTTAGGGAGAAGTGCGTCCAACATCTTCTGGATGCTATCCAAGAAGGAGACATAAACAGTTAAACATTTTTACACCGCTGTTAGGAGTGATATCATGTCCAGACCTAGGCCCAGAGTTTTATGCTGCATCTATATCTAGTAAAACTGAGGGAGTAGTCAAATATAATTTCTATCCTATAATGATTAATCTTCACTTTCAAATTGGTTAAATTAAGAAGCATCTAGAGCATATATACCTTTGGGCATGTCTGTGAGAGAATTTCCAGAGTGTTAACCAAAGGGAGAAGACCTACCTTGAATCTGGGCAGCAACATCCCATAGGGTGGGGTCCTGGACTGATAAAGAAGAAATAAAGCTGTGTGCCAGCATTCTGCTTCCTGACATCACTAAATTGGAGCATGCAGCTGCAGACATTTGGCACCACAGTCAAAAGTCTATCTGGTAACCATGTTTCCTACCATGGTACAGTGTACCCTCAAATGGGGAGCTAGAATAAATTCTTCCCTTATGTTATTTCTTGTTTGGTATTTGGCCATAACAATGAGGAAAGTAATATACACATTCTTTACTCTTCTCCATAAGCACTGTCAACCTAAAGATTTTCTTATCAAGGGGATTAAGAACAGTGTCTGCTTACAACTGACTAAGGAGTTCAGAACCCCAGCAGATCACACAACTTAAACAAGTTATCTACACTCTTCCTTTGGAACGTGATGCTGTCTTATCTGCTCACACTGTAATGTCTGCCTTCCATAGCCCTTGGTGGGCTACTGTGCTCTTGAGTGTGAAGATAGCTCTTACGTGACCCCTGTGCCTTCTAAGTTCATCTCTCAGGTTATAAACATGTGTGACTAACAAGGACTGCCAATCTTTTCTGTTCAGAAAAGCACAAGCAAGGTGATGGTCACATGACTGTGGAGAGTTGAATCAGAATAAGTAGGAATATATCTAATAGTGAACAGACCAAGGCATAGCAGAAGGATTAGTGAGATTTATGTGATCAGCTGAAAGAAATTCATGTGTATATTTGAACCAAAGGCCGAAGTTTAGACTTTTTTTGATTGAAAGTTTCTACATAATGGAAGAGTGTATGTAGAGTGGAAGATACTGACTGCTTAGAGAGAAGCTGAGGAGATAAATTGGCAGCAATGACTGCCAAGTTTAGGAGTTTAGGTTTATCCTAAAAGCAAAAAGAGAAATATGATCATGTAAGATATGATAAAGATTATGTTTGAAATTTTTGTTTTTAACAGATGGTGAAGGGTGTTGTAATTACAGTTTGTGAGGTAATTAGGTAGCTACTTGAGTATAAATGAAGCATCTTCTCTAAGAATCATCTAGAGATGGACAGAAAAGGATTGATTCAGAAAACATCGATGAACTAGGATTTAGAGAGTATAACAACGCTCAATGTAGGCCAAATTCCCAGATACAGCAAACAAGAACACAGGGTGTCTAGCTACCTTTGAAATCCAGATAGGGAATAAATGTGTTTTTTTAAGTATAAATTTATTTCATGGAATATTTGGAATATGTTATAACTCTTTCTTATGTTTTGATTTAATTTATTATTATAATCAATAATAAATAACATTAATTCATTATTAATTAACTTTATTAAGTCTATCTTTGTTTAACTGAAAGGTTCTTGGCAACTCTAGTTGCTGAGGACTGACAAGTTTAGAAGAGGAGTACCTGGTGATAAAAGGGTCAACCCTGTGGAGCAAAGTCCCATGAAAGGTCTGTCATGAAAAGAAGCGTATTGAGCAGGGTGAGAGGTTAGGACCCTCTGACCGTGGCTTGTTTTGATGCCAAGAGATAGCAGTTTTACTCACCATGTCCTCTCGTTATAGTTGTGCACAGCAGTGTTTTATATTAGCAGAGGTGTCCTGCTTGTCACTGGGGCAGGGTTTCTTAATTTTCAAGAGCAAAAAGATTCTGAAAATTAACCTCTAGGTAATGGATCAAAGAACCCATTGGGAAGAATCACAGAACAAAAAGTAAAAGTCAATGTCTAAGACATAGAAGGAAGACTTAGAGTGCATGTAGACAAAAACTTCCTAAGTAAAATATAAAAGGGAAAGAATATAAAAGAAAAGTAGTTTGACTTTATAAAAACTAATTTATCAAAAATGTTGCTAAAATACAAAACAATAATTCATAAAATTTAGCAAAGTATTAAAATATATCTATTCACAAAGATCTTGATATTTTTAAAACTCCAAAAACCGATAATAAATTATAAACCAAGTTTCAAGCATAGGAAAGTAAAGCTATTTTACAAGAGAAAAACACATGATTAGCCAGTAGGCTCATGGGAAAGTGAGCAATGCCATCAGCAGTTTGAAAATATCTTTTCCTGAATGTTCCTTCTCTACTCAGTAAGATGGATAAAATTTCAAAGACTGAGAGTACAATAGCTTGAGATATGGGACGACTATACCTCATATATGCTGAGCAGAGAGATAAAATAATATAACTTCCTACAGCAGTCAGACAATCTTTGATAAAATTAAAAATAAATCACTGGTCTTTTGCATATTATATTATATTATAGCTTCCAATCTGTTTTGCAAAAATTCTTTTTATGTGTTTATTTCCACTGTTTTAAAATTTTAATTCATTTATTTTTATTTTGTTGTTTGCATTTTTTAAAAAAATGTGCTTGTTCTTTTAAAAACAGCAAGGAAGAAGGTTTGGAGCTAGTTGGGTGGAAAGGTGGGAGTACCTTGGAGGAGGTGAATGGGAGGGGAAGCAGTGATTAAGAATACATTGCATAATTGTTTTTATTAATTATTTATTTACTTTACATTCTGATCAGAGCTTCCCCTCCCTCTTCTTCCTAGTTCCTCCCTCTTCCTTCTCCTTCCCCTTCCATCTTGCCTCCCTTTCTACTCAGGAGAGAGAACCCCTCCAATGGATATCTGCCAGTCTTGACATGTCAAGTTGCAGTAAGACTAGGAACGTCTATTCAGGCTAGACAGGCAACCTAGTTAAGGGAATGAGATCCAAAAGCAGACTGTGCAGTCAAAGACAACCCCCTGCTCCTGCTGTTAGGAGTCCCGCATGAAAACCCAGATGCACAACTGTTACATCTGTGCAGAGGACCTAGGTCCATGCCATGCATCCTTTCTGATGCAATCTCTATGAACTCCCATAGGTTCAGTTTAGTTTATTCTGTAGGTTTTCTTGTGGTGTCCTTGATCCTTCTGGATCCTTCAATTCTTCCTCCCCTTCTTCCACAGGATTTCCTAAGCTCTGTTTAATGTTTGTCTTTAGTTCTCTGCACCTGTTTTCATCAGTTGCTGGGTAAAGCCTCTTAACTGACAGTTATTCTAGGCCCTATTGGCAAGTATAGCAGAATATCATTAATAGTTTGGGGTGGGCTCCTTCTCATGGCATGAGTCTCAAGCTAAGTCTGTCATTAGTTGGTCCTTCCCTCAAATTCTGCTTCAACTTTTACCCCCGCATATCTTGTAGGCCCCACAAATTGTGGGTCATAGGTTTTGTGGCTGGTTTGGTATTACAATCCCTTCATTGAAAGTCTCGCCTGGTTATAGGAGACGGCTGGTTCAGGCTTCATATCTCTCATTGCTGGGAGTCTTAGCTAGGGTCAGCCTCATAGATTCCTGGGAGTTTTCTATTGTCATAGGGATGACATGGAGGTAATTCAGAAGTTATTCAGAGTGAAGAGTATCTTGCACTAATATGAATATGGATCCCTTTGTATAGCATGAGAAAAATCAAAGTAGTAGTTGTTTCTGAGGTGAGGTGGAGGGGGAAAAGCTAGAAATGGACAGCATACTGATTCTGGGATAACAAACATATAATGTCTGTTTACTGGGTGGTAGTTATGTGGGTGAATACATTTGCCAGAATTATATGAACCATATACTTAAAAAGTACTTATATTTGGTGTAAACTATATATCAGTTAAAAACCACAACAAAAATTCTTGATGTTTAATTTTATAGTTCATCTTTACTGGCCACTCGATGCCAAGTAATCGAGTTAAACATGATTTTTGGTTATATCTCTGAGGAATTATTGACAGCTAATGGTACCTGGATGAATAGGTGTTACCTCAGTGTTGTAGCCACTGGTAAGTGGCACATCTTCCAATAAATAACATACCACGCTCATGGAGGCAACTTTTTAACTTCAGAGGGTCACACACTCACAAGACATCCAAATAGGAAGGACGTTTTTGGGAAGAACGTTTCAGTGGAGGAGTGGGGATGTGAATGAGTAACAGGGGCTGAGAAGGACTGAAGTTCATTGTATTTACGAAACTGCTGAAGAGTAAAGGATAAATGAATTAAAATATCTGGGGACTACCGCACACTCCTGTGCAAACAGTGACACAGGTCTGTTTGTAGACAGGATCTGCGGTTTGTTCATGTATTAAATGTACTTCATCATTTGTGTCTTAAGGTACCGTGACACAGTGTGGGTTTCTAGTGAATGTTTATTCTACACTGGCCCCATCCTGATCCTCTGATCCAAAACAGCACCAGAACACATTCCTGAAATTTTTTTTTTCTCTTAGAAGTTGAAAAAGTCCATGCCCTTGGGATCTAGTGCTGGATTCTCCTTGCCTTATCCTGTCAGAGTTTGATCATCTTTATGGAGACGAATGAGGCTCTCTTGTTTAGGATAGATGAAGCAAAAGGAACTTTGCAATAGGTAACAACATTGTAAGTTTCTGCCCTGGGAGATGCGTTATTAAATGTAAACTTAGAGGGCAGTATTATCAGAGAAATGGAAAGCAACATCCTGATTACCTTCTCTGCTTTCAGCCACCACATTCAAATCTACCATTTTTTTTGTTTTTATGTAGCATATTTTGTTTATTTCACACTTATGTAATGCTATTCAAAGTTAATAGCTCACTGATTTTAATTTTTGTCATGTTTATTACAAATCTGGCACCAGTTACCACATTCATACATGCAACAGAGCAAAAATGATTCTCTTTTTAGCAATGTGCTAGCTGTGTATACATCACTGTGACCAAAATACCAGACAGACTTCAGGGAGGAAAGGGAAATTTTGCCTTATGACTTCAGAAAGCTGCAATCCATCATGGATGGGAAGGTGAAGCTGAGGGGGAACTAGTACATGTCCTGGAAAGATTACATAGACTCCAGAAACAGTGCCAGCAACTGGAGACCAAATGTTCCAAACATGAGATCCAGAAGGACACTTGCTTAGATCCAAATTGAAACAAGCTATTCAAGCTCTGAAACCTTTGCACTCTCTTGTCGTTTACCCCAACATCTTCCCCATATTCAACCTGACTCAAGATGAGCCAAACACCGTGTCCAGGGAAGTAGTCTGTCCATTTTCATTACCCTTGGATTTTTCCTACTCAATATTCTTCAGCTTTCCCTGTTTTCACAATGATGCAGAAGCAAGTTTTGTTCACAAAACAAAACTTGAGCCTCAGGTTTCTTGAGTAATCAATCACTGGTATTTTGAATGTTTTTGAACTACTTTTCACTTCAGGGAAAAAGACGAAAAAATAGTCGATGATATGGAAGAATTACACTGGAAACATCAGTGTCAAGCATCTCTTGTAAGTCATTTTAATCACTTAATGAAACCACCATAAACTAACCTGACAAGGTCTTCTTTTACATGTTTTCCAAGCTACATGTGATCTTCTGCAGTCTAATTGGTCTAATTTCAGTTTTGAAATAATCCATTTCTCTTTTTCTTTATAGTCATTTGCCTGGCTTTCTACGAAACCTTCCTAGCCCCTTTCCACAGAACTAAGGACTTAAAGGGTCACACTGACCCAGATTTATTTAAATGTTCCAAGTACTCTGGCTCATCTAGCAGAGTCCTGTATAATTTGGTGGCTACACAGCATTAAAAAAAAATCACTGCCAAAGATTTATCTTGCAACATTTTAAGGGGAGACTGGATTTACTTTATGTAGTGAGTTTTTGTTCATATTAGAGAAAGCAAAATTTCAATTCATCCAACCTAAAATTTTTCCAATAGAAGCAAACTCATTCATCTATGTTCTGATATATATCATATATATATATATCTAACCAATTTGAGATATTGAAACCTGTAAGGAATGTTATTGATGTAAGCAAAGTAATTCAATAAAATGAAATAAGAAAATAGAATTACAAATAATTTATAACAATCATAACAGTATGTAATTTGCTTGGTGATAAGACATATTGCATATAGTTATAAAATATAAAACTATAAAATATATAATATATGAAGAAGTTATCACTTATCCATGGGCCATCATATGTCAGAACTACAATGGACACCCGAAACATAAACTATGTCTTTATCATAAAAGTTATACCTATGATAAAGTTTAATTTATTAATTTATATCCATGAAAATGAATAGTAATAATTAACAATAAAACAAAAATGATTGATATATAATTGCTGGAGTCACTACTCAACCCTCTGAGATATGAAATAACATAAAAGCTTCACAGATGAAGAACTGGTTATTGTGTCAGGCATCTGATAGGTAGCATATAAAACACGTATACCCTCAACAGTAGAGTATTCATGGCCAGGGCAGGAAGGGATGGAACAGCATAGGATATTATCACACTTCTCTGAAAGCATAAAACCTAATGTTACAAATTAGTTATTTGTAAAATTTTCCACTTAGTGTTTTCAGAGGGTGGTTTATTTGTGATTGACTTATGCTGATGAAGGTAAAATTATGGATAAAATAGTGCTGCTGTATGTTTTATTTAATAGGTATTTCATATGTTCTGTGTGGTAAACACATATAAAGAAAACAAAATTTTGTAGCACTTGGTCTCAGAATAGAACCTTCTTTGGTGGAATGGCAGAAAGTAAAAAAAGTGACACATTTTTATTGCCCCTCTCATACTTCATTGATCTGCCTATGGACATTAATTTAATCATTGAATTTACAGAGATAGAAAAGCACACAAGTGGAAGCAAAAATTGCTAGTCATTCCATGTCTTTCAACCTCAAGCAATTTTGCAGAAGGAAGTGAAAAATCTATCCTTATCTCGAAAATAATGCTTATCAAAATGATCATTGTGACTATCTATTTTTAGTAATTTCTAGCTGAGACTGCAGTATCACAGCCAAAAAGTTCTGCATTTCCCATGATATATAAATATGCTAAACCTGAAGCATAGGTGTGATGCAAAGACAGATCTCACTCTCTGGTTAATGCTTATTAGCACATTCTATCACATGCACGGGAATTCTGTGCCAACCTCATCTTCAGCTACTTGAACTGGTCTTATATTTAGACCAGTTTTTTTTCTGTTGTTTACTTCTTGAAGCAGGTAATACGATTCAGCCTTCTTACCATTTTCTCTTGATAATTTCTCTAGATGTCTTTGTCTATTGACTTGAGTGTACAGCATAGATACCCTCTCCCAATCCTTGGTATTTTGCTATTATATTGAAAACACATGTATTTCTCTTTTAGGCTTTTTCTTATAACAATTCATGGTGTACAGAAAGCCACTTCATACAGGAGGCATTCATTTCTTATGATACCAGGAGTGTTACTTGCTGACAGTATGCAGTTGACTGTATTTATAGGAATTGCTCTTGCAAAAGGAATAACAGTACTCAAGGCATTCACAAATATATTGGGGCTGTCTAATTTGCATAGCTGTAGAGCCCACTGACCATTTCAGAAAGGTTATAAAATTCTTGCATTATCTCATCTTATGAAAAACAGTGATATTCTCATATATTTTTTTATTATTGTGAACAGAAAATTCCTGGAGCCATTGATCACACAATGCTGCTATAAGAACTTCTATGTATCATATTCACACGGAAGTTGCTCTGTTTTGCTCTTCTTCTTCTGGGAGGACTGTGTTTTTGAATTTTCTCTTATTAGAAATTTCTTTACCAGATGCAACTCACAGTAGTAGCCTAGGATGGTACCAGAGAGAAAATATCTACACTTGATATGCTATATAAAGGGACCCAAGTATTTAATTCACAGAGATTCATTACTATGGCTCAAATATTTGTGTTTTTCCAGATTTATATTGAAATCCTAATCTCCAAGATGACAGTAATAGTGTAGTTCTAAGAGATGGTTAGATCGTGGGCATAATAAGATGTACTTCAAATTTAACCTTCATTGAATGCCAAATCTGCTTGCACGTGCATGCTTCATTTCCTCCAGCTTCTATAACATTGAGGAATAAGTTTGTGTGGTATTTTTGCAGTCTTTCTTAAAGTATTTATTTATTTATCTCTCAAATGCTGATCCCCTTGTGAGCCTCCTTACAGAGTCTCTCTCCTATCCCCATCTTCTTTTCCTCTGAGCAGGTGGGGCTCTCCCTGGGTATTCCCCCACACTGGCGCATCCAGTCTCTGCAGGATTAGAAGCATCCTCTCCCACCAAGGCCAGACAAGACAGCCTTGTTGGGGTATAAATTCCACACTCAGGCTACAGCTTTAGGGGAGAGCCTCCACTCCAGTTGTTGGGGGACCCACCTGGAGACGGAGCTGCACATCTGCTACATATGTGACAGGGGACCTCTGTCCAGCCTGTGTATGCTCTTTGGTTGCTGGCTCAGTTTCTAAGATCTCCTAGGGGTCCAGGTTAGTTGTTTCTGTTGGTTTTCCTGTAGGGTTCCTATCCCCTTCAGGGCCTTCAATCCTTCCTTCAATTCTTCCATAAGAATCTCCAACCTCCTGTTTGGCTGCAGGTATCTGCATCTGTTTCAATCAGCTGCTGTGTAGAGTCTCTTAGAGGATAGTTATGCTAGGTTCCTGTCTGAAAACATAACAGAGTATCATTAATAGTGTCAGGGATTGTCTCTGCTTATCTTTGTCTCTGCACTTCTTTTAGACTGGGCAAAATTTGGTTTGAAGGTTTTTTGGGTGGGTTGGTGTCCTTGTTCCTACACTGGGGGTCTTGCCTGACCATAGGAGGTGGTCTTTTCAGGTTCCATGTCCCCAGTTTTAGGCATCTTGGCTAAGGTCACCTGCATTGACTCCTGGGAGCATTACCCATCCTAGGTCTCCGGGATTTCCTAGATATTCCCCTCATACCTGAACCCCCAGCAGCTGCAGATTTCCATTCATTCTCTAGGCCCTCTGGCTCTCTCTCCTGTCTCTCCCTCACCTGATCCTGACCTCCCATTCCCCTCTCTATCCCCTCTCCTACCCAGATCCTTCCCTCCTTCTTCCTCCCATGACTATTTTGTTCCCCTTTCTAAGTGAGATACAAGTGTCCTTACTTGGGCCTTCTTTTTTTCTTTAACTTCTTTGAATCCATGGGGTGTATCATGCATATTCTGTACTTTATGGCTAAAATCCACATATCAGTGAGTACATACCATGCATGTCCTTATGGGTCTGGGTTACCTCACTCAAGATGATATTTTCTAGTTCTATCCATTTGCCTTTTTGCAGTCTTTTTAAAAGGCCTCATTTATCCCAGGGTGTCCTCAGATTCATTATAAAGCAGAGAATGACTTTGGATTTCTGGTCTCTCACCTCCTGAACACTGAGATTATCTTATGGGATGCTGGAAACCAAAACTAGGGTATAGTGAATGCTAGACAACTGAGTGATATCATCAGCTCGTTGACATATTCTACCAGCCTGAATGAAACAAAGCATCAGTGGACCAGGAAGGCTTGACCCTAGTGTATAAACAAAGTATCTTTTGTTTCTAAATATAGAAATTGAATTATTTTGTTTTAGAGGATTTTTTGTTGTATGATATAATCTTATAACAAATACAAGTAGATTAAGTTGGGAGTATACAGTATAAAAAAGTTACATAGAAACATATAATCTTGCAACACAAGTAAAAAACATGCTTAGAGGAGATCATAGAACACAGGAGACATGAAAGAAGAGGGGGAAAATTATCTAGGTTAACGATTCAATCTACCAAGAAGATATTATAGTTCTAAACATACATACACTAAGGTACATATACCCAATTATATAAATAAATACTACTAGATATGAAACCACAGATTAAACCAACAGAATGATAACAAGTGACTTCAACACTTTGCTTTACCATTAGACAGACCATCTGGACCAAACACAGAAATACTGGAGCTAAATTATATCATAAATCACATGGAAGTATACCATACTTCTATAGAACATCCCTCATTAACACTAAAGAATATAC
This sequence comes from Mastomys natalensis, assembly GCA_021653895.1. NCBI lineage: Eukaryota > Metazoa > Chordata > Mammalia > Rodentia > Muridae > Mastomys > Mastomys natalensis. Next base: position 276,498 of record JAJTUV010000198.1, on the reverse strand, counting down.
ATTCTTCTCAGCAGCCCATGGAATTTCTCCAAAAGTGATCCCATATTAGGACACAAAGCAAGTCTCAACAAGTATAGGAAAATAGAAATAGCATCCTATATTTTTTAACTGGCCATAATGAAATAAAGTGGGGTATCAACAGAAATTTAAACTATAAAAAGTACATGAACTCATGGAGACAACACACTATTGAATGATAATTGGGTAACTGAAGTAATCAGGAAGGAAATTTAATAAAAACCTACAGAATTTACAAAGGAAATTAAAAAAATCACCAGGATGAAAATAAAAGCATATTACAAAATCGATGGGATGCAATTAGGACTTTCCCAAGAGAAAGAATTACAGCAGTTAGGTAACTACATTAAATTTGAGAGCTCTCAAGTCAATAATGTAGCAATCCACCTGAAGTCTTTGGAAAAAGGAAGACGTCATGTAAAAACAATATTTTGGAAGAGATAACTAACTGGGCCTGAAATTTACTGAATAGAAGCAACAGCAAGAACACCACCAACAAAACAACCAAAGAATCAATGAAGCAAAGGCTTGGTTCTTTTAAAAAATAAACAAGGTTGATGAATCAAATGAATCAAATGAATCAAAACAAAGTGACAGGAGACAAAAATTAATACAATTTGAAACAAAAGGGAGGGAAATTACAACAAAACAAATGAAATTCAGAAAATCACAAGAACATACTTTAAAATAAACTGTATTTCATGAAATGGGAAAAATCCAAATGAAATGAATGAATCTTCGGTGCACACAACATAATAAATTAAGCCATCCTAAATATATAAATACAATGTGATCCAACCGTATAATATCATTTGTATGTATATGATTTCAGGGCTGACCACTTGGGTATTAGATAACCACTGGGGGCTTTTTTCTGGACTAGACTATTTCTCTGGCTCTCAGCATTCCTTTATCTTTTTTTTTTTTAAATGTAATAGTTTACCTAGGAGAGAAATGTATGTCTACACAGAAAATTTCATAGCAGTTGCTGCTGTCCCATTGGGTAGTTTATATTTTGCTGTTTCATAAGTTTCCATGGTACTTAGTAGTACCCATTGGTCATATTTTACCAGGAAGGTAGAGTTTCACAAAAACAAACTGATTTAAGAGAACATGAGAAGCAAGCTCATAGGGAAGAGCAGGGCATGTCCATAAATCAAATACGGGTGACAGCTGGGCAAGTGGGAACCAGATGAGGGAGAGAGATGGCCTCTACAACACAGTTGAAATCATTTCCAAACACTGAAGCAATCTGCATTTCAATCTGCTCAAGTAGCACATACTAATTTTTATAAATGGCATGTTTATAGATGGCTTTATTACAAAACAACAATTCCCAGACTATCATCACGAAGGTACAAAACACATAAGGAATTAATAAAGTCCCACGTTCACATTAGGTATATAGCCATATAATAATACTAACCCAAGACTACATGGTTAAAGTGCTAAAACAGATTAAGAAAGCAACTAAAATGTGTCTGGGGGCTCAACCAAGGTTTTGTGGGGAGGGGAATGCTGTTTCAAAACTATCAAGCAATGTTATCCAGAGAATTAGGTGTTCTGGGGGAACTGACCCTACTGAATTAGCCTTTCATGTCCTATTATTTTGTGATAATTCTTTTACATAGATTACCTTCCTTGAACTACAAATCAATGTAGGTATATCTTACATCTCCATTTTTGAGCTGTTGAAATATATGATCATAAAGAAAAAGGAACCACACTTTTATATTATTCACTAGAGGTAGATATGACTTCTGAGTCTAGGATCTTCTGATTTCATGCCTATTTTTATTCATGCCAAAACATTCCACAGAGGACATGCTAGGAAAATAATACCTCCAAATGGCCTATTTATGGTATTTTGGAAGGGAATGGCAAGTTGAACACAGTATAAGTGGGTCAGAGTCTCCAGAGTAGGTAGTTTGGGGAACCCCAAAGGCCTCTACAAAGAAACAAAGCTGAGCTCGGTTATTCTGTTGTGTTTTGAGTTTTCACCTCTTGTTTTTTTTTTTATACACACTCATGTGTACCTAACCCCCTCTCTCCTCATATCCAAGTTACCGAATACATGAGTCTATCACTTCATAACTTTAGACACAGTCTCTCTTTCATCTTTTCTCTCAGCATTATTTCTGGACTCACACAAACATTGCCTTAGTCAAAGGTTGTTTGTTTGTTTGTTTGTTTGTTTTCAACCCCCACATTCAGATCAATGGACACAGACATTGTTTTCCAAAACTCCAGGGTCCATCTTATCTTGTACTTCAGAATGAATGTAAAGTGAACTATGTTTATTGGTCTGTAGTTATTCACGCCCTTGGCAGTCAATTTATATGGTTTATATTTGTATTAACAAGCACTCTGAGCAAAATGAATTGCAAGCTAAACTTTCTAGTTAAAAATTCACTTGGCTAGTCATTTGTAGTAGTGTTCCATTTCACATAGAGGTGGCTGGGCAGCTCTGGTCTTGATCTAGGCTACTCATTAAAAGTCCCATGGCACTGATTTTGAAAGAGTTAGCCAGTCAAGCCTAGCATTTGGGACAATTCCAGATTAGGTCATTGGGTTCTGCCTCTTAAATTTTCTATGTCTTTTGATGGTATTCCTGGTTATTTTTTTGGTCCACTCTTTAGACTGTTGTTAATCTGTTTTCAATAGTTAAATGAGTATATATATATTCAAGGTACTGTCATATAAGTGAGCAGGTCAACAGGTATCATTATTGCTACAAAGTTTCCTTTGTGCAGTAAGTGGGGAGTCTTTGGTCTTTCTTATTTTCCAGAAACCTGTTATCAAATAACAAATCACTCACAAAATTTTGTGGCTTAAAACAATGGCATTTAGCATACTGAGATTTCTGCAATCAAGGGGGTGGGGGTTGGATATAAATGTCACTGCTCCAGTTAGCATTCATAAGATCACCCTACAGTCTAGGTATTGGAATTAGCTGATGGCTGGCTCACTGGTGTGCCTGGCACGTGATGCTGACTTTGGCTGGGACTTCTGTAGGGATCTGTGGTTGATATATGGCCTTTCTATTGGGTTACGTAGTCCTTGTGCAGTGTGGTTGCTATGTTTTAAGAATTGATTTCCAAAGAAAGAAAATTGAATTTTCTTTTCTAATTTAGCCTGGGGATGTCTGTGGCATTCTGTTTGTGCATGAAGAATCATTACATCTAGTCCACAGTCAAAAACAAGGGAATGAATAGTTACATTCTGAAAGCTATTTTTTTAATCTATTAGATTCATTTTTGAAAATTCCATTCACATATATAATACATTCTGATTACCATTAACCTTCACCCCATTTCCCTCCCACTCCCTTCAAGTTTCTCTCTTCCCTATACGTCTCTTTTTCTCATTCATGCTTTATTTGTTTTGTTTTCTGTCCCATTTAATAAAGGCCAGGGTGTGGAACTGGAGCCTGGCAAGTTTGCCAGTGCTCCACAAATCCCTACTACCATCTTCCTTACTGCTCTGATAGCAGGGTGACTAAAGCATAAACATTATCCTACCCAAAAAGATAATCTATAATCTTACCACATTGAATTGGTGTTAAAAAACTCATATCAACATAGTACACATGAACATTCTGTATTTGAATTTGTAGAGTTTGATTATTCTTTCCTGTCACTGGGCACTGAAAATCATTTCCTGCAATTAGAGGAATTCCCACATTCTGAATTTTGGTGGAAGGCACAAACTAGTTCCAACATTTGTTTTTTAATTTAGATGCTAATAATGTGTTGAGTATTCAAGAGGATTTTGATAGGTGTTTGGAACAACAAATTGATATTCTTTATCCTATTCAAATTATTGGAAGAAGGTTCAGATTTTAAGTGTAAGGAGCCATCTCGAGTGTCATGCCAAATACCCAATGGATTTGTGTTATTTCTAAAATTTTAAAATTGTAAATCTAAAATCTACAATGATAGTCATTATAATTAGGAAAAAGCTTGAAGATACTTGCAAGGTATTTGACATAATTCTAACCCCTCTCTGGATGTTTTAACTTTGCATAGTGAGATTATGAATTTAAAGAATGCTGCTCTGCTAAGCTTTGATGCTGCATATACTGCTGATAAAATTATCCATGACATGAGGTCAGTATTTCCATTTTGGTCAAGCTTCAAGAATGGCATATATAGCTTGATCATGCTAGCCTTTTTTGTCCTGGGAATATTTTTACTCCTGCCCATCATGTTAAAACTTGTCTTTAATAATATCAACATATTGGTGGCCAATATACATGACTTGAAACTGAAAATGGACCCCCAGACAGTTATTAAATTAACACACTGGCAAGCCAAGGATGGGTAAGATTCTGCACAGAGCCTTACCAACCTAAGACAGAAGTGCAGCTCTTTTGCTAATGCATATTCCATGATGGGTAGGCAGGGCATCCTTGTCAGAACGACCTAAGACAGGCTCAGTCTTGTTTATGAAATAAAAAAAGAGGAGATGTAGAGAGCTTTTGGGGCTGTTTGGCTGGAATCTGACATTGGTCAAGGGCTTCAGGCAGGACTCTGATATTAGGCTAGAACAAAGAAGTAATTTCAGGCAGGAATCTAAATCTTAGGTTAGAACAAAGAAGTAATTTCAGGCAGGAATCCAAATCTTAGGCTAGAACAAAGAAGTAGGCTTTAGACTTGAAAATGAATTTGGGTTAGGACAGGGAAGTAGTCTCAGGTATCCTGATAAGCCCTTAGAATCAGTAATCATGGGAGTGATCACTGGACTTTGTCTATTGTCTTGCTTATACTTTGACAATTTGTGTTTACTGTCTTGCTTGTTGTTTGCCTATTTGCATCTATTGTATTACTAGTTCCTTAACCTAGAACTGACCTTAATATTTGCATATAATTAAAACTGTGTAAAAGCAGATTGGGAAAAAACAAACACACAAACAAACAAACAAAAAAACTTCCACAACTTCACCTTGTTGCCATTGAAGGAGACAAAAGTTACTATTGGTCCCCCTACTGGTATGAATCTAATCCACTTCTTCCCTTTGAAGAGTGGACAAGTCATAAATAAACAATAGTAAATAGTCTGGTACATTGTTTCTATATGGACACAGCAAACATAGTTTAAGCGCTGATATGGTTTCACAGAGCTCCATGTTTTTTAGTCATTTCAGCAATGTATTTGTTGTTTTTTTTCTAAGCATTAGTCTATCATGTGAATCATGTTAAAATGAAACAAGTAAAAATATTCACTACTCAAAAAATATTTAGGTACTACATATTCTGGCTTCCAGAGTCCTAGAAGAGTTGAAGATCTAGATTTCTTCAAGTACTTCGAGGAACAAACATGGTCCAAGCAAATGATCCCAAGAAACAAGCTGGAGTAGCCATTCTAATATCAAATAAAATAGACTTTCAACCAAAAGTAATCAAAAAAGATAAGGAAGGACATTTCATACTTATCAAAGGAAAAATCTACCAAGATGAACTCTCAATTCTGAACATCTATGCTCCAAATGCAAGGGCACCAACATTCATAAAAGAAACTTTACTAAAACTGAAAGCACACATTGCACCTTACACAATAATAGTGGGGGATTTCAACACCCCACTCTCAGCAATGGACAGGTCATGGAAACAGAAACTAAACAGAGACACAGTGAAGTTAACTGAGGTTACGAACCAAATGGATTTAACAGATACCTATGGAACATTTCATCCTAAAACAAAGGAATATACCTTTTTCTCAGCACCTTATGGTACCTTCTCCAAAATAGACCATATAATTGGTCACAAAACAGTCCTTAACAGAGACAAAAAGATTGAAATAATCCCTTGCATCCTATCAGATCATCTTGGACTAAGGCTGGTCTTCAATAATGACAAAAACAATGGAAAGCCCAATTACATGAAGAAACTGAACATTGCTCTACTAAATGATAACTTGGTCAAGGAAGAAATAAAGAAATTAAAGACTTCTTAGAATTTAATGAAAATGAGGACACATCATTCCAAAACTTGTGGGACTCCATGAAAGCAGTGCTAAGAGGAAAACTCACAGCTCTAAGTGGCTACAAAAAGAAACTGGAGAGAACATACACTAACAACTTGACAGCACACCTGAGAGCTCTAGAACAAAAAGAAGCAAATATACCCAAGAGGAGTAGATGGCAGGAAATAATCAAACTCAGGGCTGAAATCAACCAAGTAGAAACAAAAAGAACTATACAAAGTATCAACAAAACCAGGAGTTGGTTCTTTGAGAAAATCAACAAGATACATAAACCCTTAGCCAGACTAACCAGAGGGCTCAGGGACAGTATGCAAATTAATAAAATCAGAATTGAAAATGGAAACTAACAACAGAAACTGAGGAAATTAAAAAAAAATCATCAGATCCTACTACAAAAGTGTATACTCAACAAAACTGGAAAATCTGGTGAAATTGACAACTTTCTAGACAGATACCAGGTACCAAAGTTAAATCAGGAGCAGATGAACCATCTAAACAGTCCCATAACCACTAAAGAAGTAGCAGCAGTCATTAAAAGTCTCCCTTCCAATAAAAGCCCAGGACCAGAAGGTTTTAGGGCAGAATTCTATCAGACCTTCAAGGAAGACCTAATATCAATTCTCTTCAAACTATTCCTCAAAATAGAAACAGAAGGAACACTATCCAGTTCATTTTATGAAGCCACAATTATGCTCATACCTAAACCATACAAAGACACATTGAAGAAAGAAAACTCCGGACCAATCTCCCTTATGAATATTGATGCAAAAATACTCAATAAAATTCTCACAAACCAAATCCAAAGACGGTATGTTTTATGAAAACAAAACAAAACCAACAACCCAGTATTTGTTCTAGTTTGTCTCAACACATTGCACAGAGCACTTCATTTCTGGTCACCAAAGTGTGTGTTTTATTTTCTGTTTACACCATATCTCTAGTTGATGCCAATTTCTTTCTTATTGGTATCAGTAATTGAGGTACAGCATTTCCAAGTTGTTTTTCTTTGATTCAAGGATATGAAATTAAATCCCATGTATATATGCTAAAATACTAAGGAAGCTTTATTTTCAATCAACTCAATAGACAAAACCATCCAATAATTCAACTCAATTTTGATATTATCTGTCTGAATTCAGTTTTAGACCCAATGGGTTAAGAGAATAAAAGCATAAAAATCAGGAAGAACTCTTAAGAGTTCAGGTTCTTTGACTCCGAATTTATGTTTTTGTTCATGTTAAATGCATTGATGGCAATTATGAAGGGTGTTGTTCCTCTAATTTCATTATCAGACTGTTTATCATTTGCTCAAGTTAATTTTATATCTAGCTACTTTGCTGAAGTTGTTTATCAGCTGTAAGAGTTCTCTAGTAGAATTTTTGGGGTCGCTTATGTATACTATCATATCACCAGCAAATAGTGATATCTCGACTTCTTCCTTTCCAATTTGTATCCTCTTGATCTCCTTTTGTTGTCTAATTGCTCTAGCTAGAACTTTGAATACTATGTTGAATAAATAGGGAGAGAGAGAGGGCAGCCTTGTCGTCTCCCTGATTTTAATGGGATTGCTTCAAGTTTCTTTCCCTCTAATTTGATATTAGCTGTTAGTTTGCTGTGTATTGCTTTTATTATGTTTATGTATGTGCCATGGATTCCTGATCTTTTCAAGACTTTTAACATGAAGGGGTATTGTACTTTGTCAAAGGGTTTTTCAGTATCTAGTGAGATAATCATGTAATTTTTTTCTTTGAGTTTGTTTATATATGTTTATATATGGATTATGTTGATGGATTTTTGTATAGTGAATCATGCCTGCATCCCTGGGATGAAGCTTATTTGATAGTAGTGTGAATGAAGGTTTTGATGTGTTCTTGGACTTGATTTGTGAGAATTTTATTGGGTATTTTTGCATCAATATTCACAAGTGAAATTGTCCTGAAGTTCTCTTTCTTTGTTGGGTTTATATATCAGACTAGCAGAATTCAAATTCTGGTTGAAATATTCAGATACACACTAGTTTAAAAAGAAGATATGTATCATCCTGAGTGAAGTTACCCAGACCTAAAAGAACATGCATGATATATACTCACTGATAAGTGGATATTAGCCCAAAAGTACAGAATACACAGGATACAACTTACCCAGGATGCAGTTCATATGAAGTTTAAGAAGAAGAAAAGCCCAAGTGAGGATGCTTTAATCACATTTAGAAGGGAGAACAAAATAATCATGGGAGGCAGAGGAAGGGAGAGAACTGGGTGGGAGAGGAGAGCGGCAAAGGAAAAGTGAAGCAGGTATGGGGAAGACAGAGAAAAGCCCTGAGGGCTAGGAGAATGAATGGAAACATGCAGCTGGAGAGACCAGGGGAAGTGAGGTGTTCCCAGGACTCAATGGAGATGACCTTAGCTGAAATGCCCAACAGTGGAAGATGGAACCTGAAGAGACCACCTCCAGTAGATAGACAGGATCCCCAGTGGAGGGATAGGGACACCTTCCCAGCTTCAAAATTTTTTGACCCAGAATTGTTGTGTCTAAAGGAAATGCAAGGAACAAAGTGGAACAGGCTGCAGGAAAGGCCATCCAGTGACATGCCCAACTTGGGATCCATTCCATGCATAGATACCAAATCCTGACACTATTAATGATGCCATGTTGTGCTTGAAGACAGGACCTTGGCATGGCATAAACTGCTGTACCAGCAGCTGACTGAGATAGATGAAGATACAGCCAACCATTGCACTGAGGTCAGGGATCCCAATGGCAGAGTTAGGGGAAGGACTGAAGTTGCTGAAGGGGATGGCAACCCAATAGGAAGAACAATAATATCAACTAACCTGGACCCCTCAGAGCTCTCAGAGACTAAGCCACCAACCAAAGAGCATACATGGACTGTTCAGTGGCTCTTGCTACATATGCAGCAGAGGACTGCCTTGTCTGGCTCCAGTGGGAGAGAATTAGCTTAATACTGTAGATTTGATGGGCCAGATAAGGGGATGCTGGGGGGGGTGAGGTGAGGATGGGTGGGTGAGCTGGGGTGGATGAGTGGATGGGTGGGTGGGGGAGCACCTTCTCAGAGGCCAAGGGGAGAGGGATAAGATGAAGAACTCTGGGAGGGGGAACTGGGAAGGGGGTTAAATAAAATAATTTAATAGTTTTTTTTTTTTTTTTTTTTAAAGAAACAAAAACACTGATGGATGTTAAGTGCTATTTATGACAAAGAACATACATTATTTTGTCTAAATTAGGTAGCACCAGGTAATAGTCATTTTAAATTAAGGTTTAAGGCTGCCACATGGGTTTCATTATTTTATTTTTATATACACGTATGGTTATACTTCGTTCATATTCATTTCACTTCCTCACTGCTCAGTATACTGCTTTTGTGAGCCAAAGTTCATTGGAACATCTACAGGACTTCCTGCTCTTCACTTCACATGACAGTCACACACCCTAGGCCATTATAAAGGGTCACAACCTAGGTAATGTAAACAAGAGAAATGTGTTGGTTTGAAATTATGGAAGCTTGAAATCTAAGGTTAAAGTTCCAGCAGGGTTTACCTTCTTTTCAGGGCTCTGTGGAAGAACATATTTTATTCCCTTTCAAGTTTGTGGCAGTTTTCTGACATTTTGTGTTTCTTTTGAAGATACATCTCTCTAATTTTTAACTCCACATATGTATTTAAATTCCACCCCTTTACAGACACCAACCAGTTATATTGGATCAGAACCCACCTCATACCAGTATGTCTTTATCATAGCTAATTACATCCACAGCAATCTTAACTACTACAAACAGGATCACGTTTTAAGAAACTATGGTTATGACTGTAACCTGTGAATTTCTGGAGACACATTTCCAGCCTGTGTGTGTTAAGAGTGAGTGATGACGTTCATAAGACTATTCAACATACTGCTTTACATTTAGCTGCCATGATCATTTCATCTGATAGGAAAACCATCCTTCATGTTCTCCCATGTTGACTCACTTGTGTGGATGTCCAACTGTGCTAAGCATGCATCTTCAGGGCTCTGAGCCTGTGTTCTTGACTATTGTGTTTTATGTTGTCGACCTTAGCCAATCATTGTATCATTGAGAGGCTTGTGTTGGAGCTGACATACCAGCAAGATATGCTATCTTTCCCACCATAGTTGATCTCACCTAGTATTTAATGAAAACAACATGTCCTTGAATTCTGAATTTCTCGTTAACGTTAGTAGAGATGTGGCAGAAAATGTTACAATTTGAAGGATAGATAAAGAATACAAGTAACATAGAATTTTGCTTCTGGTATAGTGGCTAACCTGAAGTTAATATCATAGAATATTCTTCTGTGCACAAAATGGATGCCTTGTAGGTCAGTGTGTGTTCAATCTATTAATACTCAACAGGGTTCTGGGTGGTCTTGAAGGCTGATGCTTCATAGAGTTCTTCTGGACATAGGTCTTCATTTATCAGAGTAATTTATTTCTCTACTGACCTTTTACATATAGCATTAGAGGGAAATGTATAATGACTCAGATGCATTAGTAACCATAATGGAAATAAAAGTCGCTGTTAAAGTGACCACTGTAAACATCATTTGGAAGATGAACTATCTAAAATGATATTTCCCTTGGAACTTCAGTTATGTTCTCTTCACTGTTTTTCTCCCACTTACTGACAGTGTGTCAATGTTATTTTGAAACTATAGTCAGAGGGACCACACTAAAAGTTTTCCTTCATATTTAGCTTTTCTTCATCTCCCGTTTCAGCTCTTAGTCATCATTGTTGATGACAGAGTTTTAATGTGCAGAGATCAATTATCTTGACACTGTAGATTCGCTAGCACCCAGTCTATACTTGCTTGGTTGGCCACTGTTTTCAAACCAATTAGTCCTACTAAGCAACTGTTATGATGGAATAGGGAACATCAAAGGCAAAATCACTGAAATTCAGTTTGTGGCTTTTCTTAACAATAAGGGGTGAGTTTATATATTGGCTTCCTCTGCAAATGCTCTGCTCATGGTCTTTAGCCTTCTGCATCCTGAACTTCTCACCAAGCATGTGGATCTTACTCTCAGGAGTCTGACACTAGCATTGGCCTATTTTGTTTTCATTATTTTTTCTAGTTTTCTCCTTCTTGTATCTTTCAACTCTCTCTGTGATTGTCAACTTCTCATCACTACTGTGCTTTACTGATCTGATGTCCTCCTCTTGTTTTTATTTAGTTCTTTTTCTCTTTCTTTCTTTGTTTCTTTTCTTTGTTTCTTTCTTTGTTTTTTTCTTTGTTTCTTTCTTTGTTTCTTTCTTTGTTTCTTTCTTTTTTTTTTTTTTTTGCCAGTAGTTAGGGTTTAATGTTTCCAAGTTCTTGGCCTCTGATTCAAGGAGCCAAAATAAAAAGCCCACTCACATTTGCAAGAATTTCAAGAAAACTTTATTTAAAACAAAGAAATACAAAGATCCGAATATACTGCATGTGAGTAGCAGAGCACATAATGAAGACACTCAAGGACCCCGATTGGTTTGGGCTTTCTTTATGGACTTGGAGAGAAGGAATGTTTTGGTTGCTCAGGTTGTTTGGGCTGGTGAACGTGTCATATCACGTTTCTACTGTGCATGCCCCTTCCTCTAATGTGTCTGATTTTAATCACATGTGCCTGCTGATTAGGTTCCTCTTTTTCTCAAGGCAACTTCGGTCTTCTTATGGCCTGAGGTGGTTGTCAAAGAATAACAAATAGCCATATTGCCCATGACTTTTAGATTTGAGTCAGATAATCTAATTAAACTTTTTGTCACATAGTTTTGATTTTTTTTAAATCTATGTTAATAAAAACTGACTGTAGTGGTTACTTCTCTTGTCATGACAATATCCTGTCAAAAGAAAGTTAAGGAGCAAGATTTATTTTGACATAGACTTCAGGCGATATACATCCCATCGTGGTAGGGATGAGGAAAACATGATCCCAGGGACAAGAGGCAGCTGATCATGGCTGCTTCTGGGGTGTAGAGAACAGTGAACGGCTGTGAAAGCTGTTTTCATATGTGCATTCAATGCTGGACTTCCAGTCATTGCAACGGTACCACCTACCTTTATGTTAAGTCTTCCACTTCAACTTACCTCATCTAGCTACTCCCTCCCAGATGTGCCTACAGATTTATTTCCATTTTTATAACTTCCTATTGATTCTTTGTGGGGTTTCACATCATTCACCCCAGTCCCATATCTACCCTTCACCCTTGCAACCTCCCCACCCAAATACACACACACATACACACACACTCACACATGCACACTCACACATACACTCACACTCACACATGCACACACACGTGCACAAACAACAATAAAAATACATAGAAAATATCTCATCATAGAAGCTGTAGTATGTCATGGTATGTCCTACAGTATATCCCTTTGTCCATACATCTTCACTTGCAAATGCTCATTCCAATGAGTCATTGGTCTGGTTGGAGATCTTTGTCTTCTGTGACACCATCAACATTTGATCCTCATTGGAACACCTCCACGTTATCTTGTGTTGCCCTATGTCATGGAGATCCTGCAGCTCTGGAACAGCAGGACTGGCCCTTTCACACATCTGAACCATTGACAGGTGATATAGAATTAGGGGTAGGTCAATTCAGAGCCCTGGATCTGGACCTGGATGTCAACTGAGCTGGTTAGCCCACTGGCTCACCCTTATCCACACCAGCAGGGCAAGCTCTCCTGCAGTGCTCTACAATGCCACCATCTGCAGGATGCCGTCAGCTCTTCTGCTCCACTTCTTTTTCTCTCTCGTGTCAACACCATATACTTTCACGTTGTGGACCCTCTCGCTGTAGGCTGGCCACGTGGCTGGCAGGCTGTGTGGCACTGAGGCAAGCTAATGTCTATAGTCCCCCGGTGCCATGTGCTGGAGGGTAAATCTGTGGGTGACATGGAGATTTGTGGGTCTGTGTTTGTCTTCTTCCTCCTGCACTGTGCTGCCTGGATTTGATTTTGATTCTATGATGTCCATCTTTTGAGACTCTGAGTATAGGATCTATGAAAACTGTCCTAGGTCTCCTGATCTGGGCATTTGGTAGAAATTTGTTATATAGCAATGCAATGTTTATATGAAAAATCCAGATATACCAACATCATCATTGCTTTTTATTCATTCTTGACAGTCTTTTACTAAATATAGTGTTTGAAGTCTTAGCAAGATAATAACCAAGAAAAAGAAACAAAAGGGATACAAATGCAAATAAATGTACATTACCTTTTATTTCTAATTCTGTATGTTGGAGTAGGACACTCTCTCTAGATTTCTTTTAATGTTGGTATGTGGGGGGTCTTTTTCTCAGATGAGATGGGGTAGGGGGAGGGAACTTGGAGGAGTTGGGGGGTACTGCAATCAGGATGTAAAGTGAATAAATAAATAAACTAGAAAAATATTTCATTGTTAAGCCATGGGTTAACAGTAACTGAAGATGAACACTTTTTTATATCATACTATTAACGTTTTAGATATTTTTCATTGTTGTTGCAAGTAGATGGAAATTGGAGTTGGCAGAAGTCCTTTCAAGTACCACAAATTAATACTGTCTTATCACTCTATGGCATCCCTTGGTTTATTTCTCAGTATTGATAATTATATTTGAAGTGAATTTATATGTAAAGAAGGAAAAGAGTTTATTTTTAGTATTCAATAGCTTGGGGAACAAGGTCAGTAGATTTGACCTCTGTCTGAAACAGATACATGTAAGTAACTATCCCTATTAACCTTTGTCATAAGGAACAGAATTTTACATCAACGTTTAGGGCATTGAGAAGAGAGGTCAATGAAAGGTCAAGGAGAGAAGAAGAGAAACATTGGAGTTAGGAGAACAAATGATGCATCTCAAGATTTCAAGGAACTCATGATGCAAAGAAGCCCAGGCATTGAGGGAGTGTTCCCTAGAATCAGCACTGTGAGTCCGCACAGAAGGAGTTAAGCTTTTTACAGCAAAGTGACTCACTTTCTTTTTGAAGAGGTTCCAAAAATCATAGTATTGATGAAGATGATGGAAAGAGTGTAGTTCAGAGCTCTAGAATTTTCCTGGTAGAGTGTGAAAGTGTTTTATTCTGGTAGATTAAATTACCGAAGTCTGCTTCTAAGTTCATCATACCCACTGAGCTTTGAGATTCCTGGAGACTAAACTTTGTGGGTAAACTTAATTCTTGGAGATAAGTTTTTATTATTTCCTACTGGTTGATAAAGCATTAACACTTTAACAGAATTTCTCTTTTTGTAGAAATTTAAGTATTCCATTTGGTGCATGTACTGATTCAATATTTATTGAGTCAAATGAGAAAGGTGTTTAGAAATGAGAGTTCAGAGTATGGGATCACACAAAGTGCAAATCCTCAGGATTCATTGTAAATTCATAGCAATTTCTCTGAGGAGAGAGAAAAGTAGTTATTGATTGTCAACACAGAGCTGCACACCAATGAAGCCAGCATTTAGTGGTTAAAAATAAAGCTTATTTATGATGTCTCTAGTGTTTATGTCTTGGCTAGGTTATTCTTATTCAGGCTGTAATAATTGGTATTTGTTGGGTTTATTCCTATATGTCTAGTGATGCTGTGGGAAGGTTAAACTTGGAACATCCAGAATGACCTCAACTGGGATGAGTTGACTGTGATCCCTCACCCACTCAGAGTGAGAGAGGAGAAAGTGAGGGAAGAGGGGAGAGAGAAAGAGAGTAGAGAAGGAGGAAAAGAGGGTGGAAACTAGGAAAGAGAGAAGGAGAGACATGCTAGATCATATAAGTTCCATACACACTGACCAAATTTCAAGGGAAACAGAAAAAAAGCTTTTGATCAAAAAACCCAATTATAAATGAATTGCTTTTTAATAGCCACAGTATAATATCTTGTAAAGGAACTCAGGAAGAAGAGTGTATATGGTTCACAGCTATAGTCTGTCATGGGGGGGGGGAAGCATGACATTGAAAGAGGCATTATATCTGTGACAGCAGAAACAGAAGGCAGCTGACTACTCTGCATTTTCAGTCATGAATCAGAGATGAATGCAGGTTCTCAGTCTGCTTTCTTCGTTTTTCCCTCCTTTACAGCCCATGGTTGTGTCTCCCAGCTCTAGGTGAAGATCTACAGGTCTTCAAGGCTCCTGAAGGAGGGAGAATTTTCCTCCAGGGATAAGCCTCCTGATACAGCATCTAATTCCAAGTGGTGAGCACTACACACATAGACTTAAAAGCAACACTAAACAGGTTCTGGGTGGTATATACAGGTAACAATGATAATTGTAAAAGAGGAGGTAATGGATTCCAGAGGGAATGGGAGTAGTAGTGTATGGGGGCCTGGGGAGGGTCAGGGGAAGAGTGTGATGGGGGAAGGAGGAGCAGAAATAGTGAGGATACAGTACTCATGTGTGAAGTTATAAACAAATAAAAAATAAAAATGTTTCTGTGAAAGATGTTTTCCAAAAACAGTAAGAAAATATTGGTATTAGTTTATACTTTTCAAATCTTAGCCGTGTCATATTAATAGAAAATACGTTCTTTTCTCTATTTTTCCACAGATTTATTACAATATGTTATTTGGTTAAAACATGAAAGGAAATTCTGGCTTTATGAAGTTGCTTAAATAGAAAAATGTAGGAACTGTAGAGACATCCTGAAAAAGGTCCTAGAGACTCCTAGGATTTTGCAGCATAAATATTTAGTGAAAGAACTAAGAGTGAAAAAATATACTATATATCTATATCTGTCTATATCTATATCTATATCTATATCTATATCTATATCTATATCTATATCTATCTATATCTATATTTATATCTATGATTGAAATGGGCTATTCATTGATTTTTTAAAATTTCCTCTAATTTATTAATTTGTTGTTGTACAAAAAGCCACTATAACTTTTGGGTCAGTGCCCCAGATCACCTTGCCACCATGCCAACACTGGAACAAATGACAAGCTTCAGTGATAGTGTCAAAAAGGATAAGGAAAAAGTGTCAAAGGATCTGGTCAAATGTTTAGGCAGAATTTATAAAACAGTGGCCTATATACTGTGCCATATACCTAGCTTTAGTCAAATGATATTTTCTCCACATTAAAAAAAAAAAATCAAGATTTTGTATACATTGTTCTTCCTCAAATCTGGTCTCTCATTTCCTGGTGACCTGGGCAAGGATTTCTCAGAAATCAGAAGCTGGGTGGGGAGTGGCACTTCCTAAGGTTTGGAATAGAAAAGAAACCCTGACTTCTAACAGATTCATTTAAAAAGGAATGAATTGAAGTTGTTCTTGCCAAACATTGCACAAAGTTCATTACCGTTTCTTAATTAAGAGTAACACAAGGGGGGAAGGAGGTGAATGTTCGGTCTGGTTTTAAAGCTTTGAGTCACCCACATGACTCTAGTGAGAAGTTGAGATGCAGTAAAACCATCCCTTACTTACATGTTGTTGAGGTAAGTGATTTTAAATTGCCAGCATGTGATAATTCAATTATAAGTACATAGAATGTTTTTGAACAGAAGAACATAGACAAGGGAAGATAATCACACCCAGCCTTCTCTAATCTCCACTGTTGCTACCAACTCATCTTTTTTTTGCATTTATCTTTTAACATCGTTAATAAAAAGCCAACTTACAAGAATTCATAATTTTTTTTTACTTGAATAAGTGCTATTTTTCATTGTAATGAACTATAGAAGCAGATTTGTTTCTAAATTTAACAAAGATACAGTATCATTTTTGAGAAGGATCTTATCCTGTGCATACGAACAATGACTTTAAAGATTGTTACAAGTGACTTGCATGGGACAAAGGTGAAACAAATGTCCAGGAAGCCTTAGATCCTCCAAGGAAACTATGTCTCCATTTCCTTCCTACTCCCATTCTGAAGGATGTGAAGTGAAGTTTGTGCTGTTCTCCTGGGAGAATAATTCTGTCATTTCCATTAGGAAGATGATTTATTGAGGATACTTCCTTTATTTTCAGAATTGGATCCAAAAAAGAAAAAAAAAATATGGCAACTTGATGGTGTGCTTCCTTTGCAAAACCCTTCAGTGTTAATGTTGTAGCAATTTGCCTTTAATCCGAGTCACAGACACTTCCGGATCCCTGCTGTTACCTTATCTGGTAACATACAACAGTAACTACTGTGCACTGGTGGTTTGCAGGGTTTTGAAGGAGAGGTGCAGGGAATACGGCTCCCCAGTTTCTTACTAGAGATCAGTTAGCCTGTAATAGATACCCTCTAGGGCCATCTCTGAGTAGCCGGATGCTGAGGAGTTTGGGACTGCAGATTCAGTTGTTAAAGTGAATTTGACTGCAGCTGGAAAATAACTTTTTTTAAAAGAAGGCGTATGGCAAAGCATTTTGTTTCCACGGACCAGTATTCTTGCAAACCTCCTTTAGTCCTCATTGAACTTCAGGGAACTTTTAACAGTTCAGTGTTTCTTTGAAACACCAATGTCTGCATCCTAACAGGGGCAGTTTTCTCAAACCTATAGCAGGCCATTGCAGATCTCTTGATTCAGAGGTTATTCATACCTTGTCCTCAAGAAAAGTAGAGTTGCAGTCAGCATCCTGGTTACAGAGGGGCTTGGGTTGTGCTAAAACATAGACACTTCCTTCAAAAAACAAAAGCGTGGCCTCGGGAAGGAGCACCACTTTGAGGAACGAGGTTCGGGTTCTGGTCTTGGACGCGTCCCAAAGCGGCCACGTGACATTAAGCCACTACTAGCTCAGCTCTGTTATTTTCAGTAAGGCATTTTAGACAGCACGCTCTAAAGATTTTAGATACAGTAAACATTTCATAGACTGCCTCTTTTACCCGGATGAAAACGTTTTACGACAGATCCGAAGTTAAAGTAGCTGTGATTTGGTTTTGGCACAACGTGAGTCAAGTAGTTTAACTGATGCATGTACAGGTTTTCACCACTCTGTGAGAGATGGGATGAACAGCATTTCAGTTTTAGGAAATTTCAACCACGCATGACCTTTAGCACTGGAAATGACTGAATTCTTAACCCTTGCTGTCTTCTTTTCAGCTACCTGACTTCAAGTAAGTTACTTCAACCCTGTGGTCCTCAATTTTCTCATTTGCAAAATTAAGAGACTGAAGAAGATCAACGTTTCTCTAACATTGGAGCCATGATTGAGTTTGGGGAAAGAATAAAGATAAACAGCGGTCTGTCCTGCCTCATCTCTGATGCTCTCCATAGAATTAGTCACATAGCTTGGATTCGAACCTCCAATCTGGCCCAGCCTTGTCTGTGGTAGGAAACAGGCTAGTGCCTGTCACTGACCAGTAGGAATAAATATCAGCTGTAGCTATGCCAGATTATGGAGGAGTATAGAGAGCTTGGGTATCAAGTCTGTGGTGTTCATTGGTAGATTCAGAAGTATGGCAATGTCTTCACAATGACTTAACTCTAGGCAACTGTATAAGCTCATTATTGAGCCTTCTGAAGTGTGCCACAGGGCAATAACAGCTACAGCAATCCTAGGAACATCACCATGTCGGTTCATATAGCTTTGGAGGATCAAGTCCAGTGTGTTGTGCATGTTAGGAAACACTCTACCAATTAGGCTACAACCTACATCAAGAAACGGCTGGCTTGTTCGCTGGCTTGCCTCCTTTCTTTCTTTCCATTCCAAATGCTGCCCTCCTCCTGGTTCTCCCCTCACAGAGTCCCTTCCCTCGCCCTGCCTTTACCTTTGAGAGGGTACAGTCCTTCTGGGTCTCACACCATCCTGGTGTATTAAGTCTCGCAAGATTAGGTACATACTCTTCCACGGAGGCAGGACAAGGCAACTCTATGTTACAAATGTGCTGGGGGCCTCAGCCCAGTCTGTGAATGCTCTTTGGTTGGTGGCTAAGTCTCTGAGAGCTACCAGGGTTCAGGTTAGTTGACATTGTTGTTCTTTGGAGTTCTCATTCCTACTCAGGGTCTTCAATCTTTCCCCTGGCTCATCTCAACTCTTCCATAAGGGTCCCCGACCTCTGTCCAGTGTTTGGCTCTGGGTATCTGCATGTTTCAGTCAGTTGCTGGATAAAGCTTTTCAGAGTACAGTCATGCTAGGCTCTGGTTGTAAGCATAATAGAAGATCATTAATAGTGTCATGGATTGGTACTTGCTCAAGGGATGCGTAGAATTGACTTTCAAAAAAAAAAAAAAAGAAAAAAACAAGAAGAAGAAGGAGGAGGAGGAGGAGAAGGAGAAGGAGAAGAAGAAGAAGAAGAAGAAAAGAAGTAGCTTTCTTTCCATTCCTCCGTTTCTTCCTCTATTCCTTCTTTTCTTCAGACAGTTCTGAATAAGTGATGCTTAAAATATAGCTTCTTCAACATGTCTTGGAAAAGGGGATTTTATTATAGAACATATATTAAAGCAAAAAAAAAAAACATGTTGAGAAATATTGAGCTCTGTGATCTGAGTTCTCCCCAACTCTAAAATTCTAGAAGTAGTTAAATACTCTCAATTTTCTTGTTTGCAGTATTTCCCAAATTAGTTCTAAGAAAAATTGGACTCACTGATGTCTTTCAAGTGTCAAATACTTGAAAATTGTTGTTAAAGATTTCATTTTTAAACTAAAGTATATTTAATTGATTATAAATTAAAGAGAATTCAACGTTTTTTTGTAGGAGCTCAAAGATCCTTTTAAATAGTATGTATATAACTTCAATTTATTGTATTCTAGTTGGGTTCAAGAATTTTTCATTCTTATTCTCCTTGAAACAATGACGAAAAGAGACAAAGTTGTAGCTCTCCAATTTCATCTGGATTCTATTTATGAAGTTGAAATATTTTTTTCTTATTTGAATAAAATACAAATAGCTGTTATTATCTTATAAGTTCAAATTTTTAGTCTGAACTTCCTGTTTATTTTATGGTTTCCAGTCCATTGAGTATGTTTGATTTCTTTCTACTTGCTTGCATTCTGTTGAAATGATTTATAGCCCCGGCAATTATATTAGTGGAAAAACATGGAAAAGTGGAGAAATGAAAGCTGCTATTTTTATAATAGGATGGCTTTTTAAAAAAAATACTTTAAAAAAATTTCAGATTTCATGATTTTCCATTTCTGGTGAGATGTTTGAACTATGATGGATCTCGGCTTTGCAGGCGACCCTCAACTTAACTTCATTGCCATATTTACTTAAAATTTGCCTTTCAAATATTTTAAATTAAATGCCAGCTTAAGAAATTGTACTTAAAATTAATTGTGTGTGTGCGTGCCGACATGCATGCGCGAGTGATCACACGTGCTCGTGCACATACACACGAGTGTAAAATAGAAATAATATTTGTGGGCCAGAGAGATGGCTCAGTGGATGAAATTGCCTGTTGCCAAGACTGGAACTGAACATGTTAGAAGGAGAGAACTGGTTGTCACAAGTTGTCCTGTGATCCCACAGGTATATCATGTTATGAACCTGTCTGCACATATACACGTACCACATTAAATTAATAGTCAAAATTATTAAAAATTAACAAAGGATATATCAATTGCACCAGACTCAAATGTAAGTCACTTTACTGGATTTTTAGAATGAAGGTTTAGTTTATGGTAGAAATGTCTTGATAAAGTTTTTGTGTTGATTGGATGAAACTTAAATATGAGAGTGGGGGTGTATGGTGGTGGTGGTGGTGGTGTTGTGGTTTTGGTGTTTGTGTGTGTGTGTGTGTATGTGTGTGTGTGTGTGTATTTTGGGATGTGAGAGTCAACAAGATTGGAAATTGTTTCTCTATACTGCAACGTGTCAGCCTTGGTTATCTTAATGTCTACCCTCTAGTGAGAACATACCACAACAAGGTTATTGCACACAATTATGTCTCTTTGACATATATCCCTATTGGACATGGTTTGGATTTGATAGCAAAGAGTTTGATTTAACTTCAGGTCTCCTAGGGACAGGCTAGATGCTGCCAAGCCTCTTTAGAACATTTTTGTAATCTTAGTATCATGTTCACAGCACACCCAAGAGTGTTTCCTGAAAAGCAAATTTCTGAATGTCAGGGAAATTGTCTGGGCCATTCACAGGGAGCGAAGTGAAACAATCATGGAGAGAAAACAGGTAATGAAGCAAAAGACGTTGTGGTGGATTCAACTAGACTTTACACAGTCTATTTATGTAAGCGCTTCAGAGTTCTTCATGACTGCAATAAGTTGTCTCGATTATCATTTTTGTTTGTGTAAGTTTTCCAGACTTAGAGCTTCATGTGAAGACCCCAGCATCATAGATTCTGTAAATTTGATTAAGCATAAATCACATGTGTTTCCTCATTGTGTATTGATGTAATGCCTGCTCCTCGCTGCGTGTTCCTTAGCTCTTCCTGCAGCTAGACTGTTCGCAGGGATTGATTAATCTTCCTGCCGTGCTCACTGCTGTCCCTTCTGCTTTCTTACGTTCTCCCTGAAGCAGAGGTGATGAAAGGTTCAGGTTGCTGCCCTTGTGAGAGGAACTCTTGTGCTCTGAGAGCATGCTTAGGGCACTTTAGATATTTCAGGAGAGAGAATTGAAAATGTAAAGTCTACACATTTTACATACCAGATTTTTGACTTTGGCAGGTACCGTGTAGCTCCTATGGCTCAGTTGCCAATTTAACACGTGAGCTTTCTCCTTCGCCTCACCAGCATAATGCCTTCTACCTCACGCCTGCATGTTTCTAGTGTTGGAGACTCAGAGCTTCCAAAAGGTCTGCTAGAAATATCTTTTAGTGAGACTAAAATGTGTTTTCTGTCATTTACTGTCATTTATTATGTGTACCTCTCTTTTCTCTCTCTCTCTCTCTCTCTCTCTCTCTCTCTCTCTCTGTGTGTGTGTGTGTGTGTATGTGTGTGTGTGTGTACAAACACTTGTGCTGAATATCCAGAACCATTTCTGTGGTTCAGCCTTGAAGTATTTGATGACATTGAGTCTGTTCATCGGATTGTTCTCTTTTTCAGGCTAAATAACTTCAAATTCTCTCAACTATCTCTTATTGTCAATAAAATCAGCTGAGATGTTGAGTGCTGCATGTGTATCATTTCGACTGGTTCTCAGAACAACTTGTCAGACAGGTAAGGGCTTGTGGAAATCTTCGTTTACATTAAGAAAATTGAGGGAAAGCAATTGCTTAGGAGCCCTGAAAATGACATATTCTTATAACTCTCTTTC
This sequence comes from Mastomys natalensis, assembly GCA_021653895.1. Classification (NCBI taxonomy): domain Eukaryota; kingdom Metazoa; phylum Chordata; class Mammalia; order Rodentia; family Muridae; genus Mastomys; species Mastomys natalensis. Next base: position 254,356 of record JAJTUV010000198.1, on the reverse strand, counting down.
TTCTTTTTAGATTTAATATTTGAAAGAAAGGAAGGGTTTTTAGCTTAAGCATAATCTGATGTAATACAATTCCACTAAATTTAATTTAGAGTATCTTCATATTTAACCAAGCACACATACCAGGAGGTTTTAGTTTTTAAGTTGTGATGTCCAAGATGAGGACAGGAGAGAAAAAATTAATTTTAGCTATTTCATGTTTGTTAAAATATGTGCTCTAATTAAATATTCATACAGCTAGAAAACAAATTCTAAGTTCAGTTAAAAAAACTATTAATACCATTTCCTTAAGTACGTCTGTTCTTCCTTGCACTATTTCTAATTCCTACAGTTTTTATTTGTGTTGCTTTTTTTCTCTCCATTTGCTATTCTGAATATTTTACTGATGAGCTCAGAAGTTTCCAGTCACTTATTTAGGATCGAATACCAAAAGGATACTGTCTCTTTTTAAGTAAAAAGTGCACTTTCTCATGGGAAACATACTTCCACCTGAGAGGTACAGTCTCATTTTGTGTACTTTACCTTCTAAATGTTACCTTTCATGCTGTAATGAATTCAAGAGGAAACCCTACCCTTTCCTCTAAATGACTCATGAGGTAATGCCTGACGGATTAACACTGCCATATGACTAATAGGCCTCTTTCTTGCTGGTAAGTTTCTATGCATTTCATCACATTCACTGGAATGGACACACCGCAGGCTACAAGGCTCTTTCTAAAAATAGAATTTATGGAAAGGATTGCTTCAAGATTTAGAAATCTCATTCAAATAAAGTTATTAGGTTGGGGTATAAATACAAGAATTAATGATGCCATACTCTAATGCTTTAGAGATAATATTATGTGTGCGTAGTGCCAAAAGTTTAGGTCATTAACATCATTATAAAAGTATTCAAAATATATATCAAAGTACACAATGTCTCTATGAACTATCTCATAGGAAACAGAAGCTGCAATGCTATTTATAAAACAAAGCCACTTGCAGAAACATCAATTATTCTGACGTATTGTTTTTTAAAAAATGTTTCTGTTAATTTTTGTGTGAACTCCATACATTGTAGTTTGACCATGTTCACCCACCTCCCCCATCTCACTGAAGATTCCCACATTCCAGGTCCACACAACTTGGTGTCCTTATGCATTTTTTTTTTTTTAAAATAAAAATCTACTAAGTCCCATTAGTGCTGCCTAAATACTTTTGGGTAAATGGCCACTCACTGGAGTATGTTAGACCTACCTTGAACCACACTCTTAGAGAAAGCTCTCTCTCTTTCTCTCTTTCTCCCTCTTCCCCTCCCTCTCCTTCTCTCTCCCAGCCTTTGTCAATTACTCTTTTCCTCCATTCTGGGACTTTTCTGCCTTGACCTAGTGTAGGTCTGTGAATGCTGTCACAACCTGTTGCTTATTCTATTATTGTATCCACTTGTTACTCATATACTTGAGTAGACATAAAACATCTCTTATTTAGGAATTTCAGGTGATTGTTTCATTTTTTTCAGTCATTAAAGAGTTACTTTAATTTAGACATGTGAGGTTCTGATACTTTTGAAACATGAAAAAAGATGTCAAGTTGCATTTTGGATGCCCAGGAGCCCAACAAGAAGCCTGGACTTTGGGTTGATAACATATACATATGAAATGCTGAGACAGCTACAGCTACAGTCATGCTGAAGAACAATTCATATTATATTCAGATATTCATAAGAGGAAAACTGTAAGTTTAGTGTTTTAAGATTGATTGTTTGCACAAACTTCAGTTCTTCTCTTAGATGAATTGTAATTTTATGCTTTTCAGTTATCCACATGCCAACTTCTCTAGTTCTACTACCTAACTTAGTGATAAATTCATTAGATAATTTTCAAATTATTGTACTTATGATAAGTTACTTTCACTTAACTTTCCACAAATAAACAGCAGTGAAGGAACGAGGATTATATGCAGATACAAAATGTAACATTAAGAGTATTGTGTCCCAAGATTGTCTTAGTTATAGTGGATCATATATCGAACAATTGCTGTTTATATTGGATGGAAAATTTTGTATCAGAATTACAAGAGATGACCACATAGATGTTCCTCTATAAGAGAACAAGAAGGTAGGGGTGTGTCTGCTTCCCGTGAGTACATTTGGAAAATGATTTCTATTTATCAGGAAGGATTTGGAAATTTCTTTGAAAAGTTAATAATTTCAGAATATTAATTGCTTGCTAGTAGACTGTTCCCTGTTAAAACAATTGAAAACTACAGGAAACTGCTTAGAGCAAAGGAAAACCCTACCTGTCTCCTCCCTTTTTATTAGGTACTTGGGAAGGGAGGGGACAGGAAGAGAAGTGACAGGTATTCACAGTATTTGCCGGAATGGAATATAGAACTGAACACTATGTCCACCTCTGAGCATGAGTGGTAATGGCTCTACTTTTTGACCTTTAGAGGAAGAGATAAGAAAAGTTGGATCAGTTAGCTCTTGGGCAGTAAGGCCAAGTTCCCACACCTTGTCCTGAAATGTGCCAAACAGAGCAGATTACCAAGCAGTTAAAGGAGAGTCCTGCTTTGACTACCTTAGAATCATAGATATTCTTTTATTTCTCCTTCTCAAAATCATTTTTTTATTTTCACATTTTTATTGTTTGTTCTTTGACAATTTAACAAAGAGGACATGTACATAATGCATTCGTATTACTCTCTCCATACACTCTCTCTTACCTCCCTTTCAACTCTCTCTCTCTCTCTCTCTCTCTCTCTCTCTCTCTCTCTCTCTCACACACACACCACACACACAGACACACACACACATACACACAGACACACACACACACATACACATAGACACACACACACACACATAGACACACACAGACACTCATAAAGGCACACGCACAGACACACTCATAAAGGCACATACATAGACACACACAGATACACAGACACACACAGACACACATACAGACACATGCATACACACACATACACACACATACACACATACACAGACATACATATCCATAAAATCATTCTTGTCACTGAAGGATGATTCAGCAGTAGCCAGGCTGTATTATAGATTATACTCAGCCTAGAATCAACATGTCCATTGTAAGTCTGAGAATTGTCATTTATTAACTTTGAGTATGTGACCTCATCATTCTTTGCTGGGTTTTACCTAGAGCATGGAGATGCTTTGCTATGTATAAGAAACCATTTTACAGCTATTAAAAACAATGAATTCGATAAATTCTTATGTAAATGGATGGAACTAGAAAATATCATCCTGAGTGAAGTAACCCAATCACAAAAGAACATACATGGTATTCACTCACTGATTATTGAATTTTAGCCCAGAAGCTTGAAATACCCAAGATTCAACTCACAGACCACATAAAGCTCATGAAGAATAACGACCAAGTGGGGGGGGGGTTTCAGTCCTTCTTAGAAGGAGTAACAAAATACTCAAGGGAGCAAATATGGATACAAAGTGCAGGACAGAAACTGAAGGAGGGGTCGTCTGCAGATCATTCCACCTGGGTATCCATCCCATGTGCAGTCACCAAAGGTAGACGTTGACGTGGATGTCAGGAAGTACATGCTGACAGGAGCCTGATATAGCTGTCTCCTTAGAGGTCTGCAAGAGTCTGACATATTCAGAGGCAGATGCTCACATCTAACCATCAAACTGATCATGGGGTTCCCAATAGAGGAGTTAGAGTGAAGACTGAAGGAGTTGAAAGAATTCGCAACACCATGAGGCAAACAACAATACCAACCAACCAGAGCCCCCAGGGTCTAAATCATCAGCCTGGGAGCGCTTAGGGAGGGACCCATGGCTCCAGCTATATATGCAAGGGAGCTATATATAAGTGGGAGAAGAGATCCTTGGTCCCATGAAGGCTGGACGTCGTGGGGGGGTATTCGAGGGTGGGGAGGTGAGGTACAGGGGAGGGTAGGTGGGGGTACACCATCATAGAAGCAAGAGGAGGGGGAAAGGGATAGGGAGTTCCTGGGAGGAAACGGGGTAAGGGGAGAACATCTGAAATGTAAATAAAATTTCCAAAAAAAAAAAAAAAAAAAAAAAAAAGCATTTTACATAGTTAATAAAGCTACTTGCTTGTACTAATTTGGGGGAAAAATCCAAACAAAAAGTGTCATGAAAAACTCGTTTGTTTATCTAAGCAGAAAGACAAAGGCATCTTTGACTCTCTGGAATTCTCAGAAGACTCTGCCCTTGATAAGAGTAGTGTTAGAGATTTTCATACATCAGTTTCAATAATTACAGAGAATCTCAAGAAACAAGATCCATGTACCCAGTTCTTACTACACTAACCCTTTTGCTAGGGAAAACTTCAATTTTCAATTTAAGTTATCCTAACTATGTATTTACATCTATTCAGTTAGTATTTAATTTTTTTGACAGTCCAGTCCAGGATTATTTTTTTCTCATTTCTCTCCTTCCTTCTTGTATATAATTTGGATCTCAAGGGTGAGTTTATACGTCTTCTTGACTTTTAAGATTGCATTTGTTTCTGCAAGATATTTATAAAATCTGTCCAAAGTAATTCAAAGTTACTGAATGATTGGGGAAAGAGTGTAATAAATACAAAATTTTAATGGTGAGAAATTAAATACAGGTTACCTATATGTGAAGGTAACTTATTCTCTTTATGAGTCTTTGGAGTTAAGTGCATGGTGAGGCCTGACATTGAGAGGCCCAGTGGTTCATTCTCTAAAATAGGCCTTGCTTGAGTGAGTGTTCACAGGAGAGTTCACAGAAAGAGAATCTTCACTCTGGCATCTCCTGGTGTCCCTAGAGATGGCAGAATGGATATGGACCATGGTAACGAGGCAATAGGGATAGTATGACTGTCAAAGGCATCCACTGGAGTATACATGTCCTGACAGAGATAGCAGGAGGGTTGAGAAGTTGTGCTATAGATGCTACCTGAGTAGTGGCCATTGATGCTGCTACATCTACCACACAAAGGGCAGCTTCCTAAAGAAAAAATTATATGACCCAAAATGTCACTAGCATGAGGAGAAGAAACAGTGAGCCAGCAGAAGGTATTTGTGATAGTGAATGTTTTACAAATAGAACTGAAGTCATAGGAGCAATTTGAAATATAGAACAAAATTTGTGAGTATATTCATTACAAAGCCAAACAGTCAATTCAGACTTGTTTACTTAATTATTTAATTTAGTTAAAATATAATTATATCATTTTTCCTCTCCCTCTCCTCCCTCCTATCCTTCCCATGTCTGCCCTGCACTCCTACCCAGATTTATTCTCTTCTTTAACTATTGTCGGTACAAATAAATATAAATAAATAAATGTATGTGCTGGCTGGTTTTGAGTGTCAACTTGACACAAGCTGGAGTCATCACAGAAAAAGGAGCCTCCCTTGAGGAAATGCCTCCATGAGATCCAGCTGTAAGGCATTTTTTAAATTAGTGATCAAGGGTGGGAGGGCCCATTTTGGGTGGTGTCATCCCTGGGCTGGTAGTCCTGGGTTCTATAAGAAAGCAAGCTGAGTAAGCCATGGGAAGCAAGCTGGTAAGCAGCATCCCTCCATGGCCTCTGCATTAGCTCCTGCCTCCAAGTTTCTGCCCTGTGTGAGTTCCTGTCCTGACTTCCTTTGGTGATGAACAGCAATGTGGAAGTGTAAGCTGAATAAACCCTTTCTTCTCCAACTTGCTTCTTGGCCACGATGTTTTGTGCAGGAATACAAACCCTGACTAAGACAATGTATAAATTTCTGTTTACTTAATTTAAAAAATAAAAACCAAAGAAAAATAACAATGAGTGATCAGTATATGCTTTCTAGCTTCCTAAATAATCAAAGTCAGGGTGAAAAAGCACAGTTTTTAAGAGAGTTCATGTTGGAGTTGGAGAGATGACTCAGAAGTTAAGGGCACTTACAGACCTCACAGATGACCCTGACTCATTCTGATCACACAGGTGGCAGCTCACAACTGCTTGTGACTCTAGGTCTCTGGACCGGATGCCCTATTCGGACCTTGGTATGTACTGGGTATGCGTACGGTATACATACAGGCAGGCAGGCAGGCAGGCACACACACATAAAACAAAAATAAATAAATCTTTCAAAAGAAAAGTTGACCTGATTGACGTCATCCTCTGCTACTTAGATGCTCAAGCTGATTGTTCGGTGGTTTTCATGGGTGACTGGCTCCTGGATATGTAGAAACAAATACTGTTCTTCTACACTCTGCATCTATTCAGAACCTAGGTTTAAACAAGAACCACAGTGGATTTGGAATACCTTGAAATATGTACTTACAAAGTGTTGTATTTATTTTTCACGTTAATTGAATTCTTAAATGTAAATTTATTTGTAGCCGATAGAGAAACATGAAATTTATGTATATGAATATGATAGTATGATATATTATATGCATGTAAGTCATATTAAACATGTCTATGTCTTGAATATTTAATGTTTTTAATATTGAAAGCTTTTAATGAACTCCTTTCTCTTGCTTGCTTTTAAGAATGCAAAGTGCATGGCCCACGTACACGTGAGATATTCAGGCCATCTGCGTTATGAATCTGAAAAAGCCATTCCTTGTGTTTCCTCTTTTGCCCTCTTAGCCTCCTCTTGACCTTTCTCCCAAAATACATTCATATTTTTTTTGAATAATGTTAGTGCTGAGCAAATGGGATGCTGAGATGAAGGTCTCAAGACTACACAGGAAATCAGGGGCTGACTGAGATCACATTGCCAGCAACCCAAAATCCCACCTAAGCAGTCCATCCAGAATTCTGTAAGTGCAATCCACTTTAAAGTAGGTTTTTAATGAAAGAAACCACAAGCTGGTTTGCCCATTTGAAGGCAAGACACTCAGACCAGCATCCACGCACAGAAAGACATGAGTTTTTATTGTGATTCCCTCTATTGTTCTTTCTACAAAATGTACCAGGAAATATCTATCAGATAAATATCAGCACAAGAGTATATGTTCCTGTCTGCAGGAAGTGATGCTGCTTTCTTCTTTTATTTTGCTCTGCTTCTATGTTCTTTTTCTCCTCCTACCTTCAAAAAAGAGTTATACTCTAATATTAACAATGACTAGAAATTATGTGAGAGACATCTGAAGTGTTTTGAAAAGAATTATTTTCAGTTTTGCCATTGACTCTGCAGAAACATACTCAAATTGCTTCAAGACCTCTTCATTTCCATGGAGGAAAGGACTAAGATTAATGAGGGTTTTCTGAAAATTTTTGATGACAAATTTATTGGGAAATGTGAATATGGAACATTTCTGTCTCTAAAAACAATGAAAACAGTAAAAAAACCATTACCAAGTCCCTGACGTTTTGCTTTCATACTGAAAAGTGAAAATGGAATGAGAAGGGAAGTAGACATCAATATTATGTCTTCCAGATGAGTTTTTTTTAAAAAACCCACATGACCACAGAAAAGTGAGGCAGGATTCTGAGAAGTAAATGATGGAGACTGAGTAAGTTCAAGCTGTAAACATTTCATGCGTTATCAAACAAGAGACATTTTAAGTTATGACTCTGAAAAATGGTAGCCAATCAGTATTATTTAATGTCAGATGTTGAAGGTGGTTCTGATTGTCAGAAATATCTGAAGGTTCTTGATGCTGGGAATGATTGAATAGACCCAAGCAGGGAGAATCACAGGCTGTCTCACTCAGGCTTTGCTTTGCCAGTGTCATTCTGATTGATATATGAACATAGACTAAACTTCTCTCAGCTTCCAAACAGTAGAAGCACAAGCAGGAGCATGTGTGCATTATTCAGCTTAGGGAAAAGTTTACAATCTCCTGAGGTAAGTTTTCTCCATCTATAAAGTGTTAGGATAATAATACCCACCAGACCAATGGTGGTAAGGCCTAACAGCAGTGTTACATGTAACACTCAGTAGGTACTTAACAAAGTCACTAATTAATCTCTTTAATATTCTGGCTTTAGGAATAAAAAATAGAACTCATTAAAAGCATTTTCCAAAGGCTACCAATTTCTCAGGTATTTTAAACCATGGATAATCACAGTCCCAAGAAAGATGAATTCTGTACACTCATAATGGTGCTCCTTGGAGACAATAGATCTCTCCAGAGAGCACAATGATTGCTATTCTTGTTTTTCCACCAGGCTGGTAGATCTAAGCAGAGAATTTCCAACAGGCATCTGGAAGTCTTGTTCTCAGTCTCAAGTTTATTGGACTTCAAAGAGAGTTAGTTGGTTTACTCCATTAGTGTGTGGATATGATCTTGTATAGGTCTTGTGAAGCTACTATGGGTTCATGACTGATATAGCTTTCTCTTGTGCAGAAGATGATATTTCAAAGCACCCCTCCCCTTCCTCTAGCTCTGCATTCTTTCTACCTTCTCTTCTGAGATGTTCCCAGAGATGGTGTGATATTTGGTATTAGTAATCATGTTCCATTAAGGCTGAATAGTCAGTCTCTTATTCTCAGTGCTTTGACCAATTATGCATCTTTCATTGAGGATACTGTATAAAGAAGTCTCTGTCCAAGACTGAGAGGAATCCAGGCCTATAGCTGTGAGCATAAATATTTAAAAAAAACATTTTCACAGCATGGCCGTTTGACAAAATAATAATAGTAGGTTTTACCAAGGACCTATGATCTCCCCAGTTATGGAATTTAGATGAGGATTACAGTCCTAAGCATGAAATTTACTCTTGTGAATTAGGCTCTAAACCCATAGTTGTTGGCAATATTATAACACTTGATTATAACAATCAATTACTAAACTCATCTTGTCTGGCATGTCTGCCTTATAGCATCAGCATCCTGTACTAAGTAAGACTTTCTTTTCTCCCCGAGCATCCCATGTAGTTTCTTCATGTACCACAAAAGCTAGATAACAGGGAGATTTCTAGGTGGTTTGAATTTTTTTCTTTGTGTCCTATAGCCAAAGTGTGTGATGTCTTCATCAATAGGGTCTTGCCATGTCACTATGTATTTTGTTTCTACTGTATGTTTTTATTCTGATATATGTATTTTCTAATATGTAATGAATCAACCACACACACAGACACACACGTACCTCAGAAGTTTATGTCTTTCATCTTCTAGACATAAGACACATATGATACATGTACGATACACATATAAACTCACAAGGATTGTGACAGCACACACGGGACCTACACAGGTTACAATAAGACAAAAAAAAACCCCAACATGAGAAGGCATAAGCACCTGTAGTATTCTGTATAAGTGCTTCTGTCCACTGTGGTGCTGAGAGACTGACTTTGATGATGTATGAGTGACTTTGTTGTGTTGGTAAGTGATGGATTCAGTACTAATCAAACTTATTTAGACAAAAAGTATCACAGACTTATTAACAGAGGACATAAACAATTTTTCCACAGAGCAAAATCTAGCTTTTATTATCATGCTTGCAATTAAAATATTGTTTAGAAGAGGCTAGTGATCAAACAAGATGAAAAAAATGTAGAGAGAAAACTATAGAATTGATATTTTTATCAGGGTATTGTAGCTAACTAAGTTATTCTCCTTTTACTTTATTTTATGAGTCCCAAAACTCTAGTAAAACAAATTGATTTTGTTTGTCAATATATCTATTCCTTATTTCAGGAGGTAAGCATATGATTTTTCCTTGAGATAGTTTAAAGCTGCCATGTGTTGCTGGTGAGGTATTCATTGTGTAAAGATGCTTGCCTTCAATCTTGATAGGATTTGATCCTTGGAACCAACAACATGGTAGAAGGAGATAATCAACTCACTTGCTCTAGATGTCGGGTCTCCACATGTGTACTGTTTCATGTATGTGCACGCACATTCACACAAAATGAAATGAAATGATGTGTGTATGTGTGCATGCATGAATGACACACATGTACATTTAGAAAATCATGCTTGCAATTAAAATAGTCACAGAGTGGAATATTATTGGGATTTATTTGCTGTTAGGTCCATATAGTGTACATGGTCTAAATTTTTAATACTGTATAAAAATTTCGGACAGATTTGAAATAAAGTTGTAATTCTCTATTACTTGAAAGAAGTATTAATATATTTAATCTCTATTAAAATATTTCATACTATAGCATTTTTGGTGAACTGCACTCTGGTATTTCTAGAGAGAAGTAGGTCTGTACTCACCTAGAGTAGGAACTTTAGAAGCAGATGATCTTGGAAACAACTTGGGATACTGATTGCAAAGCAGGAATTGGTAGCATGTTGCTGAGTTCCTGAACAGGGTATTTCACCTCTGCACAAAGCCTCTGCTCTAGTTCATCTTAGTGTACCATGTTTGTCAGCCTTAGTGTTGAGAGTACAGTGACAGCTTGTGTATATCCATCTGTGACAAGGATTGAGGTTATCCCTGAGGCCGTCTTCAGAGAGTCTAGTGATGTTAGGGTTGCAGCAATGCAAGGCCAAGTTGGCTGCCAGCTCCTGAGACTGTGTAGTGTAACTTTAGCTTGGATAACTCTCTGGTGGAGAATATGGCATAAGAAAAAAAGGGTTATGGTTGTATAACAATGATTATCTTTGGTTTCAAAACGTTTACTTACAAATGATCTTCAGGGCCATGTAATCATTGTGAAATTATAGAGTGTAACTTCCAATCAAGCTGTATGTGATCTTCAAAGCAAAGAAAGGAGTGAAGGCAGTTGACTCAGTGAGCCATGCTTATAGGAAAAGAGTGGATTCTAGCAATAGCTTATCTTACTGCCTCCAAGTTGACAGTTAAATCACAAAATTTCCATGTGTCCCAGTTTTTCAGCTGCACAATTAACATAGCAATATGTGTTTGTGGCCCAGAAGATCCTTTCAATGGAAGACTTAGAAAGTCTTTCTTTAGGCTTTTTATTCTTAAAGAAGAAGTAGCTCTAAAAGACATATTGGCATCATGGCCTGCAGACTATTTTCTGTTGTTTTCTCTGATACTTCCATGTGAATTTTACATCACCTTGCTTTATAACTGGCACCATGCGTTGTCTCTGGTGCTTAGTACAGAATGTGCCTTGTTAAAATGTTGGATAGTCAAATAACAGTGGTAATAATTATCTGTGGGTTGTTCTGCATCAGTTTGTTAGGCAATATGTTTTTTTAAAATGTGTATTATTTTGTTTATTCTTGAAAGCCATTGCAAAATGTCCTACAAAGCTAATATTACAGTTTCCAGTTTTGTATATAAAAATTTGGTTTTGAGAACCTTGAAAAGCTACTTATGTGCTGTGTAAGCTTTGGATGTAAGGCTGAAGGCTACTTATCTTTGATTCCAAGGCCTGTGTTCTTGTCTGTCTGGTGGCAATGAATTATATGTAGAAATCTGAATCACCAGTGGGTAAGATGTAGACTTCAGAGTGGATCCTAATGCAGTGTGACTGGTATTTTTATAATAAGGATCAGGCCAGGAGCATGGCTAGAGAGATGGCAATTTGTTGACATCAGAGCAAACCTACTCTATGGACACTTTGAATTGACCACTTGATATTGAACTTCCAGCATCTACACTTGTGAATAAACTAGATTCTGTTGTTATCAACCAGTCTGTCATATTTTTTTTTAAAATTATAACTACAGCAAACAAATACAACTACCATTATCATTTCATTGTCATCAATAGCAAACTCTGGAAACTCTTCTTTGATCTGAGGAAAGCTTCAGACCAAAGCCAACACCAATGATTTTCTGTGTCTCCTCAATGTGACTAGCTATTCAACCTTCCTTTTGTCCTTCCTGTCATAAACTATTTCATGTTTAGCAAATATTCATACCCTTCGTCTCCATGGAAGTCTATGGGTCTCTGTCACAATTTTTACGTGATCATGTAATATAGTTTAGCTAATGATATGTTAGGAGATAGAAAAGAAGTAGAAATGTGTTTGTGTACTAACTTTATTTCCCTTGACCCTGAACTGTTATCTTAGAAGCAACTCATGGTGTGCTAAACTGAATACATCCTGTTGTTCCAAGTAGGAGTCCTGCTTGCCTCAGCCAATGGACAGCTGACTCTCAGATCTGATAAGTAAAATTTTGTTTCTCTATATTACTGATTCTGAGATAGATAGTGTCTTTTTATATATTAGCAACAATATATATTTATATATTGTTATTTCAATAGATGATGGATATTCTATCATTTTATTGTTATATCAATTTACATGTAAAATCTGGTCAGACTGTCCGACAGTTCCTTTGGTATGTTTCGTTTGATTTGGGAAGAATTTCCATGTTGAGTCTCCCCTAAATGCTTCCCATATCTTGAAGTTTAATTTGAAGATTCATTAAAATGTTTAGTGGTCTTCTAGAATCCCTTTCTAAAGGGAAGTTGGGCAAAGAGTAGCTTCCAAATACCAAGTTAATGGATGTCATATTGTTGTGAGTTGCTAAGTCATTTCAACCATCTAGAACTCAAAGGAGGGATAAAGATAGGAATTGGAGAGTCTTGAAAGAAGATGAGCCACACCATAGGCAGGCTTCATGCTTTTTCCTCCTTTCCCCAAAGGGGAATCCTAAGCATTCAGCATGAGCAGCATAAGGTAATATGCTATGATAATCAGTATCAACTAAATGTAGTCTGACACTCATTATGACTTGAATCACGACTCCTTCCAAACCTATACATGAAGGTCTAATTTGCAGATCTTTAGAGAGGAATTCACATGGATACACATAGTGCAGTTAAGAAGAAACCACAATGGGACGGAGGTGGGTCCCATGACCAATATCTTCATACAAAGGGCACTGTGATAAAAAGGGACACACACTTCATGTGAGCATGAATGCAGATGATGGGAAGATCAAAGACAAGAAATTTACAATCAGTCACCAGAGGCTGGAAGGGAGGCACAGCCTTAGAAAGAAAACAAGTCTACTAACACCTCTGTCTCAGACTTCTGGCCCCTAGAACTGCATGAAAGTGAATGAGTGTTGTTGTGGCTGCCCAGTTAGTGGTAATTTAAAACTCATATGGCTATGCAATCCACTGACTTCTGTAACATAGAACCTCCCCCCCCCCCATCTCACAGACACCTCAGACAAATTTCAGCATTGGAAATTCATGTAGAAAAGACATTGTAAATAAATTTCATACAGAAAGAAAATTAACTTTGTTTCCAACATGAGGTAAAAACCAGGTAATTTGATTTTTTAGGAAAATTAGAAGACCCACATCAGCAGAGAATATCCTCATGCTCAGCTGTGTAGTAGTTATAAGAAGCAGGCTAACTTGAAATTAGTTTAAGCCTTGTTGTTATAACTTGTCCATTTTCTTACATGCATGCTATGCATTTATACTAATGTTTGGTTTTCAAATATTGATTGGGAGAAGCACTGAATGAAGAGATTTAAGTTAAGGGACTTAGTAAAAACAGCTTATCTTATTATTGAGATCCTATGAAGAGGGCATAGGACCTCATTTTTGGTGCAGAGAAACACTTGGCTTAGGTATAAGGAAGGGTATTTCTTGCTTGTCTGGCAAACATTAGATATGAAGGCTTGTGAAAACCCATCCATCTTGATTTCATTAGAGTTTTCTTCTTTATCTTGAGTAAAAACTGAGTCTACTATTTCAAAAATATTGTTCTTGGCAAACTTCTTTGCATTTTTAAAAAATTGATTTAAAACACTATCCATGTTTCTGGTAAAACCAGGGAGCCCTCATGTCTATATAACACAACTCCAGTTGCCATGGGTAACTGAATGTTTACTAGAGAAAATATTACCAGTTAATAATAGCCTGGGTGAAAATAATAGTCACTGCTAGGATTTCAGATTTACACACCATCAATTTCCAATTTGCTGAAAAAGGTGCAATTTGCTTTCTAAGCTTGCATGCATGACTTTTTCCAGGCTTCTATGATCCTTTCCCCAGTTATTGTGCACCACAGACACACACCCACATGCCCATATGCTTCTAAAGAATGTTCTTCTTGTTTCCAACAATGATTGTGGCAAATTATTATGTTGGAGATTTGTCATAACTTCAATGATTGGGATAATAAACACATTACAGGCTTGCTACTTATTTGCTTTGGTTAATAGCAAAATTGCAAAGACATAGTCACAGAAAAAGTATAATTCTTGCTGATTCTTAGACTCAGCACTTTGCCAGAATCTTGTTCGTAAAGACCATACCAATAAGCAGTTTGAGTTATTGTGTGAAAAAGCTTGCTTATGTGTAACTAAAATGCCTTTCAAATAATGCAGCTCTCCCCCATCCTGAGTCTTGACTGTATGTGGACTATTTATTCACTGCTTTCCACAATCCATCCATCCATCCATCCATCCATCCATCCATCCATCCATCCATCCAACAGGTATTTCTTTAAAGAATTACCAATTCAATTCCCAGAGATGCAAACCCTGACAGTATGCCTTCTTTTCCTATGCCCAACTAATATCAGACTTTCCAGTGATTGCTACAGAGAGTAGGTCACAAAGAAAGAGTTCATGACTTGGATTCCATACCTCTACCCCCTTAGCCTCCTTTCAACCATGCATAGGAGGTTGTGTATCGGCATAGGGGTGGGCTCACTGGTGCCTAGGCTTGTGAGAAGAAAGTATACCCTCTAACATCATAGAAACAAATAGCACCCTTGAGAGCTTTGGTTCATGCTTCCAGAGATCTGGAGAAACATTCAGCTACTATGGCAACACCATTCAACCACATGTTCCCCAGATCTACAAGGGCAGAAAATTCACTGACTCTATATAGACATGGAATGGTAGAGGCCAGCTGTGGGGAGTGGATCTTTGTTTTTAAGCTGGTGCTTCTTCAGTCACAGTGTACATAGGAATGTGTGGGTGGGAGAGAAAGATTAACAGATGGAAGGCAAAATATTCAGTCTCATACCCAGAGACTTAATTCATTATTTCCAAAAGTAGAGTTCAGTCAAGTAGAGTTCAGAAGGTATTTTAATAAACCTTCCAGCTCATCTGAATGATGTTGCAACCCTAGGCCACATGCAGACCAAGGAAATGAGAGGCTGACAGATCATATTAAATTTGAATGGGCATCAAAGCACAGGAAACAAAGAAGCAAGAGACATCAGTTCGAATGATGTTTCTTTTGATAGATGATAAGTTGGTGTAGTAGCAGTGGGCATAGAGTGGTCTCTGGAGAGGTGTTGGGTTTACAGAGCCAAAGAAGCCTATAGAAAGTTCAGGAGTCAAAAATCAAAGAGTTATAAGCATGGCTCTCTACCTTACTGGTACAGAGACACCTTAATGAAGGACCAGGCCATGTGAACTGTCCTTTACCTCAGCACCTATCCAGGCCTTCAAGAGTCTTCAATAAGAGAGGAAAGTGAAGCCTGGCAGTGGTGGCGCATGCCTTTAATCCCAGCACTTGGGAGGCAGAGGCAGGTGGATTTCTGAGTTCGAGGCCAGCCTGGTCTACAGAGTGAGTTCCAGGACAGCCAGCCAGGGCTATATAGAGAAACCCTGTCTCGAAAAAAACAGAGAGAGAGAGAGAGAGAGAGAGAGGAGAGGAGAGAGGAGGAAAAGTGAATGAAAAGGAGTGTCACTTGGGCTTTGGAAGATATAAGCTGAGATCTGGGTTTTAAAGATTTATTTATTGAAAAAATATTTTTTAGTCCTATAAGCATTACAACACATTATTTCGGGAACCAGTGTTTGGATGGATAGGAAAGGATATAGTAAAAGCTAAGGGTGGTTGATATGGCAGATATTAATTGTGTTCATTTGGGCTTGTCAAAGAGGCTTAAAGCTACTTATTCCTAAGTAGAGTGTCCTAACAAATAAGTTGAATTGGAATTTAATGTTCTTTAATATCTCTTGGTGTGCCCAGTCCCTCCAAGTTAGAGATAAAACTAGCAAAAGAAATCCTTCTGTGGTGGTCAGAGAGCCAGGCAGCACTCGAAGTAGCTGGTGGCCAAATAGGCACTGAGTATGTTATCCAGTGAGGAACTCGGATGCAACAATAGGAGCTAGAGGACTCTTGAAATAGGAAAGCTGTAGTCTAGACAGGTTTTTGTACAAGAAATAATGGATAGTTGGGTCCTTCTTCTACTAGAGACTTACTTATACCTTATCATGTATTTTGAGATAATACTCAAAGGAAATGTTGAGTAGGTTGTCTCTTCCCCAGGACCATCAATGGAGTCTTGATATCACCTGGGTCATCCAACAAATCTGTGGTACCATGTTGTGAAGAATATATATCACTGCTTTAAAAAGTTATTGCATCTTCCTAATCCTCAAAAGACTTGAGGCCCCAGGGAAGGGGGATGCCTGGTGGGAGGGTAGAGAGGGGGAGCACCCTCTCTGAGGCAATGCAGAGGGAGAATGGGATGAGGAACTTTCAGAGCAGGGCCAAGAGGGGGGCAACAGTTGGAATATAAATAAATGAAATAATAATAAAAAGTTATCACCTCTTGAAGATTTTTTGTTGTGGTAAAGATGTAATCTAAGTTGGGGGATTTTACACTGCCTTTGACCATACAGTTCCCAGATAAAAGATGCAAAACTTTTATATTTATAATAAGCCTTTATTAGGACTAGAGCTGGACAGATATCTACCCTCAAACTATTAAAATCTACTTCCCTATCAATAACCCTAGAATATAATTTGCCATGTTCCATCTGGGCTGCTCTTAGTCCTATTGGCCAACCCTTATGGCAATGTTTTCATGATTTACCTACTCCAGAGCACATTCTTCTTTCTTCATCTTCTCCCTCTCTTTCCACATGGTCCTCCTCAGACCTCAAGTCTGGGAAATGAAACTCCTCTCTCTTCTGTCCAGCTATAGGCTATAGACAGGGATAACTTGGTGGGCAAGGTTACATAGCATCACTTGGGTCTATACGAGAATTGCCTCATCCCAGGGGACAACCAGGGCCAGTATTTAGCATTACATTACACAGCAACAGACCAAACCTTAACACTTGTTTATAGTTACTTGCTAAATAAATTATTCTTAGGGTTCTAGAAGTGGGGAAATGAAATGATTGGTTTCAAAGTAGATATCTTGGCTTGTTCAGATTTGTAACAAACATATATTTGTGATATAGAATATGGCCTGGCTTTTTGTGAACCATGGGTAGATTTTTTTGTCTATTTCTTTGATGAGTGATGATGATGATGATGATGACGATGATGATGATGATTTTGGTTTTTCAAGACAGGGTTTCTCTGTGTAGTCCTGGTTGTCCTGGAACTCGCTCTGTAGATCAGGTTGGCCTTGAACTCAGGAATCCGCCAGTCTCTGCCTCCCACATGCTGGGATTAAAGGCATGCGACCACTGCCCAGCTCTTTGCATATTATTTATGGCAGAGTTTTCTAGTTCCTAGAGAAGAGACTTCAAATCCCATATATGAATTTACAGAAAAAGCTCACCAATACCCATGTTGACAGGAGTTTCTGAACAGTTGGAATCAGTAGGAGGTATTTCCCTAGTAATTGAAATCAGTAGAGAAATGAAATTCAATATTTAAGGTGACTGGGGTTTGTAAAATGCTTCTACAATGTTAGTCTAAAGTCCTATAAGAAACAGCCCTAAACTGGAATCCTGAATTCCAGTTTCTCAGATGAATGAATTAGTGGAGGGGAGGTGAAGCAATCAGCATTCACTCTAGGGGACTGGAACTAGCATTCTTGTACCTAAAGTCATATAGTTTCCACTCTTCTGATTCTACCTAGAGCTGAAGGAATCTACTTATAGAGAAGGCTCATCTGGAGGAGGTTCTAGAATTCTGAGATGACACTAGAGCTCTAGACATGGCAGTCTCCATCTCAGCACTGCAAATTCATTCCTATGGACCAGCGATCTCTTCCTTCAAGACACAATGGGCCTTGGGCAGAGTGAGCATGCTGTGTGTGGCTCCAATTTTCTTGCATTTTCAGATAATGTATCTATCTATCTATCTATCTATCTATTATCTATCTATCTATCATCTATTCATTTATTTAATTTATTTTTAAACTCCAGATTTTATTTCCCTTTCGGTCCACCCTCCAAGTGTTCTACATCCCATACCTCCTCCACTCCCCCTGTCTCCATGAGGATGTCCCCCCACTCCAAGACCAGACCTCTAAACTCCCTGGGGCCTCCAGTCTCTTGAGGGTTAGGTGCATCTTCTCTGAATGAACCCATACACGGAAGTCCTCTGCTGTCATATGTGTTGAGGGCCTCCTATCAGCTGGTGTATGCTGCCTGGTTGGTGATCCAGTGTCTGAGAGATCTCTGGGGTCCAGGTTAATTGAGACTGCTGGTCCTCCTACAGGGTCGCCTTCCTTCTCAGCTTCTTCCAGCTTTTCCCCAATTCAACCACGGGGGTCAGCAGCTTCTGTCCATTGGTTGGATGCAAATATTTGCATCTGTCTTTTTCAGTTGCTTGTTGGGTCTTTTGGAGGGCAGTCATAATATGTCCCTTTTTATGAGCGCTCCATAGCCTCAGTAATAGTGTCAGGCCTTGGGA
This sequence comes from Mastomys natalensis, assembly GCA_021653895.1. NCBI lineage: Eukaryota > Metazoa > Chordata > Mammalia > Rodentia > Muridae > Mastomys > Mastomys natalensis. The sequence continues at coordinate 235,941 of JAJTUV010000198.1, read as the reverse complement.
CCTCACCTTGAGCTGGATCCCACTTTAGGCCTGTTTGTGGACTTTCTTTTCCTTGGCTCTTCTCCATTTCCATCCCTGCAGTTCTTTCAGACAGGAATAATTATGGGTCAGAGTTTTGACTGTGGGATAGCAACTCCATCCTTCACTTGATGCTCTGTCTTTCTGCTAGAGGTGGACTCTAAAAGTTCCCTCTCCTCACTGTAGGGCATTTCATCTAAAGTTCCTCCCTTTGAGTCCTGAGAGTCTTTCACCTCCCTGGTCTCTGGTGCATTATAGAGGGTTCCCCCAACCTCCTACCTCCTGAGGTTGCCTGTTTCCATTCTTTCTGCTGGTCCTCAGGGCTTCAGTTCTTTTTCCCCACCCAATATTAGATCATGATCCCCCTCTCTCCTCACTTCTCCTTTCCCTCCCAGGTCTTTCCTTCCCCCCACCCTTGCAATTGCTTTCTTATCCCTCCCAAGTTGGACTGAGGCATCCTCACTTGGGCTCTACAGCTTGTTGACCTTTTTGAGTTCTGTGGACTCTAAGGAACACCTGTTCTAACAAGGAGATGAGATATGCTGAGCAGAGGGAGTTCTGTGAGCATAGTGCCGGCATAACAATAAAGGTGGAAGACACTGTTCCTAAAGGTTGGCCAGATGACCCAGATGACAGATCTGGAAAGGCCATTGGACATCAGGAGAAATGAAAAGGACAAGAATCCGAAGATGATGAATTCACTTGTCTCATTCATGAATGTCCTGTTTAATCATTGCCATACGGAGAGAAGGGTGACTAGACAACTAGATCATAGGATGAGTGTTTTGCTGATTCTTAAATTCATGACATTTCATTGTTGCTCTATATCCAGACTCTTGTTTCATCTCATGGTTGCCTGGATACACATCTTTGGGTGCTGACAAATTCCCAAGGATGAGAATCTTGGCTCTGTGAGAACTCTAGAATTGTGTCTCTAACGACATTTTTTTTCAGCCACAGAATGTCATCAGAGCAAATTTGTGGCCTCTTAATATTCTCCAGTGGACTGTAAATTTTGGACATAGCCCTATCAAAGGGAACATGGGACTTCAGGAAGTTTCAGAAATGTGTACTTTCCAGTTAGAATGGTGTCAGTGTGACATTTTGTGTGATACATGGTGTTCTCTGCTCAAAGATGTTCCTAGGACACAGAAGAAACGTTGTGAACTTTTGTGTCAAGATATGAACAAGGGAGAAATTGGGCTGGAAGACTCATCCTTGTACCTGAGCACTGTTAGAAGGAAACTAGAACTATGACCTGTTCTCTTGGCAGCACCCTCTTCACAAAGTGGAGTTGGTGTGGTGTTCAGTGTCACTTTTCAATGAATGACAGAAAATCCATTGTGTTTGCAATAGGAATGGTTTTATTTTGAAAAACAACTTTCTGAAAAAAAAAATAGATCTGAGTTACATGCCTTTCACCTACTTCAATCTATATTGTACTCTACAATTCTTGAGTATTGCCTTTAACATAAAAATTTTAAAATGCAAATATAAGGTGAACTTAACAAGGTTAATTTGATTACTGATAGAAGTAGTCAACACTAGAAAAAGCTGCAAATTTCATAATTGAACCCTATAGTCATCAAACTTTTCCAATGGTATGTGATGTCCTTGCTTAACTGATATGGTAGAGAATCTCTCTTTGTATTGTTGAGAGTGAACTGAATTGGGACTGCCACTTGGGAGATTCTATTTCTGCTCTTTCTCATAACTGGTGTCTGTAAAAGGAACATTAAAGTTTTGTTGCTATGTTTTTTTGATTGGTAAAAATAAAAGAGAGAGATTGAATTCATCTGTTTTCCTTTAGATCTCAGAAGACTACTGTTTACTTCCATGCTTCCTTATGGCCCTGAACTATGGTCAACATCCCATCTCTTTCCCTTGAATCCTTTGGATATTTTCTCTAAACCTGGATATTTTACTATTTTACTTCAGATTTCCCTTGTTTCAAGATTTTTCTTTCTGGTTATTTTAGAGCTTCTGTGTGACTACTAGTTTTAGGGAATTTGTAGATGAGTAGATTAGAGTCTCACCTCTTTGTCAAAGCAAGTAGTTAATGGATACCTACTCACCTTGAGGAGCAAAGATTCCATTAGTCTCAAATCCCTACACATTTCTGCAGGCTCACTTTTTCTTGTGTCAAATATGAACAAAATCTTATGTAAGTCACTGACATATTAGATTTATGGAGAGATGCAGCTATTCTATTATTTTAAAAACTACGTTATTTCGGTAATATAATAGTTGATCGACCCCACAAGAGTGTGTTCCACAGCCTTTCCAAGTAAAGCTTATGAATCATTATGATTTCATCAAGTTTGAAGAGAAGGAATGACTGATTGGTGGTATGAATCAATGCCAGCAAATTCATAAAAACACATAGTTGTGTTTTTAATGTTTCTGCAAGTGTCATATGGACAGTTTTGGATCAGAAAAGAGGAGGAATGGAGTAGGAAGAGGAGAGTGAGGGAAAGAGAGAATGAGAGGGCCTGTGGTTTAGCATGTCCTCTAATGAAGGAAAAGGTGGTGTTTCAGACGGAGTCAATCAGAGTGGGTTAAACAGGTACATAATTAGTTGGAGTTGATGGAATTTTCTCTGCTTTCTCCCAGTTGTCTGGAGAGCATGGAATAAGTTGACATTTAGTCACAAGCCTGAAGTTATATAGGACAGTAAAGTTGGGAGCTTAGAAGCTTCTTTTCTGGTAAGAAGGTTTCTTCGACACTGATTAATTGTAAGTATACTTGGGAAGAGAAGCTGAGATGAGGAATGTGTGTGTAAGCAGTGGTAAAGCTCTGGATAACAAAAGTTTTTCAAAGTAACAGTGGTGTCTTAAGACTGCTGTTGGTGATCAAGGGCTGATAGAGTAGAAAGGTCTCTCGACTTGGCTGAGTCAGGATGTAACTGGTGCTGGTAGACTCAGGTGTATTTAATCTTTTTAAAATGCATCATTCACCCTTTAAGTCTTTCATATGATGCCAATAATATTATTTGAAACAATGTAACTAAATTACAAATAGTCAAGTTTTAATATTAGGATTTGAGGCTTGATTTCGAGAGACACTATTTTCCCAACACACACACAAACACACATATACACTATAGTATGACAATGTAATAAAAAATGATAGGTTCAAGAAATTAACAAAATTGAAATGTAGAGAATGGAGAAGTTAGGAAGTTTGTAGGTTTTGTATTAGGTCTTAAAAAACACAAGCGGAAACTCATAGGACAAAGTCATCTGTGACCTAACTTTTAATTTATTTCAAATGTAGCTGATCTGGTAACAACATCGATGCTTCCAGATCTAACATCATCCCACAAATGTTTCCTGTGTTAAAAGTGGAGGCATCTTGGCTGTATATGTGTGGGGGAGCGTAGTGAAACATAGTGAAACATAGTGAACATGTCAGGAATGTAACTGGTGCTGGTAGACTCAGGTGTATTTAATCTTTTTAAATGCATCATTCACCTTTAAGTCTTCATATGATGCCAATAATATTATTTGAAACAATGTAACTAAATTACAAATAGTCAAGTTTTAATATTAGGATTTGAGGCTTGATTTCGAGAGACACTATTTTCCCAAACAACACAAACACACATATACACTATAGTATGACAATGTAAAAAAAATGATAGGTTCAAGAAATTAACAAATTGAAATGTAAGAATGAGAAGTTAGAAGTTTGTAGGTTTTGTATTAGGTCTAAAAACACAAGCGGAACTCATAGGACAAAGTCATCTGTGACCTTAACTTTTAATTTATTTCAAATGTACTGATCTGGTAACAACATCGATGCTTCCAGATCTACACTCATCCCACAAATGTTTCCTGTGTTAAAAGTGGGAGGCATCTTGGCTGTATATGTGTGGGGAGCGTAGTGAAACATGGCATTTCCAGAAGGTTCTTTTCTACCTTTCAGTTTGTTTGCAAACTATGTTCTGGTAATTGTGTTGGTGTGTCAAACTCATTTGTTCCCAATGTGAACTTTTTTGGAGTATTCATCTTAACAAGTAGATCATGTTGGCTGTCCCCATCTCTTATCCCTACAAAGAAGGATTCCAAACAAACTTACAAGTGATCCTTGGTTTCAGCAGTATCTCTAATCTATGAAGCAGATATTTTTCTTGTCAAAGAGTTTCTTTCGGGGACAGTTTGAAATTCTTCATCTAACGAAACTGCTTCAATGGCTACAAAAATTAGAAGTGAGGATTTAAAAGTGATTAATAGTTTGATTTGATCAGTGTTCAATAAAATCTTGGATGTTACTCTGATTTGGTCAGTTCCCAGAACCTAAATGCTTGGATATGACTCAAGAATTTGGAGGACAAATGGGCATTTGGATTATATAAAAAAAGTTTCACCTTTTTTCTTGTACTGTGACTGTATTAGACTGATAAGAGTGTGATATTTACATATGGAAAAGAATAAGCTGATAAAGGCTCGTTAGCTGCAGCTTTGGCCTGTGTAGACAAAGTGCTGCGTATATTGACATTTTGTTGTTGTTGCTTTTGTTGTTGTTGTTGTTGTTATGAGATTGGTATGTTGGTTTTTTTTTTCCTGTTACTGTGATAAAATACTCTGACAAAAACATCATAAGGGGGCTGAGATTTGTTTTTGCTCATGGGTCCAGGGTACAGTCTATTGTGATAGAATCTTGTTGTCCCATAAAACTGGAGCCTTTGACTCCAAAGTTATTGACCATTTTCTCTCTGACCCTGTGAGAGAACCCCATTTCATATGGTTTTTAGGTTACTGGTCGTTTCAAGAAAGTTTTTGCTATTCCTTCATTTGTGGGTACATCCCATAGTAGAAACACTCGGTTACAGTGGTGTAGTAGACTAATGCAGAAGGATCACTGGAGCTCAAGAGTTCAAGAAATCCGTGGCTAATGCAGTGAAACTGAACATAAAACAATATAAACAAAGCTCTGATGGAGGTTTGTGGCAAGGTCTGGTCCCTGGCATCATACAGACACATGCAGATGTATATATAACACAGATCACATTTGCAAGGGAAGTCATATTATGAAGAACTGGGCTCATGGTATCAATACATTTTTGGGTGTTCATCCAACCCACAATGGAGACATCTTCATCATTTTAGAAGCAGTAAGACTTTCTTTTTACTTCTGTAGTCAGTTCCTTCCATAAACAGATTTTTATATTTTGTTCAACAATTGAAATATGAGAAATTAAGATATTTCAATTTATAGTGGTCTGTGAAAATTTTAGACATGGGGAATCACAGGGAAAGTGGCAATAGCAAATATCACAGCAAACACTCCTAAACCCATAAACCCTGTTATTCCAGGGTATGGAAACAGAGAAAGCTTTGATTTTTGAGGATGCTAGTCCAAAAGTTTCACTCAACTTGTCACTTATGCTTTCTGTATTTTAGAAAAAAAAACCCCTATTGACTTCTGCTTAATTATTTTTCCCCCCAAAGAAGCAGGAACCCAAACAAGAATGGTTGAGAAGCCCAAAGGAACATCCAGGGGCTTTGGAGCTTAGTAGATATTTTGTGGAGGTGATTGTTATCTGAGTAGCGTAGATCTGCATCCTGAGAATGGATGCAGTTAACAATGATACATTGACATGTCACTCACAGCCCATCCAAGGCTTTCCAGGTCAATCTGTAGGCAGCAGATCTCTGCCTCTCTCCCTTCCCTAGACTTCACAAAGGATCAGAAGAGCATGGAGGGCAAAAGGAATTCATTTAATACTTTTTTTTTTTTTTTTTAAATCATGTTTCTTTAATTATCTGTCTCAGTGAAAATATACTTGAAATTTTAGGTGTTAGAGATTTTGTGCAAAATTTTTTAGTGGTTCCAAATTTTGTGAGTTTTTAAAACAAAACAAAACAAAACAAAACAAAACAAAACAAAACAAAACAAACAAAACCAAACCCAAACTCCAGAGCTGCAGGAATCCTTGATAGTATATCTAATCTCCCAAAAGCTCAAGAGTCAAGTGACCCACCTAAGGACTGCACTGATATTTGGGACCAAATGAAGAACAAAGACTTGAATTCTCTGATTCATTCCAAAGGCCTCTCTCTCTCAGCTTTGTTTCACAGTGGTTTGTACTATGCCACCAATTATTAACCTGAATACCTAGAAAGATCTGAAAAGGAAACCCTTTCCACAAATATCTTTTTTTTTTTTTTTTTTTTAAACCCTAATGCCCAGAAATAGACTGTGGTCTTGGAGTCAGTCCAAGTTAACTGTCACACAAGGGAGTCAAACCCATGACTTGACCCCTGTTACAATGGTTCAACCATTGAGCTAAATAATCAAGGAATTGTTTCTTGGAGGGCTGATCAGATCAGATGGCAATAATCAGGGCCTGCCTGCAGACAAGGGTGGAGGATGTCAATAAAGGAGACCTTAAGATAATGGGAAAGTTATCAAGCACTCCCTTTAGGCTCCATGCTATAGTTGGCCCAGTAGCACTCAGTTGGACTTTGTCATTATAACTAAGTCATTTATAACTTTTTAAGTGGTGTTTCCATTCTGTATCTAAAAAAAGTTCCTTAATAGGTTTGCATATTTTGATGTCTGTCATCATTTTCTTCGTTTCAACTATATACTATTGATTTATTATATGTTAATTTATTTTTTGAAAATTTTTATACATTTATACAATGAAGTATAATAACCCCCATTTTCCTCCCTACAAATCTCCCTAAACCCTCCCTGACATGTCTCCATCTCTTTCTCACACCTAAGTCCATTTAATACTGCTCATATCTGCCTGGATATGGGCCATAATTGGAGCATGGCAACCTACTAGGGTCACCCTCTGAAGAATGATTTTCCTTCTCCCAGAAACTATCCACTTACTCGTAGCTCCTCAATTATGGGAGCTCCTTCCATATCTAGGTTGTAATTTTGGCAGGCTTGATCTTGTACAGGTCTTATGCAGGTAACTACAATTGCTAGTTTGTAAGTGCAATGGCCTTGTCATAACCAGAAAGCAGAATTTCACAATACTTCTCCTGATCCCATGGCTTTACCTTCTCCTAGGCTGTGTTCTCTGAGCTTTGGTGAGGGAGTTGAGAAAACCAACCCATTTGAGACTGAACAATGTCAGTCTTTTGTTCTTAGTTCTCTGCCAGGCTATGAGTCTCTTCATTATCTGCTCCCCATACAAAAGTAAGCTTCTATGACCAAGATTGGAAAGAGTTTGGCAGTATGATCATTCTCTTTAAGTCATTTATCTATGGTGAAATTGTACCCTTTATTTTCTCTGTGTTTAACGTATATCTGAAGTGAATCCAGAAGGTATTACCATAGAGGTCCTTTGGTGCTTGGGTAAAATACGGAACTTGTCACTGCCAGGCTAATACATAACTACTCACAGATTGATCCTTCCTGTTAGAGATGGGCCTTCCAAAGCAGAGTGTGAATGAAACCAGGCCATTCCCTAGGAGGACAGGCTGCAATTACAAATGCATTTGTTTTCCAGATCTGGGTGAATCTTGAGTTGCAAAAGTAAAAAGACAATGCTTAGGCAAGGCTAGGGTTTCCACTCGAATCTGGAAAAACTATTATTTGCTTCTCATATGCCAACCACACTGGAAGCTTACATACCCCAAAAGTAATGTATGTGACAGTGGAAACTTCCTCCTCACGTTTCTGTTAATGTTGAGGCCAGCATCATTCCTGAGCTGGCATATCATTATAGGTCCATATAAACTGCAATAAACTAAGTGGAGTGTGTGTGTGTAGGAAGAGAGAGACACACACAGAACTTACAGTCATGGGATATGCATGCTCATATATTTCTGTACTTACTGATTATGAGACATGACTTTTTTTTTTTTCAGAGAGAAAGGTGAAATGTTTTTTCAAAAGATTCCTGGCTGTCCTCCAAATGCCTCTGGGAAGAGCCATCTTAGAAAAGCTGACTTAAAGTCAAGTGAAACTCAGTTGCTTCAGAAGCATGGCAGGCTGAAAACAACCAAGATACTTGTGTCTGGTTTGATTCAAATAGTCTTACATTTGTAAAATGGTTTCTAAAGAATGCAAACTGGAGCCAGGGAAAATGAAATGCACACGCATAAGCTCATAAATGCACGTGTGGAGTTCTCTGTGCTAAGTTATTTTTCTAGGGAAGGCATTTGAAAGTAAACCAGATACACCTGAGTGCTTGGGACAGTTCTAGAGGTTAAATTAGGTCAGTCTTTCCTACCTCGCATTTCAGTGAACAATATGCTCAACTTTCCAACGTCTGCATGTTGAATTACTGTGTATCAGAATGACATTCTCTCTCTCTCTCTCTCTCTCTCTCTCTCTCTCTCTCTCTCATGTATATGTGTGTGTTTGTGTGTGTTCTTTAGTGTCAAGATGCATGTTATATGGGTGACTATGTCATGGAATGTTATTGAAACTGACAAAAGAGAAAGAAGTAGACTTGATCTTGCAAGAATGATGTCACCCAAAACTATAAGCTAAATAAATAAATATCTTAAAGTTAGTCTGTCTTTGGTATCTTTTTGTTTGTTTTCTTGAGACAGGGTCTTCCTGTGTGGTCCTGCTTGGCCTGAAACTCACTTTTTAGACTAGGCTGTTTGATCTCACAGAGATCTGTCTGCCTCTGCCTCTTATGTACTGGTATTAAAGCAATGTGCCACATGGCTGGAGCTTCTTTTCTTTATCAGTAATGAAAAATGGGTGAAAACATAGGAAGCAGTATGCCAACATTTTGGAATGAGTAGTTGGAAGGAAGGTTTTAGCCTAGTAGTGAAAAGACAGCAATGTTGTCAGGGACTAAACTTATCACTTACTTTGGCTTTTTATAAAATGCAGGGACACAGGGCTGGAGAGATGGCTCAGAGTTCAAGAGCACTGACTGCTCTTCTTGAGGTCCTGAGTTCAATTCCAGCAATCACAGATGGCTCACAACCATCTGTAATGAGATCTGGGTCCCTCTTCTGGCCTGCAGGCATTTTGACAGTCAAAACACTGTATACATGATAAATAAATAAATCTTTTAAAAAAGTAGAAGGGGTTATTTTATCCCTATTTTTTTATATGGTTAAACAAAACCAACCAACTGACCAAACAAGTAAAAACAAAATCCAAATACTACCATCACACCACAACAATAACAATCACAACAATGACAACAACACATACATACACACCACACAGACACACAACCACAGACACACACATCACACAGACACACCACTCCACAAATACACACACACTCATATACATCACATATACCTCACACATGCAACCATATACACCATGCACACACACAGATACACAGACACACACATCACTCAGACATACCACTCCACAAATACACACACACTCACATACACCACATATACCTCATATACACTCACATACAACACTCACACACACAATCATATACATCACACATACCACCCAGACACACAGACAACCATACTCTCTCTCTCTCTCTCTCTCTCTCTCTCTCTCTCTCACACACACACACACACACACCCATACACACACACATATCCAACACATACACACACATATACAACACATACACACACTACCCAGACAAACAGACATACATAACACATATACTCATATATCCTCCCCCACACTACCCCCAACAGAGACACACCATACCCCCTCCCCTCAAACACATCCCATACTCCTATCTGGTCTCTGTGGCTGAAGCCTCTTCTCCTCATTCAGTGTAGAATTATTCTACATGCTGTCCTTCCCATGGTACTCCTTTTTTGTCAGATGACATTTCAAGATGATCCTCTTTCCAATTAAAATTGATTCTTCACGGTTCTCTCTGATAGTTACATGTTCCTTAGCTATTATTACTCTTCACTTTTATGCAAAGATTGTGAAAGAAAAGATTCATTTTATCACTTTTATTATCAATGCTTAGAGATGTGTGTAACACATAATACGCACTGTGAAAATACTGACATAAGTACTAAATAACTCCATTTCTGAATGTAGTAGCCAGCTTTAGTGGAAAGGAATTTCACCAAGAAGAGACGTATGTATAGGGAGGAAAACCATGCTTCACAACCAGACCTACATTCTCAGGGCTCAGAGAGACTGAAGAGTCAGCCACCTTCAGAATGTGGGACTTTCTAGACCAGACAATCCAGTTCGGGATAGAGCTGTGGTTTCATCTTTCTCAGGATGAGCTATGAATGGGAACTATTTTTTCTGCAGGATGAAAATAATGTGTTGAAATGGTTTGTTGTTCTTCCACTTAGGGTTGACAGGCCTCTCGTGACATGCATTGTGATGGTGACAAGAGCTGGAGTTGTCTTAGACCTTTCCCTTATTATCTTTTTCAAAAGGTAAATTTCACTTAAGAGATTGAAAGAAATGTCCCGAAGGGGAGAGAATGGAGAATGGAGAAAAATGAGGAGGGCCAGTTTTATTCCTATAAGAATAACAAATTTTAAGAATCAAATAAAAGTGACCAACGATGATCTCCAGAAAGTGTTTTGACCTATGCTCTTAGGAGCATTCTCTTGAGGCTGGATCCCAACCAGGGCTGGAAGGCAAAAGCCACCAAACACAGCTGCAAACCACAGACCTCTGCCATGGCTTAATCTGCCAGCCCATGAAAACTTAACACTGTGTTACTGTGTGTCCTGGTGTCTGGAGCTGCTCTGTGGGGTTAGAGATACAGGGTGTTTGCAGATTGACTTCCTTAACTTTTTTGTATTAGAGAAAACTTAGTTGTGGATTTCAGGTTAAGGAAAATTAAAGTTAAAATAGTTTTGACTTATAGGACTGTGATCTATTCTTGCTAGATTTATAAAGTTAGGTAGAAAAAGATGATAGTAGGGGAAAAGTTCAGTAAAGTGTTGCATTAGTTACTTGTCTGCTGCTGTGATCAAACATCATGACCAAGGAAATTTAGAAAGTGTTTAACTGGGCTTATGGTTTTCGAGGATTATAGTTTCAGTGTATTGGACACATGGGGGCAGATAGCTGGAGCAATAGCTGAGAGCTCATATCACACAAACAGGAGGCAGAAAGTGTAAACTGTGAATGACATGAGTCTCTTGAAACCCTAAAACCTATCCCCAGTGACCTACTTTCTCCAACAAGGCCACACCTCCTAATTCTTTCTAACAGTTCCCCCAACTGGAGACCAAGGATTCAAACATATGAACCTATGAGGTTATTCTCATTCAAACCACCACAAAAGTGTTTCAATCTTAACTTCAAGAAAGGAATTAACATCAGATTAGACTTCATGTTTTATTTCCTAGTTTTATTTCTGTTGTAATAAACACCATGACCTCATCTTTGAACCTTGAGTGTTTTCCTGCCTCTTCCTTTAGGCTGTGGCTCTTCTATAACTCCCAACCCATCTCCCTAAGACTTTCATATAACACTTGCCATTCTTCTATCATGAAGATGGTACCCATATTGTGTAGTCCCAAGTTATCATGTATAGCAGAGAAGAATGCACTCACACACTCCATGTGGCACTATTGTCTCTATTTACAAAATCCCCAAAGTCCGAAGCTCTTTATCATATTAGTCAGGAAAGTAGAATTTACTTTGTATGATAAAACCAAGAATATTTCATTCATAAGGAATAATTACGCTAATGATGTAGCAGCTAATAAACCAAATGAATGAGAAACTTCACATTGGATATCAAGGGAAGTCGGTTTCACTAGACTCTGAGGACAGTGGGTGCCATTAGGAATTAGAACCATAACAGCTAAGTGCAAGGACATGGGAGGCTGGTAAAGATGTCAGCCCTATCTTCTGTAGGTCTTCCCCATTGGCTGAACTGAAGAGGAAGCTGTGAAGACAGATGTAAAGAGGCAGGGGTTCATCTGCTGAGTTATTGAGCAGAAGAAGTACAAGGGGACAGAGAGAGAAAGTCAGGAATCTGAGGACAGCCAGTCTATACTGCACTCATCAGCCCATACTGATGTCTGGAAGGCAAACACTAATGAAGTACTAGATGTAGCACTCACTTTTTTGTGCAAGACACCATGACTCATAGTGTTATGTTTCTCTTTGATGTTATCCTCACATTTGTGGAGATTTTCTCCTTAACACCCTGGCTTCTGTCCTTGAAAGCATAATAGCTTTGTACAGCTTGCCCTTAGGCAAGACTACATGGATTCTGACAGTAACACAGTAGTTTCCTGTATATTTACAGCCATACTATTGAGGTAATATGAGACTGTTCAAAACCCTTTTCTTTTAATTCAGAAAGTCTCATGTTGCCTTTAAAGTGTGGAAAGACTGAACCTATTTTGGAATTCTCTAAAAGAGGGTTTTGTTTCCTGCTTATATCTTTCTTTTTCAAAAGCTTGGAAGTCTCAGGAAGCTCTGCCATTTGTATGTCACTTGGTCTTAAAAGACAAGGTCTAAATTAACCTGGATCCTTGGGGCTCAAGGCTCACAGATAGTCCATGCTGATGGCAGGTTTTGTCCTTGTTCAGGGGAGGCATATAGAATGCAAGAGTTATGAGGTCATGGAGGTTTCCATCCAAATTTCAGAGGAAAACTTGGGTGGCTAAGTATTGTGTGTCGGGGATGTCATTACTGTTAGCAGCTTCTGTGTGGGTGATCAATGAAGCTATGGGAAAGATTGCAGCTGTAATAAAAATACAAGAAAGCTAGATATTCAAGAACCATGGACCCTCTGCTCAAAGTAGCTGCAAGCAGAACATAAAGCTAGCCAAAAGAGGAAGCAGTCCACATAGGTAATGCTACATAGCATAAGCTACATGGACCTGATAGCTTAGCCCTGAGGAGCCTGCCTCCTGCAACAGCATCCCAGGATGCCAGATATCCTGGATGTTTGTTCTGTTGGCATTTGTTCTTGATTTTCTCAACTCCTGCTTTATTTCTCTTTTGGGTTGGAGTGATTTATTCTGTGGCATTATATCTTGTCAATGTGTGATTTACTCAGTTTCAGTTTTTATAGGAGCTCTCAGGGGAATTTAATATAGACTTATTCCATAGCCTTCTGTCCTTCCCCATTATTGACATTAGCATGAGCTGTGTTGTGTGACATACAAGTAATGTGACAGTGAACCGAAACATTTAAATAGAAAAATCAAGTTTCTTCTCATATATCATCTTATGTCTTGATTATGGTATTGGAAAGCTAGCCAACACTGTCCACAAATTACAAACTTCTTTAATTATTATTTTTATGTCTTTTTCTTCAGAAGAAGCACTAATTTCAAGTGGTAGAAACATTACCAACACACCCAAACATGCTCGCACCCAGTCACTGGATCCTTTCCAGTACAGTAGTTTACCTGCTAAAACACTGTAGATTATTTTCAGTGGCTTCTTCTCTTTTTCTATCAAACAATTTAGGAATTCTCTGATCTAGATGGCCTAGTGTTAAGAAATTTGTTAACATCTTCAGTTCAGTTCTTATATTTTATAAGACAGGACCCAGAGCTAGTCTCATGTTCCTAGTGCCACCGCATAGAACAGCAATATTGCTATTGATTCCAGTGGAGTGTGTCTAAAATGCTGCATCCATTGTATTAACTGCATCAATCTGATGAATCATAATTACTGCAAAGACTATCTCTCACAATGAATTTTTAAAACCTTATGGTTTGTTTTTTTCTTTCAATCATTTGATAATTTTTTTTTTGTATAGCTGATAACTCATGATTGAATGTCATACATTTGGTATACTGTCAAGATTTTTTGAGGGTCTGGTTATTGTCCCCATCCTCCAGGAGAATTTATTTATTTTTCTTTTTGCGGCATTATAGTAGGTGAGTATTACCTCGATACACTGCAAGAAAGAACTGGTTTGAAGCTGAGTCTTAGTTTTGGAAAAGCAGGCCCAGTTTTGAGAACTTGTTTTAGTCTTTGATTAAAGACTTCCTAAGATATTCCAAAAAGTTAAGCTTTTTGTTATTTCTCCAAGTCCATGAGAAACTTAAAGTTTCTATTTGACTCCCATCTTCAGTTGGCTTTCCTCCTTTCCTCCATTTTAAGATCTGGCAAAAGACTCTTAGTTAGGAAGGTAAAACAATAATTTTGTAGGGCTCAGTTTCTTGTCTTCCCTTTTCTAAGGCCCCCAACACTTCAAGATTTGCATATCACAATAGCCATTTAGTACCTTTGAGGATATGTAAATATACACCTAATACTTTATCATTATTTCTAGTTAATTAGAGAAGCTTGTTTAGTAATACGTGCACTTGTTATATTATTAAGTAAAGAATTAAGCCAGGTCATTTCTTTGTTAAATTTTCGGCATTGAAGAATATTGAATCATGAACCAAATCTTGATTACAATGATTCTACTGGAAGAATCATGAAACTTGTAGTGATTGCTGACTTCTTCACAGTGAGGATCTTTAAACACAGGGCCCATGGTGAGTCAGTGCACAGATGGGTGCTGACGCAGATTTCTTACAAACTTCCAAGTCTCTACAACAGCAGAGCCAAGCCAAAGGTTATTCTGAAACTTCAGAGAAACAGATTTAAAAGGTTTCTGAAACTTATTTCCTAACCACGGTAATGTCTTTTTTATTGCTTAAATTTAACACTCAACACCATCTGTGTAGAGTAGTAAACAGCATACACAGATGAGCAAAACCTCCAGAAATTATCTATGATATACAGTTATATTTTATTTTTCATGATATATTATAGTTAATTGTTATATACTGGATTGCAGTGTCCGAAAAATGAAGACATTGTAATTTTATAAGGCAAGCACAACATATAGTTGTGGCAATTAACGTCGTTATGGATGGGATGCCTTCTAGAACACATAGTACAGAATTCTAAAAAGTCAAAATGACAGCACATTCTGGTACATGACGATTTAAAAAGACAACTTGTATCCAATACCACATGGTCTTTCCTGAAAACATAATACAATAGCATTATACAGACTAAGCAGATTACCTTTAGGAATATATATGTGTATACATAGACATCTATGCATACAGTAACAATTAATGAAATGAGAGCCCATGAATTTGAAAGAGGCCTTGGAGGGAGAAAAGGGAAGGGAGAAATGTAACTATATTATAATTTCAAAATGTAAAAAGTACAAAAAAATGTACTCTTTCTGAATTATCATTCTTCTTTAGCAACATTCTCTTTAATAAGACAAAAGATATCATTCTCTAGTTAACTGGCAAGGTGCTTCTCTAGAATCTATTTGCCTCAGTTGAGTACCATATAGTGGGCAGGGTGAAGGACAGTAGTCAAAGGAGCTGGTCAAGTATTTATTGCATGTGTGGTTTACTATAAGATTATTGTTATTATTTGTAAAAGTTTATGACATCGGTAACTGTACAGATGAATAAGCACGCATGCTGAGATGCTTCATATTCATGCAGCCTTTTAGTTTCAAAGGTATGCAATTATTTTTATTTTTCTGTTATGCTAAGGTTGGCAGAAAAGGCAAGCCTCAAATTCCACATACTGGAAGGATTAGTCTCCAGAAATTTTAAAATAGGATGGATAGTATCAGATGATTAGTGACCTACATCTCTGACCTACTTAGACTTCTTTCTGTTTAATGTCCTTGTAATTATGAACTATCACAGATGCCTGTGACCTAAGCAAGTGAAGCTTGTGATTCTTTAAAATGGAATTTCAAACACCGTGGACTATGGTCATATGATTGCACTCATTTTCAACAAATATTTCTTTTTTTCATGGAGAGTTTTATATTTCCCACTTTTATTGAGAAAATTTTGTTATTCTTTTAGAAGACAGTTCATGCAAATAGTTTTGTTTATGTGAAGGGCCGTGGTGACTTCTCCATTGCTGCTTAACCTTGTTTTCTAATGCCTTTCTTCATTTTTCCTGATTTTCTAATCCTTATCTGGAGCTTGAGTACATCATGTTAGATTAGTTGGGGTGAACCATCACTTCCACTTTCCCTACTGTCAATACCTTTACATCTCTATCCCTTATTCTGGTAAGATTAAATTGAGCTAGTATATTTGAGAACCACACGTACTTATTTACATATATAAAGGCCATTCTGGTGCTGTAACAATTATGGTACACTGTCTTAAAATTATTAGTTCATGTTCACGTCTCCCTATTAAGTCTGATTTATGTGAGGCAGAGACATGGTTGTACTATGACTCTTTGAGTTACTGATATTATATTTGGCACCAGGCCCATATAAATAGTTAATAACATTCCCTGGAAAAAGGAGAAAGAATCAAAATTAAAAGCTCAAAGGGCAGGATTTCTTTCAGCATACTATACCTTATATTCAGTTCTTTACATCTCCTTTTTCTCATTTAATTAAACATATAAAGGGAAGAAGAAAGTATATTATATCAATTTGAAATTTTGTGAGGATATACACCTTTAATTTTTACTTACTATGTATCCACTCTAACAAACGAGTTAAACAGAATATCCCTGTAGGTTTTCTCTGGTTGATAAAATTTCTTCCTCTTGGTAATCATGTCATTACCGAATCAGAAGTGATGATAATGATGCACTTACTGATTCAAGTCTCAGTAGACTGCTACACCAGCTCACTGGTAATTACATCTCTTGGAGTCATATGGAAAGACTTTATGTCCCATTGAAAAGAATTCTTTTCTGAAGTCCCAGGGTTCAACACTATACAAGTAAATGATGAATGGGATGTCTTTCTTCACAATGAAGCAAGAACTTGTAATCATTATCCCATTGTAAGAGACTTTGTCTAGTCAAGAAATTTTATTTGAAGGATTTTACCACCATACCTAGGTACAACTAATCATGCTTATTTAGAAAGACTCAGTGGTCATAATGATCACGTATAGTGTTAACTCAAAAGCAATTTAAAAATAATATGAAAAAACCTAAATGAAGAAATAAATGTGTTTTTGGTAGTAAAGACATTGTCTTTGTAGAACAATGATGACTAATTTTTGAGGAAAAATGTTCTAAGATTACTTAAACATTTTCTCATTTAGGAAATAAATATTATTTATTTACTAGAGTTTTGTTTGTTTTGCTTAATGCTACTACAAATAGAACATTTTCCATAACTCATTAATTCTAGATTCTGCTCAAGTGTAGTCACCAACTTGTTCTTCCACATTGAATTCTCCACAATTAGTAACACTCTTCCTATGTTCTACATCATTTCAGGCAATCATCCACATCCATTGCCAGGGCTACCAAATTTATTAAGCCCTTTCAGACTCCCAACTGTGTTTGTTACCATAAAAACATTCAAATCCTAGAAGTTAAAAATGTATGTTTAAGCAGCCCATAATTTCTGGCCTCATATTGAAACCTATGTCATATGCCAGAGTCAATAATTCCGTAAGTCAGTGTGTTCTCAATTCGTATGGCCCGATAAACCCATTTAGTCTTTATGTAAAAAAATTTTCTTTTACATGGGTGATTTCTTGACTTAATCTATTCACATGGGGAAGCAACAGGTCGTTAATTTAGATGCAGAAGTGGACTTTGTTCTCTCCAAGCTATCGCCTTTTAAAGAATCAGGTTTGTAGATCAGAATAGAAAGGGGGTACAATAAACATTGAGGAGCATTTACAATGGAATACAGTTTTCAGTCATGGGATAATTTGCCCTGATGTCTTATTCAGTGATGGGATCATGATCCAGCTAGTAAGAAAGTCATGGTCTTTTTATTATTTGCTTGAGAACTTTGTATATGAATACTATGCATATTGATCAATCCACTCTCATTTCATTTCCTTCAATTCCTCCCTTAATCTTTTCACACTCTTCTCGCTCAGTTTCACTGTTTAAATTCATGAGCCCACTTTGTTCTGCCAGTGCATGCACAGATGTAAGGCTTCCTACTGGACTATAAGTAGCCCTATATAGTCTTCATCCTTGAATACAGCTGACTATCCATCTCCAAGCAGCTCTCAATTGATAACCACTTCTTATTCCATGCGGATTGATTTTGTGCATGGCTTGATCATGTCAGACTTTTCTTGTGCAGGTATCATGTTTGTGTCATAAGCACTGTAGATCGTATGTGCAACTGCCCTGTTGTCCCATGAAACACTCTTTTTTTTGTGTGTTGTTTGTTTTTTTTATTTTCAAGACAGGGTTTCTCTGTGTAGCTCTGGCTGTCCTGGAACTCATTCTGTAGACCAGGCTGGCCTCGAACTCAGAAATCGGCCTGCCTCGCCTCCCAAGTCTGGGACTAAAGGCGTGCGCCACCACTGCCTGGCCCCATGAAACACTCTTTTGTTGAAGTCATCCACTGCCCCTGGCTCTTAAATTCTTTTGTCTGTTTTCTGAAATGATGGTGCCAAGGCTTTGTAACTTTGTGTATGATGTAGATGTCCATCTAGAGATGAGCATTCACAGTCTTCTAGTCTCTGAATGTTGACCAGTTGTGGATTTTTATGGTAATTGCCATCTACTTCAAGCTTCTCTGGTAAGGGCTGAGACATGCATCAACCTAGGGTATAGTGATAAATTACTAAGAGTTGGTTGAATACTATGTTCATTTAGCATTATGACAGTACTAGGTTTTCCACTAGAACCTATGACACAACTATCCACAAGTCTTGACAGGCATGTGTTCTATTTTGTGTCGTAGGCTTTAAATCTATATAGAAAGTCATTGATTACTCCAATAACATTTGAATCACCATTATACTATTGGATATATCTTGTCAGGCTGGTCATGATTGTATCTGGAAGTTGGTAAAACTCATAATTACCTTCTTTCCACTGGATAATGAAAAGCAATGTGCAGTACTCTGGAAACTAGCCAATATATGGAAGATGTCTTCTGTTTGTTACTAGCTTGATTTCTCAGTGGTCTATGCCTCACGTATGGGGTGCCTTTAGCAGTTAGATTTTACAGACTAGTTGAAGAGCAAACAAAATCACTGGGACTAGCTTACAGGGTTTGGGTGACTATAGGACTTTGGTGAGCAACTGCTCCATAAATGGTAAGCCATCCCTAGCACTGAGCTCTTTGCTTGGTAGGGTAAGATGCCTGGTCCGTTATATAGTAACTCCACTTAAACACTCTGATTTTGTTTTTGCTTGATTTGAGAAATGATCTTACTAGGTAGTCCAGGATGGCCTCAAAGTGATCTTCTTGGCCTCAGATTCTTTAAGTGGGATTATAGACATACACCTTGCAATTGATGAAGATCACACTTTAAGCCCTCTATGATGTCTCAATGTGTAAGGTACTGCTGTCATGGCTGAAACCTGAGTTCAATTCTCAGGAGTCATGTGGTTGAAGGAGAGAATTATCATGCTCTCTACATCTACACACAAAATAAATTTATGTATATGTATATGTATATGTATATGTATAGTATATGATGTATATGTATATGTATATATACATACATACACACACTATATTTAAACGATCATGGTTTTTAAAAGACCATTTTGCATCTTCTCCTTGTTTAGGAACCAGCAAGGGTCGGAAGGAGGGGTGGTGAAGAGATTCATTTGCAGGAGAAAGCTTCTTTGGAAGGTTTTTGGGACTGAGAAGCAGGTTATCAAGACAGAACACAGAGATTCTCCTTGAAATATCATGTCTGTAATCATATATAATGAGCACATTCTAGCAAAAAGGATTGGTTAACATAATGAAGGAATTTTACTATTAATGAATAGTGGTAACTTCTTTTTGTTGGAGATATTGAAGTGAAATTTCAGATACTGTCCTAGTCACCCTTATATCCCTTATATCCTTATATAGTCTGACTATCATTCATGTTCCTGGTAAACATAGAGTAGCTAAGTATGTAGAGTTTACTAACAGGTGAACAACAGGAAGCCAAATAATCATGTCTCTTAGGAAGGAGGTTGAAGCTGAACCAGGCTGCTAAGCTTTATCAGAAATTCATTAGGAGCTGTGCATGGTCAGATGTTAGTATTGAGAAGTGGCTCTACCATTCCAGGAGCAGGCTCCAGCCACGTATTCTTCTGACTTTCCTCTACACTAAAGAATAGTAGGGTACAGAGAAAAGTAAAAAAGCCAAGTGAATGCTCAGAGAGGTTCTGTGTGTGTACAGATCAGTTACCTAGTGCCCTATAACACCTGCCTGGTTTGGTTTTTGTCAACTCAATACAAATGAGAGTTATCTGGGAAGAGAAACTTAAATTGAGAAAACGTCTCCTGTCTGTGTATGGGGGGCATTTTCTTGATTAATGCTTCATGTCAGGGGGCGAGGCTCAATGTGGGCAGTGTCATCCCTGAGCAGGTAAAAACATAATGATCAAGCCATTGAGAACAAACCATTAAGCAGCATTGCTCCATGGCCTCTCCTTCAGTTCCATGAACTCCACTTTCACAGTCCTGCCCTGATTAAGTTCCTGCTCTGCTTCTCCTTAGTGATTGACTGACTGTGACTGGACTTGAGAGCCAAACAAACTCTTTTCTTCCTAGGTTGGTTTTGGTTAGAGCACAGTAATAGAAAATATACCAAGACACACCCATGTATGTACTAATATAACCTTCATATTTATTCTTTTGTCATCTTTCTGTTCCACTGATGTTTTTAAAGGTTCACTTTGTACCTTAAACTACACAGGATGACAAAAATGAATGGCTCATTCTGGCATGCAGATGAGTGAGAAAGCAGATATGGACAGGTGGCTATGTACTGTGAGTTATAACAAGGGAATAGTTGAGAATGGTTGACATGGGAACACAGAAGGAAGATAACTTGCTCTGACTTGGGAGCTCTAAGAAGCTTCTCCTGAAAGGAGAATTTGAACCCTGAGGGATTAGTGATTTTGATCCAAGAGCAATAGTATTGCAGTCAATGTGAATACCATAGAGTGCATGATGCAATTAACCACTAATATAACTTTTGCACAGGACAACCTTAATCCTGGCAGTATGAGGAAAACAGATAAGATTCAGGGACAAAAGTAGGGACAGAGGTTCCCCTCCTGGGCGTGGTTTTTCCAGAGCTTCTCAGATCTCTGATTGACAGGGACCCCCAGCAGAGTTAGAGGAGCTGACTAAGGCTGTGGAACAGAACCCAGATGGTGCACAGTATTACTGTCAGAGAGCGTAATGTCACATTCTTCTGGAAATACTGAGATGGTATCGCAGATATAAAGAAGTCTCTTGAATCAATCAAATAATTCTACTGCTATTCTGAGGGAAGGGATATATGAATACCATGAAAAAGACTATGGCCTGCTTTGGAAATGTTTGCAGAAGGGCAGAAATTAGATAGTACAGATACAAAATTTGACATCTGGATTAAAAGATGTCAAGAGATTCAGAATGGAGCAGAATCTGAAGTGTCTGAATCTCAGAGGACCCAGTCAAAAATCAAGTATGACTGGTATCAAACAATCTCAAGTAATCATTACACTTATGATGAAGAATGATCGAAGAATGATGTACGTTTGGAAGTTTCAGAAAAAGAGTAGTCTGGTTTAGTGAAAATGCCTTCTCGAGAAGTCTACACTTTGAAACTGAGGTTGCTTCACCCTATAATACCAGAACAGAGTATATTTAAAGTACTTTCAACAAAGATGGAAATTAAAATGAAAAAGCCAGAGGTGGTGAGATGGGAGAAGCTAGAGGGACAAGGAGATGAACCCACACCAAAGGACTCACAGTAGATGTAAAGAACATGTATCCATACTCATCTCATTTTTCCAGAAACTGGGATACACTGGTTGGCGAAATCAAAGAAGAAGAAAAGAACGAGGGTGATGCAGCTTTAAACAAGTCACTTCAGCAGATCTACTCAGACGGTTCCAATGAAGTGAGACGCACCATGAATGAATCATTTATGGAGTCTGATGGTACAGCCTTGAGTACTAACTGGTCTGATGTAGGTAGAAGGAAAGTTGAAATCAACCCTCCTGATGATATGGAGTGGAAACAGTACTAAACAAATCGACTTGCTATCACTGTAAAAAAAAAAGAGCAGGGAAAGGGACATTGGTAAGTCTATGAAGATTAGAATCAGACAAAGCAGACTACTATCCTCAATAAGTTTTCTTTAAATATATATTTATATATAACACATATATGAATAAATATATATGTATATAATATATAATATACATATATAAATTATATGAATATATGAATAAATATATATAATAAATGTATCCCATCTATTATTTTAGAATAGGACATTTGTATGGGTCTAGTATCCATTCCATTTCCTGAAGGGGAAATTACGATCAGAAGGTAACACTTATGAACTGGTAAGGAAGAGCAGTTCATTACCAGATGCTGAACTTGTTGATTCCTTGATCCTAGATGTTCTAGTGCTCCAAATCTTTGAAATGAAATCTGTTATTTAGAAGAGACTCAGTCTATGGTAATTTGCTATAGAAATATCCAAATGTACTGAGACTTGTACCAAGTCAATAGTATTTTGTTACAGCAGGAAAAATGGATACCAATCTGATGGCATCTGTCCTTGGGTCTCTTTCCTGCTACAGCAGTGGATTCTCAGCTGGTGCCATAGGAAGCTACATGGCTTCACTCATGGGTAACGTAGAGGATCTGACACCTCAGCCTATGCCTGTGAACTCTCATGGGGAAAAGGGCACTTGGATCAGCATTTTCTCTAGTACTAATCTGTATTTCCTCATTCTCAGCTGACAGTTCTGTGGGTTGGGCACAGCCTGCTGCAATGGTTGGCTCTCTGTATTGTTTTTCCCTTTCTCAGATTCACTGCTCCTGGACCTCCAGCCCAATCCAAGCAAATTCCATTTGCACTCAAACCCTTTATGTGCAGATGCTTCTTTGGAAGCGCTCAGGCTAAAGCAGTGATTTAAGTCATTAGTCCAAATGGCAGGGGAATTCAGTGATTATATAAACTCTGTACTCTGAGCTCCCAATACAAAACTTTTTAAGATTTCCCTGCGAAGTACACAAATTAGAAAGAAGCACACTGTGTGTTGAGCCTGTAGCAGTGCAGTTAGTGAAGAGACATTTAGTATTGTTTCTACCAACAAGTAGATTTTGGGACAGTGTTATTTCCCCTTTAGTACCTCCTTTTGTCTCACCAAGTAATAGTAAAATTGGCGATTCGATTATAATGTTATCATGTAGTGTTTCTTGGAATGGTGTTTGATAAGCTTGTGATGCATGCTTGCATCACCACATCCCACGGTACCTTAAATTCTGAAGAGTGGGAAATTTTTTGTTGTTGTTATTGTTGTTGTTGTTTTGTATTATCCTTGCAAACTAATAATTTAGCTTATTACAGATTCATGGATGCTGGTTGGAGACACAAACCTTCAGATCTGAGATGAAAGCAGTTTATTATCTGCAACAGTAGCAGGACCCCTAGGACTGGCAGCTTTGTGTTGGTTCCCTCCGCAAAGTTCACTATTGGAGAAGGCAAGCAGGAAAGAGGTGGGGACTCTGAACTTAAAGAATGAACATATTTTGTAACCCGGCGGGAAGACGCCTACTTACTTCATTCCCAGAGCAAACATTTTTCACTGCTAATCTGAAGTATGTCCAGCTGCACATTGAAATGGAACCTTATCTTTATCATCCAAGATTGTGGAAAACACCAAAATCCTTGAAAATAAAACCTGAAATGAAGAGCAGTGAGTGTATAAAGTTGAGATAACTGGTAAATAACTTTTCCCCATGTTTTTAAAGAAACATATCTATTTATTTTTATTCATCATGATGACTAAGTGATGTATTGCTATGAGACAGAGAAATTTGGAGTGTCAAAATACAATTCATCGTACTTTATTTTCTTGGTCCTAAGAAACAATGAAATGGTAGTATATGGTGAACTCTCAAGAAATGATATCTATCTGATTATGTCTTTATACATCTGTAAATTGATGAATATAATGAGAGGTAGATATAGATGTGTAATTTAGCTCTTGTCCATAGTTCAAATGATATGCATAATTTATTATTGTTGTTTGTATTTTGAGTAGTATTTCCCTATGTTATATTTTATTTGATAAGTTACGTTAGTTGCTATGTATTAAAATTAGAGAGCATACAAAAGCTGATCTTTGTCTGCTTTAGAAAAACATTCCTTAGAAGACAAAAATCAATAGATGCAAATATATTTGAATGTATTTTTTACATCGGAGTGAAAGATATTCTTCAAAAAGAAAGATTTTTGCAATGCAGAAAATCTGTACTGTAGTGACTCTAAAAGTTATATAACATAAGTGTATATGAATGGTGTTGGACAATATTTATTGATGAGGGATGACGATGAAGACAGGATAAATGAGATGATCTTGAAACTCAGGAACTGAAGCATATTTAATTCAGCTGTAGGGCTGAGGATATGTGGTTGATAACTTAATGATAGTTCAGGCCAGGAGGCCAGTGGCTGGCTTATTTCATGGAATCACATGGTAGTCACTGCTCTTGGTTGCCAAATATATAACTGGAGTGGATATGTTATTAGAACTACAGTCTGCTGGGCTAAACAAGATGTGAGAACCTTCTTTTGTGGTGCAAGAAATAAGCCAGTTTCCTGCTGATACCTTGTAATGATGGGGCTCTACTGACCAGGATTTATTAAATATTCAAAATAAATGATACTATACTGACAAGTATGGGAAATACATGGGTGTAGAATTCAGGAAGCGGGGATCAATAAGGTTTCTGTTATTCCTATATCTCACTTGGTCTACCTGTAGCTTCATTTCTGTTCAGTTTTAGGCTTTCTGTGTCTAAGGACCCTACAGTTGGAAGTGAAGACTTTCACCAGGGTACACAATGAAAGGGTATGGTTAATTTTAATCTACTACTGCTGCCTATTTCTTTAAGCTCCTTATAATAAATAAATGAAGAAAGAAGATATGAAGGTAAATTACTATCAAGGATAGAGATAATTACTCTTTGAAATCAAGGGTGCTACTGATTCTCTACTGTGCTTCCATTTAGGATTATTCTTCTATTAACTATGGCAAGATAGCACTAGACAAACAGCAACCACAAGTCAGGAATGACATTTTGACTAAGAACACAAACTCCTCAGAAATAAACACTGAGTCACCCAAACAGGTAAACAACCAAAAGAGCAGAGGATCAGAGAGAGGAAGAGGGAGAGGGAGACGGAGATGGAGACAGACAGAGAGAGGAGAGGGAGAGAGAGAGAGAGAGAGAGAGAGAGAGAGAGAGAGAGAGAGAGAGAGAGAGAATACAGAATGTACACTGGGAAGTAAAGATGAAGACCACTTGCAGCCTAGATACAAGGTCTCACTGAAAGTGTGGCTAGCCTTTTCCTTATAAGTTATATTAGAAGTGAGAGAAACTGAAATTCTAAAGAAGCCTCTAAGTGGCTTCTTACCATAAAAATTTTCATAGACAACTTGAAAAATCAAGTTTCTTAAGTGAGGTTTGATTGCAGTGAGTAAACCACCAAAGATGTTCATTGCCCTATCCTGACTATGTGGGCTGTGATGCAGATAGCTGAATCTCTCTAGGAATTGCTCATAATGGAAGGTCACTTTCTCATTCAGGGTTGTTTTCCCATGCCATCCTGACAGTCAGGAGCTGGTGATTGGTTTAGTTAAGCATGAGAAAACCTGCCACATTCATTGTCTTACTTAGAATCTCCAAAAGTACGATCCCAAATGTGGAATTCTAAAGCTTTTGACATAACAGTGACCATAGCTCAGCATCTATCTCCATAAATTCTTCTTGCTTGCATCACTCAGATACATTATTCTAGAGAAGCTAGATGGATAAATCTGATAAAAGACACAACGATTCTCTTTCCTCTATGATTGTTTAGGCAATCTAAAAAATAATGACATATTACTTTAGGCTTGGAGCTTATTGGCTTTTTGCAGTGAGCGTGAGAAATCTCATGCAACAAATAATGATGTGAGACAATCAGTATCTTTGCAAAGAAGTTCAAATCAAGGAGGGGAGCACATTTTTTTCCTTTGTAACAGTTACTGAGCAAGGTATGAAAAGGTGCTACTCTCCATTTTCCAAAGCTCTGTTGCCCTCTGAGCTGTGAAAGGAAAAAGCCACCGGAGGGCAGGGAGGGACTATTGTGTCTTCAGGATACACAGGTCAGCTGGAAAGGCAGTAAGTAGTGCAAGCTTGAAAGCTAAAGAGCCAGCTCCTGTTGTTCACTGCCTTCCCTAGCTGCTGGTTCGCCTTCCAGGCAAGCTTGCCCAGTCCTTAAGGCTAATGAGCTGTGTTCTAGCTTTGACTCTGGGCAGGCCACACACTTTGCAGGCTGGTGTAAGTTGAGAGCGATGAAAAAGATTTGCCAGAAATCACCTTGTTTGTCTTCTTGCAAGTCAAGAAAATGCTGGATAAAGACCTTCTTCTTACCATTCTGTAGCATTTTAAATCAAAGCCAATTCTGACCCTTGTGAAGAACGCAAAAAATCCTGATACTTGACTGAATTTATTTATGTATTAGATATTCTCTCACTATGGCAATGTGTGGCAGTGGCTGGCAGCCCAGAGCTACTCATTTTCTCTTACCCCACCCCCATGCTTCCAGGAAGCAGCACATTGATGGTTAACAGACAAGGCTATAGAACACCCTGCTTTCTCAAAATTCCTGTGACTATATTGAATTGTCTGCCAACCATATACATATGGATAACTAAAAATGAGAGAGGCATGTATTTTTCCAGTCACATTTAATTGCATCAGCATGGAGTTCTATTGGCTTTTGTAGTCACAGCTAATGAGCCATATGTGGAAGGATCCAGATGTTTGGATTATATGCTTTTCTAATACATTATGCAAATGTCCATTTATGACAACGAGTGGCATTGTGAGAGAGGAGAAGGGCTGCATCACCAGTGAGGAAATCAAAGTGGAGGCTAATTACACCGTTGCTCTTTGGAAATGGGGATTTTCTTTCCAAGAGTGTTATTTTCAATAGGAAATGATGGGGTTGAAAAATGATTTGTGGTTTGTATTTTCACGGACACTTTTACTTGTTATTATTTATGTAACCATATGGCTACCTTAAATAGCTACAATAACTCTCCCACGCAATAATGAAATGTGGAATAATACAAATAATAATGCTTTATCGGAAATATAAACTGCTAAGTGCACAGTGACTTATAGCTTTCTAAAGTAGGTGGCTACAGGAGCTTAACATTTTGATGTTTCAAAATATGGCATGAGTATAGCTATAAGCAGGAAGAATTCGATGAAAGAAAGGACCATGGTGGGAAAAGATGAAGTATTTTCAGTAGTTACTATTTTTCTATGACCATCTACATTTTTAGGTTCTTTTAGATGAGGAGAGGGATGGGGCATTTTGACCACTCAGTTTGCACTCAATGATACCAAACTGAAAGTTTGGTTACTCCTATAGTAAGAGGTAACCTCTAGTAAGAGGCTGCTATTTTTTTAAAGCACTCATGTTCCTTGGATGCAGTTACCTGTTGTGTTTGACCAATAGTTTGAAACAGTTGAGAAACTGTGAGCAAAGGAACCTCAGCCATTTAATTAGGTTCTGTAAGTCTTTAACAAAACACCTGGCCACATTAATTTATAAGTTTTTGGCTTTCGAATGAAAAAAAAATTGTTTTCCATGGTGTTGGACAGAACTGAGTAATTTTCACACCAGAATGGGAATAAAGAAGACATGCTATTTCATGTGGAAAAAATAAGAGAGAGAGAGAGAGAGAGAGAGAGAGAGAGAGAGAGAGAGAGAGAGAGAGAGAGAGAGAGAGAGGAGAAGACAATTTTGGGGGCAGTTTGAATTGGGGAAGATGTACTTCTGGTTTTGTGTGTCAACTTGACACAAGCTGGAGCTATCACAGAGAAAGGAGCCTCCCTTGAGGAAATACCTCCATGAGATCCAGCTGTAAGCCATTTTCTCAATTAGTAATAAAGGGTGAGAGGGTCCACTGTGTGTGATGCCATCCCTGGGCTGGTAGTCTTGGGTTGTATAAAAAAGCAACTGACAAGTCAGGTGAAGCAAGCCAGTAAGTAACATCGCTCCATGGTCCCTGTATCAGCTCCTGCTTCCTGACCTGCTTGAGTTCCAGTCCTGACTTCCTTTGGTAATGAACAGCAATGTGGAAGTGTAAGGTGTATAAACCCTTTCCTCCCCAACTTGCTTCTTGGTCATGATGTTTTGTGCAGGAATATAAGCCCTGACTAAGACAGAAGGCTCTGGCAAGAAGTTCTTGGATTATGGTCTTTCTGCTTGGTGTCTTCCTAGCAAAAATTAAAGAAACAATGTTGGTTTTCTTCTCCAAATTACTGTTTTTTTTTCATAGAAAGGAAGATAGAT
This sequence comes from Mastomys natalensis, assembly GCA_021653895.1. Taxonomy (NCBI): domain Eukaryota; kingdom Metazoa; phylum Chordata; class Mammalia; order Rodentia; family Muridae; genus Mastomys; species Mastomys natalensis. The sequence continues at coordinate 207,742 of JAJTUV010000198.1, read as the reverse complement.
TCTTTCAGAATTTTAAAAATTACATTTATTTAGGGTGTGTGGCACAGCACTCATGATAATGTCAGAGGGTAGCATGTGGGAGTCAGCTCTCTCCTTCCTCCATTTGGACTCCAGGATTGAACTCACGTTTTCAGGCTTGTTGGTCTTCCAAGTCAACTCACAGGCTCTAGATAGTGGTCTGTGTGTGTGTGTGTGTGTGTGTGTGTGTGTGTGGTATGTGTGTGTGTGTGTGTGTGTGTGGTGTGTGTGTGTGAGAGAGAGAGAGAGAGAGAGAGAGAGAGAGAGAGACAGAGAGAGAGCATGTATACGCATGTCTGTGTGCCTGTCTGTATTTATCTCCCTGTCCCTTTCCTATTTAGAGAATCCCCTTTCTTCCTTTACCTTATCAAATTTGTATTCTACTATTCTCCTCTCTATTGTTCCCCCTCTTTCTACCCAGAAATTATCCCTTCTTACTTTCTTGGTTTCTTCAGTTACTCTAGGGTATGTACTTACATCTGAAGATTTGGAGGTAGGGGCTTCTGACAAGAGAGAACATGTGATATTTTTCTTTTTGTGTTTGAGTTAGCTCACTCAATATGAATTTCTAGTTCCATCCATCTGAGTTAGTCAGAGATCACTAGAGTAACAGAACTAATAAAATGAATCCACCTTTCTCTCTATATATGAATATTTGTATGCACACACACATATGTCATTCTAATAAATCCCATATATATGTGGATAAAAGGACATTGATTATAGGTTTGTCTTCACACCTCAAATAACTGGATTAGAAATGAATCTTGCCACTTTAAGCAAAAATTCCTTACAGGTATGCCTCTCTATTTTTGAGTTTTAACTAATCCCATATATAGTCAACTTGATAAGCAAAAATAGCCTTCACAATCTGAGAAGTTCATGATTTTATTTTATTTTTACAGCTGAATAGTATTCCATAGTGTATATGTACATCTCCATTGTATATTTGCTGGTTTTCGGATATTTCTTATCTATTGTGGATAGAACCCCAATGGACACGTATCTGTGGAGTCTGACGTCAAGTCCTTTGGGCATATTCCCAAGAGTGGTAAAGCTGGGTCATAAGCTAGGCTCGGCCTTGTCAGATTTCTTCATCCTTTTCTACACCTGTATGACATAAAATATGTTTTCTTCTAGCTGGTTTAGATCACACTTATCTTTTGACACCTCTTAAAAAACTCACTTGAGTGACCAGTTTGATTGGCTTAAATTCCTTAATATCGGAATGAAATAATTATTAGGCAAAATCTCTTAAGGGTTATAAGTACTGATAAAATTCTTAAAATGAAGAAGGGGAGAGAATCAATTCACTCAATTTCAGGGTTAGTGTCAACCCAGGGTTAGTGTAGTTTATCTTATTTTGTAATTGTAAATCGAGTAGCACTGGAATACTTTTTTGACCTGTAATACAAGATACCAATTATATTATTGGATTCCTTCATCTAGTCGTTAAAAAGATCAACAAGAGATGCTCCAATGGGCCAATATTATCTGCTTTGAATCATAGAACTAAAGGGAAAGTGGCGGTTTACAGTGCAAAGACATGCCAGTGTTTATTTTTGTTGACCACAGAAACCTCCTGAGTTTCATCTTGTGTCTGAAAGTATGCTAACCCTGACTGTTTCAGTGGCAGAGAATCACTGGGTCAGATGAACAAAGACAAAGTGGATTTTGATTGGATTATTCTTAATGAGGTTGTCAGTTATTTATGCATAGGAAGGTTCTAGTTTATACATGTACATCTTCACTGATCAAACTTTACTAGTTTGTATAATTTTGTTACTGTGCTATAATTTCAAGAGTTACAGATATTCTTTAAAATATTTAACATCCCATTGACAATAATATAACATTGAGATAACATTGCCAAACCCAGACGAATGAAAATTAAGATATTAAGAATTATAATTTCTTGATTTTGTCAGTGGTTTTTTATTATGATTAACTTTCATTGTCAATCTATCTGGAATTGAAATCACATATGATGCATATCTTCCAACATGTTTGTGTGGATATTTCTAGACAGGTTTACTTGAAGATGATAAATCTCTGGATGTGAGCAGCACTATCCCATGGTCCCTGGTCTCACTGAATAAAAATGAGAAAGTGAGCAGAACACTAGCATTCATCTTGCTTCGAGATTTGACATGATCTTCAAAGTTTAGAGATTTTCTTGATGTTTTTTTTACATTATCTGATTTGTCTTCTTTTCAGATAGGGAAATAGTATTGAGTGTTAAAGACAGAATATTGGAATTAAGGAGGGGAAACAGGCTCCTTCTGTTGACTCCTTGATTTATATCCCTGTCAATTTGGATAACTTTTTAAGCTTCATTTTCTATAAAAAATGTGGTTGTTGTGTGTGTGTTGTGTGTTGTGTTGTAGCTTGGTGGCCAGAGTATAGCATATAGAAACTGTTACTGTCGCTTGAAGCGATGACTGATAATCAGTGCCAATCTCCCTGATTCCCTCCTCCGCCATTTCAGGGAGTGTGGGAGTTGATCAGAACCATCAGTCAATTTTTATCTTTGGAAAAGTGGTGGCTGTTTATTCTATCTTCTGAAAACTCACCCTTGAGATGAGCACCAGCCTCCTGTAGGAGCTGGCCACCTGTGCTGCACTTTCTACTATCCTTTGCTCCACTGCATTGTCCAGTGACAGGAAAGTGGAGTCACAGTGTAGGTGGGAGGTTTCATCCATAACACTTTCATTTCTTTATTTCCTTATTGAATGATGCTGCTACAGATATTTTGTTTAAGTCTAAAATAGCTATAAATTGAAAATAAGCAAATATGGGTTTCTTTTCTTTTCTTTCTTTCTTTCCTTTCTTTCTTTCTTCTTCCTTCTTTTTTTTTTTTTTTACAGCTACTAAAAGCTGTTATTAAGCCACCAGATGAGCATTTTCTAAGGGAAAATGGTTTGTGTGTGTGGTTTGGAAGCTGAGCATCGATTCAGCATCAAGCCAGTGGAGAAAGTCAACCAGCGTCTGTTGACACACAAGCCATCACAATGGAAAAGAGAAAACTGTCTCTAGATTGCTAAATAATGACACATGATCAGACAAACACAACATTCCCAATTCTTATATAGTCCCCTCTATTGAGTTCAGATTTATTCTCTTTCTGACCTACCTGGATATATTTTCCCAGTGTACATATAATTTCCTGGGTTTCCTGATTGCCCTGTCTGATTCCGTGTGTTCTACAGTTTGCACAGTTGTGGTCGTAGGTGACATTAAGCAATACTTCAGAAGGCAAAACACTTTGAATGACTTTTTCAGTTGGAATTTTATAGAGACTGAACGTGGCTTTTCTTCTCACTTTAGGGTTTCGTTATTTTTGTAATACAAACAATGACAGCAATATAAGCTTTGTGAGGCTGACTCACTAAGGAAATGATACAGGTTTGGAAAACGACTCTTGCCATTGACGCACAGGAGAGAACTCTTTAAAAGTAGTAATCTGAGAAATTTCATTGTCATGCAAAAGCTCACATGTCAAACTACTCCTATCAATCCATGGATCCTGTTAAATATTCTGTGAGTGCAGGGCAGTTTTGAAAGGGCTGCAGTTCACAACCAGGTGTTGGGAGTTCTTAAAGCAAAGTGAATCAGTTCCCAGTGATTCAAGTGTCATCTATGTCTTCTGGGAAGTGAGTCTGAAGACCTGAAATGAATGAGAAATGAGAAGACACTCTCAAGAGATGGACAAGCAAGAAAGGACTGTATATCTTCGGTGGATGGCCTTTGTGTCTTAGGTCCTCTCATCTGTCTGTTCTTTGACTTCTCATTTGGGAGGGGCCATTCTGAGGTTAACTCTCCAGACAGAAGTCCCAGGATTTCTAGAGTAGCTGTGTCAGATGCTACAGGGGAGGGAAGCAAACTTGGCTTCAGTAGGACAGACAATGTTATGTTAGACTTCTATTGATTTTGCACAGATTTCAAGTAGAGGAGGAAGTATTGTTTTTAAAAACTATGGTCGAATGGCCGAGAAGCAGCTAAAGAAATGTTCAGCATCCTTAGTCATAAGGGAAATGCAAATCAAAACAATTCTGAGATTCCACCTCTCATCAGTCAGAATGGCTAAGATCAAAAACTCAGGTGATAGTAGATGCTGGCGAGGATGTGGAGAAAGAGGAACACTCCTCCATTGTTGGTGGGATTGCAAGATGATGCAACCACTCTGGAAAATAGTCTGATGGTTACTCAGAAAATTGGACATATCACTACCTGAGAACCCAGCTATACCACTCCTGGGCATATACCCAGAAGATGCTCTAACATATAACAAGGACATATGCTCCACTATGTTCATAGCAGCTTTATTTATAATAGCCAGAAGCTGGAAAGAACCCAGATGTCCTTCAACAGAGGAATGGATACAAAAAATGTGGTACATTTACACAATGGAGTGTTACTCAGCTATTAAAAACAATGAATTCGAGAAATTCTTATGTAAAAGAATGGAAACTAGAAAATATCATCCTGAGTGAAGTAACCCAATCACAAAGGAACACACATGGTATTCACTCACTGATAATTGGATATTAGCCCAAAAGTTGCAATACCCAAGATACAATTCACAGACCACATGAAGTCATGAACAAGGAAGACCAAAGTGTGGGTGATTTGGTCCTTCTTAGAAGGGGTAACAAAATACTCATGGGAGCAAATATGGAGACAAAAATGGGACAGAAACTAAAGAAGGGGCATCGGAGGCTGCTCTACTTGAGTATCCATTCCTTCTGCAGTCACCAAAGACAGAGGCTGATGTGGATGCCAGGAAGTGCATGCTGACAGGAGCCTGACATAGCTGTCTCCTTAGAGGTCTGTCAGAGTCTGACATATTCAGAGACAGATGCTCACAGCCAACCATTAAACTGATCAAGGGCTTCTCAATGAAGGAGTTAGAGTGAAGACTGAAGGAGTTGAAAGGGTTTGGACTCCATGAGGAGAACAACAATACCAACCAACTAGAGCCCCCAGTGTCTAAACCACCAGCCTGGGAGCACTTAGGGAGGGACCCATGGCTCCAGCTATATATGCAAGGGAGGTATAAGGTGGGAGAAGAGATCCTTGGTCCCATGAAGGCTGGATGCCATGTGTGGGGGAATTTGAGGGTGGGGGAAGGGGAGGTGAGGTGGGGGGGTAGGTGGAGGCACACCCTCATAGAAGCAGAAGGAGGGGGTATGGGATAGGGGGTTCCTGGGAGGGAGGGGGAAAATGGGGTAAGGGGAGAACATCTGAAATGTAAACAAAATATCCAATAAAAAAAAAAAAAAGAAAAACTATGGCTTGCTAGACATTTTCTGGTCTCGTATAGCTGTAACATCCAGTGCACCATTGCTTTCAGTATCTGTGTAGAAGTGCTTCAGACAGAAGAAATACGGATAAGAAGAGAGTAATGATGTGGATTCAGCTAGCAATCTTTAAAGAAAGTTTTCTTTCAGTTTTTCTTCTATTTATTTACTGATTTAAGTCTACTTTGAGCATTACATGAAAAATTTTCTCCATAAATTAGGTGAGCCAAACAAGTAATGCAAAGTTGATGAATAAAACTCTAAGAACAAATATCAGATAAGTTCATATTTTTCCTCAACCATGTCATTAGTTCAGGAAATATGTGAACACATAAATTTATTTGTTCTCATTGTGTCCAAAGGAATGGGTATTGGTTATAAATATTCTAAAGGGAAAATTCTACAAATATACACACTTTTTCAGATTTGCTTCCTTGAGTATCTCTAAATTATAAAGACAAATTGTTAAGCTGAGGCTAGCACCCATGATGTGCGAATGTGTGTATGGATATGTCCACATGCCTCCATGTGTATTGTTGGAGACTAAAGCCATTTCTTTAGCAATGAAGCAAGCATTAAAAAAAAAATCATCAATCCTTCTTAGTACCCACAGACATCAAGCCACAAATCTTGTTCTGTCATTACATTGGTTAATAGGTTGTGTTGCCTAGGCAACCACAAAAATTAAAACATACTGAAAAACATAAATATCAAGTGAAATATATATATATATATATGTATGTATATATATATATATAGTATGATATATGAAATAGTCTTATCCTTTTTTTTTTATTAGTATCATTACAGATTACTATTGATGGGCAGGCAGAAGGCACTGTTCTGGCCAGTTCTAGACTTATGTTTCATCTTTTATTAATGATGCTTTATAGAAATAATGTTATTGTAAAACTTTCCTCCATTCATTTTTCCTTAGCATAAGTTTAGTGTAGCATTTATAGTGCAGCGTTAAGGACATGGGAATGTATCTTTCATAACTTTGTCTAACAGGAAATTCTGACATATTGTAATGATGCAAACTACATTGTACATTTCATATAAACCTATGGATGACTTCCTCATGCCATTTGCTGTCAGAATCCATCCCTGTGTACTCCAGACATTAAGGGAGAACTCTCAATTCTTTTGCTGCTATTTCAGAATACTATATACTAGATAAATCACAGTAATTAGAAATTCATTGGCTCACCATTTTGGAGCATGGGATGTCCAAAACTGAGGATTTGGAGTTTTCCAGGGCTTTGTTGATAAGTTGGAGGCAGACGAAAAAGCAACCAAGAGGGGCCACAGCTGACCCTCTCTTCACAACATTGATTGCAATCCTCTGAGCAGAGGACTTGTCCTGCTTTCATTTCTTTAAGATAGAACTATTAACGCTACTATTTATCATGCTGCAATGAAATATGAACATGATTTTTAGAGGACTTAAAATTCAAGTATTAACAATAAACATCTACCAGCTGTGAAGGAAAAAAAGCTTTTTGGTGTGTGGTGTGTGTGTGTGTGTGTGTGTGTGTGTGTCTGAGTGCAGATGTCCTTCAGATCTAGAGATCGTTGTGACATGGATGTGGATGCTGGGAGCACTATGTTCTCTTTGCTTTGGCAGATATGATGGAGAGTTTTAAATATAAGTCACATTAGTAAGAATTTTGGTTGAGTTAGTAACCAAAAAGGAAAAAAAAGGAGTGTAGAGGAAGAAGAGTGAGAGGGTAATGAATAAGAACAAAGTGTCGAAGAGTGGAGGAGAGACTGAAGGAAAGGCCAGCCAGAGACTGCCCCACCTGGGGATCCATTCCATCTGCAGACACCAAACCCAGACACTATTGCGGGTGCCAAGAAGATATTGCTGAAAGGAGCATGGTATAGCTGTCCCCTGAGAGGTTCTGCCAGAGCCTGACCAATACAGAAGCAGACAAACATCAGACTGAGCACGGGGACCCCAATGGAGAAGTTAGGGCAAGAACTGAAGGAATTAAAGGGGTTTGCAACCCCATAGGAAGAACAACAATATCAACCAACCAGAACTCCCAGAGCTCCCAGGGAATAAACCACCAACCAAAGAGTATCCATGGAAGGAAGACATGGCTCCAGCCTCATATGTAGCAGAGGATGGCCTTGTTGGATATCACTGGGAGGGAGGCCCTTGGTCCTGTGGATGCTTGATGATCTAGAGTAGGGGAATGCTAGGGTGCGCAGGCAGGGGTAGTGAGTGGGTGGGAGAGTACACTCATAGAAGCAGAGGGGAGTGGGAGGGAATAGGGGGTTTGTGGAGGGGAAATTGGGAAGGGGGATAACATTTGAAATGTCAATAAATAACCAATAAAAATGAAAAAAAAAAAAAAAGAACAAAGTATCGTGACACATGCATAAAAACGACACGATGAGATCAATAGCTTTGTGTATTAATCTGAAAATTAACTCTAAAAAGGAGTTTTAAAAATTCTATTAACATATGTTTCATGGTTTTGAAGCAAATCACGGAGTTTGTAGGAGATATTTACATGGTATTCATTGCTCTAGTGTGACTTTGAGCTTTTCAGGCTCCAAAAAGCTATTCTATATGGCTGACATATGGTTCCTTTGCAAAGGCAGGTTGTAGCTGTTCTCTTCCTGTATCTTAAGAGTTCTTGGTACTTTGTTTCAGAAATGAGAAATTGAATTTTTGTCAAGATTATCTAATTTCTGCTACTTCATGAAGAGATAGATGTAGTGAAAAATAGTTCCTGCTTTTGCTGAAGTCCAAATGCATGACTATCCTCCATATTGGAGACTTCATGTTTTTATACTTAGGACATGTATTCTCAATAAAAGTTAAATTTTCCACAATGTGTTAGAAAGACTCTCCATACTTTAAGGGAGGCAGAAAGGGGAAAAACAATAAAGAAGGCAAACAAGATCTCATATTCAAGAGGAGAAAGACTGAGATAATAACCAAGCAATTATTGTTTTATATACAAATGCACCTAAGGCTATTCCATGGCTTCCTATTAAGCACAGGATATATTTTAGATATGCTTGGTTTCAATTTTCAAGCTTGCCTTCTGCAGATCTTTTAAGGTCATATGTATGAGTATAAATAAGTAGATTTGGTGTTAGATAAAATAATGAAATCATCCACCTTCTGTATTTGAAGATGGATTTCTGAAGCTTAGAAATGTGTTACAATCCAATGGGTAGAAATAAAGATGTGGACAAAAGATCTTGAGTGACAGTAACAAGATTCTGTTGAGTATAGGTTATGTTATTAAAAGAAACATTGAGAAATTTATGGAAATAGCCCACCATCCTATGAGAGTACTGATGCCACCTCTGCATCCTTTTGGATTAATACACATATTGGGTTCATATTCTCTTACCATCTGTGATCACCAGAACCACCTTCTCAAGGTCTTCTTTCTCTGTCTTCTAAATATTGTTCATAAACTAGTAATATAAACTTGATGCATAGTGTAAGAGTTTGCCTGTGTCTATACACCACTTAGACTTTTAGGGCGTTTCTATTCATGACTTGAATTTACTTTTTAGAAGTGTTATTTTTTTTCTATTAGTACAGTCTGGGCTGAACAGCAAACATGAGGCAGTCTTTATTCCTCATTCTACAGTGTAAGGCTCAATAGTGTTAACTCTGGACATCACAGATGCATAACAAAATGATCTCTTTACATCCACCTTCAACCTGGAGATATTTCTACCCATAAGTCAGGAACTCAGTGGCAAAGCTTTTCTGTCTTGTTTCTTTGGTCAACCTCTTGGTTTCTCTATTCTCCTATTTTATTACATTTTCTCTTCTTTCCTTCTATCTGAATACTATTGCTATTTCCTTTTCCAAATGTCTAGTTTCCTATTTTTCTAATAATCTACACTATCTCCATCTTATGACTGCTTTATTCTCCCCTTCTAAGTGAGATTCATGCTTTTTTGCTTGAACCTTCCTTCTTGATTAGCTTCTTTGGGTCTGTGGATTATAACATGATACCTGTATTCTATGGCTAATATCCACTTATAAGTGCGTACATACCATACATGTCCTTTTGGGACTGGGTTACCTCACTCAGAATCATATTCTCACATTCCATCCATTTGCATGCAAATTTATGATGTGTTCGTTTTTAATAGTTGAATAGAATTCCGTTGTGCACATGTACCACATTTTCTTTATCTATTCATCAGTTGAGGGACATCTAGTTTGTTTCTGGTTTTTGGCCATTACGAATAAAGTTGCTATGAACATAGTTGAGTGAGTGTCTTTGTGGATGTTAGAGCATCTTTTGGGTATGCTCTGGAGTGGTATATCTGGGTTTTAAGGCATAAGAATTTCCAGTTTTCTGAAAAACCACTAAATTAATTTTCAAAGTGACTGTAAAAGTTTGCAATTCAACCAGCAATGAAGAAGTGTTCCCCTTGCTTTACACCCTTACCAACATGTGCTATCTCTTGAGTATTTTACCTTAGCCATTCTGATGGGTTCAAGATGGAATCTCAAAATGGTTTGATTTACATTTTTCCTGATGACTAAGGACTTTGAACATTTCTTTAAGTGTTTCTCTGCCATTCAGGATTCCATAGATAAGAATTGTCTGTTTAGTTCTGTACCCCATTTTTAATTGGGTTATCTGGGTTGTTTGTGTCTAACTTCTTGACTTTTTTTAAAATAAATTTTGGATATTAGCCTTCTGTTAGATATAGGGTTGGTGAAGATCTTTTCCCAATCTGTTGGCTGCCAATTTGTCCTAATGACAGTGTCCTTTGCCTTATAGAAGCTTTGTAGTTTTAGGATATGCCATTTATCAATGTTGGTCTTAGAGCTTGGCCATTGGTTTTCTGTTTAAGAAGTTGTCTCCTATACCAATGTGTTCAAGGGTATTTCTCACTTTCTCTTCTCTGAGATTTAATGTATTTGGTTTTACATTGAGGTCCTTGATCTACTTGGACTTGAGCTTTGTGCAGGGTGATAAATATGTATCTATTTTCATTCTTCTACATGTAGACATCCAGATATTCCAGCACTGTTTGTTGAAGGTGCTTTCATTTTTCCATTGTATTGTTTTGGCTTCTTTATGAAAATTCAAATGTCCACAGATGTGTGGGTTTATTTTTGGGTCTTTGATTCAATTCCATTGATCGATGTATCTGTTTCTGTACTGTACCAATACCATACAGTTTTTATTTTAAAGACACTATTGATCTGAAGTACAGCTTGAGGTCAGGGATGGTGATTCCTTCCAAAGTTCTTTTATTGTTTAAGATTGTTTTGGCTATCCTGGATTTTTGTTTTTCTATATGAAGTTGAGAATTGATCTTTTAACATCTATATAAAATAGTGTTGGATTTTGATGGGATTGCAATGAGTCTGTAGATTGCTTTTAGTAAGATGGCCATTTTCACTATGCTAATCCTATATATCCATGAGCATAGGGAATCTTTTCATCTTCTAATATCTTCTTCAGTATCTTTCTTAAGAGAATTCAAGTTCTTGTCATACATACCTTTCACTTGTTTGATTAGAGTTACCCCAAGATATTTTATGTTATTTGTGGCTATTGTAAATGGTGTTGCTTCCTGGTTCTTTCCTGAGAAATTGTTCTTTCTCAATCCATTTATTATTTGTATAAAGGAGGGCCTCTGATTTCTTTGAATTAATTTTGTACCCAGCCACTTTGCTGAAGGTGTTTATTAGTTGTTTATTTTATGGTAGAATACTTGTGCTCTCTTATGTATAGTATTTATCATCCTCAAGTAGAAATCCTTTCCAATTTGTATCCTTTTGATCCCTTTAGTTGTCTTATTGCTTTGGCTAGAACTTGAAGTACTTCATTGCATAGATAGGGACAGAGTGGAAAGCTTTGTTTGTCCCTGATTTTAATGAAATGCTTTAAGTTTCTGTCCATTTAGTTTGATTTTGGCTATTGGCTTGCTGAGTATTGCTTTGATTATGTTTGGTATTTGCTGTTTTTCTGATTTCTCTAATACTTTTAACATGAAGAGATATTGGATTTTATCATAGGCTTTTTTCAGCATCTAATAAGATACTCATGTGATTTTTTTCTCAGTTTGTTTATATGATGGATTATGTTAATGGATTTTCATATATTGAATCATCCATGCATCCCTGGGATGAAGTTTACTTGAACTTGATGGATGATGCCTTTTATGTGTTCCTGGATTAAGCTTGCAAGTATATAACTGAGTATTTTTGCATCAATGTTCATAAGAGAAATCTGTCTGATATTCTCTTTGTTTGTTGAGCCTTTATGTGGTTTAGGTGTCAGGGTGTCTGTGGCCTCATAGAATAAGTTTGGCAGTATTCTTTCTGTTTCTACTTTGTGGAATAGTTTGAGTAGTATTGGTATTAACTCTTTTTTGAAAGTCTGGTAGAATTCTGTATTAAAACCATATGGCCCTGGGCTTTTTATGGTTGGGAGGCTTTTTATGGGCTTTTAATGACTGCTTTTATGTCTTTAGAGGATATGGGGCTGTTTAAATAGTTTACCTGATCTTGATTTAACCTTGTCATGATTTTTTTTAAGAAGGAGATGAGCACACCTGATTGCATCATCTTCTCAGCCCAAACTACACCTTCATTCCTTCCTGCCTTTGTGAGTAGTTGGACATGGAAGATATTGATGTATGTTGACAGTGGAGACGTCACCTACTCTGTCAATGAGAGGTTTTCTGTCTAAAATATGCCCTTCAATGAATGAGAAGGAAATGGTTTGAGCAAAAATGAGCCATTGGGTGGAACTTACTTGCCCATTAAATTAATTACAGCATAATAATCCTGGCAAGACATTATTTTTTTTTGTACTTTTCTACAAGTTGTATATTTTTGAAGGAAAAGAGATATGTAACTTGCTGAGAGAAAAGATATTTATATACCATGGGTGCTTATCATTTTTAATCATCTTATCATTACTATGGATAAGTTTCAAGCCTCTTTCTGATGGTACATTTTTAGGATACCTATAGTTACAAATAGTGAATGTGTGAACGGAACATACATCAACAAAACAGTACGTGCTGTACTCACAGCTAATTACACAAAATGTTCATGCATACATCTGTTGTTCATTAATTTTTTTCTGTTATTTGCGTCATTCTTTTGAAGAGGTTCCAGCAGCCTGTTGCTTTGCCCAATTGTTTATAATGATCTATAAATCAGGGGCTTGGATGAAATCAAATAGCTAGGTTGTATTTGCAAAAATATGAATATTATGTTTCTGGTATTCCACTTAGCTTTCAAAATATATAGATCGATTTCTAATTGAAGCTTGTATTTGTTTTCTTTATTAATTTTTAAAAGAAAAACTGATTATTTTTTAGCCAATAGATACAAATTCTATTTTACATATTGTTCCATTTAAGTTTGTGCTATAAATATCGACAGTTTTCCTAAGAGACATATAAATGACAAAATACATTAAATAGCAAAAAAAAAAAAAAAAAGCATAAAGACAAAATGAAACAACAACAACAAATGCACATCGAAAACAAAGAAAAGCAAAAGCCCTCAATAACATCCTTAGAAGTCATGGAAAAGTGTCTATATCTTCTAATATATAACTTTATTATTTGACTATGATTCCTTAGCAACCATAATTAAATGATTAAACTATATTTAGATTTTGTGTCTTGATTTGCTGTAGTTAAATAATTGAGATTTCTTTTAGAACACAGTATTGTGACTATAAAGAATGAGGAAAGAACTCAAAACTTCATGAATTTGATTTATTGTCCTTGTGCGTCATGGGCATGTTTTTAATTCTCCCAGTAACAAAAAATACACTCAGAATCTGCAGTTAGGTCAATGATGACTCCATATTTGTATCACAAACAGTATATCCAGTCCTTTTCTTTTATTTTCCAGTTATGGTTCTATGATCAGATGTTGTAGATGAGAAATTATAACCAACAGTAGAAATGAATCAGTTACATAAGACATTTATGAGATACAATGAATAGTAATAGCCAGGGGGAAATCTCTACATGTTTCAGGAATTAGAGGTAGATGAAGGAGTTACCTTAATCAAACATGTCCTCTTTTTTCTTTTATAAGTGATCAAGTCCAGCTTGCCTACTCATGAGTATGAGGATTATCCACTAGAGAGTGGTTAATGTATCAGGCTCCTTTCTTTAAAGAAACTGAGTCCCTTCCCTCAAGCCATCCACTGTCAATACTCCTAGCTCAACATTCACCAAGGCTGTCCCAGACCTTTGACTTGATTTATGCTGCTGGACACTATAAATTTTCAAGCTCAATGATACCATATCTCTCTGTCAATTTTAAAGTTTTAATATGTATTTATATTATTTATTGAATTTGATTTTTGATGTAGAAACATATCAAAACTATTTAGCTGTAAACGTGCTTTTTTTTCTCTTGAATTAAAGTTTTTTTTTTTTTTTTTTTTTTTTTTTTTTTTAGAATAACAGTTATACACAATGCTTAGTAATTAGATTAATTCTCCTATATACTCTCTCTCTCATCTCTGCCTCTTCCATCAATTCCTTTCAGTCCGAATAGTCTCATGTATCTTCTGTCTTCCCAAGTTTCAGAGACCATTTCAGAAACAGGGCTGAAAGATTGGAAGAGCCAGAGATATGGGAGAGGCAGACTAAACTAATGTCTTCTAGACATGACAGGCCTGCTATGTTGGCAAACTCATAGAGTCTGTAGCTATCTACACAAGTCTTGAAGGGTCAAGCCAGTCAGCATTTCACAAGGAAAGGAAGGGGAATCTCACCCCCCTCTGCTCCCCTACCACCAGCTGAGGAGTTATTGACAGAGGGTAAAGTATGGCATGAGGGTAAAGTATGAAAGGAATACAAAGGGGAGAGTTATGGCTCAGAGAGGCAAGTAGATCTAACAGAAACTCATGGTGGATAGTAGGCACCACAATAGAAGGCAGGAATCCTGGTGAGGATTAGTACAACATCTTATTAAAGGATTAATAATTCCTTCCACTTCTTTATCATGGCTTAAGCTGGATCCACCTTCCCGTAGCTCTCTGTCTAGCCTGACTGGATTAACTCTTAAAGGAGCAAACAGTGACATATCTCCACTCTGAAGTAGGTTCCATACTTTTGGCCAGGAGGCAATAGCATTCTCTTACTGGTCCTTCAGTGCTTCTGTAACATTGGGAAGGGATGGGCTTTGGATAAGTTAAGAGAAGTAGTGGGGCTTGAATGTAATGAAAAATACACTGTATGCATGTTGACATTCTTAACAAATTAAAATATTCATTGAAAAGAAACAGTTTTAAAAATTTGGGTTTTTATGTCTTACCAAAAAGTACAGTTTAGAAATAATAATTACAAAGTGTTAAGAGCCAGAGTTGCCTTCAGAATTCTGAATGTTCCCCCACCCCAGAAAACATTAATTTAAGTATATTATGTGTAGAACAATTTTAAAGGAATAATAATACCAAGAATTTACCAGTGTGGTAGATGGTAGATTCTGCCATAAACAGCTACTTAGCTTCAAACAATCTCGTTGAACAGCATCAGCCAAATTGCTTGGTTTCTTTAGAATATAACAGAAATAAAAACAAAATCTTTCAAGTGATACATAAATGAGGACAGGCTGTATGGGGAAGATGCCAGTAGACATTTCAAGGACAAATCGTGCAGGACCAGACGTTCTGAGAGAAGACTCAAAAATAGACCACACCATTCTCAGAAATTAAAATGGCATTAGATCTGAAGAAATGAAACTTGCTAAGTGTGGATTTCCTAGTGTCCCTCAAGCTTGCTGCATTATATATATACAGACAGAAGAATATGTATCGATGAATTAAGAAGCAATTTGGCATTTTGGGCAGACATTCTTTTTT
The DNA here is from genome assembly GCA_021653895.1 of Mastomys natalensis. Classification (NCBI taxonomy): domain Eukaryota; kingdom Metazoa; phylum Chordata; class Mammalia; order Rodentia; family Muridae; genus Mastomys; species Mastomys natalensis. The sequence continues at coordinate 192,573 of JAJTUV010000198.1, read as the reverse complement.
TAATGACTGATAGTCTTAACTTTGTGTTATACCACTTGCAAGGAACATTTGATAAGGTCATGTGGTTTTGAAATACTAACACTCTAAAATTCAGTTAGAGTTTAAAACATAGTGAAGCAGAGGTTCATAGCACAGTAGAAAAATCCTTCCTTTTCTGCATGATTATTCCTAGATGATGATATTCTTCTTTCCTAAATAATCTTTAGGGTTTGAAGTTCTATTTATTTCTAATCCCAGTAACTTGGGCCCAAATACTTTTCCCAATTGCTTTGTTATCACATAGTCCCATCTAGAGTAATAGTTAACCTTTCTTGCTTTCTAGCAGGATCCGAGCAGTTTCAGAAATAATTCCATTGAAGTTCCATGTCCATGAGAATGTCAGAGGTCAAGAAGCAGCCTCCAGATTGTCCATCACTGCCTATGCAGGATTTGAAGGTCCGGCACCAAACTCCTCTAAAGGACAGCTCTTGCATGGAAAGACTGTATGCTCATTTCCCTGAGCATAGCTGACTCATGATGTTCCGTGGCTTGTTCCTGTCTTTTATTCCTTCACTGGTGACTCAGCTATTCCAAGCTTTCTCCCACAGCTTTATTTCTTTTAGCAGTGACCTGTGTTCCTGGCTTCATCCTTGCAATCCTACTCAATTTATTATATTTTTAAGATTTTTTTCCATTTCCTTTTCCTGACTTAAGGCTGATAGGTTTTATGCTTTGCCTGGTGCCCTTGGCTATGACTCTGCGTAGTTAGAAATTGCTGACTAAAGGGAGAGGGTGGCCATTGTCTTGGGCTGTTTGGTATGGGCAGCCCTTGCCCACAGGGAACTCTTAACTGATGCTTCTCTGATTATTGCTGCTGTTTCTATTTATCAGCTATCTTTCTGAAGTCTCTAAATTCTGTCTGGTTTTGGATGACTTTCCCCTTTCACTCAAGTCTTTGTTTCCTTTTCCTGCCTTTAAATTCTGAGTTTCACCTTCGGTATTCTGAATTGGTAGCATAAAATTTTCTGATACTTCTTTAATATTTGGTGACCTTATTTTGATTTTCAAATTATCTTTCATGTTCAGATTATTAAATGATTACCACATGTGTGTGCCTTGTGTGTGTGGTGTGTGGTGTGTCCTGTGTGTGTGGTGTGTACTATTGAATGGAATAACTACAGTGAGTTAAATTCTCTAACATTTTTCAGTTCAGTTACATAATTACCTAACATTTGACAGGTATACCCAACTCTTACTGGCAAAAACTATTTTTATACCATGAAAATAATTTCCCAAAGGTTTATGCTACCTAATGTCTTTGAAAGGTGCTTACCTTGTATCAGCTTACTTAGCTGTACCCAATATCAGGTCTTCTTAGTCACAACACCCTACTGCTAAACCCACCATGATATTGTGAGTTCTCTATGTCTTGTGCTGTCTGGGGCTATGTCACTTAGCTTATAAAAGTGAGTTATTATTATTATTATTATCTTCTTAAAGCAATATATGTCCTTTTTTAAACCTATTAAAAAACCCAATTAATGGTAATCTTTTATTTCTCCATACATAAAGAAATCATTATTGATATTTTGACAAATATTTTTTTCAAAAATATATCACCTTAGTATAATCAACTCACAAATGAAAAAAATCACAAAGTTGTTGAAGGGAAGTGAACACATGCTCATTCCCAGAATCTAGGCACCTCAGTGAAGTATCCAGGAAAAATGATCATATTGAGTCAATGAAATTTTTTTGGAGTTTTAGTTTTGTCATGTATCCATCACCAAAGAAGGAAAATGAACTTAAGACAGAGTTGAAACTACAAAATATTATTCTATAGTCTTTTTTCCTGACTTGTATATCACTTATGCCTACATTCAATCCCATTCTTGATCCCCTCTCTATATGTAATGCTATACTCACAGTCTATTTTTATGCATATGTATGGATTATAGACAAGAGTCTATATATAGGACAAACATGTGGCTTTATTCTTTCTGAGTTTGGGTCACTATGCTTAATGTATTCTGTAAGTCCATTCATTTCCCTGAAAATTTCATGATTTTTATTGCTCTTCACAGCAGGATAATATTCCAATATGTGCATGTGCAACATTTTCACTAATCATTGATTCGTAGGTTGTATCTAGGTTTGCTCCCACATCCTTGGTCAGTGAGTTAAGGCAAAAACATAATCTGAGAAATAGGAAATTGTTTGTCTCTTCCTATTGATAAATTCAAATTGAGAGATCAGAGATCATTGCTCAGTTAAACTTTCTGTAATGCTTTTAGCAATGTTCAATAAAAGATTGTTAAGTTATTGATCCATAAATGTTACTGTGTTCAATAGTGAACAAAAGAGGAAAGAATTATATAGTTGCAATTGTTTGCAAAATAAGGAATACAATATTGATGAGTAATTTTGGACATAGGAAGACCATTTATTTGTAGTCTTTAGACAGCCTTTATTTGTAAGACATGCAGGATACTTTCACCTTTAAATTATATCTTCACTACAGTAATCTATTTTAAAATTATTGAGCAACATGATAATATATTTCACTCATTTCTGCTCTATTCTAAATTTAACAAAGACATTGTGTAAATTTGCTTTTTTCCCCTCTTGTCATCTTAGTCTCTATATAACATTTGTAGTTTTCTATCATTAAAAAGACATCTTTTGCCTTTGTCATAGATATTTGGGTAGTGAACTATTATCTTCTATGTGCCCCATGGCTGAGAGGTTGGGAAAGGCATAAAATTCTGTTTTGTTTCAAGTCACAAATGGTTATCTCTACACATGAGAAATCTTATTCTTCTCTCTAAATATAAATAATTACCTAAACAACTTTCCATGTCTATTTCCACTATCTATAAATGGTATTAGAGGCTGGTTGAAGATTTCTGGACTTTGTTCTCTTATTTGCCCAGTGGTCAGTGGTATGGATTCTCTGAGTGTATGAATTTATACACTGGCTAATTTGTCTTCCTCAAAATGAAGGGGTTGAAATAGTGCTGTCTGCCATGTTGAACTTTGATTGTACTGTTAAGATGATTATAGTGAAATCTGAAGCTGCTCACTGCATGTGTTCTGAAGTTTCTTCTGTTTACTTTTTCTTCCAGCACATTTTTAAAGGTGGCTTGGTGATCCAGAAACATCCAGAAGCAATGCATCTTGAAGAGATTAGCTTGGCATATTGTTAATTAAAACTATTTTAACATTTCTTTAAACATTTTTTTAAAAAGCCTAAACAGTGTAGTTTAGACGCTGCAGATTTGTATATGTTATTTTTTACAGGAAGTTAAAGTTTTGAGACTCAGAGAATAACATCTGTTTCAAAGACTGGGTTGCCCACAGCATGTACTAGTTTTCCTGGTGATGAGAGTCATGATATAGCTTTATCCCACTGGGACTACACTTAGGGGACAAATGAAACTGAATTTACATCAGCGGAAGGGTTTGAGGGAAACAAACACTCATGTGTAGCCCATTTCTCTGTTTACTGTCCCAGTTTCCCACAACCATCTCTTTTCCCAGCAAAAGGAAAACACTGATCTCAAAGCATGTCTCTTTGTTGTTATAACTCTAGCACGTCAGAGGTTTTAATTTATTTTCTCTTACACTGTGTGTGGCTAACACTGGCTGATAGTCTCCCCTGAAAAATCCTTTCCCTATCCACTGTTTTCTTTCTTTTTTTTTTATTATTATTATTGGTTATTTTATTTATTGACATTTCAAGTCTTATCCCCCATCCCAGTTTCCCCTTTGCAAAACCCCTCCCCATCCCCTCCCCCTGCTTCTATGAGGGTGCTCCCCCACCAGCCACCCACTCTTGCCTCACTGCCTTACTTACCATTCCCCTACCCTGGGTCATGGAGCCTCCACAGAACCAAGGGGCTCTCCTCCCAGTGATGCCCAGCAAGGCAATACACTGCTACATATCTAACTGGAGCCATGAGTCCCCCCCCCCATGTGTATGCTTTGGTTGGTGGTTTAGTCCCTGGGAGCTTTGGGAGGTCTTGTTGGTTGATATTGTTGTTCTTCCTATGGGGTTGCAAACCCATTTAGTTCCTTCAATCCTTGCCCTAACTTCTCCATTGGGGTCTCCATTCTCAGTCCAATGTTTGGCTGTGAACATTCCCATCTGTATTGGTCAGGCTCTGGCAGAGCCTTTAAAGAGACAGCTATACCAGGCTCCTGTCAGCAAGTGCTTCTTGATATCAGTAATAGTGTCTGGGTTTGGCAGATGGGATGGATCTCTAGGTGGGGCAGTCTCTGGATAGTCATTCCTTCAGTCTCTGCTCCACTCTTTGTCCCTGTATTTCCCTTTGACAGAAGGAATTCTTAATAAATAATTTTGAGGTGGGTGGGTAGCCCTATCCCTCAACCAGAGGCTGTGCCTATCCACTGAATATAGTCTCTTCAGAGATTCAAAGACAAGAGACCCTTGTCTTTTAGTTTCTGACCAGAAGGAACTCTGCCTGTTTATAAATTTTAAAACTGTGTCTGTATGAAGTTGTCTACAAACTCATTGACACAACTAGCTAGGAATAAGAGGGATGTGCCTTGATTGTTGTTGTCTTTCTAAAACAGAAGTCTCTAGGGTACAGAGCATCACTTGTCTTCTCTACTCACCATAGCCTTACCTTCCTTTCCCCTAACCTCAAGACATACTTGATATTCTAATGTGACATCAATTTAAATACTTTCAAAAGAGGTTTTCAGAATTCAATGTCTAGAAAGTCAGGCCCCAACATCTTAAGGAAATAGTCAAGAAGATAGAAAGACACTGACCAGCTTCAAATCATGAGCCATCTTTTCTTGGGATTTTACCTTGTCAGTGTGTTCTGGCCTAATTCACTTCTAGAATTCAGTTTCTGTGGACAGAGTTATCATTAGAATACTTGGTGCAGAAAATAAGTGTCTGTGGAGTGCTCGCTTGTAAATGGGACATCTATATCACTGTCCTCCTGAAAGCTCAGGGTTCATAGGAAGGGAATAGAAAAAATTAAGAAAAAGCCAGATGTTAGAGAGGACTGCTATGAAATGGCATCTTCTGGAAATGATGGGGCAGTTGTAATAATGAATCAGAGCAGTTGTGGTTGCTTGGAGAAGAACTAGCAAAGGAGGCTGTTGGTGGTCACAGTGGGAAGGAGAGCCATTGTTCTCTTAGACTACCCATGCTCTCTAGAATGTGCTCATACTCACGTACACCTAAAAATTCCTAACTGGATTCAATAAAGTATTACGCAAATAAATAAAAAAAAATAAATAAAATAAAAAAAAGAAAAAAATAAAGGATGAAAGAAAGAAACAAAGAGGAGATGAAGTTGGAGTTGTATGCAGTTGTGGCTGAGTCTGGAAGGAGTTGGAGGTAGAAGCTGGATTGGTGGATAAAATCAAAATAAATTATGTGCATATATGAAATTTTCAAAGAATACATGAAACTGGTACATAAAAATAAATCTAAATTGTAAAATTAAATAAAAAAATAAAAAGGACATGTACTTGGTTGTTCCTCTTCCATAATTAGATTTATTATGATTTACTTTGTATGTGATGTTTCCATGCTGTGATGAAAACATCAGGTCTGGGTTATATTCTGGGGTTTATGAGCCATTGCACATGTGTAGAGGCCAAAACCAAGTTCGTAGTTCTGAGCATCATATTAAAGCAATTAAGAATTCACAACAAATACCTTTATCTTCTGAACCATCTCCCTAGCCAGAGATAAAAATGTAATCCTTAGTTGCGGGATTTGTGTTCGAGATGTATCAATTGGGGCTGGTACCCCATAGTCATTTGGTTTTTGTATCTTGATTGGTTGTGGTTTTTTGTAATGCTTTTTCTTCTTTCTTCTGTACTTAAGGCTCAGGAACATTGTAGAAGAGGAGGCAGGAAGGAGCTGGAAGACCAGGAAAGCTTCTGTGAGATTGTGACTCTTAGAAATGACAGAGAAGCTAGTACTTCAAAAATATGGTTGCCTAAGCAAGACTTCTTCAGAGATGTACAGCATCAATAGATATGCAGAAACAGAAGAGAGATATCTCATGGAGCACTACCCATAGACAAAGGATTACAGGCAAGTAAAGAAGGAGCTGAAAGGATTTGTGGCCCCATGAGGAGAGCAACAATACCAACAAACCAGAACTCCCAGAGCCTAAACCACCAGCCTGGGAGCACATAGGGAGGGACCCATGGTTCCAGTTGTATATGTAGGGGAGGATGGCCTTGTCAGGCATAGGTGAGAGAGGAGATCCTTGGTCCCATGAAGACTGGATGCTGAGTGTGGGGGAATTCGAGGATGGGGAGGTGGGAGTGGGGGGGTAGGTGGGGGCATATCCTCATAGAAGGAGGAGGAGGGGGGATGGGATAGGGGTTCCTGGGTGGGGGGGGAAGAAATTGGGTAAGGGGATAACATCTGAAATGTAAATAAGATATCCAATAAAAAATGAAAAAAAAAAAAAAAAGAAAAAGAAAAAAAAGAATACTGAAAATAGGAGAAATAGTGGTAACCCCCAAGGATGAGCCGCTTAGTTCATTGTCTGATAACAAGTATTCATCCTAGAACTCATATAATACAATAATATATATTAAATATGAACAAATAATATACAATATATTTATGTATTTATGCATGTGTGTGTGTCCACATGTATATTTTTATGTAACAACAACTGAAGTAAAAGTGGGAATGATTTCCAGAGGAAGCAAGAGAGCAGGATCATGGAAGGAGTTGGAGGGAGGAGAGAGAAGGGGTGGGATGTTGTAATCATTTTTAATTGCATTAAAAAGATTGTTACAGAATAACAAGGATGTTTTATATCTCACCTTTACAGTATTAGAACACTTTAAATGTGTGTAAACATTCTGGCATTTTCTTAAATTTCAAATGCTTTCTTAATAATTTGAAGATCTCTCTGGCCTTTATTAGTGAGAAGAGGTATCTGTGATAATAGGTTTTTTTTTTTTTTTTTTTTTTGAGATTGATCTTTCCCCCTTTTTCTTTTAGTTTGAGGAAAACTTTGTCTTTCATTTATTTTTTTAAATTTTTGTTGGTTATTTTGTTTATGTACATTTCAAATGTTATCCACCTGCCCGGTTATCGATCCAAGAAACCCTCATCCCATCCCCTCCCCCTGCCTCCACAAGGATGCTAAAAGATGGATTTTCTGGTATCATGAAAGTGTTTACTTTCTTTTTAACACTGTGAACAATTTTATATTGTTCTCTTCAGGACTATAAGGTTTCTGATAACATATGTCCTGACATTTCAACTGTTTTGAGAATTTTGTTTTTGAAGCATTGTTTTTAAGTCTTAATATTTGGCTGTGCTGATTATAACTGCTACTGTTTGATGTCTATATATTTGGACATTTTAATTATCTAGAATTGGATACTTTCAAAAAATTACTCATTTGAATAAGACTATGGTGTTTTCAAGACCCTCTTGAACCTCAGTAATTAAATATTTACTCCTTTCTTCTTCTGAAATTCTGTTTTATTCTCCTTTTTATTTTCCTTTTACTTCTCTGTGTTCTTTCGAATAGGTTCTGAGCTCTTTTCTCTTCTGTTTGATCTAGTGATACTAACATTTTTAATTTATTTACTTCAGTTTCATTTAAAATATTTTTCCCCTTAAGGATTTCTCTTTAATATTTGAATATTACTTAATATCTCTATTAAATTTCTCAGGCATAATATTTAATTATTTCTCTCTGTTTCTTTAAAGCTCACTGAGTTTTTGTTTTATAAAGATGGTTATATTGAATTCTATGTCTAAGAGTTCACACATATTGGTTGCTATGTTGTTAATTTCTGGTGACTTATTTTATTTGACTGGTAAGGCCAAGCCAGCCTGAAAACTAGTGATATTTATGTACATATTGTAATCCAGCTTTGCTTGTATGAATCTTTCCAGAAAATTTTAGCGGTTCTTTTTTTTGAGGGGGGAGGGCTGTGGTCACTTTTAGTATTTTACCACTAAATGGCAGCTTGATTACAGGTTTTCTTTGAATTTGAGGTTGATTGTTGTGGTTATTACAGTATTAAAGGGCTCTTGAAGCTCAAGTTTGTCCCATACTGGCAGTTGGTTATTTATTTAGAATGAAATATGTAAGAGTTCTGCTGAAAAAGCTAGGCCATCTTCTTAGAACAGTATACTAACCAGTATCTTATTTACAATCATGGGCCATCATTAAGTAATTGGGATTCTGCCCAGATCTTATTTTACCAAGAAGGAGCTTGTCCCTCCTATGCACCATCTTAGCACTGATTATCTCGTCCTTCTACTATGTGTTTGTGAAATGTATCTTGACTGTTATATAACTACATGTCATGTGTGCATATATGCATATATGTGCATTTATAGAGTCATTATTCAAGAGCTTTAGACACACTAAGGAGCTAACCTTGAAATTAACTTTGTAAGTTAATCTTTCATTTGCTCTTTATTAGTGAGCAACCTATAATAGTATTAAATATGTGACCTATTGTTTCAATCCTTAACAGCATTGAATACAACAAAAACACATGTCCATGATGCCTTATACAAGGATATACTGTATAGCAATCTTGTTTTTCACTTCTCTATAGTTAAAAACTTAAAAAGCATGCATACACTGAAATGATAGAAGATTTTTATGTGGATCATGTTCTGTTGGGTAACATGCATAGTATATGCCTTAAACATGGGCACCACCCTCCAAAGAGTCACATGATTAAGGTTTGGTCCTTTAAGTAATGCTATTGATATGTGCTCTAGACCTTTAGAATGTGAGTCCTTATGGAAAATCCTTAGATCACTGCAACCATGCTCCCAAAAGTATTGTGAGACTCAACTCATTCTCTGTCTGTTACGTGACTCAGAATTTGAATGGTCTAAGGAGATGCACACACTCTGTCATTGCCATTTAGAATGTTCTCAAGAGGCCTCAAATAATTGACTGCTCAATCTAGAACTGACAACATTAGAACTTAAGATAAGTGCATCCTTTCACTTTATAAATTAGTTGACTTTAGTATTATAATAATGTAGAGCTGAATACCACAAAAGAGATTTGGAGGTTGAAATAATTTGTTGTAGTTGAAGTTTCTTAGGAGTCTCAGAATACTGTAGAAAATTTAAGATTCAATTTATGCTGGACACAGTGAGACAACCTAATAATTAATAACCCCCGTTTAATTGACTCTCAATTGAAATATGAAAACAAAAACATTTAAAAACTACTAAAGATAATACATATTTGCATCAATAGCTTGGAAACCCTAAGTCTAACTATGAGACAAGATTTAATTTTTTACAACAAGAATATAGTGTGAACAAAGTCCACTTTTTCTCAGCCTCATCTTCCCTCAATGAACTAAGAAGTGAGCAGACATAGATATGCCATGTATAGCACTATGCTTTGTTACTTCTTGAGAAATGAGTGAGGAGAGAGAAGAGATATGCTGCTGATGTAAGCATTGTCTGTGCTTCCTTAAAATGTAGACAAAGGGGGACTTTGACCATTCTTCAGTGTTCAATGTACCCATAGCTATATTGTGATATACAAAATAAAATCGGTTTGCAGATTTTGCCTCAAATGGTAAGCTTGGGGCCATGATACATTTCTCTGAATAATCAATTGTCACCAACGAAACATAGTTTCCAAAGTCCCCATGTCAGGCACTATGTATTAAGGGCTCTTAGCCCTCTACTACTCTAAGAAAATGCTTGAAATAATCAAGTTATAGCTCAGGAAGATTTATGTTGACTTATTATTTCAAAGCTTTCAGTTGATGGTCACTTGGCCTTCTTACTTTGAACATGTAGCAGTCAATGATATATCATTCTGGGAAACTAGGGCAAAGGAGGAATATTTATCTCATTATGGCCGTGATAGAAAGAGTAAAAGACACCTCAAACTCTCTTGCAGACACATGCTCTCCACTATCAATACTAGACTTCTTATACTAGACTTCATCTCTGAATGGTTCCATCACTTTTCAATGGCACCATAGACCATAGCCAGACTTTCAACTAAAGTAAAACAGAAATAAATATACCAGACCCAGAGAGACAGCTCAATACTAAGAGCACTTATCACTTTTCCAGAGGACCTAGATTCAGATCCTAGAACCCACATGGTAGCTCACAATCATCTGTATGTAACTCTAGTTCAGGGGATTTGATCCCCTCTTCTGGCTTCTATGGGCATCAAGCATGCACTTGGTGTACAAACATAGTTGCAGACAAAGTATAAAATTAAATAAAAATATTTGAATAATCACAAATATACAGACATATTCATCCTTACAAACATTCTAGATGGATTTTATCAAGAGTTAATAAATTGGTCGTTGCACTTATGAGACACTAAGCATTCTACCAGAGAACTACTACACCTGATAAAAAGTGGCAAGATACAAAATTAACTCAAAGAAATTAATTGTTTAGGACTCTTATAAAGAACAGAGGGAAGGATTGCAGCCCCTAAGAAGATAAAATTCCATAAGAAGACCAACAGAATCAACTAACCTGGACCATTAGGCCTCTCTGAGACTGACCCACCAACCAAAGAACATACACAGACTGGACCTAGGCCTACCTGCATATATGTTGTGGATGTGCAGCTTGATCTTCATGTGTGTCCCAAACAACTGGAGAGGAGTCTATTCCAAAAGTTATAGCCTGGTATATGTTCTTCTAGCGGGACTGCCTTGTATGGCTTCAGTGGGAGAGAATGCACCTCACTTCGGAAGCTTGATGTGCTAGCCAGGGTAGGGGCATATGCAGGGGGCTCCCCACCTACTCAGAGGAGATGGGACAGGGATTATAGAAGGGGGGATAACTGGAAGGGGGCAGTGAATGGGATGTAAAGTGAATACATAAATGATGATGATAGTGATGGTGACTATGATGATTATGTGAAAAGAACTATATTCAAAAAAGGAGAAAAGAGAACATAAAAAAATAAAAAATAATAAAAGAATATAAAAATTCTATTACATACTAAGATCTAAGAGTCTTCCTATACATTTTTGATTGTATATTAAGAAGTGGGACAGTTTGAAGGAAACAGGTTAGAGATGAATAGTTAATGAAGAATAAAGGTTCATTGTTGAATCAATTTTTAGTCAGTAGTAAATGCATTCGTTAGTTTAAAAAGTAGCCTTAAAGTTGAATAACTAACAATTCTGTGACAAATGTTTCAGCTTGAACATATTTTGGCTACATATGTAATAATCCTTTGATAATTGCTGTATAGAATTTGTTTTATTTCCTGGGTGCACAGAATAAACCAACCAAACAAGGGGAATATGAGTAGAAAAATTGCAAACTATATTTCACGCTTTAATGTTTTAATTTCTTTTATCCTTTGCCACTATCTGTATAGCTTTGTTTATGCAAAGAATCCGTTAAAACATTGTTCATATGGGTTATCAGTAAAGTTTCTCCCCTCACTTGTAGCAGCTCCGAACAATACATATTTTATAAGAAACAGGGGCTAATTCTTCTTTAGATGTGTGTTGTGGTTCCTTGGTTTGATGAAGAGGCAGAAATAAAACCACTAAGCCACATCATAAAGTAGCTTATTCACTTTAAGCCACCAGTTATTTTTACTGTGAATAATATATATTTATAAAAATGGGCATGTTAAAAGACAACCTCACTTCATAATTCTTAACTGTGTATGAAGTTTTGTTGTTTGATAAAACAATAAAATTTAAAGACTGAGCCAACATAATTTTAAGCCAAACCTAGACATCTAAGTCAAGTTGAACAGTAAGAAAACAAAACAAAATTCAAGACATGGGTATATTATTACGGAAAATCATTGCCTTTCTTCCTGACGATATACAAGTTGAACCACATGGTAATATTTGAATCACAAAATGAATTGTGGTATTAGGATTGAAACAGTGCAAGCTGTGTATTTATGTGTGTGCATGCATGTGTATATATGTACATGTATATAATGTATATGCACGTGTAAAAAATTTTACTTCTTGTGAATATGTATTCTGTATCCATGCAGCCACCCAAGTGTGTGTTCATAGAAAATATTGGGAGGGAGAAAGTTGTTATCTGTTGGTATCAGCTTGGCAGATAGGTTCCGAACACAGTGATGCTACTCACAGGCAACAGGGACCCATGCATGTGTTGCTATGGCAATCGCCATACATTCCCAGAATCCACTTGGCTCATCTCCCACCTGTGAGTGGTTATGTCACAACTCAAATAAGAGGCAGACCCCCCTGACCTCTGCTCTCTCTTTCTTCTCCCTTTCATCTTCATTTCCACCTTTGCCCTCTTCCCCACAATAAACCTCCCACATGGAACTGTATTGGCCTGGTGTGGTCTGTCCAGATGAGAGCCGTGATTCTAACACAACAGTATCTATACTAAACATGTGCAGTTCTTGTCAGTTTCTCAACAATTGCTCACTTAGCAGATATAGTGTATTGGCCATTAAAGTAATCTACACATGATTTAAAATATGTGTACTGTATTATTTACATAATACATACACTGTATTATTTTGTATCAGGAAGTATTTGTTGATTTCCATATAAAATGGGTATATATTTTACCTCTTCTATGCTTTTTATTTACATACCATGTACACTTAGAATTTCTACTAATCACTGATAAAAACTTTCAAACACTCTTTATCATCTTCTTGATACTGGGGTTTAGAAATAGTGACCATCTTCCCATTGGACCAACTCATAGATATTTAGAAGGAATAAATTAGCTAATATCTGTGACTAGTGCAGTGATTCTTAACCTTTCTAATGCTGTAACCTTTTAATACTGCTCCTCATGTTGTGGTGACCTCCAATCATAAAATTGCTTTTGTTGCTACTTCATAACTATAATTTTGACAATGTTATGAATTTTAGTGCAAATATCTGTGTTTTCTGATGTTCTTAGGTGATCCCTATGAAAAGGTTGTTTGATCCCCAAGGGGTTGTGACCCACAGGTTGAGAACCTCTCGGCTTGTAGGTTCAAAGAAATTGAAGATCTTCACCTGGTACTCCTCTGTCCCTTCTCTAGCTCTCAGCAACCAAGATAAAGGAGCAGAGGTGGTGATCTTTTTTATCTGGTCTACTAAAGTCAGAGTTACAGCTCTCAGTTCTTCTGATTCTTGAATGGTAAGAGGAGCCATGTTTGGGTGGCGCGTCTCCATGGGTGGAAGTTCTCTGTGTAATCACTGTTCCAGTTGCAGATTTGGTGGGTTAGCTTTGATTGTGAATCCACTCCTGGGGCAGAGCCTGGAAGCTGCTCCTTGAGAATTTACAGTGCTTTTACAAGCAACCAATTCTCTATGTAAGTCTGTATTTCTTTAGGAACAAGTTATCATTTTGTCTGTATGAGTTGAATTTCTCCTGGTACATGGGCAAGCAATTATGACCTCTGAGTCATGAAGGTTTTCTGCATCTTCTGCACTTTTATTACTGATTGATATTATCGATTTGAATTTATCCTTTTACTTTCACATCCATTAAACATGGGAAGACCTATGGCACCCAAATCCCAACTTCAAATCAGATAATGATTTCTAATAATAAAATGTCTTTAATCCATAATGCTCTGAATTTTAAATAAAAGCAAAAGTCAATGTGCATTTGGCTAAGATATAACTCATTGGTTTCCTCAGAAAGGTCTTAAAAAGTAGATATAAAATTTCAAGTTCTAGATACCCTGTGGAGACAGAAGAATGTGGTGTTATTAAAATAAAAATAAATGCTTAACAAATCTGATAGTAACGACGCAATTTCCCCTTTCTGCCTGTACAGACAAAGGCTTTATAAGGTCTGAGTAAGTAGACAGTTCAACAGACATAAAGTTCTCCATGGAAAACTCCTTGGAGCCTATTCAAAGCAAGTGCTGTCTGAGTTTGGTTAGAGGGATGGCTCAAACAACTGCCAGCCATGAAGCAAAAAGTACTGGCTTGGAGAAGCCAGACTGACACAGGAAAAAGCTCATGAGAATCACTGGGCTTAAAATAAAGTGAGCATGCTCTGTGTCCTGGTTTGGTTTCCATGGGGATTGGTGTTTGTGGGGGAAGCCTGAGTTCATGCCTTTCTGGCCAGAATAACTGGACTGTTCCATCAGTTCAGCCATCCAGAGTTCAGCAAGCTGGACATTCGTTTTCATGACTGATGTGAAGTGCTGATAGGACTGACCAGGTGAAAAGCCACAGAATTAGGGTATTTTTAGAAAGCTGATGATTGTCCTCTGGGTTGGTTGATGACATCACCCATGGGAAGAAAGACTAAGATAATTTTAGTAATAGTTGGCAAGAACAGTGAGAATTGAATTGAGCTTGATGGGCTTTGAGTAGGTTAGACTATTTCTATACATTTATTATAATAATTATTATATAATATATATTATTATTATTTTGGTGGTGGTGATGTGTGTGTTGTGTGTGTGTGTTTGTGATTGGCAGTGCCTATGTGTACATTGGAGGACAACTTTAGGGAGTTAATCTTGTCTTTCATAGCAGGTTCTAGGGATCAAACTCAAGTTATCAGGTTAGAGTGGCAACCAATTTTTACTTCTGAACATTTTGGCCTACCCTAGAATATTTCTTAACCCAAATGCCTTGTGGTTATGCAATGATAAGGTTTTTTTTTGTAAGTTTTTTATGTTACTTTATTTGTTCCCCTGCTCAGTAGTCTAGAAAGCAGATTGACAGTTTACCAGATGTATATTTTGAACAGATTACTTATTTTGTTAGAGTAAATGTAAAAGAAAAAGTTAGAAGACTTAGATTTTTTTTCTTTCTGATCAGTATATTTTCAATGCACTTTAATTTTTAAAATTAATTAGCCAATTAAAATGTTCATTGTACCCAGAATCTGTATAATTTAGTGTGCTAGACATTGGGTAGAAACTGTTAAAACCACATACCTGTTTGTAACTGACCATGGTGATTTGGTAGAATCAATGGGCTAGCTCTGGAATAGTACTGCTGCCCAGTATCTTTGGAAGAGCACTTAGTAATCAGAATTCAGACCTATGTTTACTAGACTAGGCAAGCACATGCCCAGAATGTAAGAGAGGGCGACATGCACAGAATGGAAGGGAGTCAAACTCAGACTCACATAAAGCTTTTTGTCATGCAAAGCCCTTTCTCCTTTTAAATTATCTTTTGTAAGTATACAAATTCTATGTGTCCTTCAACTAAATGTTACTTTGTGTCTGTTGCTATAGCACTTTGCACGTAAGCTTTCATAACACATGCCATCTCATGTATAATTACATGCCATGCTTGGCAGACTGGTTATTAAGGGTGAATGAAGGCAATATTAGTTGGACACTGGAGTCAGTGGTGGGCACATTGTACATGATTAATGAATAGCTTTTAATTGTGTGAATGAATGACTTTGTATAAAGTAATTGATTACACCCAAGCCATTAATCATTCTACAGAGATATTTTTGTATTTTATTTTTTTTACTTATTCACTTTACATACAACTCACTGTCCCCCTTCTGGTCACCCCACCCCAAATCCTAGTCCCATCCCCTCCTTTTCCTCTGAGTGGGTGTGTCCCCCATATATCCCCACCCTGGCACATCAAGTCTCTGTGAGGCTAGGTGCTTCCTCTCCCACTGAGGCCAGACAAGGCAGCCCAGCTAGAATATATCTCACATACAAACAACAGCTTTTGAGATAGCCCCCACTCCAGTCGTTCGGGATTCACATGAAGACCAAGCTGCACATCTACTACATATGTGCAGGGAGGCCTAGATCTAACTTGTGTTTGTTCTTTGGTTGGTGGCTTAGACTCTGAGAGCTCCAGGTCCATGTTAGCTGACTTTGTTGGTCTTCCTGTGGAGTTCCTATCTCCTTTGGGGACCTGCATTCTTCTTTTCTATTCTTCCATAAGAGTCCCCAAGCTCTATCCACTGTTTGGTTTTGTGTGTTGTATCTGTCTGATTCAGATATTGGGTGGAGCCTCTCAGAGTATGTCTTGCTCCTGTCTGCAAGCATAACAGAGTATCATTAATAATGTTAGGTATAGGTGCCTGTCCATGGAATGGGTCTCATGTTGGGCTTGTTATTGACTGACTATTTCTTCAGTCTCTAGAGAGATTCATACTGATGTTCTAGAGTTACAAGTCCTTCCTAAATGATGTCAAAATGTATGTAACAGCGAGCATGAGATCAAGGAGCCTGGACTCTGTAGAACTAGTGCATCATGCTTCAAGAATGGAATGTTAAAACTACAAATCTTTTGTGTTTTGGATTTGTTTTTATATCCAGGTTTAATTTAATATTTTATTACTATTTTATATTTTTCCAATATCATACAAAATAACATGTTCTTCTAGATTAAAGCTTAGTTGTTCCATCATCAACCTGCTGTCTTCATTATTTGACATATTGCACAATTTTAATTGTACTAAAACCTCATTTTTGGGAATTTAGAGAGAGGGCTTTGTTTAAGAGCATCGGCTGCTCTTTTAAAAGACTTGAGTTTGATTCCCGATATCTTTATCAGGTAGCTCACAAACACTTATAATTCTGGCTGTAGAGGATCCAGCACACTATCCAGTCTCTGTGGTGCACATGTACACACTTACATGTATGATATGTATGAGCATGCACGAGTATAGACATGCACCAATAAAAATACATCTAAAAAACCTTCATTTCTTATAAATGGTTTACTAAGAAATAGTATTTTTGAATTGTGTGAATTTGTGTAGTAGTGATAAAATATGGATAAGTCAGAAATATGCAATAATCTGGTAATCTACCTGTTCTTTTATTTAGAGCTAAAATCCAAAGGCTATAAATCCCTTATCTTTTGATTAAAGGGGCTGGCACTTAATAAATTGTGGTCAGATTTTGGCTCAGTGGTCAAAAACACAAAACTTCCCAAACTTTAAACATTTTTGGTGAAAACAAAGTAAACTATTAGCTAAGGACATGAATGTCTTTGAATTTTACACACAGTCTAATTATTTTGAGAGTCAGGTGCACATATATAGGACAATGGAAAAATCCAACCCAGAACAGTGAATTGTATATTCACATATGTATAAGTGGCTAAGGGTAAGGCATATCAGACATATATACCTTCAAGCAGTCTTTGCATATACATGACTTTGCCAGGTAGAATATTGGCCAGGAGTTAAGTGTCTTTTGTTAACTCCAAAGCACTCACAAAATAAAACAGAGGTCACTATGACCAAGTCTCAGACACCTGCTCTGGAACCACAGGGAGCTGGAAAAGGGCTGACATCCAGCAAGCCCATCAGGACCATGACTCATTGAAATGGAAACATGGGTATTTTAGCATTAAGAAAAACCACTTTCACTTATTAAAATATGAGCACTTTTATAGTAAAGCACTCTTGTGTACCTAGTCTTAAAGACAACAAAATTTTAACTATTCAGTTGCCAACCATATTTAAATGCTTGGTGATAAGGCTAGAAAATTCAGATGACTTAAAAATCCTCTGTAGCATCCTATGATTTTTACCAATTTTATTATTAATGGGCTTGACTTGATGGGTAAGTATCTGGACTTAGAGATGAGTTGACTAGTTTCAGTTACTTTCTCTTCAAGCCTTATATTTTCTGACTCTGTAGAAAAGAAACCTAAGCCTTTAGATTGCAGCTTCCCCATTCTCAGAGTGAGGATGGCAACCTTCACCTCAGGGAGTTGCTCTGGGAACTAAATTAATGTATATTTACAGAATGCCCAGAAGAGTTGTAGACTATAGCAAGACATCTACATGTGACTGTTTTATTATAGGAACAATCTATTAGACACTCACAGTATCTGTCTCTCTGCTTTACAGGAACATCTGAAAATCCTCGTGATTTTGAACAGGGGGCCAAATATGTGGCCAGGCCAGGGCAGATTAAAACACTCAGATTCCTTTCATACTTTCCCAGAAGAAATATTTCCTGGGAGCAAGATGGCTTGCTCTGAAGCATGACACCAAAAAAAAAAAAAAAAAAAAAAATCTGGGTCTGATAAGATAAATCCTATTAGTGTAAAGTAAAGACAGCAGAAATAAAGATGTCCTCCAGAAATGTTACCATATCTTCTGGGGCAACTTCTCATGAAAGTGGGACTTCCCATACGTTACCTCCTCGTGTATCTTCTGAAGATTTTCCTGCCCGCACCTCTTTTGCAGGATGGAGATAGCTCTTGTCCTCTGGCCCCACTCCAGATTGCAGCTGATATCTTCTGAGGCCAGAATCTCACAATGGGTCAGGGTCGGTCATCTGGTGTCACATGATAGGAACTCAAAACAACTCTTTTTCCCAGCCCTGGAAGTTTCCGTTCTGTACACCCCAGGGCAGCAATTCCAAGCTTCTCTCTCTCCAGATCCCCTGCAATTTTTGCATTTATTTTTATCAGAAAATAAAGTTTACTGAATGTTTATAATTTTCTTTCTCTTCTCTCCACACTCATCGTCCCTGACCCTCTGTTCATTCTTAACAAGTATATGATTACAGTGACCTAAAGTTGATGCTACCTCCTGTGTTTTCTTTCACTCTTCTCAGTGCCTTGAGCATCTTTGTACAAAGTCATCCCTCCTTCCTGTTTCTTTGACCTGATCCTCCTTGATGCTATCTTTAGTCTTTGTAAAGTTTGCTTTACTGTTGTTTAATATGAAAGGCCCAAAACACGTTTCTTCATCTATCTCTTGTTTAGATCGCTCTATTCCTTATCTTCCATTGACATTACTTATTGTTGTGCTTTGGACTCACATTGTCACCACACTGGTGAATGTATTTTTAGAATCCATCATCAATGTGCTTCCAGGAGGGGATGTTATAAACAATGAAATTACTTCTTTGCTTTCCTGACTTTTTTTTTTTTAAATAACAGTTTATCTCTCTGTCTTTATATGCAACATTATTCCATCTTTATGTACAACCTTTCTATTGTTCTGGCCATTCTCTGTGCTCCTTGTTGTAGCTCGTCTTCTTCTGCATGAGTGTTTTCTCCATAGCTGTGTTTGTCACTCGCATGGGTGTTAATGTTTTCCGACTTGCATTCAGTTACTGTGAGTCTCAAATTACTTCTTCAATCACACTCTTCCCTTGAGCTCCAAACACAACACTCTGTTTCCATCTGGATATTTTCCCCTATTGCCACTTCTCTCTCATCTTAACCAGTACCTCCAATTTGCCCCAGACTCATTCACTCCATTATCAAGTCTTGGTAACATGACAATTCAGTCCTGGCTTTCCCATCATCTCTGTGGTAGCAGCAACTCCTCAGCTTAATCTTAAGATTATTGCATATAACCTACTCTGTTTTTAATATTATTCTTTCTCAGCTGGTTTCACTGTCCATAAGAATTCTTTCTTACCACCAAATATAAAATGACCTGTAATTACCTATAAATAGAATAAAAATTACCAGACATAGATTGTTTTGTTATAGTTTGGACCCAGAATGCCCTACATATGGACATATATTAAGGATTAACATGGCAATATTGTAAATAAGTAAAACTTTTAAGAGACAGGGAATTATGGGGACTTTGATGTTAATCTGCACGTATCTTTAAAGAGAATTTGGTCTCAGAGATAAAGTGAATGTTTTCTTCTGTCACATGCTCCTGCCTTGATATTCTGCTGACTTGAGCCCCAAAGCAATGTGAGCACATCAGCTGCAACTCCCCAAAATGGAAGCCAAAGCAACCTTGACTATTTAAAAGTTGATCTTCAAAGTCAAGTATTAGAAAGCTGCCTGTGTTAGTTACTTTTCTCTTCACAGTGACAAAATACTTGATAAGGAGCAGCTAAAGGAGGGAAGGAAGGAAGCAAAGAAGGAAGAAAGGAAGGAAGAAAGGAGGAAGGAAAGAAGAAAAGAAGGAAGGAGAGGCTTTTGGGTTTAATTTTTTCAGAGGTGTGGCATTGAGAGTAGCCTTAGCTGTGATCTCAGGTATGTGAGGGAGCTGCTCACATTACGTCATGGTAAGGAAGAGATGAACGCTGGTGCTTAGCTAGCTTTCTTCTTTTCTATTTTAAATATCCTAGCCCATGAGATGGTACTGCTCACATTCAAGGTGTATCTTCCCTTCTCAGGTATGTCTTCCTGGCATTGCCTTAAAGGGCACACCTAGAGCTGCATCTCCCAGGTGATTTCAAATCAATTGAACTTGACAATGAAGAGCAGTCATTACACTGATACTGTCATGCTATTAGTTTTCTATTTAATACTAAAAAAACTCTGTTAAACTCTATTATAAACACCTTCATACACTTTCTCCATCTTAAGTTAGTCTTTTTGTCTGAGAATCTTCTATTTCTTACTTGTTCCTTTCCTCTCCTCTCCTTCCATCCCTCCCTTTGTTCATTCATTTGTTCCTTCCTTCCTTCTTTCCTTCCTTACTCTCTCTCCCTTTCTACCTCTTCTCTTTGTTTTCTTTCTATTTTGAGGGTTGTTTCTGTGCTAGAGAAACACTGTGCCACTGAGCTACAATCTAGCCCCATTTGGAAAAGAAAATACTTTGAACTAGTATCTCACTAAGTTTCTCAGTTTTAAACCTATGATCTTCTTAGATAAGCTTCCCCCTCCCGCTCCCCCTCCCCCTCCCCCTCTCCCTCCCCCCCCCCCTCCCCTCTGCCTCTCCCTCTCTCTCTGTTTTGGGGTCAGACTACATGCTACTACATCTAGTTTTCTATTTTCTCTACTTATAACATCTTTTTTCTGGATGCATAATTAATAAATAAATACTTATCATCCAAGTAGATATTCTTAAAGGTTTTTTGCTTGTTCTACTGATGTTCAACTGACATCCTTAATGAATATGGATATACTTCCTCCTATATGGTAGCATATTATTAGCAAATTAATTAGTAATTCATGTCTGTGTCTGTACCCGCTACCCTAAGCTACTTGAAGAACCACAAGTTTTCACCTTTGTTTTCTCAGCTTTGGACAGAAACACAGGTAGAAAAGTGGAAGAATAGAAGAGGTATTGGAATAAAGGTGGCACAAGCTTTCATTTTGAGAAAGAAAATGACCCTGAAAAGTATCATTTGCATAAATTGAAAGAGTGATTTCTTCTACTTGGCTTTTTCCATTTTAGAAAGTTGAAGCTCACAAATACGAGGGAACCATGTAAGCAGGCAACAATATAGCATACATGGGGCTTCTTTAGCAGCAACACAAGGACTGTCAGTGTGGTCTTTGTGTTTGAGGTGATTGCTGTGATTGACAAAATGAAGACCAATTCCCCTTGAACCACTCACAAATAAAAAATAAGTATTCTCCAGTGGAGTCTCACTGGGTATTCAAATCACTCTTATGGGCAGACTCTAAGACCAGAAGTAGATGGCCAACACAAAATGAACTCACAGGCATTTTTGGAGGGTCTTTGTCTCATAATGCTGTTTAATTATTTTCTTTACAAGTTATTTGCATATATATTATGGTTTCTCAGTTTGGGTTTTTTATGAGATTTCTGTGTGTATCAAGAAATATGTTAAAAGTTGAATGAATATCAGAAAATAGTCTTATCAAAAGAACCTTAAATGTGCATCAAAACTTAATTAATGAATTAGACAGTCTATAAAAAAAGCAACTTCATTCTAAGACACTGGTAGATAGAGTGAATACAAATCATGGGCACAATTAATAAGTAAATTCAATCCATCCCAATTCTATACCAAACCAAGCACATAAGCATTGCCTTCCCCTTTGTTATAGTTTAAATTTAATATTGAAAGGCTGAAATTAATTAAAAATCATATCAAAGCATACTGCATGACTTGGAAAAATGTCAGGAAAAGGAGTTCATAGCATTGGGAGGGAACCCACAATGGGGATTCTAGCCACAGTTGGCTCACCCAACACTCCATTACAAACACAGTTCCCATGTAAACCAAAGGATAGGAAACAGGAGGCTGAGTATATTGGATTTCTCTTAGGTCCTGGATGTAATTTCCATTAGGCCCACCCTGAATTCTTTCAGTCCCTGGGCATATGGGATGGGCAGTTTATTTCATGATCATTGTTGCCTGGAGTTACAAGAGCTTGTTTAGGTAGGAAATTATTTCTGGATCATTTATTATGTTCTTGCTTTCATGGGTGCTACTGTAACCCTCATGATAGTAACAAATATCATCAGGAAAAAAAGTGATTGAAGTCAATGAAGTTTATGGTGTGTGCAAGAGGAGCACATGAAGCTAGTAAAATCTTGTGGAATATCCTCCTAGCTACTCAAAAAAGTTCATACATTGGGAGACATACTAGTTCACAGCCATAATCCTAGTATGTTGGAGATGGAGGGAAAAGGTTAAGATGTTCAAAGCAAATATTGGCTACACTGCATGCTTAAGGTCATCTAGAATTATCTAAAAGATCTTATCTCAAATTCTAAAACAAACCCTCAACTGATAAAATATAAGCAAAAAACTTCAAAGGAATTTCATACATTATCATTAGTCTTTATATGGATAATATGATGAATAATGTAGCATATGTTAATCCTTATTAGTCAGTGTTATCATTTGGATACAACATATCTCTCCAAAAGCTCAATGTGTTGAAGACTTGATCCCCAACTGGAGGATGCTTGGATGATTTCTCAACCCTTATCTAATCAGTGAGGCAATCCATTGACTAATCTGTAGTAAGTAAGTCATGGGGGTATGCTACAGAGATACATCTCACCTTCCTATCTCTTGGTTTCTTACCTACATGACATCGTCTAGTACATTCTTCTCACAGAATGTTCTTTCTTATTGTAGGTTCAGAAAGAGTGGAGCCAGCTATCTATGGGTGGAAACTTTTGAAGATGTGAGTTACAATTAATCATTCCTCCCATATGTAGTGTTCCTCTGACATTTGTCACAGTAGGAAAGATAAACTAGCAACATGGAAGGTTGTAGATACTTGTGGGAACTGTGTTGGAGTCAGAGAAGTCAGGAACTGGGTCTGGTGCATGGAGGACCCAGCAGTTCAGATAGATCCTGGTTTGGGATGAGCAATTGTGTGTGATTTTACACCCTTTCTCTGAAAGAAGAATGTGATGGCTAATCTTAGTTGTCACCTTGACCACATCTGGAATTTACTAAAATGCAAAAGGCTGGGCACACCTGTGATGTATTTTTCTTGATTGGATCAGAATACTAACACTAATTCTGAGTGGTCCAAATGAAAGGCCATGAAGAAGGAAGGCTTTGCAGTTTGATATCACTATCACTGGCAAGTCTGTCTTTCCTGGTGCTCAGGCATCAGTCCTTATTCAGGATTCCATGAAGACTGAAGACCAGGTGAGGCATCCAGTCTCATGGACTGAACAACTACTAAATTTGTGTCCTTTCCTTCAGGAGACTTGCCACTACAGGACTAGCCAGAGCACTCCATAAGTCACACTGGTTAAGTATATATATTCATATTATCATGTCTGTTCCTCTAGAGAACCCTGACTAATAAAAGAATATGGGCATTGGCCTTCACTTCTTTGCTCTGGAAGAAGCTGCTGTCCTACAGTAGTCCAGAGAGAAATGCTTTAAACACTGTCTCACTATTTTCTATATTTGAAACCGAGTTATTTCCTGTTAGTATTTTTTCTTTTGAGTCTATAAAAAGATGTGTTAAAAGTAATATGTGCACACAGAATGCTTTCTTCTAAAATAATGTTTATTAATGAAAATTGCAACCAGAAGATATATGGGTTATAATATTTTGTGACCAGTATTTTTAAGTCTGAATTTGAGAATTCTATTTGGCAACCAGAAATTCAATATATAGAAGCAGGTTTGTAGAGACATAAAAGACACAGGTGTTGAATGTGAATGCAGTAGAGAAATTAAGGTAACATCTAACATTCATTGAATGGTTGCTATATATTAAATAGTTTGACACTTCTCTTTCTTATTAAGTACACATTTTGTTTTTGTTTGTTGTACACACATTGGCTTCTACAATGGCTCAGTGGAAAGAAAATCCTACTAATTGAATCTCTGAATATTTTAGAGCTATAATAATAGTAAACAGTGTAGAGGCCAAGGTTCCCACAGGAAAGCTCATAGCTGGCTGAGCCTAATGGACTTTGATGATTAAAGAAGATATTTTAGCTAAATAGCACTAGAGTGAAATTTAAATTGTTTGAAATAAGTATAACTAACACTTAAATCAGATTCAGAAATATTGTCATGTTTGGTTTATTAAATGGGAGATGGAATTACTTAAACTCAGTAGATGACAATGGGAAGAATATACATGTTAGTCAGCAGAGATAAACTGACTTTATGGTGTGGATGTAAACTATCCCTCAACGGCTCATATAAAAGCTTAGCTCCAAGCTAGTGACAACTCTTCTGGGAAGTTTGGAAATTTTAGGAGATGGGGCTTCACTGAAGGAAATAAGTCACTGCAAGGTGGGCTTTGAGGATTCTGAGTAACTGTTACTTGCTTCTCTGCTTCTTGATGTGTCTAGATGTGATCAGGACACTGCATTTTCCTCTTACCACCATGTATTTCCAACCTTGATAGGCTAATCCCTCAAACTGTGAGAATACTTTTTTTCCCTTCCTCGAGCTTGTTCTTGTTAGATATTTAGTCAGAGCAAGAGTAAAAAACAACCAATATAGTTCTTGAGTTCAAGTATCCCTAAGAGACCTTAGGGGAGTGAACAGCAAAATTCAATATTGAAATGAAACAGGGACTCCATCACAATAAGACATGGATGAAGAACTCACACAGTTTCATTGTGTATTAGAGTAACCATTATTTTCTATGAAGGAGAAGTTTCGTAGTTGGAAAATGTTTTGTTACTCCCACACAGAAATCCTTGGTTGACTGTTGACATGAAGGAAACATTGAGGAACCCTATCTTCAAATTCATTCTTTTTTTTTTAAAGATGAAATGTGGAATCAGTATTTTTCTTCCAACTAAAGTTACTTGTGATATAACGAGTCTCTTCCACCTCCTTTAAATTTTCCAATTCTATTCTTGTTACATGTTTCCAGCCAGGGAAAACAGCCCTAGGAAAACCACATTGTACAGGTTACAGAAAGGGCAGAGAGAAAGTCTTAAAGTGAAGTGTTCCCTAGGAACGAACATGCAGCTTTTCATGGCTCTTGGATTATTACATAGGACACTCAGGTTTTGAAATGTTTTTGTACTTAATCTTGCTTCCCATCACTTTGACTGCAGTTGATGCTACAGATAGCTTTATTACAAATTATTGTCAGTCAGATGATGGAGGTTAGCTTATCAGTTTAAGTGGTTATTTCACTTCTGTGTTTCCTCTGCCTTTTCTCTATTTGCCCCTCTTTCCTTCCTTCCTTCCTTCCTCCTTCCTTCCTTCCTTCCTTCCTTCCCTTCTTTCCTTCCTTCCTTCCTTCCTTTATCTCTCCTCACTTCTTTCTTTTATTGACTAGTAAATAGATCAATTTTCTTCTTTCCTATTTGTTGTTCATTTGGATAGTAAATATCTATTTTTTTGATTTTCAAATGCAAGATTCTTGAAATAGTTGTAGTAATTTCCCACCTTCATTGCATGCAATGTGTCCATTTTGATACCTGAGCTTCATTTCATTTATTTCCTTACATAATGAAAGAACATTTCAGAAGGACTCAAATATGTGTCCTCAAATTTTATCTGACAATGTCTGACATAAATTTTAAAAAATTCAAAAACTTTTGAAAGGAGAGTTGTAGTTATTCTGATACTTGGTATTAGTTATCCTGATAGTTATTAAACTGAAACTCAAATTCCCAAGTTACTCGTAAGTCTTTTACAGCCCAGATTGGAGATAGGAACATATTTCAGTGATTTGTTTAGTCTGGTAATTATCACCAGCATTTAACACGGGCTGGAACAACTCTCTCTCTGTGTGATTGGTGCTCCCATTTGTTACACTGTTATGAAACAGACATGTTTTCATAGGAAGCACCAGGGCAAGTTACCCCAGGCTTTGGGTTTGGATGTCTGCTCAATAGTTTAGTCACGTAACTGGATTTGGGTTTCTCGTCAGGGTCCTTTCTTTCCTTCATCTGGTACTTTGAGAGTCATAATGAAACAAGATTGCATGAAAAAGCACGCAGAACATCCAAGACGAATCCTATTTTCACCAAAGGGCAAGACTGAAATAGGACCCCAGACTTGCTTTCTTCATTGCTACCTTATTCCCTGTGTGCTCAGTTACTTTTCTTGAATTCCTAACATATCTAAGGATGTCTGCGTCTGAGCCTTGGGCATCTCAAGTCAATCAAAAAGCTATAAATGCTTACTATGAAAAAGTTATTCTGGATCTCAGCTGGCTCAGAGTTGAGGAGGGCAAAGTATGAAAAAAATCACATTCAAAACCACTGTACCAAGATGTCTCAATCTTAGTTTCTGCTAGCTGCTGACCTCTAGGGCAGAATTCAACTATTCCAGAGGTTCATTTATCAGTGCCAAAAAAGACACATGTCTTTTTTTTTTTATCTTTAGATTTATTTATTTTATATGTGAGTATATATATACATGTATATACTGTGCTTCCTGGCTGCCTGATATCAGAAAGGGGTATCGTGCCCTTGAAACTGGAATTAAGGATGGTTGTTAGCCATTGCATGATTTCTAGGAAATGGACTGAGTCCTTTGAAAGAGCAGCAATTGCTTTTAAGTGCTCTGCAATTTCTTTAGGTTTTCAGACCCGTGTCCTTATGTAAACTTTTTAGGGATTAACAATAATTGTTAAGAACTCTATTTTGAGGTGTAGTCATGTTTGAGAACTGAATATAGTAAATTTAAGATTAAGAGAATTTGGCATGAAAAGAATTATTTGCACATAGAAGACAAGAGACCTCATGAAAAAGGTGTGCTGGAAAGCTGCGTCATGGAACTTCATCATTTGCTATGGAATGAAGAGATTTTGATTGGATCTCATGGGTCAGGAATTATTTTGGATGTTGGAGGCAGAGAAAAGAGACAAATAATTATTGTCCTTCCAACATCTCTACAATATGAAAGGAGAGATATGACTTTCAAGTCAACTCTAGCCAGGAAAAAAAAAAGACAACACATCTGTATTAACTAAGGTGAGGATTACACAGAAAGAAAATTAAACTGAGCGTCAAGGGTATTAGCTGACATTAAAAGTTCATTTCATGAGAAAGTTCATTCTAGTTGGACAGAGGCACTGGCAAAAGAGTGGGCACAAAATGAGACCATATTAACCACTCCAGCACATGCTCATTTACTCTAGGGATTCCACATGACCAGATAGTTGAAGACAGCAAGTGAAGTTGAGAGTGAGCCAGGTCTGAGCATAGCAGTGATATTCAGGAGGAAAGGGGAAGCCAGATGTGAGTATATAGGGCACTGCTGTGGGGACAAGCGACAGAATTAAACAGCTTTCTAGCAGCCTTATATGATAAGGCTTGGGTAATTTGGGGCAACTGTTACAACCAAGGCACAAATTCTATGTACAAGAATGTAAAGAAACACAGGCATTTATTTTTAAGTGATATATAGAAATACTTCTGGTAAAGAAAAGCAGGCAAAATAACTGGTAACAACCAGGAGAAGAACAAGTCAAAATGAAAGACTAAGCCTGGGTAATGGAAGTCAAGATTTAAAAACAATAACTGCTAAAAGAAAGTCAAGTGCATGAGTTTTATAAAATACAATTCACAAGAACATGACCTGATATGTCAATCTTAAAATCATTGCTGACTTTTACAAGGCAGGCACTTAAGTACATTGTTGGAGCAGAAAGCAAATTACAGGGGAAAAGTGGAAGCAGATACAAAGGAAGTAGATTTAATGGGCATAGAAAATTCACTTAAAAGATTTGGCAGATCCTTTGCTAAGAGGACTAAAGACAGAACACTGCTAATTGCTAAATGAGGAAGTATGTTATCATTCACTCTGATACATAAACTATGTGCTTCAGCATGGTCTGACTAATCTCACTTGCTGAATTGGACCTGGCATTTTTTTCATCTGCCCTTTGCTCCACTTCCAAGTTCTTGAGTACCATTCTTCTTTTTATACAATGTGTGTGACTACTCACTCACTCACATTTGCACTCACTCACACTCTCACTCACATACTCATATACTCACACACTCATACACTCACCCACCAACTCACTCACTCACTCACTCACTCACTCACTCACTCACTCACTCACACATTAACTCACTTACATTTAGACCATGTTTTACACACAGTGCTGAGCATGCTTAATTGATTAAAAAGTTTTCTTTCTATTAATTGTGTTTGGAGGTTTCATGAACATTAACCTAATGACACATGACACTATGGGAAGAATAGGCCTTTAGTAAATCTCACATAGGTTTCATTGACTCTTATTATATTGATAATGTAAATATTTTCCCTTCTTATTACCAAGTGCTTTATTAATTCCATTAATTCTGAATTATGATTTTAGGCTAAGTCACCCATTCAGGAAATGGGGAGATTCTAATCAAAGATAAATACTTTTAGTGATAAGATGATTAACTCAGGACTGTAATACAAACTTGGATGAGTATCAAAAAGAAGCACCCTCTTCTCTTCATACAAAGACATGATGCTTACATTCTGATCTCAGAGATGTTCTGAGAAGACAATTTGAAGATTAAGATATGCAAAGGCTTCAGTGTTTATTTTCTTTCAAAGCAAACTCATAGAATAAAAAATTAGTGACCTCTTTCTCAAGAGAAATAAATTTGAGTTTCATATTTGCCCTGTAGCCAATGCTATAGAAGGCATTTCAGTAAATTATTACATTTCCTACTCACATCAACTGAAGAGAAGCAAATACTAGCACATTACTCAATGATGAGGGAATTGCATCTTGGAGATACCAAAGAACACATCTCAAGTATCATTAAGACATGGTGCTTAGAATTTGACCAACTTGGTTTATAAAGATGATCAAGGGTCTAGCAAGGTGATGTCAATAGCTGGGGTGTAACAGAAATGGGAGATGCTGATCAAAAGTATACATTTTCATTCTAAGATGACCTATTGTAGGATCTAATAGACAGCCTGGACAAGTGTCATGGATAATTCTGTATTTTTACTTGAAGTTTGCATTAGGAGCTGATTCTCAGAATCCTAGAAACACAGAGAACTACAGAGGAGATCAATATGTCTGTTATTATTTTCAATATGGCAATCCTATCATGTATATTGAGCCTTCAAATTGAATACCTTTAATATAGATGATTTCTGTATCAATTAAATGTGGTTAAAGGTAAATACTTTAATATTGTTATTCTTCTCTCCTTAAATCATTTGTTAAAAGGCTTATTTTTAAATGTCAAAAAAATTTCTTATTTTTGTGAAGAACTACTTTCTGTAAACATTTGGAAAGCTTAGGAAAAAGAAAAAAATGAACTCATCTGTGTGAGGTATGCCATAGAAAATAAAAATATCAACATCCAAAAGAATGCACGGTTAATGATGACATCACTACATTTCATCCTGAGTTGACATTTTCCTACATGTGTTCTCATTTGAGTAAAATTGAATGCTGGGAAATCCAAGCCTTGGTGAAGTATTGTTAATAAGGATCTTCTGGATTGAAGAACACACTGAACTCTGTATGCTAGAGGAACTTAAATAGAATAAAGTCTGATTCTTTCTCTCATGACCAGCCAGACATGGACCCACAGCAGTATCAGAAGACACAAAATGGAAGGGACATGCAGGGCAGGAGTTGGCCCTGTGGGTTTGGAATGAGGCTTGAAGGTCTCCAGCTCTGGAGCGCAGATGTCAGGCATAGCTGGCCAGCCCTGGAAATATTCATAAATTTCTGGCTGCTTTTCTGGGGCTTGCCTGGCTGGCTCTGGAGGAAGAGTGCTCTGGGCTCTCCTTGGTCCCCTAAACAGTAAGGAGAGCCAGCTGGCTTCTTCATCCATCCAAGTTGGCAGATGAACCAGTTCTGCAATGGGGGAGACCAAGAGTCATGGAGGCGCACTGTGAGCCAAGCTGGGAGTAAAGAAGAAGCTCATAAATTAGCCCAGGAGTCTAGTCACCAGTGAAGAGCTGAGTACATAGAAGAATGCCTGTCTTGTGCAGAAATGACTGAGGGATGCTTGGACTTGTATGTTAATTTGTTTGCTGAATGAGTACTCTGTAAAAAATGAATGGCTTTAAACAAAATGAGAAGGACATAATGCTATTCTCCCCCTGACCAGACTCCAGCCGTGGTCCTCACAGGCCTTCATCTGGATGAAGATTCAACCCTGACTTGTAAAACCTAAAGTCTCTCTACATGATTTCATACATTCCTCTCCACACATTACAACACTTAAAACACCGACGTGAAACTGAAAATCTGATTCCCGGCTTGGGATACTATTCACAGCCCACTCATCAAAGTGTTTGTCTGAGAAAGGTTAAGGCAATCCAAAATATTTACTGTGTGTTCCAGACAACACCTGACAATAGGCCCCTGACAACACGTCTCAGAGCAATTACTCAAAAATCTCAACAGCTGTGCATACGTGTATCTCCCACAGCTTAGGGATGTCTAGCTCAACAATGAAATTCATTTGTTTAAAGTGTAATCACAGGGCAGAAGAGGATTCATTTTCTAGAACTTACAAGGAGAGAATCTCAACTTGGATATAGGAGACATGTTGGATCTACTGATTAACATTTATGTATTTTCACCCTAGAGTCTGCCATTGTATATTTTTGATAAATGTAAGCATTGATTTTTGAAATATAGCTTTTACATAATGAAATATAAAAATAGAAAACTCCATCTCCTCATCAAAGGGAAAGCAGGAAATTGTTTCCACAAGACTGCAGATACCATCCTCCAAGTGATGCGTCAGTATTACCCATACCCTTGTACTTATACTAATATTTAATATTTAACTAACTAATATGTATATCAGTGAAAATAGGCCAATATATAAATATGATTATGTAAAATTACCTCACTATTACTAAGAAGAATATGAGAAAGGTTATAGTCTGTCACTTCTGAGATTTGTCCATACAAAATTATGACTTAGAGTTTGAATGTGTCTCAGCTCCTTTTGGACAGCTCTTACTGTGGGAAGTCATCTTTGTCAATTGTTTTGAGAAGCTCAGGAAAGATTGCTGCAGAGCATGTCTTCAATGATGTGCCAATAGCCATGTGACTGAGCCTTGAGAAAATTGTAGCCATCTTAAATTAGTATCTTACACCTTGACTGTGGACTTGCTTAGGCAGGTTGCTTTTATGTTCTTGACACATAGAAAGTACATGATCCTCTTTGTCCTGAGAGGTCTACTCCTCTAGTTTACCTAGGGTAATGGTGACAGCTGATGTACTGAACATCGGAAAGAAACTCTATGAAGGTAAAACAAAAGAAGTCTATGAATGGATAGATGATCCAGGAAGAGTCCTCCTGCAGTCCAAGGACAAGATTATAGCAGGAAATGCAGCTAGAAAGAGTCACCTGGAAGGCAAAGCTGAAATCTCCAATAAAATCACCAGGTGCATATTCCAGTTGTTACAGGAAGCTGGTATAAAAACTGCTTTCACCAAGAAATTTGGGGAGATTTCTTTCATTGCATCCCAATGTGGAATGATTCCAATTGAATGGGTGTGCCGAAGGATAGCAACTGGATCTTTTCTCAAAAGGAACCTTGGTATAAAGTAGGGGTATAAGTTTTATCCACCAAAAGTAGAGATGTTCTTCAAGGATGATGCCAATAATGATCCACTGTGGTCTAAGGAGCAACTCATCGCTGCAAAATTTTGTTTTGCTGGACTTGTTATAGGGCAGACTGAAGTGGACATCATGAGTCATGCCACACAAGCTATTTTTGAAATTCTCGAGAAATCCTGGATGCCTTCATATCCTGGTTGATGTGAAGATTGAATTTGATGTTGATGTTGATGTAATCACCAAAGAGATTGTTCTTGCTGGTGTCATTGATAATGATTCCTGGAGACTATGGCCTTCAGGAGAACAGAGCCAACAGAAAGACAAACAGTGTTACCATGATCTCAAAGAAGTAACTCCAGAAGGTAAAGAAAAACTTTGAGTGGGTTGCAGACTGAGTGGAGTTGCTTTTCAAGTCAGATAGTCAGTGCAGGGTGGTAATGCTAATGGATTCAACCTCTGATCTTGGTCACTGTGAAAAAATTAAGAAGGCTTGTGGAAACCTTGGGATTCCTAGTGAACTTAGAGTAACATCGACACATAAAGGACCAGATGAAACTTTGAGGATTAAAGCACAATATGAAGGGATGGTGTTCCTACTGTATTTGTCCCATTGGCAGGCAGAAGCAATGGTCTAGGCCCAGTGATATCTGGTAATACTGCATATCTGGTTATCAGCTGTCCCCCAATCATACCAGATTGGGGTGCTCAGGATGTGTGGTCATCTCTTCGACTGCCCAGTGTTCTTGGCTGTTCAACTATACTTTCTCTAGAAGGATCAGCCCAGTTTGCTGCTCAGATATTTGGGTTAAACAACCATTTGGTGTGGGCCAACTTCAAGGGAGCATATTGAACACATGGATATACTTAAAGCAGACTGATAAGAAAATCAGAGAATGCAATTTGTAAAAAAGCAATTTAATTTTTAGGAGAATAGTTACATATTCCTAGTTTGTGATTTAAAGAAAAAAAATTAAGCAAAATGATTTCACTTAAGAGAAAACAATTCAGTTTACTAATTGAACAAATGGTCCTCAATGTTTGACACATTGTCAGTGTATATTATTAATATTTTCTAGCTCTACATAGTGATATGTCTCTGTAACCTTCGCACACCAGAGACTGAGACAGCAGGATCACTAAGTTCAAGGCCACCCTGAATTGTGTATTGAGACTCTGTACTTGCCTGGGAAGGAATCTTTATAGTTAGTAAAATTGGCATGACATTGCTAAATTACATCTTCATCCTCCGTATAGTCATTGTTGGGTTAATATGTAATTATGGAACTGGAGCAATGTGTCTGCGGTTCAAGAACCAGTATGGCTCTCTTTTAGACAACCTGAGTTTTGTTTTCAGCACGTATGTAGACAGTCTCACAATAAATAACCTTTAACTCAGGGGATCTGATCCCTGGTTTCCTTATGCACCTGTCTCAAATACTATTACATTCCCCCACCCAACACACAAAATTTTAAAAAGTAAACTTTTTTAAAAGAGAGAGAGAGAAAAGAAAGTACATGATCAAAGTGGTTTTTTTTTTTTTTTTTTTTGGATTAAACCATTATGCTTTGGAGTAATTTGTGCGCATCAATAGGTATCTTCAACAGCAACTTGCTGCTATTTATTCTAGTTTGAAGTAAAACATTGTTATCCTTGCATGCATGCTTATCGCACACTGAATTGTGACCTCTACAAATTACAGTGTCAAAAGATGAAGTTGAATCACCATGGCTTTTGTTTAGGGTAAATGTTCTTCAAGTGCCTGTAAGAGTAGTAAGAGAAATACACTTATAGTTACATTGCTTCTGAAGACTTTTCTTCTGTTTGGAGGTACCCTGGGTATCCATCTCCATATAAAATTTATAGTTTCCCTCTACCTGACAAAATAATTTCCTAAAGCCATATAGTTTTGACTGAATCCACTTTTAAATGCCATGTGTGGTAGTGTGGTATTTATTACTTCTTTTATTTCACCTGAGAGATGAAGTGTGTAGCAGGCAGAACCTTGCCTTTTCATTTTATACTTAGTTTATATGAAAACTATTTTACATCCCTTGCAAGTGGCTCGCTCTGACTGGTCTTAGTGTTTTGCACACAGGGTTCCCTTGTACTTGTTTGCTTCTCTTTGCTTGTCATTTCTGGGCCTCAGAATAGATAGGTTCTACTTTCAACTTAATTTTAATCAAAATGCAGGAAAAATTCTAGAGTAAAATACCTTAACTTTGTGAAACCTTTTCATACATCTAAAAGCCACCTTGCACAGAGTCTAGAACCAAAATTTTAGAGGCAGCATAAGTTATAGTTGTAAAAATAGAAAGTATTCATCTTTGACCAAATGGAAATGCCAATCTGCAACTGTGGTAGGAGGATTCTGTCCCAGCCCTCCCCTGTCTAGATCCAGAGATGCTCATGAGCTAATTCCCAATACCTACGGAAATCCTAGTTTACCTGGTAAGAGATTTGGAAATGCAATTAAGTTGAAGGTCTTGGGATGAGAAGATTCCTTTGATTTCTTCAGTTGGAACCAATGTTACAGGGTTACTATGAGAGGGTAAGAGGACCAGAGTCTGAGAGACCACATGATGTTATGCTTCTGGCTTTGAGGATGGAAAAGGAATTGACCTAAGGAATCTGGGTAACTTTTAGAAGCTTCAGAGATAAAGTGACTAGGGTCTTCTCCTTTATGGCTATCACAAAACACAGGGCTTTGCCAACACTATGATGTAATTCTGGTGAAACTCATTTTGGATCTTTGAACATTAGAATTACCAGAATGTAAATCTTTGTTGTTTAAAATCACTAAGCTTGTGACAATTTCTGAGAACAGCCTCAGTAACTAATGTCATTGTGTATGTAGGACAACTAAGGACGGCTTTTCTCATGTTGAAAAAATTTAAAAGTAAATCTGTCTTCAGTGTGCCCTGGGGTATATTTATTGCCTTTATGTTTGACTGGGTTACTTCTCCCTTACTTATTCCACTATTTAACAATATTCCTCAATTTAACAATGGGGTTACTTGGAAGTGGCTGCTTTTGTCTTAATATTCCATAATTTTGGCTCTTCAGTCCATTACTCCCACATAGAGAGCAAGAACAGCAGACATTTAATGCATATGTGATTTATTGGTCTCATTCACTTATCAATATTTTCCAGATGCAACATCTTAAATGCCCTGGAAAAATAATAACTGCAAAATAATTTATGATTTGATCCAAAAGAAGATTCATTTTTTTCTACTCTCATGGTTTTGAAACATTTAATGTACACTTATTTTAATTTGTATAAGAGGACTCACATACCAAAACAATAATGCAATAAGTACATTTTGAGAGAAAAATAGTATAAAATATATACTTTTTTATTTTATATATACATTGTTTCCCATATGTCTTTTTTTTCTTGTGGATTTGGTAGAACACAAATATGCTTTCAAGAACATTCTATATATATATAGTATATATATCAACTATAGTCACAGTAACATAATAAATGGATCTCTTGAAATTTTTCACCTCACCTAGTAGAAATTTTGTTTTTTTTTGACTGACATCTGCATAAATCTTTAACCAAACTTTTAATATTTCTATTTTAGACCCTATTAAAATAAAGTCTACTTTTTAATAGTCTATGTATTACTGAATATATATTTAATATATATACATACATATAATATATATACATTTCTCTTTTTATTTTTAATTAGCCATGATTTCACAAAGTACATTGAATAATCATCTTAGTACATATAGTGTTATGATGTTGATAGAAATTTTGACTAAGTATATTAAACATAGTTACAATACGTATCTAGGAAAAAGAGTCTTTTAGGCCAGTGCCATTATTTTGTCTTATTTTTGCAGGGACTAGTTTCTCACATGGGGTAGAGGTGTCCATCTTGTTATGTTTTAGAGCAAACTGTTTTAAATTGACAAGATAATGGGTAATACACTGTGCTTGTGTAATACATAACATATACATGTTCACATGTATGCATGTAATACATGTCCACACTATAGTCTTAACTGAGAACCTGCAGAAAAAGTGAATGGGTTTTAATGAGGAAGCACTAAATAACTTTCAGATTCCTAAAGTCTACTCCAGTTTACAAAGATACGAGTAAAACAAATTTCTATTATTGGGGAGTTCTCAACTATTGTAGTGTGAACGACCATGGACTAGTATAAACTATGCAATAAAGATATTGATCAGTTATTGTGGGAAATTTTTGCAGGAATAACATGGTGACTTTAATGAATAGCGTTAATGAATAACAAAAATGTGGCCTACTGCATGAATAGGTGGGAGCTCGGAGGAATATTCCAGAGTAACCAGGAACACAGAGTGTTTCTTAAGTCATGTATCATAGAGAGGCAGGATGAGAAAGAGGAGAGATTAGACAAGCTTCTTCTCTTTGAGAGGGTGAGTAGGGTCATTAAGAATCCTACAGATTCAAGATGTAGAATGTGAAACCAGAGGACTCCTCTCTACAGGGCACAACAATCCTCTCCTCTGTTCCTCCTCCTTCTTAGTCAGATTTGGTTCTCTATATACCATGACTTTTTAAACCTGAATGTTGACTGCTCTGCCCTTGACAAAGAGATGGAAAGGCTCAAGTGTTGACTAAGCCTGTGTCTCTTCACTCATCTCCTGTGTGTGGTTAGTTACATTAGTCAGGATCATTTCATGTGTTATGAGTATGATGAAATGGTGGAGGCTTTCAAATACTTTCTATTTGTTACTCCCAATTAATCTACAGAAGTTTAGTCAAACTGTAGTTCAGTGGCAAGTTAAGGAGTATGGGGTGTAAATGAAGAGCCTTGGAACAATATGACCACCATCTAATAACCTTTGTTTTTACCTAAAAGGCTCTTCTTATTATAGAAGTTACTGGGTCATAGATGGAATTTGTGGCATTTACTCCACTGTACATTTATATGATCTCTTGTTATCTGTTATCTATATGTACCTATGTATTTGTCATCTTCTTATTTACTTTTTATTTGCTTAAGCCCTTATTCAAGCAGTCACACAAACAGTTTGTATTAGTAGAATCAGCTTAGACTTCTTACAACTTGGTGACTTTGCCAGAACTGCTAAGATATATAGAAAAACCAATCACTCTGTAGGATATTCCAAATGGTAGTTTCTTGATTTGAAAATTTGAAGGTCTCAGGGAAATTTCTGAAGTTGTGTGTGTGTGTGTTTGTGCACAAATTAACATATAAAGCATGCCATTTATTATGTAATTTTATTGCATGACAGTATTTCAGTCAAATATTTTACTGTTAATATTAACTTTGTTTTCTTGTCTGAGTTTAGGAAAGTATCTAGTCCCCTCTTGTTTTAATTATATCTACATATTTAAACATAAACATATATGTTCCTGAAAGGTTCAATTATATTTAATCTACATCTTGCAAAATATCATTAGTAAATTCTACCATGCAAATAGAGTTAAGAAATATTTCCCCAACAATGGATAAATAAATTATGTAATGGCTAAATTACAATTCAGGTTTTGTCTCTTGTAACTTGATTACTTAATTCTGGAGAAATAAGCTTTTGAGAAATTTATTGAAGAATAATACTAACCACAAAGATATTAAGTGCAAGTATCTTTCCTCAGACTTCTGACGTGATGAAAGCTTGTTGGCTTATAGAGGGCCTCACAGAACCCTCTGCTGCCTGACACTTTATCTTCCAGCTTTAGTAGTTTTAATTTCCAATCGTTTCAACATTTGCTAAAAAAGCAAGAGATCAGTGTGTAAATAATATTATGTATATAATCGTAATTATATTCTTTAGCACTTTTTCAAGCGAACAGAGGAAGATTCTAAGACACCACCTGATTATTGGAAGTGGGATAACTGAACATCTTCAGGAAGTAATGCCTGCTCAGTAGTCTGCACCAAACAGACAAGAGAATGTTGGAGAACATTGTAGTTTTGTTGTTTTGTATTGAAAGATGAGTTCTTCTGTAGAGTAAGATAAAGGAGAAATTGGGGAAAGTATATTTAGGAAAAAAATTAAAACAAAATTTAGAAAGAAATAGAACTCCAAACAAAAAAAGATGCTTATTATAGTATTAAGGCTTTTATTTTAGTTCCTTTGTTATTTATTATTTATTTATTTATTATTTATTTATTTTATTTATTTGGTTTTTCTAGACAGAGTTTCTCTGTGTAGTCCTGGCTGTCCTGGAACTCACTCTGTAGACCAGGCTGGCCTCGAACTCAGAAATCTGCCTGCCTCTGCCTCCCAAGTGCTGGGATTAAAGGCGTGCACTACCGCTGCCCAGAGTCATTTAAACTTTTGTATGAAAGGTATTTTACTGACTAGTTTTGTGTGTCAACTTGACACAAGCTGAAGTTATCTTGACACAAGCTGAAGTTATCACAGACAAAGGAGCCTCCCTTGAGGAAATTCCTCCATGAGATACACCTATGAGGCGTTTTCTCAATTAGTGATCAAGGTTGGGAGGGCCCATTGTGGATGATGCCATCCCTGGGATGGTAGTCTTTGGTTCTATAAGAAAGCAGTTTGAGCAAGCCAGGGAAGCAATCCAGTAAGCAGCCCCCATCCATGGCCTCTGCATCAGCCCCTGCATCCAGGTTCCTGCCCTGTGTATGTTCCTGTCCTGACTTCCTTTGGTGATGAACAGCAATGTGGAAGTGTAAGCTGAATAAATCCCTTTCTCTCCGACTTTCTTCTTGGTCATGGTATTTTGTGCAGGAATACAAACCCTGACTAAGATAGGTATAATATAGTTTTCAAAGATGATAACGAAATACTTATTGGGGGCACTTGTGCTCACATATCAGCACTAGGGAAACCAGGAATGTTAAACATTCAGTGCTTTGTCTTCAAAGGAAAAGATGTATAACTTTTTTTCTACCCATAAGGCTGGGAATGGATATTGATTAACAGCTTGGTGACCCTGCACTATCTGTATGGCCAAGCCACACACACCTAGCTCCACTAGACTGTTATATTTCTTTCAATTATCCTCCCTACACCCTTATCTTGAGCATTGTTTCTCAG
The DNA here is from genome assembly GCA_021653895.1 of Mastomys natalensis. Taxonomy (NCBI): domain Eukaryota; kingdom Metazoa; phylum Chordata; class Mammalia; order Rodentia; family Muridae; genus Mastomys; species Mastomys natalensis. The sequence continues at coordinate 153,948 of JAJTUV010000198.1, read as the reverse complement.
GTAATAGAACCCATCTTTTTGGGAGATGTCACCATACAAAGGGAGCAGAGGTCTTACAACCTGGTGACCTTTGTACTACCTGTGTGACTGAGACCATACTAGATCCTCCTCAGAAACTAAAGGTGTCACATGCCATCAGTCTATAGAACTCATTTTTATGTAATCATGTCTTATGCTTTATTGTGCACATGGAATTGAGTTAATTGTCACAGGAAACTTTTTTCCCCTTCAAATTGTGTTGTTCTTAAATATGTCTAAAATAAACTGCTTTGTGGCAGAATTTCAAAGTTTGAACCAACATTTGCTACTGAGTCATGGTGAACTGGGCTGTCTTCATGCCTTACGTGAAGCAACACACTGGCAGTCTTGGTGGGCACAGAGACATGCCACAAATTACTGTGTCTAAAATGATTTTATGAGATTATTAGTATAACCAGATAACTCCACAAAAATAACAACAGAAATTCAAATCCTAAGCCTATGATATTACACACATAGAAAACATTACGCTTAACATGAATATAATAAAATTGCCTTGTATATTTTATCAAGAGTTAGGGTTTCAATTTTTTTGAAGGTCAAGGTTTACTCTTAATTATAAAATATAATGTATTTAGTGGAACAACTTTAGAACAGAATAATTAACTTCTGCTTTTGGTATGTTAAGTGTTATTTTTAGAGGAAAAGGAGAAAGGTGATAACTTGTTAGAAAATTAAGTCTATAATGGCATAGGACTGACACTTAATATACACACACACACGCACCACACACACACAAAGAGAGAGAGAAGAGAGAGAGAGAGAGAGAGAGAGAGAGAGAGAGAGAGAGAGAGAGAGATGGGTTCCATGTATATGACTGTGTTGTGGAATAGAAGTCTCTCAATATATCATTAGATTTTGTAATTTTGTAATTTTTGTTAATCATATCTACAAAGAACATAAGTATTTTATTATCTATATTTCACAAAATTTCTTGACAATAAAAAATAATTTTTTCATGCATTCAATTTGTGAGTCAGTTTTTAAAACAGCAAAATAGTGTTATAGGTAGATAGTGTTCTTTTTTTTTTATGAGATAGGAAGGAAATTACAAAATAGCGTCTTGTGGTTCTGGGACTTAGTTCTGTATTCCTTGTCTTTATGGTGAACAACAGTCTTGAGAGTCATAGGATGCAAAATACCAGGCAGTATTTGTAGCAGGAAGGTTTGTGTTCTTCTATTTGCTGTCATTGCATAGAAAGATTATGCTTGTATTAGTGAGATTTCCACCACTTCAGTGTTTATTTAGCTCAAAAATCAGGAAGTTCCAGTCAAAGTTTGGTTTCTCTCACTGATTTGGGCCACTGCTTGGGGTACAAATGGCAGTAGTTGAATACTGTAGTAGTCCAATACCAAACCTTTAACCCATGAACCTCTGGAGGACACTTATCCAAATCATATACATTTCCATTGCCCACAATATACTTAGCAAACAGAAGAACTTAGCAATTAGTAAACTGATCTATTCCTTCAAGAATGTGGCTTTCTCTCCATGTGGTAAAGATTACATATCTACAACCATTCTTTGTTAAGAAAATTTAGTTGAATGGTTTATCCAGTTTGGTTTGCTTCCTGTTTTCAGAGGATGTGAGGAAGACAACTGTGTCTCTTGCAGCTTTGTAAGTTTAGTCATTTGTCCATGACTATTTTTCATGGGTTTAGACATCCTCCCTTGCTAATAGTCTATGGACCATTTTCTGTCTTTCTCTACTCCCAAATGCTTGCATTTCTGGATCCCATGGTATTTTTGACCCTTTGTTTCTACTCTCTCTTTCTAATTTCTTGTAAATCCTGATTTTGTTTTCAATGTTGTCATCTGCTCATACACCTTTCATTTACTGATACTTGTATTTCCAAGTATCTCTGATATCCCATTGCCATATATTATAGTTCCCAGTTAAAATGTGGAATTAACCACTGACTAGAACTGCTCTTGTTACCATACTTTACCAACCATGATCAATTTATATGATCAAACCAGGAACCAAAATGAACCCTTCCAAAACGATAGTTCTCCACTTGAATATATGACATGCTCACTGACTTTCTAGTTTCCAGAGCCATTGGACAAACTTCTATTCTTATGAATTACACACTATAATATTATGTTACAGTGGCAGAAAACAGACCAAAGAAACACTCAAAAGTAAGAGGCTATTACAAATCTGAGCAGAGAAAAGATGATACAAGATACAAAGAGATGATGGCTTTTGATGAGCTAAGGAGAGAGTTTCAGAAGAGTGAAATATTGCTGACACCTTTACCTTGGACTTCTAGCACATACTGTTATATCTATTCAGTATTCAGAAGGCTTCACACAATAGATCCTGTAAGGAAACTTTACTTACATTCTTATCAGACTCCCTCACAAGTTATTGGACATGTTTGTATTTCTATGCCTATTTCTGATTCATTTATAGGATTCATTAATAAGGATAAGGTTAGAATTTTCCCAGCTGAATTGGCTAATTTTTTTTCTGCTTTAAAAGAGTGGATAGTAGAAAAGAGAAACAGAGCTTAGTTAAAAAGAAATATAGAAATCTCATGACAAGAGAGAATCTGTACATGATAAATCTGAGGACAAGGGAGAATCTTGTCACAGTGATGGCTTTTAAACTAGCAGATTATTCTGAAAATACATGGAAAACACTTAATTAAATGTCTAGCACATTAAACTATTATACCCATTGTTACTAAGTTTCATCAAGCTGGGGTTCACAGATTCTGTTTGGCAGGTTTTTTTTTTTATTTTTATTTTTTAAGAACATCATTGGTTGCTTCAGTAATACTTCTGTTTTGGTAGAAACATATATGGCATTCCTGTTCTGCAAGCAGCATTATACTAACAGATAAAAATATAACCCTGTAAGAAATAATATCTATTTTTATAATCTTAATTTATCATTTGGAGACAATGGTCTGTATAGGAGCTAATGAATTATTTATATCCATGATTGTAACATTTAGTAAAAAATACTTTGAGTTGAAGTATAAACTCAGACTTATAGTTGGTTGGCATAATGGTCCCCCAAAATATATTTATGTACTTTAATTCTGAGATTATAGGTTTGATTCACTTGGAAGGGATTTTGAAGAGGTAATTGAATTAAAGTTCTTAATTAAGAAGGAGACAATCATCTTGGGTTATGTAGGTCTGTCTCAAATCTAATTATGTATCCTTTGGCTCACAAAGTCGTATGTACACAAGAGCAATATGGGGTTAGAGTAATAAAGTATAGCAGTATGGCAGTGAGCAGAGGTAGCCGCAAAGGCTGTAAGAGGCAAAGACGGACCACCTCTATTTCTTAAGGGATTACACTACTTCTAGTATCTTGATTCCATATTTATATACATTTTTGTTGTTTTAAAGTGTTTGCTTTGATTTCAGGAAATATAAAATCCCTATTGATGGTCACTGTGATCCCTTTTATACATCATTGATCTAGTAAGTACAATTCCCGATTTTTGATTTTCCAAAAACAATTTTTCTATCTGAAAGTTATGTTGGAGAAAGCAACAAAGTAAAACCAAGTTGTGACACTTAAGTAAGATCACAGCTTCTCCCCATTTTTCACTTTCTCAGGAATTTCCTACAAAATTAAAAAAAAAAATTCTTCAGAGAGGAAAGCTTTATAAGTGACCACATGCTGGATAAACATTTTAATAACTATGAGTAGAAATACATTTTTAATAACCAAACATTTTGCAATTAGAAGTAATGTACTTTTCTCCTTCCTGCTCACTTGCTAAATCACTTAAAGTTAGTGATCTCACTTTCACCACGTATCTCCAATTTTGAAGGAAAAGAGGAACTATAGGGAAAAATAACATTGTGCCAATTTCACAAAGACAACCATAGTATTTTTTTTTTATGGAAAAATCAATTTTATATGAGCATAGACATAAACAGGGTTGCTATGGTGACCTGAAGAATGCTTGGCTCAATAGTCATAGCAACAAAAGAAGTAGAAGTAATACAGTGATGGTAGATCTATAGTAATGGAAAGATGCTCTCTATAAAAAGTGAACTGGGCAGATCACAGGACCCTCTACTGGGATGTTAGCCATCATTCTTATCTTTCCACCTCCAGATTCACATGATGCTGAGACATGCCATTCATTAAGACCTAGACAGTTAACTGAAGGTGGAGCTCTATGATGTAGACTTAGGTGGTTACCAATGGTATGTGTGACCTTCAGAAATTCAGCTATTTTTAAGTTCCCAACATTCCTCTATGTTACTCATGCTCTTGTAAGTAAATCCAATAAGCTGTTGGTCTACCAAGTTGGATTTAGTTGGGATTATTTCTTTAGCCTGTTATTGTCCTGTCTAAGGTGAATTGACGTTTGTCCCTGTGTTCCTAAAAAAAAAAGTAGCATGACAAATTGGTGTACAACTGTAGGAAAAGACAGAATCATATATGGGCTTTGGAAGAGCAATCTTGGTTGCTGCTGTGGATAATAGAGTGAGGATGTTCCATGTGAAGGAGGAATATCCATAGTGACAATCCCACTTTTCCATGTGGTACAGAATGGCTTGCCTTTTCATTGCAATGTCAACTATACTATCATTTCTGTGGATGAAAAGAACAAAGATGAGATGTCTACACATATGGAAATTCAGTGTAGACAATGTTTGGGGATATTTTTGATGGGCCACCTATTCTATGCACTACAGTTTGATGTTCTTCCTTGAGGTCTACCAAGAGAGAGCCCACTGATTAACCAATGTATATGTTTTAATACCTGAAAACAAAAGTGTGGGATGGAACTCTAATCCAGCTGTGCTCGCATAGGACAGTGACCCAATGTTAACAAGGTGATAGAAAGAAAAATGAATCAGGGAACTTTGCATGATTGAGCTGATATTGTATACCCAATTAACCACTGCTAATTTGTGCTTACCAAAGAACTAAGAGAAAAGTTAATTCAGCAGGGACTTTAGGGCTGATACAGAGTTTTAGTGGCTTTGATGAACCACATGGTAGGGTATGATGTTATTAGATACAAGAGGCTTTGACAAATTGGTGTGAATATTAATGACAAATCAGTTGGTTGTGTGAAGTGCTGAATGAATAAACAGATAAGAGAAAGAAAAAGCAGGCAAAGAGGCTTCTCAGGGTCACTTGAAATGTGGCAAAGTTTGTGTCAAGCAAAAGTTTCTATGGAAGAATCAACAGAAAGACATGTGTTATACTTGTGGATCTTCAGAAAGTTTCTGCAGTTTACAGCATTTTCCCACAGATATGGACCACAGGAGGATGCTAATGTGCCCTACTAGTCCATAGACAATGACTTTTAACTCGCATTTAATGGCAGATTCATTAGTCCCATGATAATATGCATAGTATTTGGGCTTTGTTGAATCATTTGTTTTAACTCTTAAGAACACTAGGGGTTGTGGATAACAAGGATGAATAGAGAACATTACAAAATCAGCTCAAGGATGACCTTTTCTTTGGGGTGTGCAATTATCTCTCCAGAGTGTACTGTGTATATTACTTAAAGAAAGTATACTGGTATGTGTGAAAATTGTTTACCCAGCCTGATGCCCTTTCATTAGCCAGACATAGCCAGTAGAGTGGCAGGAAACAGTGGAGAGGCCATAGTCATAGTAGGACTCCAGAACCCATTAGCACTTGGAACTAGCTTTAGGAATGGCAAGGTCTGCCCTTGTCCTTTAATCAGGTGGAATAGTATATGCTCCCCATACTAAACACTTTGTGATGAGGTTGTATATTGTGGCCCCATGGCAAAGCCTCTGGATGGCACATGGAGAGTGGTGAAATGCGATGCATTGGATAGGACAATTGACACAAGTGATGGGATCTTTTCATGTAGTATAGACTGTCTTGAATCTTGCTGCCAATTCATCTATTGAGTGGCATGTCTTTGTTTAGATTTTTATTCTTTGAGAATTTCAAATGTATAGAATGAAATACGTTCATATGTCCCTTTCAACTTCCTCCAGATCTCCCTCTACACATTCACATCCTAACTCTTCTCTTTTTATACTTTAAAGACAAATTACTAAATCCATTTAGTGTTTCTCGTATATACAAGGATGTAGGGCCATTCAGCAGAGTATGGATGACAATCTACCAAAAGTCAAATCCCCAAAGAAGAGTGGCTTTTCATTCTTCTATAGCTATCAACTTGTGATATCTCCTTAGTTAGGGTGGAGTCTTTGCAAGTCTACCTCATCTATGGTGAGGTTTTAGCTGATCTTATGTTGTAAAGGTAACTACAGTTTTTATGAGATATTTTCTAAAAAAGCAGCCAAATTCTAAACCAATTGTCATTTACTTGGAATAGAAGGTGATGGGACTTTGAGGAGTCTGTCCATTCTCTGAAAAAGCTAAATAGTGTATAAATGCTAATTTCTGCATGTTTTGCAGATTTTCAGAAAGCATCTAAAAATAAATCATGGCAAAGAGTTGAAGAAAGATATCATGCATGGATGAAAAAGGCACAAAATTACTGAACAAAGTCCCAGCACCAGGGGTGGGTTACAGTCAAATGGTCAGGAGAAAATCATAGACTCCAGAGGGCAGGCTACCGCTGTTGTCCTATAAATGTAACATGCCTGTGCATGAACAGTCTGGCTTTGAACTTTCTGTTTAGCTGAAGTTGACACTGATCTCCTGATCCTCCTGTCTCTACTTTCAAAGTGCAGATACTTCAGTACCACCACATTCACAAAAATTCTTCCATGACTTCTTGTATTTATGTACTTATCATGGTAGGAATAATCGTGACATGATTACAGAACAAACTAACCTTTGTGGAACAAAATCCTTACCTTTAATAGGGCAGGCATGTACTGGCTGATTGTGGTCTGAGGGGTATGAATACTAAAATTTCAGATTTCCCTCTTCTTTTTAAAGATCTCCAGGAAGCAGAGGAAACAAGGGAGTGATAAAGATGTTCAGGATTATTTACTTTCTTTACACCACGTCACATGCATTTTTTATTTTGGCTTTGAATAGTTGACTTTTGTCCTCTGACAGACTGAATTCCTTCTAGTGTGGGAAATAGTAGCTTTAGATCTTTGGAAATCTAGCTACCCTTAGATTGTTTCTTGGTATTTATGGCAATGTTCTCTAGCCTGTGAACAAAACATATCCTTAGTTCAGAGCCAAGTTCATCCTAAGAAGATTAGTAATAAAGATCTTATAATAGTATAGAGATAGCATATATTGATTAGCTTGAGAGCTCAAAACACCATAATGTAGTAATCTCAGGAAATTTCTTCAGCTAACTTGGACTTCTTTTATAAAAAGGAAAGAAAAGGAAACAATCCCTGTTAGATATTAGACTCAAGGTAATTTAGGAGTAAGACTTTTATTTTCGATACTCCCTTGGTATTGCTAAGGAGTACTATATTCTAGCCATAGTGGCACTTGAACATTTATTTCATTTTCTAAAGGAGAAGAATGCTCTAAGAATGCATATGTCTATGTAGTTAATACCATAACCTTCTTTGGTTGCTAAGGAAATAGGAAAACTTGAACTTTTCTGCAAAACTAATTTGTAAGCCTGTATGCTTCCATTTGTATTGTAACTATCTACTTTTAACTATTGATTTTGTCTTCACAGTCCTTGAGTCTCTTTGATTCTGTTTCAGTGTCTTGGTCTTTAAAGGGATTGTAATAAAAGATCTATGATAGATAATGTCTCTCGAACTTTTAGTTAATGGCTCCCTTCACAATAATGAAGCTTGGGAGAATCAAAGCAGTTTTTTTCCTAACTTTTTTTCAGGTTGACAATAAATGTTTTCCCAACCTGTTTATCCCTGTGCAGCCCAATGTTGTGTAAAAACTTACATGACGCAGATGTTTTACCTTAGTTCCCTTCTGATACTTAATTTGCTTCTTCGAGTGTCAGAAGAAGGAAGGACTCCATGTGGTTTTTCCCTTTATTCACTTGCTTTACAAAATTCAGGATTTCCTACTAAACAGTATCAACATCATAACTTGGAGCACTTTTGAAGTCTGTAGATTGTCTACCACAAGGATTTTTCTGGAAGCATCACACCCTGGGGAAGCCTAAGATGTAAAAGGAAGAGGAACATGTTTCAAGAGTTCAGAAAGACAAGTGAGAAGTGTAATATTCAAGAGAAGAGATGATAAAGGAGAATTTATGCATTTAAAAGAAAAACAAACCCTGGATTTAATCCATAGCCCCCACTTCTGATTTTATGTTATCCCTGACAAATTTCCCTGAGGTTCAGTTTCCTTATCTAAACAATAAAGTTAACATTGCTCACTCATATAACTAACATACATACATACATACATACATACATACATACATACATACAGACAGACAGACACACACACACACACACACACACACACACACACACACACACACACACACACACCTATACAGATCATAGAAAGGAATCTTTAAAATATGGTTTCTTATTTATCAAATTAGGATGAAATGTGCATGGGGTCAAATGGACCCTGGAAGTTTTTCCTTTGCTTTGATTAGTCTTTTATTTCCATGTGCTATGAACTCTAGATTTATTTTTTAAGACCTCACCACTTCCTATCTAGCTGCCTTCTTGAATCTCTTAGTTGACCTAAAAGCTCCTTCAATATAAAACATTACAAGTGAACTAATTCATGGTCTTCCATGTGAGCTTGTTGTCTTCCAGTAATTGCTGGGTTGATAAACTCCACTGTCCTTTTCTTTTTTTTCTTTTTTTTTTTTGGAAATTTTATTTACATTTCAGATGTTCTCTCCTTACCCCATTTCCCCCCTCCCTCCCAGGAACTCACTATCCCTTCCCCCCTCCTCCTGCCTCCACGTTGGTGTACCCCACCCACCCTCCCCCATACCTCACCTCCCCACCCTCGAATATCCCCCCTTCACGACGTCCAGCCTTCATGGGACCAAGGATCTCTTCTCCCACTTATATATAGCTCCCTTGCATATATAGCTGGAGCCATGGGTCCCTCCCTAAGCACTCCCAGGCTGGTGGTTTAGACCCTGGGGGCTCTGGTTGGTTGGTATTGTTGCTTTCCTCATGGTGTCCGAATCCTCTCAACTCCTTCAGCCTTCACTCTATCTTCTCCATTGGGAACCCCATGATCAGTTTAATGGTTAGCTGTGAGCATCTGCCTCTGAGTATATCAGACTCTTGCAGACTTCTAAGGAGACAGCTATATCAGGCTCCTTTCAGCATGTACATCCTGACATCCACATCAAAATCTACCTTTGGTGACTGCACATAGGATGCATATCCAGGTGGAATGGTCTGTAGACGGCCTCTCCTTCAGTTTCTGTCTTGCACTGTGTCTCCATATTTGCTCCCTTGAGTATTTTGTTACTCCTTCTAAGAAGGACTGAAGCCCCCCTACTTGGTCATCATTCTTCATGAGCTTTATGTGGTCTGTCAGTTGAATCTTGGGTATTTCAAGCTTCTGGGGTGGTATAGTGGTGAGCATAGCTGCCTTCCTTTTCTTTATATAAGCCAGAAACAAAGATACCATCATGAGCATCTTCCTTTACTCGTCTACAAAAATCTGTTTGTAAAATCATCACCAAATCCTCTCTAGTAGAGCATTCCCATCAACATTGAGAATTATGAAGAGAAAACTATCTGTAAAAAAAATCCTTCCTTATTACAACAGTATCAACTAATTCAGACCCCTCAGAACTCCCAAAGACTAAGCCAGCAACCAAAGAGCATCCATGGGCTGCTCCATGGACATGTATAGCAGAGGACTACCTTATCTGGCCTTAGTGGGAGCCGATGCACCTAATCATAGATACTTTATACCTCAGGGAAGGAGGATGCTGGGAGTTTCAGGTAGGGATGGGTGGGTACTCAAAGGGAGTAGATGGGTGGAGGTGTAGGGAGCACCCTCTCAGAGGCAAAGAGGAAGGGGGATGGAGTGAGAAACTCTGGCATGGGGGAACCAGGAAAAGGGCCAACATTTGGAATGGAAATACATAAAATAATTTAATAAAATTCTTTCCTTGATTCTATTTTCCATATAGTTATTGATCTAGTCTCAATTGTTGATGTAGATAATTTTCTGTCTAAAACTTTTTATTTCATTCTTTGTCTTTTTTAATTACTTTTTTTTAATAGTCCAGTCATTGCCCCTCTTCTGGTCTGCCATCCCACAGTTACTCATCTTGTTCCTCTTCTCCTCTGTCTTCAAGAGGGTGTTCCTCCACCAAACCTTTCCACTTTCTGGGGCCTCAAGTCTCTCGTGGGTTATGCGCATCTTCTCCCACTGATGTCAGACCAGGCAGTCCTATGTTGTATATGTGTCAGAGCCTAAGAAGTGTGTTTTAGTCAGGGTTTATAATCCTGCACAAAACATGACCAAGAAGCAAGGTGAGGAGAAAAGGGTTTATTCAGCCACACTTCCACATTGCTGTTTATCACCGAAGAAAGTCAGGACAGGAACTCATACAGGGCAGGAAATTGGAGGCAGAATTTGATGCAGAGGCCATGGAGAGGTACTGCTTACTAGATTGCTTCCCTTGACTTGCTCAGCTTGCTTTCTTATAGAATCCTGGACTACCAGTCCAGAGATGGCAACACCCACAGTGAGCTGGACCCTCTCTCCCTTGATCACTAATTAAGAAAATGCCTTATAACTGTATCTCGTAAAGGCATTTTCTCAAGGTTGGCTCCTCTGTGATAACTCAGCTTGTGTCAAGTTGACACACAAAACCAGCCAGAACAACGTGCATACTGCCGGTTAGTGGTTCAGTGTCTGAGAGATCTCAGTGGTCCAGGTTAGTTGAGACTGCTGGACTTCCTATTGGGTTGCCCTCCTCCTCAGCTTCTTGCTGCCTTTCCCTAATTCAACCACAGACGTCCCTGATTTTAGTCCAATGGCTGGGTGTAAGGTAAGTATCTGCATCTGTCTCAGTCAGCTACTTGTTTAGCCTCTCAGAGGACAGCCATAGCATCAATAATAGTGTCAGGCCTTGGAGCTTCCCCTTAAGATGAATCCAAGTCGGGCCTGTCACTAGACCACCTTTCCCTCAGTCTCTTCTCTGATTTTGTTCCTGCAGTTCTTTTAGACAGGAACAATTCTGGGTCAGAATTTTTTACTGTGAGATGGCAACCCCATCCCTCCACTTGATGCTTTGTCTTTCTACCGGAGGTGGACTCTATGAGTTCCCTTCCCCCACTGTTGGGCATTTCATCTAAAGTCCCTCCCTTTGAGTCCTGTGAGTCTTTTATCTCCCAGGTCTCTGGTGCTTTCTAGAGGGTCTGCCCACCTCCTAACCCCTGAGGTTGTGTATTTCGATTCTCTCTGCTGGCCCTCAGGGCTTCTCTCTCCCATCTCCTCACCCCATAACTGATAGTGTTCCCCTTTCCCCCTTCCATCTCCCACTCATGTCCCTCCCTTTGCCTCCTGTGATTGTTTTCTTCTCCTTTCCAAGTGGGATTGAAGCATCCTCACTTGGGCCCTTTGGCTTGTTAAACTTCATGAGTTCTGTGGACTGTATCTTGGGTATTTTGTACTTTAGTTTTGGCTAATATCCACTTATTAGTGAGTATATAGCATACATGTCCCTTTGGGTCTGAGTTACCTCACTTAGTATGATATTTTCTAGTTCCATCCATTTGCTTGCAAAGCTCAGGATGTCCTCATTCTTAATAGCTGAATAGTATTCCATTTTGTAAATGAACCACAGTTTTTGTATCCATTCTTCCTTTTTCAGACACCTGGGTTGTTTCCAGCTTCTGGCTATTAGAGACAAGGCTGCTATGAACATAGTGGAGCACCTGCCCTTGAAGTATGGTGGGGCATCTTTTGGGTATATGCCCAAGAGTGGTACTGGTTCTTCAGGTAGATCTATTTTCATTTTTCTGAGGATCTTCCAGATTGATTCCCAGAGTGGTTTGATATTATAATAATGACATAAATTCCACTTACGCTTTCCTCCATTCAAATCTTCCCAAATGCCATTACTTACTCTCATTTTTTTTTGTTTTTGTTTTTTGAGACAGGGTTTCTCTGTGTAGCCCCGGCTGTCCTGGAACTGACTCTCTGTAGATTAGACTGGCCTCGAACTCAGAAATCCGCCTGCCTCTGCCTCCCAAGTGCTGGGATTAAAGGTGTGTGGCACCACTGCCAGGCTCTCTCATTTTTTAATGGCTGTTATATGGTCTCTACAATTCTGTTTTTCTTCTTTTTCTTCTTGGGGATCTACCTCAGTTGAGTTTTTCTCATTGTGCCTCATGCCCAGTTTCTCTGCCAAACCTTCATGTTCACAAATTCTGAAGTGAATCTTCAATCTACATCTTATAGGGTGAATGTCACTTGTTCTCCCCCTCATTCATATCTGTATCTATATATTTTTTTCCCAAGTGATAAGAGTATCACTCCAAACTCCCTTTCAAATGCATGCACTCTTTAATTGTTATTACACATATGTGTGTGTAATTATATAAATACCACCTGATGATTTTGTTTAGTGTTGCCTGTATGCATATGATTTTAAAGATGATCACTTTGTATTGGGTAATCAATAAGGGGTGTTGTCCCTGAGAAAAATTAACTCACCCTCTCTCAATAGTTCTTTGTTACCTGTAGGCCTTCATCTTATGTCTGGGCCACCATAAGATTTCCTTCTTATAAGTTAGAATGTCTGTTGATGCTATTCTTGTTCAGGAAGACATATTGCTAGCTTCAAATATTAAGATGTGAATATATAACCTGGAATAACTACAGAAACCAGGAGAGTAAAAACAGAAAAAGATCAAGAGCTGGAAGGCCCTAGAGACAGGAATGGAATGTTATGTTGCTCTTTTTTAAATAGGCCCCTAAATCAGTCTCCAGACTCTTCTCTTTCCTTCATTGTTCTGAGACACCACTAGTAACTCTTTCAGCCTAATTTGTGGATCCTTGGTTATTACTTATTGCTCAATATTTGTATGCATCAAGCAAGTGAGTTTTAACTTCCTAAAAACCAAAAAAAAAATGTATATTTTTCTTCCAAATAATTCCTGCCTAAGCATTATCAACATTTTACTTTATTAGTATTAAGTTTCTCTTGTGCTGTGAGTTTTTAAAGCTGTGACAATGTTCTGGAATGATCTAAGTTCTTGGCCAATGTAAAGGTATTTTTATATGTATTTTGGACAATCTAGCAATTTCCTTCTGTTCATTATTAACAAAACACTGTATTATATAGATACACATGTATAGTGACTGATAATATAAATTTTATGGTAGAAATAAGTCTAAATTGTGTGTTAATTAGAACAGGATCATTTTCTTTACATGCTATCTGGAATTCTAACAATTCATTTAAAAGTAACCATAATATATCATCACATTTGCCTGTCTGTTATTAAATGACTAACAGTACACCAAGAATAATATACCATAACAAATACTTGCATTTGCCCATCTATTATTAAGTGACCAATAGTGTGCCAAGAATAATGGGATGGATTAAGGAATAAAAAGTGTGTATTATTGTAAGAAACTGCATACATTATATCATCTCAGCATGACAAGATATAAATAGTAAGTGAACTAAATGTCCTTAAAAATTTACATGTCTTCTTTAAATATCACCAAATGAAGCTAGAGAGATGATTGTGGTTAAAAATCACTTACTGCTCTTCTAAAGGACCCAAGTTTGGAACCCAGCCCACACATACACTGAGCAGTTTCCATCCTTCTAAAACACCAGCTTCAGAGACTCTGACATGTCTTCTGTTTTCCATTGGTATCTGCATGCATGTGAACATGCACACCCACAAGTGTGTGTCTGTGTATATATATATATATATACATATACATATACAATACATATACATATACATACACATACACTCACATATATGCACACATATATACAAAGATTTATCCATAGATAAAAAGTAAAAATAATCTTTTAATAGGTATCACTATTGATGATAGGGTTACTTGTTTATTATCTATATCTATCTATCTATCTATCTATCAATCTATCTAATCTATCAATCTATCTATCTATCTATCTATCTATCTATCTATCTATCTATCTATCTATCTGGAAGTAGATTTAGGTTTCTAAAGTAGCCAAAAAATATGAAGCACTGAGACCAAATTCAAGATTATCCACTTAAAGAACCTCTAATTTAAGAACTGTGAAATTTATTGTTTCTTGTGAGCTTATCATAAGCCAGACCTACATAGTAATCCACTGGGGTCTTACGATAAATTTGTGAGATTTATGATCTCATGACTTTTGCTTTATAAGAAGAAAAAAGAAGCTGACATAAAGTAGTTAGTAGAGGAAGTAAGTAGTGTTCCATGTCAAGTCTATCCTCTCTATGAATCCCACTCAGGTTTCTGCATTTTTGTCTGCCAATAGATCTTCAAATCTTAGAAGAAACACATAAGAAAACTTAGAAGAAGTCTTCATATTGTTATCAGCTTTGTGAATACATAATTTTATAGTCTATCAAAACAGACAAGTCATATGAGTACCCACATAATCTGATAAGATTACAGTGTTGACAGTATATGATAATTATTTAAGAATCAACAGTGTAAACACTGAGAGAACATAAGTGTATCAAGATAATTTGAAAAGCCTGGAAATGAAGCATTTATTAACAATATTTTGTGTACTGACATCATTATTATCATGAGATGAGATAGCTTTCATAGTATCTGTTAATGGTGTTTTTGAAGGAAACCAACATAGCTATCTTTGTTTAAATAAATGATTACATTTATGTTGTTACCTAGAACTTACAAGCTGAGTGCAAAACACAGCTGACCTGACTATTTGAACTCAAATAAAACATGTAGATGAGTGGCAGAATTTCCATCCTTAGATGGTTGCATTATCATCATGTAGAATCAATTTAACAACATTGTATACAAACTGTAGGTGTATTCACTCACGTGCATATGTGTATGTACACCACAGCACATACAGATGAATGGGCAAATCACTAAGAAAATAACATTTAGCCAATTATTTTATAAAGATTGTGATTACATATGGTAGAGCTGGGTATACCAAGGAGATGGAAGAATTAGAAAGATCTATGCATAGCATACTGGACTTGGTTTCAATGTTTAAATATTCATTTTAAGACTTTCTTCCCTTTATTTTTCTGGGACATACAATTCATTTGGTCCCATGTAGCTTCCTTTTAGTTCTCATGAAAAAAAGTTTAATTATATTCACTATTCCCTAAACACAGCATCTAGAAGCTCCTAGAAGAGCAAAACAGTATTTGATTCATCTTGGTACCTAAAAAAAAAGTTCCTTCTTTGGCAAAGAGTGATGCTCTAGGAATGGAAAAGCAAGGCATAAGCAGTCAAATCTTAACATTTCCCTGCCATCATTCAAACACGTTTTTCAGGTATTTGCAATGCTGTCTGTTTTCATATGATTTGGAAACAAATGATATGAGAATATTTCAATGTTTGAATGCAGATTAGTTGTCATCCTGATGGAGTGAATTTACATCACATATGCATCACTTGCTGCTTCTTTCAGACTGTCTAAAATGTCAGCACCATCAATGAATGGGTGATATCAAATTAGGACAATGCAAATAGTGTAGCAGGAACACACATGGTTTTTAATGAGCCATTACTCTTTTTAAATGAGGCCTATCATGATGTCATCCATGGACCTAAAAAGTACGTTAATATGTCAATAGTGGGCTTGTGTGGATCATGATGATGTCTGTTTCCTAATGATTGTACAACTGCTCTAGCCAAATTTAATATTTTTTCATTTATCTTAGAGCTAATTGCTCAAATGATCACCAAATTATATTTTCTGTAAACCAAAAAAAATTTTCTAAAACCAGATTGTGATTATTAAATAACTCTGGCTTAATCAAAGAATCATGTTACATACGTAAATACATTTTCTGCTTACTTTAGGTACTAAAGCACTTGCCTGAGCAAAGAATTCCCTGAATCCCTTCATCTTATAGGAACAAACTGAAAAATGACCAGAAAGGCAAAAAGAGCATGCCTTAACAGAGTTTATCTTGTATTCTGAATGGCTGCCAATTGACCTCACTTAGAACTCCTTAGAACATAAACTGTTCTGCTGAGTTCATCCAGAGGGTGTACAAAAGAAAAAGAAGCCATTGGACATTGATATTTGATGCCTAAGATCCAGGGAAGGCGTGGGCCATGTGTCAGTCACACAGGACAAGAATTTGTTATAAAATTGATATTGGTTTGGATACAAAGTGAAAAACTGGGAAGCAAGAAGATGAGTTTTAAACAAGAAGCCCTGGGATAATGTTTAGTTGGGATCATGGATTTTTTTTCTATTTGATTCCAGACATTTTAAAATGATATTCAATATTTATGAATTTCAGTTCAATCTTACACGTTATTTTTATGTTCTGAAACGAAATGACTGGCCGCAATTTGAGAGATACTGGAAAATGGAAAAGATTGTTCAATAAATATGAATTTATTGAACAAGAATTTGTTGTAGTCCTATGAAGTATGATAAAAGTTCCTTAATTACCTTTCTGAACATTTATTGATTAATGATAATCATGGCAACAAAAACAAAAACAAAAAAAGTGGTTCAAGGAATCTTAGCTAGTGTATTTAAAAGGACCATGGATTATTCGAATCAGTTTTACCAATTCCATGTTTGAGTTTGGAAAGTGTTGAATATTTAAATAAAGGGGACGATAGTTTAAATAAAAGAAATGAGTAGTTTATTATCATTAATCATCAGTTTCACTGAAAACAAAATTAATGTTGTCTTGGTTAAGGGTATCAGGCTCCTGCTTAACTGTTTCAGGCAGTACTTGAAGTTGGGCAGTGACTTTGGTACTTTTATGTACTCTGTGGGGAGCACAAATTTCTCTTTTTGTTGCAAGAATATTTACATATATATATATATCATGGAAGATAACTTATAGTTGGGTAAATATATAAAAAATTTATCCTGAGGGAAAACTGAACCTGCCTTTGTTTGGTCTCTATTGCTGTAATAAAGATCACACCAAAAGCTATTTAATGTGGAAGGGTTTTAGTTCAGCTTACAGTTTATAGTCCACCATGGATAGACTCCAGGGCAGGAACTCAAGGGTAGAAACATAGAGGCAGGAACTGAAACAGAAGCCATGTAGGAATGCTGCCTGATAGATTTTTTTGTTGTTGTTCATTTACTTTTCTCTTTTATACCATCCACGACTAACTACCAGCTGTGGCACTACTAATAGTAGTTTAGACCTTCCTACATCAATAATTAACCAAGAAAATGCCCCCCCCCCACCAAAATCTCTATAGGACTATATGATTGAGGCAATTCCTCAAATGACATTTATCTTTCTAGGAGATTCTAACTTGTTTCTAGTGGACAAAGAACTAGCCAACACAAACATGCATTAAAATTAAAACATATGTATTTAATTTTTGTGTGTATGTGCCTGTGTGTGCTACCTCAGGGTACTGTGATGTCTTATCACTTCTTTATATATTCCAGTGATTTCAACTCATCCTATAGTTTGTAATTCTGTCCAAATTAATTACCATTTTTAAGTCTTCTCCAAGTTTTCAAACTCTATTTATGTCACAAAGATATCTTTTTTCCACTGTGTACTTTAATCCTCTCTACCTCTCCTCCTTTTCTTTTTTCTTTTTATGAATTGATATATATTTCTCTCTTATGTCTATGTCTCTCTGTCTCTCTGTCTTGGTCTGTCTCTCTCTCTTTTTCCCTCTCTTTCTCATCTTTCCACCCTCCACAATGTGTGTATTTGTGTGTGCGTGTGTGTTCAGTATAGATACCTATAAGATCATCCCCAGTTACTGACAGGTGTTTGAAATTGTTAGTTTAAACAAATTTGTTTTTTACTTAGCATTGCCTATGTCTTGTTCCTGTTTAAATATCCCTTGATTACCAGTATTTGTTACAGGCACTTCTGTTCCCTGTTAAAACCAAAGATTCAGTGTGGATTTGCATTCAATTTATGTCTTTCTTATTCTGAAACCTAAAAATTCATTAAATAAACTAAAAATATTAATAACTTTAAATTTCTTTACTCCAATCTAAGTTTTTCCTGCTTGTTTTTAGCAGTTTTGAGGGAGTACCATGATTTACAATGACTGTCTCTGTTGAGTTATAAGAACCAGTGTACTCAGTGTTGAACTTGGAAGCTTCCTGTGCCTATTTCCTTTTAATGAGTCTTTAAAACTTTATCTCTAAAACTTTGCAACTTCAAGTCTTTACTTCTTTAGGCTAATAATTACCTAATAAGCTTTGAAGGCGTCTCATGCAGTAAGTTATCTCTTTCTCATAAAGGAATTTGGGTAAATGTTATTTCCACCTTTTCCTACTTTTGTATGTACAATGCAGATTACCACACGCCAATACAAACATCGTTCATTTTTGCAGTTAAGGCTGAGGACTGGTTCTTAGGAAATGTTGCACCCTCACCAAAACTAACTGATAAGAAAATTGACAAATCTTGTTTTAGAGCAAACAGTTTTAACATACTGAAAATCCCTTACATTCATACACTAGATTTTTTAATTCTACAACACAGAAACAATGATTGCTATGCTTTGTAACATAGTACAAATTCTATTTGTACAAATGTTTGTTTTCATATATTCATGTTTATTATACTTTTATGTTTTGAGAATTTTATGCATGTACACAGATTATCTTGGTCATCTCTTCTCTCTCTCTCCAAGTGTCCCCAGAATTCCCCATCACTTTTCCCTAACAATTTCATGTCTGTCTTTTATAATGTTTTTAATTTACCCCTTTGAGTCCAACATCATTGTCCATATACACACAGTGTGGGGTCAACTACTGAGGCATTGTGATCTGACCAGTGGCCATACTCTTGCATATAAATGATTTTTCCTACTTAATAAGCATTAAATGCCAATAACTCCTCAACTAGTGTTGGGACCATAGGAACCCCTTTCCCCTCCCTGTAAAAATTTTAACTGGTTTTATGTGAAGGTCCTTTATCCACTTGGACTTGAGCTTTGTACAAGGAGATAAGAATGGATCGATTTGCATTCTTCTACATGCTGACCTCCAGTTGAACCAGCACCATTAGTTGAAAATGCTGTCCTTTTTCCACTGGATGGATTTAGCTCCTTTGTCAAAGATCAAGTGACCATAGATATGTGGGTTCATTTCTGGGTCTTCAATTCTATTCCATTGATCTTCCTGCCTGTCTCTGTACCAATACCATGCAGTTTTTATCACTATTGCTCTGTAGTACAGCTTGAGGTCAGGGATGGTGATTCCCCCAGAAGTTCTTGTATTGTTGAGAATAGTTCTCACTATCCTGGGTTTTTTGTTATTCCAAATGAATTTCCAAATTGTTCTTTCTAGCTCTATGAAGAATTGATTTGGAATTTTGATGGGGATTGCATTGAATCTGTAGATTGCTTTGGACAAGATGGCCATTTTTACTATATTAATCCTGCCAATCCATGAGCATGGGAGATCTTTCCATCTTCTGAGATCTTCTTTGATTTCTTTCTTCAGAGACTTGAAGTTCTTGTTATACAGATTTTCACTAGCTTGGTTAGATTCACACCAAGGTATTTTATATTGTTTGTGACTATTGTGAAAGGTGTCATTTCCTTAATTTCTTTCTCAGCCTGCTTATCCTTCGAGTAGAGGAAGGCTACTGATTTGTTTGAGTTGATTTTATATCCAGCCACTTTGCTGAAATTTGCTAAAATCAGGTTTAGGAGTTCTCTGGTGGAAGTTTTAGGGTCACTTAAGTATACTATCATTTCATCTGCAAATAGTGAAATTTTGACTTCTTCCTTTCCTATTTGTGCCCCTTTGACTTCCTTTTGTTGTCTAATTGCTCTGGCTAGGACTTCCAGTACTATATAGAATAGGTAGGGAGAGAGTGGGCAGCCTTGTCTAGTGCCTGATTTTAGTGAGATTGCTTCAAGATACACTGAAACTAATAGAAGAGAAGGAATTCAAGACTCTCAAATACCTAGACACAGGGGAAAAGTTCCTGAACAGTACACAATGGCTTATGCTCTAAGATCAAGAATTGACAAATGGGACCTCATAAAATTGCAAAGCTTCTGTAAGGCAAAGGATACTGTCAATAGGACAAAACAGCAACCAACAGAATGGGAAAAGATCTTTACCAGTCCTACATCTGATAGCGGGCTAATATCCAATATATACAAAGAACTCAAGAAATTAGACTCCAGATAACCAAATAACCCTATTAAAATGGGGTACAGAACTAACAAATAATTCTCAACTGAGGAAACTCGAATGGTTGAGAAGCACCTAAAGAAATGTCCAGCATCCTTAGTCATCAGGGAAATGCAAATCAAAACAACCCTGAGATTTCACCTCACACCAGGCAGAATGGCTAAGATACTGGCGAGGATGTGGAGAAACTCCTCCATTGTTGGTGGGATTGCAAGCTGGCACAACCACTCTGGAAATCAGTATGACAGTTCCTCAGAAAATTGGACATAGTATTACCTGAGGACCCAGCTATACCACTCCTGGGCATATACTCAGAAGATGCTCTAATATATAACAAGGACATATGTTCCACTATGTTCATAGCAGCTTTATTTATAATAGCCAGAAACTGGAAAGAACCCAGATGTTCTTCAGCAGAGGAATGGATACAGAAAATGTGGTACATTTACACAATGGAGTATTACTCAGCTATTTAAAACAATGAATTTGAGAAATTCTTAGGCAAATGGATGGAACTAGAAAATATCATCCTGAGTGAGGTAACCCAATCACAAAAGAACACACATGGTATTCACTCACTGATCATTGGATATTAGCACAAAAGTTCACAATACCCAAGATACAATTCACAGACCACATGAAGCTCATGAACAAGGAAGAGTAAAGTGTGGGTGCTTTGGTCCTTCTTAGAAGAGGTATCAAAATACTCATGGGAGCAAATATGGAGACAAAGCATGGGACAGAAACTGAAGGAGGGGCCATCTGGAGGCTGCTCTACTTGAGTATTCATCTCTTGTGCAGTCACCAAAGACAGAGGCTGATGTGGATGTCAGGAAGTGCATGCTGACAGGAGCCTGATATAGCTGTCTCCTTAGAGGTCTGCCAGATCCTGAAATATACAGAGGCAGATGCTCACAGCTAACCATTGAACTGATCATGGGTTTCCCGATGGAGAAGTGAGAGAGAAGACTGAGGAGCTGAAAGAGTTTGTGGCCCCATGAGGAGAGCAACAATACTAACCAACCAGAACTCCCAGGGTCTAAACCACCAGCCTGGTAGCACTTAGGGAGGGACCCATCACTCCAGCTGTATATGTAGGGGAGGATGGCATTGTTGGGCTTATGTGGGAGAGGAAGTCCTTGGTCCAGTAAGGCTGGATGCCCCAATGTGGGGGAATTCGTGGGTGGGGAGGTGGGAGTGGGGGTAGGTTGTTGGGGGCTCATCCTCATAGAAGAAGGAGGAGGGAGGATGTGATAGGGGGTTCCTGGATGGGGGTGGAAATGGGGAAAGGGGATCACCTCTGAAATGTAAATAAAATATCCAATAAAAAATATAACTGGCTTAATCTGGTGCATGTTTTGTATGGATGATTACAGCTGCTATGAGTTCATATATGTAACAGTTATGCCATGTCTAGGGCAGCATTTACAACTTCCAATGTCATCCTGAATAGCAGAGGAAGACTAGAGAGAATATATAAAGAGTAAATAAAGTTCTGAGTGAATGGGTACTGCTGTCATGGGCATGCCTGTGTCAAGGACCAATGCCTCACCAAAGGGATTTGGCAACATTCACAATGGGGTATGATGATCAGATAATGCAAAGCCTAACTATAGTTTGAGTGTGAATATTGAAAGTGAGAGCAAGTATGGGTATTTATAAACAATTGAGCAGTGTGTGCAAAATGTAATAACTGCAGCTTCTTCCTGTTGGATGTTTACAGCCTGAGACTGTTTACCTTAATGAGTCTAGCTAATTCTTCTTTCTGTGTTTATATAATATATATGCCGAGGTTCCAGGTAATTGTATGGTACCCAAGGCTCCATCAGAGCATGCGCATAACACCTGATCCAGCTTTTCCATATGTGTGCCTGTATGTCTGTTCTTTCTTCACTCTTTCACCATCCTTAGTCATGTTTCTAGGACTCAAATCACTAAGGACATTGGAAATAAAGATGTCCTATCTATGGCTGAACCCTCACAGACACTCTCAGAACACTGAGCAGTAAGACATCTCTGAATTAACCACTGCAATAAGAGGTTTCACCAACCAAAGTTAGGAGTAGCAAAACTCTATTTAGAAAAAAATATATTCAGAAGGTAGTATGATAATATGAGCATTTAGCAAACCAACATCAGTAGGTTATCCGCTTGGGCTTATGACTTACATAGTCATGAGATTTTTTTTTATTAGTAACTTTTTAAAAAATGTTGATCATTAAGCAGAATTAGCTTTATCAGTTTGGTAATGCTCAATAATAAGATGCCCATACAATCAGAAGTGTAACCCAATACCCAACCTAGATATACCAACTATCTTTGACTGGCGGAGACATGCGAACATCCGCCTCCATGTTCCCTCTCTCTCTCTCATCACCTAGCTCCTCCTCTCCTTCTCCTCTTCCTCTTCTTACTCCTCCTCTTCCTCTCCTTACTCTTCCCACCTTAGCTCCTCCTACATATCACCCTTCCTGTTAAGATAAAACTTTTTTCTCAAAATACAATTAGAGCATAACTATACCAATTTGTATCAGTAAGGTACAAGATAGACCTAATACCCAGTCCATCATTTTGTTGACTAACCAGAACCTCTGTCATTTCTCCTAACTAAAAGACTTAGTTCTGAACATGGCTTTTTTCTTGGCTTTAGAATGAATGATGAAAACCATCCTCTCAAATCTTTTATCTCCAAGTAAATAGCTGGGATTGGCTATGAGACTATAAGTCTTCAACCCCATTAGAAATCCAGAATGACTGAATTAACTGAAATAATGGGAAGCACAAAGCATAGCTTCTAAAACTTAGCCAATTTATAGAGATCACTGAACACCTGGACAGTCCCTATACTACAAAACATTGGAACATCTGATCTTCAGCCTTCTGGCCCAGGATCATCTGACAGACCTAGTGATGCAGAATTATTAAGGGCTGATTACTTTGTCTTGGCAGATATAATCAGTCGACTATTCTGCAAGTGTGCCATTTTCAGGACAGTAATTTGTCTGTAGATGAAAAGAGGCAATTCTTGTGTAGTGGCTGTCTCACCACAACTGGAGTAACTCCAAAGATACTCAATTTTTTTCTTAGAATCCAAAACAGGAAGCTGTCAGGAGTAGACAGGTCTCTAATCAAAATGAACCTTAATACAGCAATGTTTGTAACATCAATTCTGTGGACTTCTGACATTTTGAAAACCAACTATCCATGTAAGGCAATCTGGACTGTTGTCTGTTAACTCCTCTCAGCTACTTCTAAATAAAATATAGAAAACACCCTAACAATAAACTCAGAGCCATGAATTTGCTATAGGCCCTTAACTCACAGGCTAACCATCTCAAATCAGTTAAAAAAGTTAAAGAAGGACTCGGTCTAAGCCTTGTATTCCTAAATGTGTTATATAGGCACAATGCCTATGAGAGTAACAATATTAATCTCACTTCTATATCAATAAGAAACTCATACCAATGAAAACCTTAAATTTGAAATCAAAGTAAATTTTGTACCATTTAAGAAATTTTAACTCCAGCTTAATAACAATTATACAGATTTCTACCAATAGGTTATGGCTATGTAATAAATCCTAGCTATTCCTCCCTGTTCCAACAAAACCAATACTTTCCCCTAGAAAGACAGCTCAATATTAACCACCTCAGACCCCAAGTCCAGGGAATAGGGGCGCTGACTCTTCACTAACTTCTTCAAGCTGATTGAGGGAATTGAGATATTAGAAGAGGGGTGGGGGAAAGAGTAAATTGATAAGCCTCTGATGTCTGTGTCTTCACTGCATTCAGCTGAGATTTCCGGACATCAGAGGTTCAAGCAGGTCTCCTCAGCTTGCTTGATGAGTAGATATACCAAGACTGTGTATTCTGCAATATACAATTGTTAAAACAAATTTTAGTATCAAGATATTTTTTTGTTTGAATTCTGGAATCTAGACTTCTGGTGGCCTGTTTCAAGATCTGCTCAGTGCTTGGGCCCAGACCGGAAAGAAGTCATGGGATTTTTAACATGTTTGCACTAGGCAGCCATGAATTCCTTCTAGGAAGAGAGTCAGTTGGTTACTTCTACAAACACTCCTGTCACTATTGCACTGATGGGCACATGTTGGCTAGTTGACTTGTCTCATGGAACGTCCAGTAGGATAAGCCCACTGATGACTTTTTCCTTCAGCAATCTGCCAAACCTATGTAACTGGACAGTAAGCAGAATTTTGCGGATCATTTAAAAAAATGATTTTTCTGAATCCTGCAACCAAAGTGTGTATTATCTTCAGTAATGGGTGGGCAACTGATGATGATGGAAGTAGCCTTTGTTGTTTTGGGTTCTCTCTGATCAGTTTCTCATAAGGAGGTAACCTCTACCTTGAAGTAAGATTCTCAGTAAATAAACAGTGGGGTACTTCCATTCAAATCCTTTTAAACATACAGTTTTAATTCCTTGCAAACTACTAGGTTATATAAGGTTTGTTCATACAATCTTAATTTTGGTTAACTTAGCCTTATTCTCCTTTCCCCATCTCCTGTTGCTCCATCTCTACTTAGACCTTTAGCTCCCAGTATTCCTCTTTCCTTTCATAATTTTCTTAATATCCTTCCCTGTAAATAAACATATCTGTTATGGCACACTGAAAACTGTATAAACAATAAGGTGATTTAAAGACAATTCATCAATTTCAATGCTTCAATTCCAGTTTTCTATTTTTACAAAGACTAAATAAATAAATAATATTCATTAATCTTAGTTTCTACTTACAGTTATGAAAAGTTAAAAAATGCTGAAAATTTTGGATAAAACTATATTATGAATGATTGTACTGGTTTTCTATATGATTGTTAATAGGATTGAAATACTATTTCAATATTTGAAAGGGCCTTGTCATTTACATTAATTTCCATGATCAGAAATGAAACCAGAAGTTTTTAATATACTGATTATCAGTTATTTACATCTTTGTTTCTTTAAATTATACATAAATATATTATATTGTATCATTTTATATTGACATTATTAGTTTTTTTCAATTATTTGAAATAGATTAATATTTAAGCTACTGGAAGATAAAAGGTATCAGAGGTCTTGCCCAACTATAAATTCTACAAACTACAACACAAATCTTCCAGGAAAGTTGTCCTAATTGTGCAACAGTGACACAACTATCATGGGGGACCAACTATACTCTGATTAGACTTCAAGCCTGCTCACAAGGGGGAATGCATTTCTGCTACTAAAAATTTTTATTAAAGATGGTCATGCCTGTGAAATAATAAGTCCAAGGAAGGAACATACTAATGTTGTTTGAATGCATTTTTTACATTGCCCATATATCTTCAAATTATTGATATTTATATGTAAAGACAAATACTACTCTGCCTTAAGGAGAGAGCTTCTCTTCGCAGTGAAAGGCAATTAATGACATGTGATTGCTCATTGTACTGAGAATAAGTGAAGGTTAAGTCTTTACTCATAAATAATAAGATATTTCTATTGCTCTCTAAATCTCCTGGGACACTGCAGAAGATGAAATGGAAAAAATGTAAGATTCAAAATATAGGGAGAATGGTTTCAAATGCATTCCTTTGGGCATGATACAGCTGTATAAACATGAACTCAATATAACTGTGCTAGCCTAATTGAGTTTAAACAATATTGGGCTAGTGAACAACCAACCATGCATGAAAGAAAGTCTCAAGGTGTGCTGAGTTCCCCTGTCCTGAACTGCTGCAACTTATAGATTTTGAGAAGGAGGAGGTTTTGTATACCTTTTAGTGAGCCCATCAGGGATATTGGAGAATTCCAAACTGTGGTCATACAGAAATATGCTTAAACTTTCTGGGTTTCCAAACAAAATATAAACTCATGAGTACAAAAAAGGATATTATAGGGAATGAGGAGATTGATATGACTGGGTGAGAGATGAGAAGTTTGGGGTAAAGATACATTGCAAACATATAAGAAAATACCAATGAAGAAATTTAATAAAATGATAATCTCATAATTATATATAAATATTTTCTCATTTTAATTTTTAAATTTCAACATATTATCAATAAATGTTTACAATCTCTTAGGTGACATTTTAGCCTTTTTTTGTTTCTTTTATATGAATGAATTAGACCATGAATGTAACATAAGTATATGAGTTCCCCATATGCTATATCTAGTTCTGAATGAACTGAGGAATAAAGAGACAGCTGTATGTAATTGTTGAAGACTTCAGCACACCATTTCCAATAATAGACAACCAGCTAGCCAGAAGATGAGTAAGGAAACAGAAGAAATGGCAAATTAGCAGACCTAACAGACACATGTTCAGAACATATACAGAACAACAGATATGAGTAATAAAATTTATGTGTTTGTGGATTAAATGAGACTTGAAAAATGTAAAAATATTTCATTCATTGCAAATATCTTTCTAGACACAGTGGAATTAAAGGAAGAAAACAATAGAAAATGGAACACTGAACATTTTATAAAAACACTCCTTTGTATCTCTCTTTGATGACAGTACGATTATGATAGGTTTCACCTAGGTGCCCAGAGTATTCTCTCGACTATTTAAGACTTTTCATGTAATTAAATTTTCCTTTGCTGTGAGAGGCAATGATCACAGGCACCAGCTATTTACACCTGGTATTTTTGCACTGATGTTTGTTCAGCTAGCCATGACACATACAATTTGTATGTATTGATAGTTACTCTGTCAGAATCAAGTATTTCTAACAGACCCACAAATCCTAAAAATAGATAACATTATTTACAGATCGATTTTTCTGTACCTTGCTTTAAAGAACAGAAGCATTTCCAGCATAACTAAAGACTAAGGAGTGAATTAATTGAGTCAAGTTAACTTAGAACAAAGAGAAATTAAGTCAACTTTCTTCATGATGTCTACGCATGAGTAGGGCAGCCTTATTTTCTTCAAGCAGCAGGAGGGACATTTTTTTTCTGTTTCTCCCCATGATCGAATTTTTTATTCTGCCACAGTGAAGCAAGGAAAAGTCAAGAACTCTATGAGGGTCAAGAGTGGGAAAAAATCCAAGCTATATTGATGGTATGATTGGTACTTTCCACGAGTGTTTGTCAATAATGAAGTCAATAGTTAGAGATGTTCATGTTTGCACAGAAATCTTTTTCATTGTTTTCTCTTTCTTTCCTGCCACTTTGAGTTCACATTATGTCAGCTTTGTTATTGTACAAATGGAAATTTTAATTTTAGCCTTGCAAACTGTTTATGCTCCAAATATCATCGTAACTGCTACAGAGGCATACAAACCCTCTGGGAGACTAGTTTTCATAGTGTTACAACAAGGCGGCTAGTAAACACGTAATTATAATGAACCAATTTTCCGATACTGGCAAAAGAAACAGCAAAAAATATATCATGGAACGTTTTTGATGAAAGAGAGCGATTCATGTGGCCAATACCTAAGATGCGCTCTGAATGGTAGAGCTGCAGTACAGAAAGGAAGTCAGACTTTCTGTGAAGGACTCTATTTGCATATCAGCTACTTTGAGGTTCACTTTTTCTTTTTCAGTCAGTGTCAGTTTCGGGTGGTGATAGTGAGTACGGATTTTATTGTGCATGGACTTTTTGCTTTTTAGTTAACCATTCCATTTTTTAATATCTCAAATGATATCCCACTTCCCAGCTACCCCTCCACCAATCCCCCATCCCACATCCATTCTCCCTCTTCCCTTTTGCCTGCATGAGGGTGCTCCCCCACCCACCCACACTCTCTCACTCCATCGCTCCAGCATCCCCATACATTGGGGCATCAAACTCCCCAGGACCAAGGGCCTCCCCTCCCATTGCTGTCAGGCAAGGCCATCGTCTGCTATATATGTATCTGGAGTCATAGATCCCTCCAGGTACACTCCTTGGTTGGTGGTCTAGAATCTAGGAGAACTGGGTGGTCAAGCCAGCCTATGTTATTCTTCCAATGGGATTGCAAGAATCCCATTGCTCCCCTAGTCCTTCCTCTGCTCCTCTAGTCCTTCCGCCAGCTCCCTCATCAGGTTTCCTGAGCTCAGTTTTATGGTTGGCTCCAATCATCCACATCTGCATTGGTCAGTTGCTGGGTAGACTTCCCAAGGAACCGTCACACTAGGATCCCATTAGCAAGCACCTCTTGACCACCGCAACAGTGTTGGACTTGGTGTCTGCAGACATGATGGATCCTCAGATGGGTAGTTCCTGGTTGGCCCTTCCTTCAGTCTCTGTTCCATTTGTCCCTATTCTTCCTTTGGATAGGAACATTTCTGGGTTAAAAACTTTGAGACGGGTATGTGGCCCATCCCTCCACCAGGGGCCATGCCTCTCTACTGGAGGTTGTCTCCACAGGTTCTATCTCCCCCTTCTCTGCGCATTACAGCTAAAGTCACTCCCTTTGGGTCCTGGGAGCCTCACGTTTCCCTGGTGTCTGGGACCATCCAGTGACTATCCCCAGTTCTTCATCCCCCCTACTACATATTTTTGTTCTATTTTCTGACCCTCTGTACCTCTTTCACATCTCCTCCAGTTCCTGATACTGGCCCCCTTATTTCCTTCCCTTCACCTTTTCCTCCCAGGTCCCTCTCTCCCTCCACCTCCCACTATCTTCTTGTTCCCCCCTCATTGCAGGACTGAAGCATACATACCTTGGTCTTCCTTCCTTCTACACTCCATATGGTCTGTATCATGGGCATTGTGAGCTTTTGGGCTAATATCCACTTATTAGTGAGTGCATTCCACATTTGCTCTTTTGTGTCTGGGTTACCTCACTCAGGATGATATCTTCTAGTTCTGCATTTACCTGTGAACTTCATGAAGTCATTGTTTTTAATTGCTTTGTAGTACTCCATTGTGTAAATGTACTACATTTTCTGAATTAGTTATTCTGTTGAGGGACATCTGGGTTGTTTCCAGCTTCTGGCTATTATAAATAAACCTGCTATGAACATAGTGAAGCTTGTGTCCTTGTAACATGTTGGATCATCTTTTGGGTATATCCCCAGAAGTGGTATAGCTGGGTCCTCAAGTAGAACTATTTCCAGTTTTCTCAGGAACCTCTGGACTGATTTCCAAAGTGGTTTAATCAGCTTGCAGTCCCACCAGCAATGGACGAGTGTTCCTCTTTCTCCACATCCTTGCGAACATCTGCTGTCACTGGAGTTTTTGATCTTAGCCATTCTGACTGGTGTGACGAATCTCAGTGTTGTTTTGATTTGCATTTTCCTGATGACCATGGATGTTGAACATTTCTTTAGGTGCTCCTCAGTCTTTCAAGATTCCTCAGTAGAGAATTCTCTATTTAACTCTGTACTCCACTCATTAATAGGGTTATTTGGTTCTCTCAAGTCTACCTTCTTGAATTCTTTGTATATTTTGGATATTAGCCCTCTATCGAATGGAGGGTTGGTAAAGATCTTTTCCCAATCTGTAGGTTGCCATTTTGTCCTATTGACACTGTTCTTTGCTTTTCAATTTTATGAGGTCCCATTTGTTGATTGTTGATCTTAAAGCATAAGCCATTGATGTCCTGTTTAGGAACTTTTCCCTGTGCCCAAGTATTCGAGGCTCTTCTCCACTTTCTCTTCTATTAGATTCAGCATATCTGGTTTTATATGGAGGTCTTTGATCCACTTGGACTTGAGCTTTGTACAAGGATATAAGAATAGATCAATTGTGCATGGGCAGTTTAGTAATTGTGACAAACTATACCTATAACAGAAACTATAGTGCATAGCTACATAGTAGGTGATACTACTCAGGCATGTGTAAGTATACTCTATAATGTTCCCTCAATGATGAAATCAACTAACAACATCTTAATAAAACATCACTTTATTTATGTAAAGCTTGCTTTGGGCCAGGAACCAATATGAGTATTTCTTGCCTATTAAGGGATTCAGTCATTTCAGCTATTGCTGTTAGCCCATAGAGAGAAAATGCAAGAGGAAGGGGAATAAATAATTCAACAAAGATCATCACTCAATGTTATAGCTGTAAGAATGTAAAGTTACAAAGATAAACACCAATATCTTAACCAAGTCAGTAATCTTTCTCATATGTACCTTTATGTCAAAGCTCCTGAAAGCTAGGATAGGCTGAGATAGCCCACCTTCTGGGACAGAGAACTTAAAAGTTTCTCTTTTCCTTCCTTTCCCCCTTCCCTATACCCTCTTTCACCGCCACCACCACTCTGTCCCATATTGGAGACTGAGGCTGGTATCTAGCACCAAGCTATACCCACATTTATTTATTTACTTATTTATTTCAAACAGAAGACTTTTCTTCTAAATTTTGCTGAAAGTCTCCTAGTAAAGTCTTATAGGCAACTATAATATATAATACACTTATAATTCATTTAAGATTCAGCTTAATTGAGCTTTTGCTCAGCAGCTGCCCATTAGAAGCTCCTAGGGAACCATTAAAAAATACCAATGTCTGGCTTCCTTCCAGGCCAATTAAATCAGAATTCCCAGAAAGAGGCTGCAGCACAAGTACCACTGAAAACTCTTCTGGTGGTGTTAAGATAGCCAGAGGTCAGCAGCCCCCACAGACTCCAGCCACCATCACAGCTGTATCATAGAGGCTGTGGGTGACTCCCTAAATCACATTAGAAGTTAGAAGTGAGGAGACTATGGGTTAGGTACATTCATATGAATATTTATTTGTTTTCGATTTAGTAGAGTCTCTATTCATCTCTTTTTCATACCTTTAACGTTTTCCAGAGCAGCAGCAGTAGGAAACATTGACGAGAACTCCAACATCAGTAAACTAACTCTGTAGAAGTAGACAGAAGAGTTTTCTTCTGTTGTAGATTGTCCTGTTCAGCAGGGCATTAAACAGGGTTGGGGAGATTACCTGAAAGAGAAAGTGGGGGATAGGCCGACGCAAAGAAGGCGATCTGTGTATAGTCTGATCAAATCGACAATTCTACTTTTTTCACACAGGGGTTATATACACAAAAAGGCAGGATGTGGGGAAGGGGATGACACAGGAGTGTAGGTGTTCAGAGGAAGTACAGATATCTTCCAGAACAGAGTATCAGCTGGATGAAGGTTTAGGGGACATGTCACTATGACTTTGAATATGATTCACTTGTCCTTATCTAAGTTGGTACTATCCCTCAAGGTTACCTATCTACAAGGTCTATAACTATTTAGTCTGGCAATTTTCCACCAAAGCTGCTTGTTTACAATAGCTTCTAGTCATCTGTTTCAGTGTTTTTCCACAGAGACACAAGACTTTGTGTTAGCATGCATGTATGTCAGGCCTATTGCTGATTTTAGGCCTATGACTGATTTTAGGCCTTCAGTGTATAAGCAGGGCTGCCCCTGACAGTAGATTCTAAAGCTTCCAGTACAAGCTAACCAGTAAGCACTGTGTATGGCTAATGAAGTGGATGATACTTTGTCATATCAACTTGCTACATGATCTCTTGTGTTTTTAAAAGGTCTTTTAATCATAAGAAAGGCATAGAGATTTGGGATAAAGTTGCAAGAATTCCAATAAAAGATGTGGAAGAGCAGAGTATTTTCTTCCACATCTAAGCTAAGATCCAACAAATGAGCATTTCTTTTTTCCATGATGGAACAAGACTCGAGTAGTTCAGTAATGGACACATATGTTAAAAGCGTTAGGACTCATTAGCACAGCACAGCAGGGTAGTCAGATGTAGTAGAGGCTAAGATTTCCCTCTAGATCAGCCATACTCAGATAGAGACAGAGAGACACATATACCGAGAGAGAGAGAGAGAGAGAGAGAGAGAGAGAGAGAGAGAGAGAGAGAGAATTCTTCCAGCTTAAGAAACAAAGCAGAAACCCATTACAATTCTCTTTCCTCCACATTCAGTGCCTTTTGTGTGTTTGGTGATTCTGAGAGAAAGAGGCAGCAGGATGTATGCTGATAAACACTGTTCTTTTCTTTATTTTTAATCCTGACTCCTAGACTATTGTTGAAGGCTAGCTGGCTTGGTGGGTATATCTATAAATTCCAGAGTTGTTCCTTACTTTTGTCCTTGGAGATGCCCTTTCACTTGACAACATTTGGAAATGAAGAAAAGGAGTTGTTAAGATGATTTAATGGACCTTTCTATTTCTTACTCCTTTTATAGGATGGAAACAGGAAGATCATCTTCAGGAAGGGACCGTGCCCTTTAGTGGGTGAATGGAAGAAGTACATATATTTGTTTTTACATGCAACCTTCCACCAGTGACTTTCCATCACTGTGAACTAGTAGAACAGTCAAAAGGGGGTGGAAATGCTGGGAACATGGCCAGGAAGTAAACTTGATCATAATATCTCTTGGAGATGAGAGTGTTGGCCAATTATTTAAACAAGGTGCTGAGATTGTGACAAAAAAGTTTCTCAGCCAATCTTTCCCCATCTCTTAACCCTCTTTCACATGGCATGATTTGGGATAAACATGTACATCTTCCAGATTGTAAGGTCATTATTATAAATGAGTTAGAAATAATTTCAGGGAGGACACATCAAAATCATGTCTTCAAATGGTATATGAAAACACACATTGTATGGCCTTTGTTTTTTCTTATCCTTATTCTAGAATGAGGACAAGATTCTCACCAATGGGCATGATGTCCAGAGAAAAGAGAGGCGTGTATAACTAGGGTGTAGTCACACTATGTTACACAGGGTTTGTTCATCCAGAAAAGCTGCTCATACCCTCAGCACTATGGTCAGTTCATTTTTCCTCTACAGTATGCATCCTCTATTTCTGTTCTTCTTCAAACAAATATAAATGGGACTTTTATTTATTTATTTTTGGCTCATGAAAGTCATCAGTTTACATATGAAAGTATTTATATGTGTATTTATGTATAGTGATATAAAAATCACATATATATGTATAATTGTAATAATTTTAAAGAAAGATTTAATTATAATGGGAACATGAATGTGACACACATTTGTTTTTATTTACTATTATAAATAGGTATAATGTAATCTAAAACTCATTATATAGATCACATTGGCCTCTTAACTACTATATGATCTTTTTACCTTAATTTTCCCAAGTGCTCAGGATTATAGATGACTACTAACATGC
The DNA here is from genome assembly GCA_021653895.1 of Mastomys natalensis. NCBI lineage: Eukaryota > Metazoa > Chordata > Mammalia > Rodentia > Muridae > Mastomys > Mastomys natalensis. Next base: position 120,648 of record JAJTUV010000198.1, on the reverse strand, counting down.
TTGGATCTGATTAAAATTTTCTCAAATGAAGACTTATGCAGGGTTAGAAATTAGATGACAAAGTGTTGGTGTTAAACAGCACTAATAGGAAAGAAAATGAAAAATAAATGACAATTAAATATCATCTCACTCATAATAGTAACATCAAAATGATCATAAAAATGATTGCTCTTGAGAACATAGAGAAGGGGAAAACTTTATACTCTGGATGGAAAATATAAATCAGATTATCTACAAAGTCAAGTAATATGAATACGCCTCAAACTTACAAATAGAATTGTCATGTATTATAAGTTGAAGGGATGAGTCTCACTTCAAAATCTAGGACCATGATCCAATCCCAGAAGGATGTGTATTAAGTAAACATGTAAATACTTGCCTATGTTCTCAAGAATAGCAACTTCTTTTTTTTTTTTTTGGTTTTTCGAGACAGGGTTTCTCTGTGTAGCCCGGCTGGAACTCACTCTGTAGACCAGGCTGGCCTCGAACTCAGAAATCCGCCTGCCTCTGCCTCCCAAGTGCTGGGATTAAAGGCGTGCGCCACCACCGCCCGGCTGAATAGCAACTTCTTGTGATAGCAGTCCCTGAACTAAAAAGCAGCTGAAAGTTTGGACTCCTGGGAGCTCCTAGAGGCTGAAGAGTATACATGACCTGGTCTAAGACACCTTGACACATATGTAGCAGAGGGTTACCTATCTGGCCTCAGTGGGAGAGGATGCACCTAATCTTTTTTTTTTTTTTTTCTTATTGGAAATTTTTTATTGGAAATTTTTTTTTTACATTTCAGATGTTCTCTCCTTACCCCATTCCCCCCCCCAGGAACTCACTATCCCTTCCCCCCTCCTCTTGCCTCCACGTTGGTGTACCCCCACCCACCCTCCCCTGTACCTCACCTCTCCACCCTCTAGTATCCCCCCCCCCAAACGTCCAGCCTTCATGGGACCAAGGATCTCTTCTCCCACTTATATATAGCTCCCTTGCATATATAACTGGAGCCATGGATCCCTCCCTAAGCGTTCCCAGGCTGGTGGTTTAGACCCTGGGGGCTCTGGTTGGTTGGGATTGTTGCTTTCCTCATGGTGTCGCGAATCCTCTCAACTCCTTCAGCCTTCACTCTATCTTCTCCATTGGGAACCCCATGCTCAGTTTAATGGTTAGCTGTGAGCATCTGCCTCTGAGTATGTCAGACTCTTGCAGACCTCTAAGGAGACAGCTATATCAGGCTCCTGTCAGCATGTACATCCTGACATCCACATCAACCTCTACCTTTGGTGACTGCACATAGGATGGATACCCAGGTGGAATGGTCTGTAGACGGTCCCTCCTTCAGTTTCTGTCCTGCACTGTGTCTCCATATTTGCACCCTTGAGTATTTTGTTACTCCTTCTAAGAAGGACTGAAGGCTCCCCTATTTGGTCATCATTCTTCATGAGCTTTATGTGGTCTGTGAGTTGAATCTTGGGTATTTCAGGCTTCTGGGCTAAAATCCAATGATCAGTGAGTGAATACCATGTATGTTCTTTTATGATTGGGTTATTTCACTCAGGATGATATTTTCTAGTTCCATCCATTTATATAAGAATTTATCAAATTCATTGTTTTTAATAGCTGAGTAATATTCTATTGTATAAATGTACCACATTTTTGTATTCATTCCTCTGTTGAAGGGCATCTGGGTTCTTTCCAGTTTCTGGCTATTATAAATAAAGCTGCTATGAACATAGTGGAGCATATGTCCTTGTTATGTGTTAGAGCATCTTCTGGATATATACCCAGGAGTGGTATAGCTGAGTCCTCAGGTAGTGATATGTCCAATTTTCTGAGGAACCACCAGACTGATTTCCATAGTGGTTGCACCATCTTGCAATCCCACCAACAATGGAGGAGTGTTCCTCTTTCTCCACATCCTCGCCAGCATCTGCTATCACCTGAGTTTTTGATTTTAGCCATTCTGCCTGGTGTAAAGTGGAATCTCAGGGTTGTTTTGATTTGCATTTCCCCCCATTAAAATACCAACTCAATTCTTTACAGAACTAGAAAGAGAAATTCTGAAATTTATTTGGAACAACAAAAAACCCAGGATAGTGAAAACCATTCTCAACAATAAAAGAACTTCTGGAGGAATCGCCATCCCTGACCTCAAGCTTTACTACAGAGCAGTAGTGATAAAAACAGCCTGGTAATGGTACAGAGACAGGCAGGAAGATCAGTGGAATAGAGTTGAAGACCCAGAAATGAACCCACACAACTATGGTCATTTAATCTTTGACAAAGGAGCTAAAACCATCCAGTGGAACAAGGACAGCATTTTCAACAAATGGTGCTGGCTCAACTGGAGGACAGCATGCAGAAGAATGCAAATCTATCCATTCCTATCTCCTTGTACAAAGCTCAAGTCCAGGTGGATAAAGGACCTTCACATAAAACGAGACACACTGAAACTAATAGAAGAGAAAGTGGGGAAGACCCTCGAATACCTAGGCACAGGGGGAAAGTTCCTGAACAGAACACCAATGGCCTATGCTCTAAGATCAAGAATTGACAAATGGGACCTCATAAAATTGCAAAGTTTCTGTAAGGCGAAGGACACTGTCAATAGGACAAAACGGCAACCAACAGATTGGGAAAAGATCTTTACCAATCCCACATCCGATAGAGGACTAATATCCAATATATACAAACAACTCAAGAAATTAGACTCTAGGCAACCAAATAACCCTATTAAAAAATGGAGTAAGGAGCTAAACAAAGAATTCTCAACTGAGGAAATGCGAATGGCCGAGAAGCACCTAATCTTAAAGAGACTTGATACCCCAGGGTGGGGGATACCTGGAGAGGGGCAACCTCTCAGAGGTGAAGGGATGAGGGATGAGGATTGGGGGTGAAGAACTATGTGAGGGGGGACAGGGAGGGTACAACATTTAGGATGTAAATAATAAAAGTGATTAATTAATAATTAATAAAAAACAGTTGAAGATGACTTTGTATTCTGATTCATTCGTCTGTATTGCACAAATAAGGCTGGGATCTGAAGGTTTGAGAATCAGTCAAAATTCCTCAGATGGACACAGGTATTTCAGATGCATGCCTCCAAGTTACTCTGTGTTTATCTCTACCATGACCTTCAGAGTTTCATGACTGTGGTTCCTGCTACAACCTGAATATATCATCATCTCTGCAGTGATTGTTTTCTACCATGGATATTTCTATGAGCAAAACAAACAGCTTTCTCATTTAACAGAAAAGAGTAGGAAAAACAAAATATCCCAAGAAACATTTCGAAGCAGGATGAGTTTTTCCAGTGGGTAATCCGATTTCTTTACAGCCATCATTCAGCATTTCATACTTTATACATTTAGGGACCTGCTATTTTTTAAAGGAAGTGCAATCCATTGGCTTGTTTGTCGCATGGACAGTGTGGATAGTCTTTGGAATTATTGTGAGACTGAGGGTGCTTAACTGGGAGAAGCCAATCTGTGAACTAAAACTAGGACCACAAAGCTGTGTGATCACTTTGGTCAATCTGAAGTAAGCAGTGAGCTGACGAATATGAACTGGATTTAGAATTCATCCAATCTAAAAAAAAAAAAAAAAACACACTGGAAATTCTTGTCCTTTTCTGAACTAGTCTGTTTAATAATTGATTAGTCAAATTGACTATCTTAGCAAAGCTTCAGTAAATATACTAGACTTTATACTGCCTTTGAAGAGGTGAGACAAGAGTTTTATCTCTGTAAGCTAAAGCCTCATCTCCCTCCTTCCCTCCCTCTCTTTCTTCTTCCCTTCCCCCTCCATCCCTCTCCCCTCCCCCTGTCTCTGTCTCTGTGTGTATGTGGGGTGGTGGTGCATAACTCTAGTTGATAACCTGGACAAAATCAGAATACTCAACTGTCTGCATGTTGGTTATTTACTAAAAGTCAAAAATCAAGTTTTTAAAATCAATATATGCTAGATTAGACAACTGCTCCCTCTTACAGTATGTAGAAGTAATAATGCCAATTATCAGGAACAAATTACTTCTTTTCTTCCATAAAACAATATAAATACTCCTCTGATATTTTTCCTAGACAAAAATTTAAAAATATGGCATTAATTAGTATCCAAATAAATTATAATTACAGATACTGGAGATTGTTTTCTTCTGTTTCCTGTTTTTTCTCTCATTTTATGAACCAAGGGTTATTACTAGTTATACAGAAAAACATCTAAAAGTTAATCAATATTCCATATGGACTGGATGGAGTTCCATGTTGCAAAATTTATTAGAATCACTTTTCCCCAGACACCAAAATTAGAGAGGTTCCCATTTTGAAAGGAGCTTTTCTCATCCACCAACATGTCCACCACCGGCTTCCTCAGCACACATTGTTTTCTTCTGCTTTGTAAACTAGCTTTATTTTTAAACCAGGTTTAGAAATTTAATATTAAAACCATATAAACTAGGGATGCCGACTTCAGAAAACATGAAAAACATGTTAAGATTAAAAAGCACACAGAATAGGGTGAACGCGTCCTGGGGAAAAGCAAACATGGAAAAGAGAAGCAATGACTGCCTTAGTACCCTCATTCAGATTCTCTTGGGGGATTAGAAACAGTCAGATCCTCAGAATTTCACCCCAGATTCAGGAGGGGACTCACCAATTATGAATAATAATGAGACGAATTCACGATGCTATTACTGAAATGAGTGAACTATTAAAACCCCTGAAGATGGCTATAACACAGCAGCTTCACAGAAAGGATAGCGATATGGTACAATAGTGAGACCCACCAGGAACCCTATCAAATAGGTTCATTTGCAAATGAGCAGTCTCCTTCTCCCCTCTACTTCCCATCATTTGTCCCTCCCTTTTATGCAACATAAAACATCACTAGTTTTAGTCTGATTAGGTTTGATAGTTCAACAGTAGTCACTTGGAACTACCAGTGGAACAACAACCAACTTTAAACAACTGATGGAGGTTTACTTTTTTTTTTTTTTTAACTCTTTTCTCCCTTGCTTAGAACCCAACTCCTTGATAAGTTCATGAATACCATTGAGTAAATATATAGATTCATGCATTTGTCTACCAAAATGGTTCTCAGATGTCCTAGGAATAGCCTAACTTTGGAAAAGAAGGGCTGGATGGAGGCATGAGACACCAGCAATGGTCATCACATAGATCTTTATATTACTGGCCTTTACCTCTGTCATCCTGTAGACACTAATGCCTGCATAGCTGTGTGCTCACTCCAGAGAGTTGCCTCTGCTGCTCTGCTGTATAATTCTCCCAAATCGTGATGAGATTACCAGCCTAGGTATTATTTCCTTACTTCACTGTAATTGCTATTTAATGTAACTCTTTCCTTTCAAAGAATTTTAATATTGAATACTTATTTTCTTTTTATCTGGCCAAGATTTCTTTCCATTACTTTTAGCTTTATTGTCTTTAGAAAATCCTTTAAACTCTCTGATGGAGCAGTAGGGGAAATGAGGCAAGAAGTTAAGAATATAGCACTAGAAATCAGTCCAAAGTTAATGCCTACACTATTTCTTTGGAGTGAATATCTGATTTTATAGCTTTTCCCAGAGTGTATGTCATGCAGTGAGCTGTGATTGATTGGAAAGGAGTTGGAACGTTTCATTCTTTGGAAAAAAAAAAAAGGCATATGGAAGTGACTCTCTGTGGCAACTGGAGTGCCACCGGGGTGAGAAGTGTCTGTCCTGAGCACTCCTGGGCATTCATGAATGATACTATAGAACACCAGTCCTCTGATTTTGATGGTCATGCATGCACACAGATGGTTCTGAATGTCAAAGAACAGTGGAAGGAGGCAGACAGAGCAAGTCAGGAACAAGTCTATGATTGAGAAGTATGCTATGATATCAGATAGTCTCAGAGGACACAAAGCACATGAGATCTCACAGGCATGCTGAACTCTTGACAGATGCCATGACATGCATTTTATCATCAATCATAATACACAATATATGAAAAATGTCAGACATGTACTCGCTTGCTGCCTGGCATTAATATAAATGTTGGGAATGCAGACTTCTTTCAAATACAAACAAGTGAAGGACAAGCATGTTCCTTCCATGTAATAGAGACCAACTTTAGTGTCTTTAACATAGGTCCTGTAAATCTAGGTGCCATCATGGAAGACCCAATTCATCAAGAATACTTCAATAAAAAGACTGATCACTGCCCCTGGTGATTTCTTTCTCCTGCAAGGAGCCCTTGGCAATCTTTGTTTTAGCAGCTGATTTTCTTTCCTAATGACCACCTTGATTCAGACATCCAGAATTTCCAAATGACATCTATCCCTGTGGAAGCACATAGCCTGTGCCTCTCTGTTCCCATTCTGTCTGCTTCCTTCAGAAGAAGCCAGACAGCAGGACACTGTCCTATAAAACAACTTTACATAATTGTTGGAGGTTATTAAGTCATCCATCAGAGCGAGCTCATGTCCTCCTATGGAATAATCATTTTCACACTCCTATGAAATCATAGCTTTGAACACCAGTCAAGGGTGTTAATTTATATTTTTGGACTCCCTACCCTAGCTGTCAGCTTTTTCATGTTAAAGGGACAGTATCACCATTAGGAGACCATGTGCTCCTAGAGAAGGCAGGGGCAGTCTGACACTGCCCCACCTCCTTACTCTCATAACCACTTTCCCAGAAGAGATGAAACATAAATCTGAAACCTATAAACGGGTTAAAAGGCCACCATCCCAGGACTGAAGTAACTTTAACCTAGGTCATGCTTGAGCAATTCAGCCACGAACAGTTGGCAACAAGAATCTTTCCTGAGTTGCTCCCTGGGTGGGAAAAATTCAAGTCAGTTCAGAGCAAATTTGAAGAAAAGAAAAGAAAGGAAAAGAAAAGAAGGTCTTGTTTTTCTAACATTTTCAAAAAATTACGTTGGCTAAAGGTGCTAGGTTTAAAGCTCTTATAAATTATTTTCTCTCTCTAGAGAGAGCATACATTTTGATCCAAGATTGGCAAAAACGATGACCTCTTGCGGCCTTAAATTGCTGGACATTAAAGAGGACAGGCGCTCAGGTTTCTGTTGAAACTACAGAGTGTAACCCAAGGCAGCTCTGCAGATGACTTACAAAAGTCACAAGAAAATGTAAAATAGAGTCAGTGAGTGAAGTTCACCCTGATGTTTTCATAACCTCGCTGATTTCTCCTTGTGCCTTCTCTCTTCCATGTGCTGTCTGTTGCTTCTATCTCATTCCCATTCCCATAGTATCAACTCTGACTTTCTCTTCTGGGAGCTTGGACCATAACTAAACATGATAATTATGGAGTTTCTAGGCATTGCATTGTAACCCCAATAGTTCCGGGTACATAGGACCCCGTAGAATAAAAAGGGAACAGAAGCACCATGTATGACATCATAGATGACATCATCCTTAATTATTTGTATCTCAGATTGTTTTGACTCCTTTCACTGACTGCTTACTTTAAGTCAATTTACCATAATATTTTCATATATTCCATGTAGATAGGAACTCAAACATTTAGTTCAATGGCAGTAAATAGTATAACTTATTTGAGACAAGCCAGTATCTGCGATGACAATGCAATTAGGATGTTGAACATCACAGTTGAAGTGTCATTTTTATCCTCTTACTGGGATTATTCATAGGAATGGGCCTTTCTCTAAATTTTAGAAAAATATTATTTGTTATTATTAAGGTAATTCATGAACAAAATATTTTAGGTAAGACTCATTAATATTTTTCAGTTTTAAAATAATTTCTGTTCATAGTTTAAAATAAGCTTGTTTTGAACCGCAGTCAATTTAATGAACTTAAACTTTATTATGTGCTTTTAAATTTTCAAGTTTGAGATGGAGTAAATATTCACAGAGGTTTACAAAATACATAATTGCAAAAATTTAAAAAGGAAAATCCAAAAAAACAAACCCAGTAACCGTTATTGACTAATTATGGTGGTAACTGGCCAGGGTCTAAAAGGTTTTCAAAAACAGTTTATCTCATTGAGTGGAATTAATTTTATGTAAACATTTTTAACCAAACACTCATGTTTGAGTAAGGGTTAAAGGTTAATCAGAACTGAAGCGAGTAGATGAGTAACATCTCATGCCCTCTGACTTATGGGGCTTTTTGAAGACGGGAAGAAGTCTTGTGGCTTTATCCTGAGATGGACTTCTTTGAAAAGATGTTTGACACCTCAGGGACCCATCTGAAAGTCTTTCAGGCCCTTCCTTTCCCTGTATTGTCTTGGGCTTCATGCATTGTGTCCAACATGGTTTCTGTTCTCTTTCTAGATGAATCTTTCATGACAAAGTAGATGGCTATGCAGATCTCTCCCACTGAGCTTCAAAGGGCCATCAATTAGAAGCCATATGGCAGAGTCTGCTTTCTGTTAGACCACTTCTTGGTCATTTTATTTTCCAGCATTTAATGAGCATAATCCAAGATTCTGCTCAGCAGTCAACCACACTAAATCCCTGTGGATACAATCAAACAAAATCCTATTAATTATTGTTTTTTAATGCGATATAACACTATTATGGCTCAACCTAGGTTCATAATCAAATTGGAATTGAAACTTCAGACCGCAAATAGAATTAAAAAATATTTCCCAAGTAACCTAGGTAAAGCCGGTGTCTTGAGCAATTCCAATCTACTGTGATTGTTAACACTTTTAATTTACATGCAATGATAAGAATCTCACTAAAATGAAATTTTTTTTACATGTGATGCTAAGAGTCTGACTAAAATATTCTAAAACTTAGAAGATGTTTGAGGAATAGAATATAAGAAACACTTCAAATAATTTTTTATTATGTATCTTACTTTTTAAGGTTATAATTATCATTTGTACTTCTCTTTGCTCTCTCTAGACCCTCTCATACCTGTCTGCTTGCTAGTTTTCAAATTTACAGTCTCTTTCTCATTAATTTTACGTATGCACAGCCTGTTCAATCTGTATAATGTTACTTGTATGTACGTTTTCAGGGCTGACAGTTTGGTACTGAATAACCAATCGGTGAGCTCTTTCCTGGGAAGACTATTTCATCCCGTCTCAACATCACTTAATTTCCTATAGTTTTTGTGTGAGGATGAGGCCTGCTGCCTAACCCTTCCTTTCCAACACTGTGTATATTAGCATGTTGTTGTTCTTACTGAAAACACACAAATAACATTTTGGTAAATTTGAAATAATATAACTGGGTACAGTTTAGAATAAATTTGTAATCTTTTTGAAAGTGTGATTTCTGATTTTAAGCCATTTCTTCTACATTCCAAATGTTTGTCTAGTAGGAAGATGTCAACTGCTCAAAGGATCCCTTCAAACTCGGCATTTTGAATACTGGAGGCAGGCTGACTTTATCAAGAGAGAATTAATTCACAGTGCTAGAATTGCCAACACACATGTTTGATGTAAGCTGGGCATCAGTAGAGGAATTTATGGATTTGCATCAGGAGTGTGTTCAAGAGCCATTTTCAAACTAGGCGAAGGACTCAAGGGTCTAGTGCATGCGTTCAAATTAACCCAATCTCCCAAGACCCATATTCATTTTTTGAGAATGATGACTTTGGTGATCCTTGAGCCTCCCTCCTAATCTCATTGAATGTTTCATCAGCACCCATGCTGCCACACTGCGGTCTAACTTTCCACAAAACAGTCCTGTTAACAAATTCAATTTTCTCCAACGTTAAAAACCAGGCCAAGCCATGACAACATATAATATGCATAGAGGATAGGAAAAACCAGGTGCTTCTGCTCATTTTCAGCCATCAGAATTAACCTCAGTAGTATTATTTTATAGCAACTCAAGTTTCCACTGTGATGGATTTCAAAACCTCTTTCTATTTTATATGTTTACATATTTCATTACCATAATTGCATTATGGTATTTGTAGATAGGAAAGTATTTTTTTTATATGAGAAATTTTGTGTCTAAAAGTTCTAAAGGGATGGATAGCTAACATTTCTAAATTCTGTTCTCGAAGGTTATGCGGCAACACAGTTAATTTTGATGTTACTAATATAAAGCATGACTGAATTTTTAATGCTTTAAAAGTAATGGAATTCATTGTTAACTTCTGAGTACTAAAGGAAATTTGCCAACTTTATTGAGAAGGGTAGACTTAGCTAGGTAATGTGCTGGCAATGTCCGCAAGAAAAGCTTTGTAGGCTTTAGTCTGTTATTGTGATTTCTAAGCAAATCTGGTGGTGGTGGTGCTTTGTTTTCATTGGTCAAGAACCATGAAGTGGAAGGAAGTATGGCTCTCCAAAGTTATATCAGTTCCTGCAGCTCTTCCTCTGAGACAGAAATATCAGATGGGCAAGCCTGGAACAATGCAGCCTAACATCTATGCCAGCTCTGCCTGCAAGCCTTCTCTCTGGCAAGGACTTGTGCAAGTACAAGGGCCCTGACCTCAGATGTGTTTGCTAGGAGAAGGATCAATGGGTCACAGTCAGCCCAGAAACCTTTGCTTGTTATTTTAGCTGAGGCTCCCATTAGCAGTTCATCATTCTATAGATGTGTTGGCAAAGCCTGTCCTATAGGCTGCTGACAGTAGGATCAAAGTCTAAAAACAAGAGTAGATTGATTCATATAAAAGAAGTGATGATAATAGAGACCCAATTCTCCTTCTGCAGATAATCAGCTTGCAGCCAGGCAGAAGCAATTCATCAGTGTGTGGTGCCTGGCCTGAAAACCAGCCTATTACTGTCCATGATTTCAAATGCAAAGCCAAGACCAGTTCTTAAAATCTCCTTTCTGCCAGAAGATTACTTCAGATTCCTTCAGTCACAGAAGTTATGGAATGATTGGACATACTCACAAATATCTGGTATTGCTTCTATAGCTGAGATAGTTTTGTAGACTCAGTACTGAGTGATGAAGTAGTGTAATACTTTGTCTCTCCACTGAGATTCAGGACACATTTATTTCTCCAGAATGGAGGAATTCTCTCTGATGTACTTGGCATTTTGAGGATACCAAAGGTTCATGCTGGGTTGGCAGATTAACACTAAGACATTCCTATGCTCTTTCTAATATGCATGATTGTTTTTACATTGCTTAGATTTTGAGAATAGCTAAGAAGTAAAGTCACCTTTTGAATATTTATGTATAATAGCGAAATCCTCTCAGCAACTTGGCCTGACATTTAACAATCATAATGCTGAAAATACTTTTGATTTCATATAATGAATCAAAGGATTTTGAAAGTGTTTATAGCTCGAAGCTTTTTCTAAATCCCAGCACCCCAAGCAGGATGTTTTGAAGCATTGACTATATTGGATTAATACATTAAAACGTAGAGAAAATACTATGGTTCTAACATTTGAAAGTTCCACGTAGTTTCTAATGATAATGATATATTCTCTTGTCTTCATCTGTTGCTTTCTCTGACTTCCAATTTCTGCTTGAAACTATAAAAGAATTTTCTCAGAGTAAAAGTCCATGTGGAGCATGGTTAAACTTCCCTGGCAACTTCCAGAATTTCATGTGTTCTGGGTTTAACCGCTGCTGTATGAGACTCACAGCCTGAAGTTCTCCTACATTCTACTGCAGAAGCCTGAAGGCTAGCTTCAGAGTGGTTCTGAATTCCCCACTCCAAGTAGCACTCCATAGCAACTGAGGCACTCTTATTGAACACCAGATGGCAGTAGTACACCGTTCATATTTCCTCAAAGGGCTTAGTCACACAAATCAGTTATTTTGTGGTAATGTCAAAAGTCCTTCTGGAAGGGGAGGGAATAGGCCCTTTAAGAGTCCGACTAATACCATAACCACCTTTCCCTACCACCCCAACTGCCATATCTATACATTTCTGATGTAGTTCTTCCATGACCTTCACGATAAAGTAGTTAAAGGGAACATAATGATACAAAAAGTTCAGCAGTCTCCATATCAAGGAAAGAAATATCTAAAGAAAGTGAGGCCAATTATTATGAAGATCCCCTGCAGCAGCAGCCTTGTGGATACATATTATGTTCTCACAAGTACAGTAGGTTTGTGGTGCTAGTCAGTGATGTTCAACTATGTTTATGACAATCCTTTGTTATCATTGGGCTATTCTGTCTTTTATTTTAGCGAAGTTTGGAGTTTTCCTTTTCCTAGTTTTCTGAGTTCAAAACACACACACACACACACACACACACACACACACACACACACACAGACACACACAGAGGTTATTCACTGCTTATACAAAAGAAGGATTTAAAAATATAAGCTTGCTTTTTCTTTGTTTTTATTTTATTAAGATGTGGTAAAATATAATATGTATACTTTCATGTATCAATTAATCATTCAGTTAAGAATATGTAAGAAAAAAAATTTTTTTTTTACAGAGTCACATATGGTTTCAATTAAAGTTTTGTTATTTGTCGTTCAAAAATCTTAGTAAAAACACTGAGAAATGAATCCTTACTCTGGCATAAGAATATATTGAGTTACAAATATCTGTGATTGGTTCATGAAAACTTGGAAATAATAACACAGGGGAAGAGCCCAGGATGATTCTAGAATTCTGATTCAGAGTTACGACTTTCCTGTTGGCAGAAGATTCCTGGTGGTTTCCCAGAAGCACAAAGCTGCCCTGACAATACAGAACACAAGATGGCAGGATGACTTTTCAAAACCTTTTGACTTAATGTGCTCAAAATTTAGCTAAAAGGTAGCTAGCATGTACTAATTAATAACAATTGGGGAAGTGCTATGTCTTCTTCAAGTTTTATGACAATACCATAAGGTAGGAAGCATGTATATTAGGAAAATCCTCCTATGCCAGTTTTTACCACAATTAAAAAGTAGAAGTAACTAGAAAATATCATTCTGAGTGAAGTAACCCAATCCCAAAAGAACACACATGGTATTCACTCACTGATAATTAGATATTAGCCCAGAAGCTTGAAATACCCAAGATTCAACTCACAGACCACATGAAGCTCATGAAGAAGGAAAACCTAGTGTGGGTGCTTTGGTCCTTCTTAGAAGGAGTAACAAAATACTCAAGGGAGCAAATATGGAGACAAAGTGTGGGATAGAAACTGAAGGAGGGACTTTCTGGAGACCTTTCCACCTGGGTATCCATCCCATGTGCAGTCACCAAAGGTAGACATTGATGTGGATGTCAGGAAGTGCATGCTGACAGGAACCTGATAAAGCTGTCTTCTTAGAGGTCTGCCAGAGTCTGACATATTCAGAGGCAGATGCTCACAGCTAACCAATGAACTGATCATGGAGTTCCCAATGGAGGAGTTAGAGAGAAGACTAAAGGTGCTGAAAGGGTTTGCAGCCCCATGGAGAGAGCAACAATAACATCCAACCAGAGCTCCCTGGGTCTAAACCACCAGCCTGGAAGCACATAGGGAGGGACCCATGGTTCTAGCTATGTATGTAGGGGAGGATGGCCTTGTTGGGCATAAGTGGGAGAGGAGATCTTGGTCCTATGAAGGCTGGACACTGAGTGTGGGGGAATATGAGGGTGGGGAGGTGGAGTGGGAGTATAGGTGGGGGCACATCCTCATAGAAGCAGGAGGAGGAGGGATAGGATAGGGGGTTCCTGGGCACAGGGTGGGGAACGGGATAAGGGGATATTGTCTGAAATGTAAATAAAATATCCAATAAAAAAATTTTTAAAAAGGAGAAGTTTTAGTGACTATTTTCATTTTTACTATATCTTTAATAAGTTACTAATAAATAGTCTTTTAATGAACTTATCTTGTGATTTAGCATTGGTTCTGCTAGTTAAAATGCAGCTTTAACATTTTTTTGAAATTGTTTTAATATTCAAATTTCTAAAAGACATCATTTGGAGTACCACTTCATTCGAGATTTTATGTGCAGGCTAAGCTATGTTAACATCAGGTTTCCTAAAATAAATTAAATACCTATAATAAAACAAATGGTCAGGGGAAATACCTATGGTCAGAGGAAAATATCATTGTGAAGGCTGTAAAGTTGACAGTATATAAAAATATGTTATCTGCGATCAGTTTTGATTATTTCTGTAAGCGTCACACAAGAGTGTTTCCCTAAATTTATTTGAGAGTGTTAGGGTAATAAAAGTTTTTATGAAGCCCTTCCACCTATAAAATATTTACTTGTTTGAAATTGTAAAGCTTGTCGGAAAAGGTACTTAAAGGTTAGTAAAACTTGGAAAAAATAATTCCTGTTGTTGAAAGGCCATAAACAAATGTCATTCATCTTTCATTGTGAATGCTTATAAAAAGACAAATATCCAGTTTCAGATCAATAGACTTACATGTCATTAACAGGACTACTGCATTTCTGACAAAATATCTAACAAGATCCCCAGTGCCAGGTACGAGAAACCTCCTTTCAAGATTATTTGTCCAATAGTTCAGGTGACTTCCAAAATAATGTAGGCAGCTGGTGTTGCCCTGGGATGCATCTCAGAACTTGCAGTTACAGAAGATACTACCCCTAGGTTATAGGACCTAGATGATTCTAACTGCATCTAACCTGATGTCCTGCTTCCTGTGGATGAGCTGCTTTAGTATCAGAAAGTACTATGCAACTTGCCAAGGGAGGGAGGGAGTCAATAGTCCTATCCAGCTGTGACACCTATGAACTGTAACTTGGACCACCATGTCAAAGTATCCCTAAAGATACAGCACCAGCACTTATGTCTTGATGGTAACCAACTTCTGTTAAGTTAGATTTAGAATATACTCAATGAGAGGGAACACATGTGTGCTACTGTCAATTGAGTTAACTATCTAGGTCATGGATCCTGGAAGAAAGCCTACTGCTACCATATTACTAGCCAGGCATAATTTCTAACTTTTTTCTAAAACCTATCCTTATGCCCAAGAAGAACTGTGGTTCTCATCCTCCATGTAATACACAACTTTGCAATAGACAGAGACCATCATAGAAAAGCACACCTGATCATAATGCAGAAATCAACAGGTCATTAGGAAGCCACCACCAAACAGATAAATTTACAATACAGCTCCTGAAACCAAATCACAGGGAACATCACAAAAGAGGAGGCAGAAAAAATAGTAAGTGTGAGAGAGCCCAGCTGTCTGCTTTGAGATTATGACTCCTAGAATCAACAGAAAAGTTTCACCCATAAGAACTCAACAATATAGCTATTTAACAAGAGTTAAACGATGACAGTCCCAACAGACAAGCTAATAAAGAAGTAGAAAAATTTCAGGATGTTCCACTCTAAATGAAAAATTACAGACAGCTTATAAGCAAGAGAGAGAATTAGTCCTTTCCAGTGATGAAGGCCCTAACTAGTTCTCAAGACAATGAAGTCAGCCTGAAGTCACATACACTAAACAAATGCCATGGGTTGGTTAGGTCCAGGTGTCAGTTAGGAGTGGGAGGGAAGAATCAAAATGGAGGAAGTGATTTTAATTATATTTTAATTAAAACTATTTAACTGAAGACGAACAAAAACAAAACCCAAAAGGAGCACTCCTAAGTTCTTAATTTGGCAGGTACTGGGAGCTGATATCCTTCTGGCTACCAACGTCTACTGGAAGGCCAAGAGGCCAAGAGCTTGGGATAAGATTGAGTTTCAGACACAGTAATCAACAGTCATATAGATATAGTTTATATAACTCCTGGGAACATTCAGCTCATTAAGTTTCCCCTCCACAATATATGTTTTATTTCATTACTTGTAATAGTATCTTAAAGTTCCCTAAGTAGCTGTGTTCCTATCCCAAAGTTAATGTAAGTGAGGAGGGTGATATTTTAGCTAGGTAAGATGATACTGTCTCCTGAGCTCCCAGCTGAGAGTTTCAGATGTTTCTGTAAGTTCTTACTGCTTGGTGAGGTGGGGCTATCTGTTTACCAACCTTCATTCATAAATACCTTCAAATCCTCATGGTAAGATCAATTCCATTTTCAGTTCTTAGCTCCTCATACTTTTATAGAAATAATGGGATTGTTAGAACATGATAGTAACAAGATAAAGTAAAGTTTACCTGAGATAGATTTAGCTTTTTAATGCATAATTTATATAAGTAAAGATGTTCAGAGTATCAGCAATGTAGATTTAAATTGTTCAGTGTATGACATATTACAGAGAAGTGTTAAGTGGAGTTTTCTTTTTTATAAAAAAAAAAAAAGATACTTTCTGTTCATGTAAACCAGTTTCCTGTCTTGCTAGGTTGAGTTGTAGATTTGGAGGCCTTCCTAGCAAGTGAAAATTTATTGAGAACATACCACATGCAATGCAATGTTCTATTTATTTTTGTCTTCATAATAGCTTTATAAGGTAGAGGTTCCATCAAGAAGCCCCGAAAATGTGTCCTTTACATGACAGACTTCAACTACAGTGTGTTGACATTCTTTTCTCCTCTGCTCAGGGAAAGTAGCTATTTAAAATCCATTAGAATTTCCTCATTGATGTTGATGGTATAGAAAACATGGCTAAATGTGTCATACACAGAGGAACTTCTCCTTGGTAGAAGGTTCAATAAATGGATGATGGGAAAAAGATTATTTGCTAGGGGAGATAGAATGGACGAAAATGGATTCAACTTTGCTATTTATGCTTTAGGTATAAAATAGGCACATCTTGACTTTACAATAAGCTGAAGTAAATTATAACTACTCTCACAGAGCTCAATAATTAATATTATATGCCTTTAATTTTTTGTAGTAGCATGGTCAAATTTTTTTTTAATTTTTATTTATTTTTTTTATTGGAAATTTTTTATTGGAAAATTTTAAAAACTAGTGACTTTCTTTTTCTTTTCTTTTGAGATTATAATTATTTTGTTTTTCATTTTCCTCTGTCTAAACATTCCCAATAACTCCTCCTCACTCTCTTTTTAAATTCCTGGCCTTTTATTCATTAATTGTTGTTATGTACACAAACACACACACACACACACACACACACACACACACACACACACACACACTGTATGTATATTTCTAATATATAACCTGCCCAATTTGCATATTGTTACTTGTATGCATGTTCTCAGGGCTAACCATTTGGTAGTGGATAACCAAATGGTGTGTTCTTGTCCAGGGAAGACTATTTCTCACACTCTTTCCATTCTTTAGTTGCCTATATCATTTTTGTTTAGAGTTTTTAGAATTGAGTCCTCTTGGTCTTTCCCCCATGCCCTTCAACATGTGTATCTCAGTTGTCGTGGAGCTCATGTCTAGGCAACAATGTTGGTAAGAATTTATGTGTGTGGCTTCTGCAATTACAAGGGCACACAGTCACATAAACACATACAAAAAAAATCCTTGATCCTCTCTAATTTTTACAATCTGTACCTTCTACCTCCTTCATCAACATTCATGGAGTCTTAGCAGCAGGAGTTGTTGTAAATATATCCACTGGAACTGGGCTCCACAGCTTTGCATTTTGATTGGTTGTGGTTTTCTATAATGCTCTCTTTTGCAAAGGGTGAGTTTCCTTGATAGGAGTAAAGTCTACACTTATCTGTGGTGATGCCTTTTCATTATGATAGCATCTCTCATCAGATTTTGGAATTTTGAAGGATCCCTCGCATTCTGATTTTGCCATCCTCACCATCTAAGACTCTTGTTGAGTCTATGAGTAACAGATAAATGAGACAAATGTATTTTATAAGTGCTATGCTTTTATTTATATTACAATAACTATCAAACAAGGAAGGGATAAATTACTTTTGAATTCAACTGAGGTTAAAGCATCATGTCTCTGTTTAAAGCTTGATGTCTTCTTGAATTATATTTGACAGATTTTATGATGTCAGGAGAGTAAAACAATTACTTGCAATTCATGGTGAACACATTTAAATCCTTTAGATATAACTTATTCCTTTACATACTGTCAGAGTTTTCTCCAAAGGAATCATGTGTTTCAAAGTAAAAGAGAGAGGTGCATTTTAAATAATGAATAAAAATGAAAGTATTTGAACAAAATGTCCCAAGACTTGAGCTCAAATGTACTAATTAGTTATTTATCAGTTTGGTATGCTTTGCCAAAACAATCTTCTGCTTGACTTTAGTCTTGTTTTCAGTGAAGATCAGTTTTTGGATATCTTTCATGAAGAAACAAAATAGAACCGAGAATTATCTGTACATGATACAACAAAGCTTGGTCTGTGTTTGTATCTCAAAGCAGATGGCACTCAGAGCATTTTACAGAGTTTACATGAAGATAACCCTGTGGTCCCATTTCTGCTTGGAAACGCTTGCCACCATGGCGACTGGATTCCGTAAATTCTTTCTATCCTACTGCACCTCACCACAGTCAGAATACTGGCAAGCATCTATGGATACAGACAAAGATAGCTGAGTATAATCCATAAAAATTATGGGAAAGTAATAGAGAAAGAGAAAGCAAAGGGATAGGTGAAAATATGCCATTCTTGGGAAAAGCATGAAAAAACAGTAGGTGTGCATATGTTTGATATTGCTAGTGAACCTCAAAGGTTCAGATTTACATATATACATATTTTCTTTAAATACACATCTTCAAACACAATTGAACTAGGTTCAGGGTTTCTACATGAATTTGGGGAAGGATGTTATGATTTGTTTCATAAGGTTCTCTGAGTCACCTTCAATGAAATCTAAAAACCCAAGTATCTCAGGAAACCAATGCTAAATTGTTTTTTATTGTTTAAACTTTAATAGACTGAATGACCTAAGAAAGTTATGAAATGTTGGCTCAGGATAATAGCTATGAAAATCTAAAAGGATCCAGTTCAGCTGGATTAGAATAACATGGGTACAATCAGAAAGATATCAAGACAAAACAGACAGTTGTCTATACTAGAGTATAGAAGAAAGTTTTCTAGAATATGAATTTTCAGAATATAATTAAATATGGCCATTCAGTAGATTTAAGCAAAACATCATCTGTATTTTTATAGTGTATTTGAATTTTTTTAATTTAACATTTATTTTAAACAAATTGTGTCTCTTTGTGCTTGTGTGAGTTTCTATTCACCATATCACATGTCCAATGCCTACAAAGGACAGAAGAGAACATCAGATTTCCTGGAAAGGAGTTGCAGGTGGTTGTGAGCTGCCTGATGTGGGTCTAGGAACAAAACTTGGAGTCTCTGCAAGAGCAGTAAGTGTTCTCAACTGCTGAGTCTTGTCTCTGTCCCCCAAATTGTCCTGTATGTTACTGTGATTTTTTTTTTTTTTTTTTTTTTTTTTGTGACAGGGTTTCTTTTTGTAGCCCTGGCCATCCTGGAACTTACCTTGCTGTCCTCAAACTCACAGAGATTGACTACCTCTGCCCCCCTAGTGCTGGGACTGAAGCTGTGCCACCACCTTTGACCTGTGATTGTTTTTTAATAAAAAGTTTATAGCAGATGAAGAACATCGAATGATATTATTCTTTGCATCTTTTGTGTGGGGGAGGGATTTGGTTTATTTCCATAGCTTTAATTTCCTGTCTTTTTTGTTTTGTGCTGTATTAGTTGCCTAGTCATTATATGGGCTGATTTGAAAAGCTGAAAAGAGTCAATAGGCTGGGTGTACTGTTATAAATATATTTGACAACAGTGTTGAATGATACTGTTTTACTCCTTCCTTGAATTCCTTTGACATGTACAGGAAAAGTTCAACTCTATTCTCACTTCTTCATTATTTCAAATTCTAGAAAAGAAAAAGTATACAAATTCCTTTACATATTCTATATTATGCTTTCTTGGTACTGCCTAAAGCTTATAATTTTTTATTGCATGTTTTTAAGGACATTATGTCTTATCTTTTCATGTTTCTGATGTTATCTGCCATTTTCTCATTCTGTATTGCCTAAAATTAATTCCATTTTGCCTCAAGGATGTCATCATTTTCTAGTCTAATTAGAGAAGGTAATTTAATATATGACCATTATTGCTTATGTGAATGTTTGTGTTAGTTGGGTTTTCTAATTAATCCCTGATTCTTTTATATTTTTATAGATCATAGTTCTTTTTTTAAATTAAAATTTATATTTTATCACTAAATTTTGTTATATTCATATTTTTGTAGAATTCTTAATCCATAAAATTTTATTTTTATCTTACTTAAAATACCTTTAACTCTTCATTGTTGTTTGGGGATTTTTTTTCTTATTTTATTTTCTTTTATTAGTAACTTTTTTAAAAAAATGTTAATCAAAGGCTTTATAAGTTTGGTAATGCTCAATAACAAGATGCCCATACAAGCAGACGTGTAACCCAATACCCAACCTAGATATACCAACTATCTTTGACTGGCGGAGCCACGCGAACATCCGCCTCCATGTTCCCCTCTCCCCCATCTCCTAGCTCCTTCTTTCCTTCTCCTCCTCCTCTTCTTACTCCTCCTTTTCTTCTCCTTACTCCTCCTACATATCACCCTTTCTGTTAAGATAAAACTTATTTCTCAAAATACAATTAGAACATAACTATATCAATTTGTATCAGTAAGGTACAAGATAGACCTAATACCCAGTCCATCATTTTGTTGACTAACCAGAACCTCTGTCATCTCTCCTAACTAAAAGACTTAGTTCTGAACATGGCTTTTTTTCTTGGCTTTAGAATGAATGTCAGCTGAAAACCATCCTCTCAAATCTTTTTTCTCAAAGTAAATAGCCAGGATTGGCTATGAGACTATAAATCTTCAACCCCGTCAGAAATCCAGAATGACTGAATTAACTGACATTATGGGGAGCACAAAGCATAGCTTCTAAAACTTAGCCAATTTATAGAGACCGCTGAACACCTGGACAGTCTCTATACTACAAAACATTGGAGCATCGGATCTTCAGCCTTCTGGCCCAGGTAGTTCCTGGTTCTTATCTTCTCTCCTGGTCATGCTCCCTACTCTATAGAATCTGTCTGAAATACATGTCATTTTGATTCAGTTGTTCTGATTACTCAGCCTTCCATAGCCCGCATCCTGGGATAACAGCTCAAAACTTCCTTAAGTGGTTGGATTCATTGTTTTCTTGACCTAACGTTGTTTTTCTTCTGATAGTTCTTTTTATGTCAACATAACATATTAGTTCTTATCCAATTACAGAAATGGAGCCTCCTAAGATTAGAAAACATTGTTGGGATGACACCATAGATGGTCACAGGAACCGGTTAGGAAAT
The DNA here is from genome assembly GCA_021653895.1 of Mastomys natalensis. Classification (NCBI taxonomy): domain Eukaryota; kingdom Metazoa; phylum Chordata; class Mammalia; order Rodentia; family Muridae; genus Mastomys; species Mastomys natalensis. The sequence continues at coordinate 99,590 of JAJTUV010000198.1, read as the reverse complement.
TTATGCAGGCTGCTACCACTGTGCCTGGTGTTAAGGCTGAAGTTGCTACTACTACTTGTTTCTACTACTGGGAAAAGAAAAGTTAGACATAAAGTATTGAAGAAATAGAATCCACAAGGGCAACGAGAATCTATTGGAAAGTTCTGAGCTGCTGTTTGTGTCTCATTCCCAGTGTGATGACATACACATCTTATTGTAAAGGAATAGTTACTCTGATGTTTTACCATGAGTATTGGAGGCTGACGTACAGGAATTGGCAAGAGCTAAAAGAGTTGTTGGCCTGGTTGCTTCTGCATGCCCAGGATGACCTAACAGATCAGTAACAACTTATGCAAGCTGCAGAAGTGTCTGGCCCTCTATAACAACTCTGTGCTAACAACCAGCACATAACTCACATCATTCAAATCGTATCTAGTGTCTCTCTTGGGCCACTAAAACTCGATAACATATAAAAACAGACATTATACGAGCCTGCCACAATCTTTTCTTTGTCCGTATTATGCCGACACACAAAGCTTTTTAATTTCCAAACAAAGACCACCAAATTTTCTTTCAGCTTAATGAATTGCCACATAGTATTCACCAGAGGCTGTTACAGTCACTTGGAGTTTTATGTATTGTTTTATTATTTTGGTGTGAGTTTACCTTTTTAAATAATGTTTTAATTTATTTGTTGTATTGTATGTATCCTGAGAACCACTCTAAGTAGGGTTTTTGTTTGTTTGTTTGATCATTCTTATTTTAATGATTTTACTTTTTAATTTTACTGTGAAAGAAAGGATTCAGAATGTGTGTTTTATACCATTGACAGTGGTTCAAGATCCAATTCTTGGCTTTGTTATTTGTTTGTTTGTTTTGTGAATACACTAAAACATGTCATTTTTTCAAAATTTAGTGTTTAGTAATAGACTAGAGTTGAACGATATGCTACTATAAATACCAAATGAGTTTCCTCTTAGAGCTGTGGTTTTGAAAAGCACACAATATCACTCAAGGGACTAACTAAATGAAAAGTTCTGTGCTTTAGTTCAGTCTTACGATTAGAGTCACATAAAATTATCGACAAAAATAATTGCTGAAAAACTTTCTAGGCATCTTCCATGACCCATTTTAGCATTCAAATTTATTCTGGGTTTTAGCTCTCTTTTGGAAGGATTTTGCTTTGTTTTCTGGTCTCTGGGTCATTAATACTGGCCCTATGTCTATATGGCTCAGATCCCCTCTCTTTCCCATTTTTGCACTGGAAAATTAAATGCGGCAACTCACTTTGTTTACTAAAAAATTTTGTTCATCATTTTGAAGTACTCATGACATTTATTGAACAGATCCTTGAAAACTGTGGCCATGTATTTTGTGTTTGCCAAACTCTTACCTAAAGCAAAACTGCAATAGGAAAAGAAACACTTAAAATTGCCAATGTTGTCATTTTCAATTAGTGGACATTCTTTGTCAGGAAGGTAAAGTTTCACATTTCTTTGAATGTGAAGTTAAATGCTAATGAATTATTATTCTTTCTTCTTAAAAAGAGAGAAAAGATCCTTCCTCTTCTTCATAATTCAACACAGAAAATACAAGCCTCAGCTTTGATTGTTATGTGGCAGCTAGGCATCGTGAAATCTGTTCTTCATTGTATTGAGTCTATCTTTACCTGAGCAAATATGTCCTAAGATACTTTCTATGTCATTTAAGACATGTCCTTGTACTGAATTAGGGAATGTAGCATCACACACCAGGAACAGATTATTCAAAGCAGCTCCATAACTGCAGACTTAGACATGTCAAGCAGAATTAGAATAGACTGATGATTTTGTTCTGCATTAAATTTTATTTAGCATCTGTACAGTATACTTTGTTTCATGTTTTTCCATATTCACAGTATTCAAGGAATGAGTTTTTTTTCTGTATTTATATTTGTATAAAGCTGTAGTTTTCATTCTGCTAAGGGTGATTAGCTGTCTTGGTATCTTTACTGGGATCAAGGATTACCACTAAGGAAATTTGAATGTTCACATTCACCCAGCCATAAGTAGAATCAACCTATATTCATTCTAATGGCACCAGAAAAGCCATAGTGGTGTTAAGGATTACCACCTCAAGAGCATGGGATTTCACATTCATCCAACAATAAATAGAATGCTCCCATTTTCTTTGCAATGATGCAAGGGAAAGCCTTAGAGGGAAAGTCTCCTTAGTGGATGGCCATCATTGTCCACATTTTGTTCCTCTGTGTAGTAGTGTAAAGAACACACCAGCAGGGGCAATAAAGCTCATCTACTCTTTTTGTTAACCAGCATAATATGTGTTAATGATCAGTAGTAAAATGGAATGTCCTCACTGATGTTGAATAATGAGAAGGACCGTCTCTCCTTTGTGTGTTAATGGAACTTAAATTAGAGATCTGAAATTTTACCTTTACCTCCACCACACACTCTTTCAGAATACCATAGTTTTAATCCCTGCAAAGGAAAGCCAATAAAAGTGCCAGAAATATTTAGGTTTTACTGAGAATATCACTCACCATGACAACAATGAAGGACATTTCTAATAGAATGCAAAAATACAGCCAATGGATGCCAATACAAAGAGAAAGCAGATGGTAGGATTGAAGGGCCAAAATTCAATGCAGTCTTCTAAAATTATCCTTCAATAAGCAGTTTGAACCACTTTGGAAAGAAAAAAGTGAGAAGTCACTTTGGTGGGGGAAAAATACTGTATTTATATTTGTATAAAAATAAAGACTAAAAATGTAAAAGGTAAACTGAAGCTGAAGAAACTGAGTGCTTTCTGCTCTTCCATAGAATCCAGCACCCACATTGGTAATTGATAATTATCATAGCCATACAAATTGAAACAACAAAATATAATCTCATCATGGATAGAATTACTGGTATTAGAAAGTCATAAAATCTTTGCATGGTGCAGATGTGAAGAAATGGAGATGCTCACACATCCCAAATGAGAATTCACATTTAGTTCAGCCATTACATAAGATAGTTCGAACTATACTTACCATATGCTCTAGTAATCATACTACTTGTGATATAAACCCAAAGGGTATAAAATCATTATGTTAGAGATATCTGAATTCATTTATTTTTCATTGCACTCTTCACAGCTATCTAGATATTAGATTAACTGATCAACTCATTGATGGATAAATGAATAAGGAAATGTACATTTTTTATATACACAGTGGTATTAATCAGCCATTAAAAAGCAGTGTATTACTTTTGCAGATATTCATTATTGAACTGGGAAACATGTTAAGTCAGCCAATAGAAGACAAAAAATGAAGCTCCTGTTTTTACTTACATAGGGACGCTAAAAGGTTTATTTAAAAAGGATGTCGAGTTTAGAATATGAGTTCTTAACTAGAGAAGGCTTTGGTATTTCAATATTAAGTAGATATTTATTTATATTTCATCCCTATGTTAGCAACCTCTGCAGCAAATGTTACCTATGTTTCAATTTTTTATTGACCATTTTATTTGTTTACATTTCAAATGATATCCCCCTTCCTGGTTACCCTTCCACAGCCCCCCATCCCATCTATCTTCCACCTCACTTTTGCCTCTATGAGGTGTTCCCCCACATTCACCCACTCCTGCCTCACCCCTCTAGCATCCCCCTACGCTGGGCATAAAGCCTCCATAGGACCAAGGGTCTCCTCTCCCATTGATGTCAGATAAACCCATCCTCTGATATATATATGTATCTGGAGACATAGATCCCTTCATGTATACTCTTTGGTTGGTGGTTTAGTCTCTGGGAGCTCTGAGCGGCCTGGTTAGTTGATGTTGTTTTTACAGAGTTGCAATCACCTTCAGCTCCTCCAGTCCTTTCGCTAGCTCTTTCATTTGGTCTCCAGGCTCAGTCCAATGGTTGGGTGTAAAGTATCTGCATCTCTGTATCTGTTTTGGTCAGGTGTTATTAGAACCTCTCAGGGAACAGCAATACCAGGATAGCGCTTCTTGGCATCAGCAATAGTGTCAGGGTTTGGTGTCTGCAGATGGATGGATCCCTAGGTGAGGAGATCTCTGCATAGCCTTTCCTTCAGTCTCTGTTTCATTTTTTGTCTCTGTCTGTCGTTTGGACAGGAACATTTCTGGGTTGACAATTTTGAGATGAGTGAGTGGCCGCATTCCTCAACTGGGAGCAGAACTAGAGGTGGTCTCTACAGGTTCTATGTCCACTTTGTTGGGTATTTTGACTTAAGTCATTCCCATTGGGTCCTGGGAACCTCTCACTTCCCTGGCATCTGGAACTTTTCAGCAGCTACCGCCAGTTCTCTATCCCCCACTGCTACAAACTGTACTTCTTTCCTGTCCCTTTCAATGTCTGATCCTATCCCCTCTTTTTCCCTCCTCATTTCTCCCAAGTCCCTCCCTCCCTCTACATCCTGTGATTATTTTGTTTCCCTTTCTATGTAGGATTGAAGCATCTACACTTTGGTCTTCCTTCTCAAGTTCTGTATGGTTTATGGGTTGTAATGTGGGTATCCTGAACTTTTGGGCTAATATCCACTTATCAGTGAATATATACCATGTATGTTTTTTTTGTGTCTGGGTTACCTCACTCAAGATGATATTTTCTAGTTCCATCCATTTACCTGCAAATTTCATGAAGTCATTGTTTTTAATAGTTGAGTAGTACCGCATTGTGTAAAATGTACCATAATTTCTGTATCCTTTCTTCTGTTAAGGGATATCTGGGTTGTTTCTAGCTTCTGCCTAGTATAAATAAGGCTGCTACAATCACAGTGGAGCTAGGTCTTCAGGTAGAACTATTTCCAATTTTCTGAGGAACCACCAGATTGATTTCCAAAGTGGTTTTCCAGCTTGCAGTCTCACCAGCAATGAAGGAGTGTTCCTCTTTCTTTACATTCTCACCAGCATCTGCTGTCACCTGCGTTTTTGATCTTAACCATTCTGACTGGTGTGAAGTGGAAACTCAGGATCATTTTGATATGCATTTCCCTGATGACTAAGGATGCTGAACATTTCTTTAAGTGCTTCTCATCCATTCAAGATTCCCCCCTTTTCAACCAATTTTAATAGGGTTATTTGGTTCTCTGAAGTCTAATTTCTTGAGTTCTTTGTATATTTTGGATATTTAGCCCTCTATAGGATGTTGGGTTGGTAAAGATCTTTTCCCAATCTTTGGGTTACCTTTTTGTCCTATTGATAAGGTCCTTTGCCTTATAGAAGCTTTTCATGCTTGAATTATTAATGTTTATCTGATAAAAGACTTCAATCAGAAACCTTTCACTTCACATATTACTTTAACTTTCCCTTCCTACCTACCCTTCCTCCATTTCTTTGGTATTTTGGGGTCATTCAAGGATGCTTCTAGGGTCTTTTTCCATCTTCCTAAGAAATCATACAACAAAGTACAACAGAGCAAAGTTGATGAAACCACTCTTCTAACTAGATCCTATCAGATGAGACTGACACATACTTTTCCCATCACACCTGCAGGATAAACCCATGTTAGAGCTTCATTGAGGGACCCATCTAGCGATAAATGAGTTTCTTCAATTTAGCACTTAAGGAATGGAATCTCTACATTATCCATGCGAATGGCTAGTAAAAGTGATTCCTTCTCCAACAGAACTTTAATGTGACACAATATCTAACCATTTGATTGAGATTGGCGAGGGATCCTGAATCATAGGAACAAATTAGCTCTAAATGGCTAGATATCTGACTAGGGAGAAAAACAAAGGCATTGTTTCAAGCTACTACTTTTGAAGTAATTTGTTTCATGGCAACAAACAAATAGCATCAACAGTAACAGCTCTAAACTGTGTGACTAAGGGTTATTACTTAGATCTGATAGATGTAACATGTCATTTCATGTTTCTGACCTGATTGAATATTTCATATAAGGAAAACTTGCATTTCTCTCAGCTGGCAAAAGATGTGTGTGCAATATCTAAGTGTCTGCCTCACTGCTGGGATGCCAGAGCTCAGGCAGTTGGCAGCTCAGGGGAGACAGGACACAATCCCAGGATCTCTAGCCCAGCCAGAACAAAAGATTCCACATGGCTCTGGCCTGACTGGAACTGCCAAAGTGTTTGAGGTCTCATAGGGGAAGCCTGGGCAGGGTAGGCAGCCAGATCTCCCACTACTATTGCAGCCCCAGTGCTAGTGAATGCAGTAGCAAGCTACAGCAGAAGGCCAGAAGTCATAGCTGGAGCAAGTAGCCTAGGCAAGCAACTGCTGCAAGAGTTTCTGCCTGCAGAAAACTCTTCTCTAGAGTGTTACAGCTCAGCAAAACAGCCACCCTTAGACGATTCTAGATGAAATAACTCCTGCACTTTATTTTCTGTGGACAGGGACCTTATAAACATTTTGTGGATAAGGTGAGAACCAGGGATAGATGTTTTCCCATTGTTTTAGTCTAAGATGCTAGGGATGCTTTATTTGCATGGGGAAGGACTTCAGGTGTTGTCTGTATGTGACTGGTTGTCATAGTCCTCTCAATGAGGTGTCGTGGCTACATGATCCAGGACAGGTAGAGTCTGGTTGGGATTTGATTTCAATGCCTGCCATTCTCAATTATGAGATTTACTGGATTTTTGAACCTGTTTCACCCTTATTAGTTTTTCTTTCTGGTGTCATGGTCCACTTGCCCCACACCTGTGAAGCAAAGATTTAAAAGAATATAAACAAATAAAATATGCTGGATTTATCTGTCTTGGAAAAGGATTGCATATTAAATAAAAATATACTAATAACATAATTCTAATTAGGTAGTGAACATATCACTTCAAAAATTCTATGCTCCTTATATTAGTCCAAATGAAAAAAATGCTTCAAACCATACCTAAGACAGTCGTATAATGCACAATTATAGAAATATACAATCTGAGGGCACAATTCCTAGAATGTCCTTTGCTAAAGACAGTAAGAGAAGGAAATAAAAGGGAAATAAATAGGAAAGGAAGAAGTCAAAGCATCTCTATTAAAGTGAGATGACTCTATAAGACATCCTAAAGATTCTACCCAAAAACTCTTAGCACTGACAAAATGGCTGCACATACAATTATACAGAAATTCATAGCTTTTCTCTAAACTTATTATGAATGTACTGAGACACAACTAGGGAAATAATGATATTCACAATTGTTATACAAAGATCCTGAAATAAACATAATAACAAAGTAGATGACCTTTAAAATAAAAACTTTAAAATACCAAAGAAAGAAATCGAAAGTACAAGACCATGTCAAGGATAAAAATCCAATGTTCATGGATTGAGAAGAGTTCATAGTGTACAAATGTCTACACTATCAAAAGACATCTACAGATTTTGTGCAATTCTCATGAAATTACAATGCTATTATCACATAAATAGAGGAGATATCTTAATATTCATAAAGAAATACAAAAGACTGTTGATAGGTAACACTTCTATTTCAGGTTAGCTTACCTTACTCATTTTGGGCTCTTTTTATCAAATTTAGAAACATGATAAATGATAATGACAGATACCCATCTCCCCCCTAATGTTGTTGTGTTTCCTGCATTTAAAGATTTTCTTTCAAATAAAAATTTCTATATTTAAGAAATCATTCTATATATTTCTTTTTCTGCTTTTATCATAAAACTTCTATTATGTGTGGTATGCTTGCTGCAGTTCCACACACATTGGACTCTTTTCCTCAAGATAGTCATAGCTGATTAGTGGCCAGAGTTACTTGTTTATTGCTAAGATAAATGTCCCACAGTGCTTGTGTAGTAATGGTTATAGTTTAATTATCATCTTTGTCTCTCAAATTTCTTTTCTTAATTTTTCACCTCATTGTGGTTTGTTTTGTTGAAATATTGTTCTTAAACATTCCTTTATTTTTAACTAGTTTGTGTGTGTGTTTGTGTGTGTGTCTGTTGAACATAAACATGTTAAGCAAGTATTCTACCACTGAACTATGGCTCCAGTCCTTCTATTTCTGTACTTATTAATTTTGAGACAAGGTCTCACTAATTTTCCAAGACTTGCTTTGGAATTACTCTGTAATCCAAGCAGGCTGGAATATTTAAGGTCTTATTGCCACATCTTCCTGAGTAGCTGGGGTCACAGTTTTATACATACTACCAGGCACATTTCACTCCTTTACAGATATTTTGGATGATGATATGAGTCTAATTAATCTAACATCTGGGTTTCCTCAATTATGATGTCTGTGTTTCTTTGATTAAGTAATTACTTATTGAAATCTGAATATTTTATATCATATCCCGAATATTCCTCAAGTTTTCTTTTGCTATTTCTATCTGCATGGTGCTGTCCCTGAACTAATTTTCTAAAGTCTGAACTCTTTGTCTTGTGCACACACACATACACACAAGTCATGGAATGTGTCATGGAACTTGGTACGGAGAATAAAAGACAAGAAAATATTCATGCCAAAAGAAGACATTTAAGTCATGCCAATGCTTCCAAGTTTCAGAAATCATTGTTTAAGAAGAGACAGGGAGGTAATGAATCTAGAGATGGTGGATGACTATAAAGCCACATCATTTTCTCAACAGATCATGTTAGGGCATATGTGAATTCACAGCACTCAGGACAGCATGGAGAGTGGAGGTACCACAAACTCCTAGAGTGAACTGAGAAGCTACTAAGAATTGATAGCTACAGAGTAAAGGTGAGTCAGTTTTCTTTAAGGATGTAGTTTTTGGTAGGTTGACTGTTGTTTAGTGAAAGACCACATATCTAAGAATACACAAAGAATATAAATCAGGCTGATGAAGTAGGAAGACACAAAGTTAGAGAAGTAGACAAGAGCAGATGTATCTCGGAGGAGTGAGGGAAAGGAATAAGTAAGATAAAAATACCTTATAGGAAGTTCTCAAAGAACTTAAAAAAATCCTTTCAAACATAAAAACATATGACATAAAAACAACAACAACAAGGAAATACTATGTGATGGAACTGCATGATTTATTCTTATTCATTATATTTCGCCAATGTATTTGGAAATCATTTGGGGGAAATAGATGTTTCATCAATAATTATGATAATATTCTTGAATTCCTAAAACTGATATAGTCTCTTATATTTGAGAAAATTCTCCTTGTCTTGTGATGATACTGTGAAAACAACACATTGAGCGTATCTTCACATTAGATATTTTGTTTTAAAGAGTGGACCAATTATTGTCATGGTAACTTACTTGGATGAGGCACTAATTTGTCTGTATCCTCTCTTAATGTATATAAGAGCATGTAGATTTTTCACATCAAACCACAATTCTAAAGGAATGATTTACAGAAATATAGATGTTCCCTGATTTTATGGACATTTACCTTGTAATTTTTTTACCATAGAATGATTGAAAAGCAACATACACTCAGCAGTATCTATTGTTTGAATTTTAATGCTTTGCTAATACAGTGGTATGAAGCTTGCTGCTCTCTTGAGATGCTGAGCAGTATCACTAATGTGAACTTCTGAGTCAGTCAGTCACGTGAAAATGAACTAAATGTTTTATAGTATATTGTGTTAATACAGTTCTTAGTAGACTTGGTGTGTTAAATGCATTTTGAATTATGTTAAATCAATTTCAAAATATACTCATTTTGTTTGCAAGTTAATCATTGGTGAGAAAACAAGAGTGAATGAATAATGATGAGTGAATGAGGTATCAGAATTAGGACCTAGTTAGAAAAAGTAAGTCACTGGTGGTATGCCTTTGCAAAATATGCTTGTCTGTTTTTCCTTCCTGTCACTCTGCTTCTCAGTTGTCATGAAGTGTACACATTTTTCTTTACTATATCCTATTTTGACCCGCTATTATGTTTCTGTCTTGCTATAGACCTCTTCTAGTTAATTATATTGCTATGGTAAAATATCCAGAAAAAAACAAACAAACAATTTAGGGTCCAAAGGAGGTGAATTCATCTTGTAGTTTCTGGTTAAAGTTTTCACTGTGGGGAAATCAAGATAGCATCTTCAAACAGATAGCCATATCACATCCAAAGTCAAGAGCAGAGAGAAATTCATGCATCCATGTTTAGTTGCTTATTTGCTTTATTATATTCAGCTTGATCTCTAGTTCAGGATTACCTGTTTAGGTGATGGTACCACTATAGTTGCTTGGGTTTTTGCACATACAAGTAACTTAATATGCTCTCCCACAGATATTCCCCATAGGCCAACTTGATATAAACAATCTGTCTTTGAGATTCTCTGTTGAGCTGATTCTTGTTTGTGTCAACTTGACAATTAAAATTAGATATTCTTGGGTCTAATATAGACAGCTTACAATGAAACCTCTCAAAATGAGCCAAATTGCCATCTTTGATTTGTTTTGCTTGTGTTCTTCTATAGTATCAGAAGCTACTGCAAAAATTGGTGCAAGAAGTGGAGATATGTGTCAATAACCTTAGAAAGGAATTTGAGTAGGGAGTTTGAAAACTTTGGAAAAGATAGTAAGAAAAGGTTTTGAATCATGTAAGGAAAACTAAAGCTTTGGGGATCAGAGCACCCAAATTATGATGTTACTGTATGGCATAAAAGGCATCAATTATAGGGAGTAAAAGCCATACAAAGGATTTCAGATGCAAATGACTACTAGTTTTCTTCTCTAATGCTAGGTGTCATTTGCATTAAATTATGGCAAGGAATTCACGAACATTTTGTTTGAGTCTCTTTAATTTGAGCGAGGCTGAATTTGAAAGCAACATGACAGTTTGTCTAAGGAAATGTCAAGAAATTACTGCATTCTGGCAGTCGTGTGGTTATTACCAGCTGCATTTGGCCAAATTTACATGAACACCAGGAGCAAAGATATAGACCAGAAAGAAAATGTCAAAATATGCATGTGGGCAAGAAAAGCGGAGTATGCTTGATATTGAGACCAAGAGGGTATAGTTAAGAGATTTTTAAACTTGTGGTTGGGGAGCCTATGACATGGGTTTGTGGGAGGAATGTGAAGTTTGGATGAGCAAGTGAGAATGCTGTAGTGCTGAAAGTGTTGGCGCTCAGACACCTGGATGCAGATATGAATGTGGGGAAAAGGCTAGACTCACAAGGTTTCACATTGATGGGAAGTGTTTGAAGAAAAAGATTAGAATCCATTTGCTGTCAATTCTGGCAAAGAATATCTGAATTACTAGCAAATTAATATATCATGTTAGTAGATAGATACACTGTCCTTATGAATACATAATTGTTTACTGTGTCAATTTTGGCTTTTAGAAGGAGAAGAAAAGTTACCCCTAGAGAAATCAGCTGTTTGCTGAAGATTATGAAAATCAAAGCCTAGAAATGAATCCAGAACTTTTCTCCTGAAATCTTTCATTCTTCTTGGAAAATTGGATGGGAACAAAAGAAAAAGGAAAGGAATGTCTGTGTTTAGCATGATACAACTTTGAAATTAGCTTCTTCATATGATACATTGTCTAACGAAATTTTGATCAATAGCATACGGACACAATATTAGATAATTTAGTATTATATTTTCCTTATACCAATAAAATTAAACTAATCCTATTAATCAGTTGAATGTGTCAGTATTTTTATTTCATAACTGTCAGTTTACCAGTCTTCAACTATAACCACTTTTCTTTTGAATGAAAGGAACAAATTTGTTTGCTTTTTTTCTTCTTATTAACAGGAACTTGCAGTTCATGCTCTATGAATGGATGTACTAAGAGTTTTATTCAACATTTCACCATAATTTTTTCTAATGCACACTGAATACTAGCAAATTGATTCTTACTAGACAGCTATTTTTTTCTTTCTATTTTTAAAAGTTATTAAGTAATGCTTCTTGGAAGAAGACTCTGTCTTAAGTGTTCCACTGTTGAAAGTAAATGAAAAAATTCATTGAAGCGAGTGTTTTCTTCTGTGGTATGATTTTGAGAAATCAAATAACTCTAGACAATATCATAGAAATTTTTATGTTTTATTTGTCTATACCATATACAGCCTCATATCTAAATAGTTTTGTAATCATACTATTTCATGTTAAAAATGGTGGTGAAATAATTCCATTCACATTGTCGTTGAATTAAAGTACAGTTCATTAGCATAGGTGTATGTATGTGTGTGTGTGTGTGTGTGTGTGTGTGTGTGTGTGTGTGTGTGTTTAATTTGAGCTCACTTCTCTGGATAAATTATTGTTGATAATTTTGTTTTCTTAGCAAAGCAAGAAGAGTCTTAGTGATATGTTCTTCCACTGGAAAATAATTCATCAGTTTATTTTCTATTTTGAATCAGGTCTTTACTAATTATGAGGCACTTTAGCTCTTGTTGTCATAACCAATCTGAATATAACATTTAATGACATGAACATATTTTCTTCTATATTAGAGATAAAAATATTTAGTGAGTCACATAAAAGAATTCTTTCAACTGTTCATTAAAGAACATAAAAATAGTATATTATTTACACCATCTTCATAGAAATATATGTATATGCATATTTATACATAAAATTATGGGTGCCTATTTTTAGAGTAACTTGACATCTATTTATAAAACTCAGAATTCTTCCATAAATAAACATGACTATTCATGATAAACAGCTTACATTATTTTCTGTTTAGCAACATTTGAGAGTTGGTATATAGTTAATGAATCATTGCTGTTCATTAAAATAATACTGCTGTTAATTGGTTGTTTTATATACTCTGAGATTGCACTTAGAGGTTTTAGTACTCTTTGCATTTGACTGTTTGTAATAATATATAGTTATGAGTAAATTTTATATGATGTCTGACTGTATTAGATATTTTTTATTTTAGTACTTTTTTCATTGACTCTGAGAGAAGAAATTTATTTGTTATGCAACCACAGAATTTTCTGAATTGGGAATTGTGGCTCATTGTCTGAAATATGGTCTAGACTATTTCAAATTCCTCAATTCTGAACAAGCTTCATAGAATAAATTGCCAACTTGAACACTGATTTAGCTGAGCCATTGAATTTCATATTTCAATGCTGCATTCCATTTGATTATACTAGATGTTGGACATAGAAGAACAAACCCTAGTGTCCTGATTCCAGGATAGCCATGAGATTGTACTGCTTGGATACAATCCAGACAACCTTGTACCTTGTCCAGCACAGTTAACATAAATTCCTTCATCTTCAGCACTGTGCACATGCTTTCCTGCTTGTTTCACAGTAAATACCAAAATGAAGAACAGCATCTTCAATTAGTTAAATTTTTCTGCTGCATTGGTTATATCCTTGAAGCTGCTTTGTTTCTGTTGGTAATAGAGGTAATTGATATAAGTTATTAAGGATACTTAATATTCTATTAGTTGAAAAATATTCAAGGATACACAGTTGATTCCAGGAAAAGGCTAATAATGTACTTATTAGTCTTTGAACTGAGATATGAAAATGCAATTCAGTATATGATTCAGTCATTCAAGAACAATGCCTGTTATATACAAAATAGTCTCAACATTGTTAAGAATTCAGAGACAGTCATGTGCTAAAATCTATCTCTTAAATGATTGTAATCTAATTAAGATATCTAGACATGTACACATGTACATGTGGGTGACAGTAAACACTAGTTTCTTCTATGTATTGAAAAGTAAAAGCAAATAATAATCAAATTATCAGAGCTGAGACAAATAGAAATTGAACAGAAGGGTACTACCACTCTTTGGAAAAGATATGGCTGACTTAAATCACAAAGAATACAAAGTGAATTACTGGAAAAATAAAAACATAGACACATAGGACAAGATAGATAGGTAAATAAATGAATTATCTGAGAGATAATGAATAGCTATTCTAAATGATAGCATGGTATTTAGATATAAATTATAATTTTTGTTGATATTAGCTATATGTTCATAAGTCACATACATGACTTTCTTATATGTGATTTAAAATTAGTGTGATTTCAACCCAGTGGAAATTGCTTCAATAGACATTTATGACTTAATGAATTCATCATCCTTCAATAATGTAGTATTTCACTTAATAAATGTTCAACATATCTTTGCTTACAGGAATTGGATTTCCTTAAAAAAATAAAGAAAACTTTTATGTTCATACATTGTTTATTTTAGCCTACCTTTCCAATAAACTATAAATAATATACAAATAAAAAGGGAACTACTAAACCAGAGTGAGATCTTTTTGATGAAACATGGAGGTTATTTGGAGTTGTCCAGAGTGAGTCAGGTAGTGGTCTAGGGAGGACACAGAACTTCTGCAGTTCAAAGGCTCATTTTTTGAAATACTTTGGATACACAGAGAGTTCAAGGACAAAATGGGTTCATTGAGTGGATTCTAGACACAGAAGACAGGATATGATAAGTCTGAAAGCAAGGAAAACATGGGCTCTTATGACCAGAGATGTGGAGCAGGGAGAAATGTTCTTGGTGTTAAGACCTATGATAATATGTCTTTCCCAAGTAACTGATCATTCAATATCAATATTAGTCTATACATTTTAACATAAATTAATCACAGCAATACCTAGACTTCTCAGACTATGATTTTATTCTCGGTTTTATAGGGAAGATTAGTGACTGATATATTAGTGTTCAGGGAACTAGCAAAGCAAAGAGTAGATGTAGAAAATTCAGGTATCAGTTCTCCACAAAGTAGATGCTACATTAAGGAGGTTCTGACAAGCTGTGTGCAAAAGTACAGAGTGTGAAGACACAGCAACTAGAAGAACACAAGCAAGAGAGCTTGCTAGGAATTAGTCTATAAACTGGAATTTTGTTGAAAATTGTAATTGATGGAATATTTAGTTTCTTGTGATGCCACCATAGTTAATGACTTGCTGAAAATTCATGGTTGTAACCCCAGGACTTTGCTGATGGAGGCAGAAAGATTAGGTATTAAGTCATTCTTAGCTACTGAATTTGATTCCAGCCTGGACTACAATAGAGCATGTCTCAAATAAATAAATGGATAAATAAGTAAGTAAATAAATGAATAGGTGATAAATAAAAATAAAGATAATGAGAACTATAAAAATGAAAGAACTAGTTAACTTTTTTAAGCATAAAATCCTTTTTGGAGAGAAATTTTTATTCTCAATATATAAAATAATTAATAAACTCTAACAGTATGAAATTTATTTTATTTTACAAAGAAAATGTAAAGGAGATTATTTTTAATTCAGTTCATGTTGTGTTTATTAATAATGAAGAGAAATTAACACATCTCTGGGTATTAATGAGAAGAAAGAAGTGAAGTTTAGACACTTTGAACTAAGTAGGAGCAAAATAAAGTGAGTAATACAGTCATGGAGTATTGGTTTCATCATTTATATTTAAGTGGAAGGGAAGGGAGTTTTATATGACTGGTGAGCAGCCCTCCAAAATGATGTGAGAAATGCTAGCTATGCATTATGTAAAAGAATAATATTTGATCCCTACCTAAAACACTGCACAAACACAAGCTCTAAATGGATACAAAGAATTGAATAAAGACCTAAACCTTTGGAACTATTAAGTGAAAAAGTAAAGCAGAAACTTCCAGACATAGCATATGCAAGGACTCTTTTTTTTTTCTCAGTAGGACTATAGCTGCTCAGGAGTAAGACCAGTGATTGGCCAATGGAACTTCACTGACATCACAAAGCTTCAGTATAGTGAAGGAAGCACTTGAATGAATAGATAGCCAACAGAATGGGAGTGCCATGACAAATACCATTGGATTCATGTTAGTTCTACAATTTACAGTGGCAGTCATTATAATTAGGAAGAAGTTTAATGACACATGCAGTATATTTGGCATAATTGTAACACCTCTTGTGATGTTTTAACAATACATAGGGAGCTTATGAGTTTCTCAAAAAAACTAAAAGTAAACCTTCCACTCACCTCATCCCTAAGTAGTTACCAAAGCACACTAAGAGAGCATATTGAAGAGAGCTTTGCACATCAATGTTTTCCACAGCACTATTCACAATAACTAAGCTGTGGAACAAGTATAAGTACCTGGCAACAGTTGTATATACAAACAAAATGTAATGTATATATACAATGGGATTTATTTCAGCCACAATGAAGTTATGTTATTTGATAGAAAATGGATGCTAGTGAATATAATACTATTAAATGAGTTAAAAGAGTCTTATAAAGTTATTATCATATGTTTTCCCTTGATTGTGATTGTTATATCCTATTTATTATTTATTTATTTTATTATTGTTATATACACATAAAGTCATATGATATATGAAAATAGAAATAAAACAGTTTAAGGGATCAAACAGGATTTATGGAAGTATGAAAGTATAAGTTTAGTATACAAAATATAATTAGATGAAAAATTAAATAATAAAACAATTCCATGTAATAAAATATAAATATTTATTCATGCTGTCATATATACTAGAATCTCTTCCTTGCATTTGTACGCTGTCCTTCTCAGATGGTATAAATAAATATTCCTTATTTCTTTTGCCTATTCACTTCTTGATGGACATATTTTTTCCATTTTTGGTTATTGTAGATACTTATATAGAAATTCAAGGTTACTGGAATCTCCTTAAGATCTTGATTCAAGGAGAAAACAAAGATGGTGGAGGAGGAGGCCCCTGACACCTGCTGCTGCTGAATTTCATGGAGTCTGTGACTCAAAAGGGTGACAAAGTTGCAGTTGCAGAAAAGGAGTGTGTAGAGCCCACAATAACTTTGGAACTACTGATAGATTAGATAGATAGATAGATAGATAGATAGATAGATAGAGATAATAAATAATAAATAAAATAAATAACTGGTAAGTCTTATGGGAAGATGCTTTTAAAAAGTGGAGTCAAGGAAAAAGGAAAGAGAGATGGCAGAACAGAGCCTAAAGGCACCAAGAGAAACAAATCATTACCCATTTGCTTTGTTTGTATCAATCAAGTCATGACTGATATGAACCCCATGGCTATCAGCACAGTATCATGGAGATGTGCAGTAGCCTAGAGTTTTGGGAGACTTTCAGCCTGGAGTGGATTGAAACAAGACACAGATTAGGACTCTGGTGTGGCTTTACAGAAGGATGGTCTTCAAATGTTCTAGCTCTCTAACTATACTGAATGCTGGTAACTTCTAAAATGTCCTAAAAGCTTTCTTGCTAATTCTGATGGTTAAAAGCCAGTGGTTTAGGCAATTAACACCTGTAGCCTGACAACAGGGACTGGGTGGGGGGGGTTGTTAAGTAATGTAGCCTTTGTTCTATTTCCACAGGAACTGCAGGGTTCTACCTTTCAGCCTGCTAGTTGAAGTCATAGGAAGAAAATGTGAATTTAGCATTTATTTCTAAGTTGTAAACATTTCTATGAAAGCTCTCTAAGAAACGGGGTGGGGTGGGGTGGGATGGGTGCAGAATGATCATCTCTTTGTCTAAAAAGTGTTCTGTCCAAAAAGTTTTCCTCAGCTCAGCTCTGTCCTCTTCTCTTTGTTCTCAGCACTTATACATGTTTCAGAATACATGGTTAAAAAGTTCATTACAAGTTTACACATACATTCAAATCATAAATCGAATAAGTAGTTTGCAACTGACAATGTTTATATGCATATCCACTAGGAGTAACATCTGGCTAAACATTCATCACTTGCCACAGCTCTACAAGTTCATTGAAAGTTAAAAACCATAATTATGCTATTAGTGAAGTTTTGTATAGGTATACCTAGTCAACGTTTCGTTTTCTGTCTTATCACCTATAATAAATCATTAGTTCACTTTTTATGACCTATGGTTAATGGTTTTACAACCTCTTGGAATGTGCTCTGAGTAGTAGAAAGTCTGGTTGCTATCTAGAAGCAATTAACTGGTCACCTGTGGGAGGCTGACAGAGTTCTCAATGGAATTTTGACTATCAGAAGGGACCTAATAGCAGTCCCACTATAAATGAGTTTAATAAATACTAATATAATTTTAGGAATTCTTATAGGATCATCATTAAGAATTAAATCATCTATTTGTCTATATAGCATCACTACAAGACAGTACACCTTCATTTTTTCTGCAGAGATCTGCTCAAAAAGGTGGGTTAATATCTAGTGATTGTTATATGTAACAATAACAAGGAAAAGCATATTAATAGCAGGAAATTTTCCTAAAATTTTTTCTAGACCTTGCCTACCATAGTTCAGTTGAAGATTTTAATCTAAGGCAAAGTCATTTTAGGAAGATTGCCTGCTAGTTATTATCTTGCCCTATGATGGCTCCTGACACTAGAGCTACTGAAAAACTGATAAATTCTGATTAGGGCATGCCCTAGGCCCTCTGGCCTGCTCAGAGAAGAGGACTATTTTGGAAGATTCAGAATCATGTATACTAGTTTGGAGTATACAATCTATTATTCCAGATAATCATAGTTATCCATTGTTTTATAGAAAGAAGTTTTTCTCTCAAACTCACCCTAGTATCCATTTAGCAATCTTCTTTCCAAACACTTTAAGAACTACATTTATCTGTGGTATAAGGATAGATATTGAGAGTGTAGTTAGAGATTATATTGTTTTAGTAAAATGATAATTGTAGCTTCTCCCCAGGACCCATGACTTTACCAGCCCTAGATAGTTGGCTAGGTTTCCAGCATCAGGCATGACTCCTCTCTTGATGAGAGAATCTTAAATTCAATTAGAGAGACACTGACTATCACCAATAGCAATGAATCAGTGGTCATAAGTGCTGAGTGTAAAGTGTGAAGTCAAGATGACTGCAAGTCACCAAACATGGGTCCTGAGAACCCATCTTGCATCTTCAGTAAGAGTGGCAAGCTTGCACAACTACTGAGTCATCTCTCCAGCCCTGATGTTCCTCCTTTTGATATTGGCTGGACCTTATCAGAAGATGCAATGAAGGCTGGGAATTGCAGTCTTAATTGTGGGCTGCCGAGTATGTGGATGCTGCATATGTGGTGAAAAGTCAGGGCTTTTGTAATTAAGAAAGGAGAGAAAGGAAATTGTGTCTGACTGGCAGTCTCTGCAATAATGGATTTGGCAAAACAATTTCCATTTTCTATGGCTTAACTGATATTGGTAAAACTAGGAAAAGAATGTTTCCCACCAGGAAATGCAAAGTACTCAGCACATGGCGGAAACCACAGAATTTGAATTTCTTTTTCTTACTTTTCTGTCATTAGTGACCCAGTTTATCCTTATGCAAAAATGAGAACTCTACTACTCCTTGTAAGTGAGTTGTCTTTGGTATAAACTGACAGTAGGAAGCTTGTTTTCTTAAAGTCAACTTAGGTCAGAGTTTAAAATGTTAAATATTTGGAAGTTTTGACTCTATACTGATCTTCCATTAACATCTAGATGTTTCTCCTAATTTATTTTTAATGCCTACTTGCCATTTAATTATTTTACAAAAAGTAACACCTAATGACAAAATAGGTACAAGTGTATGTGTATGTTATGACATCATTTTATGTTACTTATGTGATTTTTTTGTACTGTAGACTTTATGTTAAGTAATAAACTCAGTATCATGAAATCCTAAAATAACTTATCATTATCTTAGAAAATGAGTGATTCTTGGAGGTCTCTGTCATTATCTTCTCTGTTTTAGATGTACCTGTTCATGCAGCTTTTGTCCGCCACACTATCTTGTCTTCTTTTCAAATGGAATTTTCCATGACATGTGTAATGACTTCCTTCATTCTAGAAGCAATGCTCTGTAGCCATGGCTCTTCTGTTCTTCCTTGAACCAGGTATATTCCTGTGTCAGGACAGGAATTAGTCAGAGTAACTACTAAACAGGGCTTTCAGGTTGTTACAGAAGGATTCAGGCTACTCCCTTGATACCCATTCCTTAACAATATTCCAACTGAAATCTTGCAATACAGCTACTCTCTGATCAGAGACTTATTTCCATCCTTGAACATATCCCAGTTCTACACAAGTTGTTTGTCTTCACATCACATGGACATTCCTACACTTTTTTTTTTTCCAAGACAGGGTTTCTCTGTGTAGCCCTGGCTGTCCTGGAACTCACTCTGTAGACCAGGCTGGCCTCGAACTCAGAAATCCACCTGCCTCTGCCTCCCAAGTTCTGGCATTAAAGGCGTGCGCCACCACTGCCCGGATTTCCTACACCTTTTAAGGACACATCTCTTTTAAAATTTCAATTAAGAGTCTAAATATATTGAAAGACAATCAGATCCTGTATAATTAATGTACATCCTAGTTGCCAAAATTGAGATTATTCTGCACATGTATGCATCCTTCTAATCCCACCTTATGTGTGCATTTTTATTCAACTCTGACCTTTTTTCCATCCTTGAAATGGCAGTTGGACTGAATAATCTTTCCACCACCTTTGGATTACTTTGACTTCTTAAATCCTAAAATTTCCCCAAGAATCTGACCAGTTATTAGGTTTATTTTGAAAGTAAGTCATTCTTAAATACTGAGGGATACAGTAGGATTTACCATTTTCTGGATTCCTATTTTATTTTTTTTTTAGAGCATCTCTCTACAATGTTATGAAACTTTGTCTGCCTTGTTGCTTTCACTGGTTGCCTTTCTGGCCCCTTTCTTTTCAATCTTCTTGATGCTTAGATCAAGCCATTTATGAATTTATTTCTTTTGCTAGCTTTCCCTAAAATCATAAGAGATTTCATTAAGAGCACACCTTATGAAAAATGGCGCCATGACTACTAAAATTTTTTTAAATCTCCATGAAAATTTTACCCTATGTCCTTTTAATTATATCATTTAAAAGAGCAAAGAGTATTTCAACCTCCTTACACTTAAATGGCAGACTTGTACATGTTTGAGAGAAGCACATCAATGCTTGATTTCCTTTGTTTAGCATAAGAATCAGCTTTCCTTTTCTGTCCTGTAATTTAATCCATATTTGACACTGGAACACCGGTGATATTCTGAGCCATTTTTCAATGACTCAATTCTTCAGCCCTCATGACTCCCAGTCTATTCTTACTGCCCTTTGTTCCAAATGTTTTCAGAGTCATAGAGAAAGTATTTTTTTTTTTTTTTTTTTGTATTTCGATTCAATAAAAGTCAGAAGGGGAAACAAACAGGATGTCAGCTGTCATGTAATATTTAAGATGAAAATAATTTGATTTCTTTTACCTTAGTATCTGTGGACTGCTCTAGGATGATTGTGTGTTCAGTAGGCTTCACAAGTCACAGAAGAAACTGTGAGAAGGGGAACAAAGTGTAACAGATAATTTTGTCTGATTTGAAGAGCTTTGTTTTATAATTGTGAGAACCAATGCCTTACAATGTTCAAAGCCACGAATTTGCAAAACATTTTAAGAGCTTGCTTTCTTTTTGGTGTGTGTGTATGTGTGTGTGTTGTATATAAATTATGTTCAGATTTCTGTACATAGATGTAGAGATCAGAGCAGGACAGGGGATTTCCTCCTCTATTGCTCTCTACCTTTACATTACTGAATTCTTACTGAAATGGAAACTCTCCCTTTTAGCTAGGTAAGTTGGCCACAGAGCCCTCAGGATCTTGAAATCTGCCTCCCTCTACCTGGTTAGTGGAAGATGTGGTAATGGTCAGCTGGAGACTTGAACTCAGGTCCTCTTGCTTTCAGAGCAAGTGCTTTCATTTATGGACCCATCCTTCCATCCTTTATTTGATTTTTTGAGTTGAGAAACAATCATACATATTTTGGGGATGCAGTTAGGTGTTCTGATGTGTATATACATGTATAAGGATCAGATCACAATACTTGTGTACTGATCTGATCACCCCACACTTTATAACTTTTTTTTCTAAAAAAGTAGATTGAAACTTTAGAACAGTGGTTCTCAACCTTTCTAATGTGACCTTTTAACACAGTTCCTCATATTGGGGTGAACTCTACTCAAAAAACTATTTTGTCATTACTTCGTAACCATAATTTTGCTATTGTTTTGAATTGTAATGTAATTATTTTAAATACAGGATATCTGATATGTGACATACAGGTGATAACCACTGTTATAAGTGACTTCTTGTTTCATAATATCCAATATATTGCCTACATGTCTAACATATTTTAAACTTTGAAACAACGTTGTTTTTTAATCTCATTTTTCTGAAGTGTGAATAGTACTGACTGTGTTTTTGATAATGGTAGTCCATGGCATGACACACCTCAATCAGACATTAACTAAGAACAATCACAATTTCTATTTTACCTAATTCACGAAGAATATTTTATATCCTAGAAGAAAGAAAGAGTATTAAAGTGCCATATATTATTCTCAAGAGGATATTGAAAAAGTGAATTATGATAAAGCACAAGTATTGGATGAGGATATGGCTCCATAGAAGAAGATGTACTAAGTGCTTAACAAAGTGCTGCTGCACTGGGTTCAAATCCCAGCACTGAAAACAGTGAACAAATCTTTGCATTGTGTTTTGGTGGCTAACCTGAATGCAAAGACTATAGAAGGAATATATATATATATATATATATATATATATATATATATATATATATATATATATATCACATCAATGAGATCAAACCCACATTCACATTCCATGTCTATATTTTATTAACTTAGTGAAAATACACCAGCTATTTCTGTTTCCTTATTGATGTCGAAAAAAAGTTTTCATGAGAACTAAACATAATCACAAGCCACTTTATAAACTACGAAACAATGTGCATCTATCAGAATTCCACTAGTCCTGGAGATGATTGACATTTTGTTGTCTTTTATCCAACTGGAATCCAAGATATGTAGATGTAAGCAAGCAGAAATATGCTAGATGAGACATGAAGAAATTGATGAAATATGTCCTATAACTTAACTTGAGTTCATACATTTTTTTTAAAAGATTATTTTATTTATGAGTACAGTTTAGCTGTCTTCAGACACACCAGAAGAGGGTGTCAGATTCCATTACAGATGGTTGTGAGCCACCATCTGGTTGCTGAGAATTGAACTCAGGACCTCTGAAAGAGGAGCCAGTGCTCTTAACCACTGAGCCATCTCCCCAGCCCGAATTCATACATCTTAACCACCAATATTTATTATCAATATGCATTTGTTCACAATGGTTCTCAGAGGCAAAATCAGCTTATGGCTCAGTTACTAGAGGTGAATCTTTTATGAAAATGTTTTTTTATAGACTAGTGAAACAGATCCTTCAAATGCACGTCAGTTTCAAGATCCTTTATCCTTTAATACATGTTTCTTTGACACATCTGTGTGGTAACAAAGCATTCCCAAAATATTTTTATTAAATCTTAGAAAAAAATTGATTTTAGTGTCACTTAGTTTCCTTATAAGTCATATGTGAGAAATGTTAGCTTTTCTGGAAAAGGGGAAATAGATACACATTTTTATCTTTTACTTAATGATTCTTGACCCAAACTGACAAGTGTTTTTGAATATCAAGTTGAAACTATATGACTGCCAGCTACTGGCAACTGTACATTGTGAAATGAATTTGGTGCTCAGAAGAATTCCAAGTCTCACAGTTGTTGAAGTAAATGTCAGACTATGTCTGTAAAAGAAAACAAACACCACCTTGGAATCACAAACTGTCTGGTATTCTTAACCATCTCAAAAAGCACATTGGAATATTAAAAATATTTAATCTGGTATCAATTGTGTTGTTTGAAATGTCTCCAATTCAATATTGATAGAAATGGTGATTCAGTACCTATGTTTTAAACCCTGGAGAAATTTATGTATATGCCAATTAATCTTGTGGAGTGTTCTATCTAATATGATAATGGTTAACACAGAGACTGGCCCATAGTAAGTCATCAAGAATGTTAACTATGTAATATTGTTACTAAGACCTGCCCCTCATAACAAGCTTTAGGAAAAATAGGTGGGAGATAATCACACAATTTTTTATGCTAACACAGCTTGCAAATTTCTTACATCACACAGCAGAAAGTTTGAAGTACAAATGAAGGCTGTGAGAATCAGCTCAAAAGCACAAAAATTGAATGTTATGTATGCTCTATTGATAGTCATACTGTACTGTATTTTGTTAAAGTTATTTGAATCAAATAGTTGATAGATTAAGAGAACAGATATAAATATATATATATATATATATATATATATATATATATATATATATATACATATACTCATATGTATCTATAGATATATGTGAACATACATATATGTATATATAATATAATATATTACATTATTATACGTATTAGAATATATATATATATATTCAAGCACAGTTAGATTAAGATAGCTAGGATATTTGAGAGTTGACCAACATGTTTATTCTTCTTGTTTCTTTCTCCTTGCTTCTTGTCTCCTTCTTTCTTTCTTTTCTTTTATGTTATATACTATAATTATAATAAGGAGTATCCTATCTTTTACTGAAGATTTTAATGTTATATGAAGTCAAATAAATTACTGTGAAGTTTTAGTTTCAATGATATGATGTGGAAAATATGTTTTATAGAAAATAAAAATTTTGCTCTTCAGCTGGAATATTATAACAAGGAATAATAGTCTATTGTGCATATTTCAACTTAGTGACTATGTCTCTGCATTTTGGTTTCTTGTATGAGTTAGAGTATTAGTTTTCTATGGTTATAGTAAAAAAGTCTCAAGAACTTTGAGTGTTGCCCAGGAGAAATTATTTATTGTCTTATCCAGAAGTCCAAGATCTTTACAGCTGACTCCACTGTGGAGCACTTCTGAAAAATATATTACATACTGCTCTTTTGATTTCCTTTGAATTCTAAGTCTCTGTCATTTCTTAACTGGTACACGCATTGCACCAATTCTTGCTGTCATCTTCATAGGAAATTCTTGTCTGGTTCCTTGTTTAACATGACACCCTTTTACAAGGGAAGTAGTCATATTACAGAGGGATCTTATGCTTATCTAGTATGACTGCATTTTAATTAATCCCATTGATAATAACAACTTATTTCTAAATAAGGTCACATTTCAGCATTTGGTGCTGGGATTCCACCATGATATATATATATATATATATATATATATATATATATATATATATGCACATGCAAGCACTTTCAAGCACTATCTTACTTATGCCTTCTTATTAGAGGAAAATGCCAACATTTTTAGTTAATTAGGTCCCAGAAATTTGCTTCTTAAGGAGAAGTAGGTTATGACAAGGCAAGACAGTGCAGATTCCTTCAGTTTGTATTCTTATTGAGGTCATTTTAAGTTTAAATAGAATTTGATCTCCTTCATGGAAATTCTGTGAAAAATTACCCTATTCCATTCTAGGACCAGAGGCCAATATACTCCTGCTAACTTTTATTACACCTGTTAAATAACCTATTTGACTTGAACCTCCCCTGCTAGCTAACTGCTCATGTTAGTTTCTGTTAAACTGCTTGCTTGCTTAAAAGCTCCCACTGCAACTGCTGATCAACATATCAGGATGTGGTTTTTGCCTTTAAAATCCCCCTGGTGTAACTGGTTCAGGATATACTTAGGACCTAAATACCTAAGTGTAGGCTCAACTAGCTGGATTAAACACCTTTATTTCCTAAACTGTGTCTGTGTGATTGTCTCTGGTGGGCTCCTTGTAACAATACCACAGGAATCTCTACCTAATATTAAGATATGTCTTCTGGATGTCAAAGTAAGTTGAGGAAGAACATAGCAAAGCACAAATGACGTCAAATGGAAACTGAATTTCACAGTCTTGAGATAACCACAGGGCTTATCAGAGCCAGTGAATGACTGCAAGGAGAAATGTGAGTAAGGATTAACTGCTGAATGAAAAAAATAACCTTAAAAACCTTTTTATTGGTTGATGATCTCAGGTACAGATTTCCTGCCTGCTGTAGGTGGCAAGAAGCAAGGTGTGTGTGGTGTGTGTGTGTGTGTGTGTGGAGAGAGAGAGAGAGATCTTTCCCTTTACCATGTCATTTAATATCAGAGAAGTTGTGAGACCAGCTTTCCTATGCTTACACTCTCAGTGCAGGCTAACTCAGGCCCCTGCCATCAGGGTCAACTCCACTGTGCTGCCCAGTTGAGGTACAGAACATGCACTTCTGGGTGCTATAGCTAGGGGAAGGATCAGATCTCCTACATTCATGCTCCCATGTCTAGCTTTCCTAAGATGTCCAGGTGAGAGGTGGGTTAGTTCTGTATAGCTCTCAGACATCAACATGTCTCCAGGAAGCAGCCCAGACCAGGGACATTTGCCTTGCCATTGTGGGTAACACCCTGCTGCTGCAGGACCATGAACTCAGACAAGGCTTTCAGTGGCAGCATAGACCAAGACCCCACGATGGTACTAGGTGGTACCCGCTTCTAATCACATTAGGCTGCTGCTCATACCCTTGTGTCTCCAGTTCTGCCTCTCTTTATTGCACCTACAATCTTCAGTTTATCTTTTTCTTCCATTTCTCCACCATGTACTTGCTCCTCTTAGTGGCACCCATCACTTATGCATTATGTTGCCAGGGAGGGATCTGGGCCCATTCCACGTCTGACAGGTGGTCCTCTCAGGTTTGGTAGGTCCCTGTCTAAATAAGTTCCATGGCGATGATCTGGTAGTCATCTTGGGTTTGCTCCTCACCCCACCTACCTGAGTGATTCCATGTGAGGGTCATTTGTTTTGGGCTACTCCTGTCTGGGACCCTCAACCACAGACAGGATTCTTCTAGTCTCTGGCTTACCGCTGGTCCTGGGAACCATATAGGCCTGTATGTTGCCTTACTGCTGGTTGTCTCAGGTTAGCTCCCTGTTCAAGCTCCTTGGTACTGAACTTATGGTCATCTCAGGCTCAGTTTTTTCATGGAATTTTAAGCTACTAATCATTCAGATGGTCATAGGTCAGAACACTGAGGGTAGACATAGCCTCTCTCTTCTCTGACACCGGCCCCCCTGTGACACAGTAGCCACACATGCAATGCTTTTAGAGGCAGGGAATGAATGTCTTGTAGTCAAGGTGGGAATTAGGAGGACATCCCTTGGTGTGTGATATTCCCTGTTCAATTAAGAGGTGATTATATTATAGTCTACAGCAATATGACATAAGTGCTTAGAAAAATTCTGAAAATTACAACATGCAAATATGTAAACACCTACCCCAAACAGGAAGATTATTGCTCTCTGTGGTGGTTTGAAAGAAAATGGCCCCCACAAGCTCACAGGGAGTGGCACTATTAGGAGGTATGGCCATGCTGGAGTAGGTGTGGCCTTACTGGAGGAAGTGTGTCACTTTCAGGGCAGGATTTGAGATCTCAGATGCTTAAGACATGCCCAGTGTTGCATTCACTTCCTGCACCTGCCCATGTTCTTGATATAGAACTCTCAGCTCCTACTTCAGCACCATGTCTGCCTGCTTGCCACCATGCTTCCTGCCCTGATGATAAATGAACTAAACTTCTGAAACTATAAGCCAGCCTCAATAAGAGAAAAGTTTTAAATAAGTGTTACTGTGGTCATGGTGTCTCTTCACAGCAATAAAACCCCTAAATAAGATGCTATCTTGTCCCCAGTGTATACTGTTGCCACCTTGTCAAAAATCAAGAGACTATAGGAACATGTGTATATAGGGGCCCTCCATCTTATTCCATTAGTCAGTGTTATCATCAAGGTTTTTTAATATAACTTCTTCCCTAACTTTTTATTATTCAAGATTGTTTTAGCTATCCTGTAGATCTTTTATGTTTCCACATGAATTTAGGAATGTTTTCCTCAGTTTCTGTGGAGAAATGCATTGAGATATTGATAGGGCTCGCCCTACCTCTGCTTTTGGCAGAGTGGTCATTTTTCATATTAATTTTAATATTACATTATGTGGGTGGGCTTCCTGTATTTTTGTGTCTTATTAATTTCTTTTAAAACCCATGGATAGCTAGGCCCTAGGCCCTAGAGGCAAACAAAATATGGTTGTATTGGTAATTGGGCATAGTAATAAACTGGCCCCAAGTTCTTATTGTTGTGCCTATAGATTATTGAATAACTTAACCCTTACCAGAAAACTTTCTTTTTGTCATCAATGAACATTGATACAGTTACCCAAAACTGTTCACTGTGCAGAGAACTAAGCAACTGTAGAATGCTAGGATCTAAATAGTTCTGCCATATCACACGTCTCCCTCTAAGGCCTAATGGTCATCACCGAGGAGAGAACCAAAAGGCAGTAACAGTCAGAGGTAATGGAAATGTACCATGTAACATTATTTTTTTTTTATTGGAAAATTTTTTATATTTTACATTTCAGATGTTCTCTCCTTATCCCATTTCCCCCCCTCCCTCCCAGGAACTCACTATCCCTTCCCTCCTCCTCCTGCCTCCACGTTGGTGTACCCCCACCCACCCTCCCCTGTACCTCACCTCCCCACCCTCGAGTATCCCCCCCCCCACGACGTCCAGCCTTCATGGGACCAAGGATCTCTTCTCCCACTTACATATAGCTCCCTTCCATATATAGCTGGAGCCTTGGGTCCCTCCCTAAGCACTCCCAGGCTGGTGGTTTAGACCCTGGGGGCTCTGGTTGGTTGGGATTGTTGCTTTCCTCATGGTGTCGTGAATCCTCTCAACTCCTTCAGCCTTCACTCTATCTTCTCCATTGGGAACTCCATGCTCAGTTTAATGGTTAGCTGTGAGCATCTGCCTCTGAGTATGTCAGACTCTTGCAGACTTCTAAGGAGACAGCTATATCAGGCTCCTGTCAGCATGTACATCCTGACATCCACATCAACCTCTACCTTTGGTGACTGCACATAGGATGGATTTCCAGGTGGAATGGTCTGTAGACGGTCCCTCCTTCAGTTTCTGTCCTGCACTGTGTCTCATATTTGCACCCTTGAGTATTTTGTTACTCCTTCTAAGAAGGACTGAAGCATCCCCTACTTGGTCCTCATTCTTCATGAGCTTTTTGTGGTCTGTGAGTTGAGTCTTGGGTATTTCAGGCTTCTGGGCTAAAATCCAGTAATCAGTGAGTGAATACCATGTATGTTCTTTTGTGATTGGGTTACTTCACTCAGGATGATATTTTCTAGTTCCATCCATTTATATATGAATTTATCAAATTCATTGTTTTTAATAGCTGAGTAATATTCCATTGTATAAATGTACCACATTTTTGTATCCATTCCTCTGTTGAAGGGCATCTGGGTTCTTTCCAGTTTCTGGCTATTATAAATAAAGCTGCTATAAACATAGTGGAGCATATGTCCTTGTTATGTGTTAGAGCATCTTCTGGATATATACCCAGGAGTGGTATAGCTGGGTCCTCAGGTAGTGATATGTCCAATTTTCTGAGGAACTGCCAGACTGTTTTCCATAGTGGTTGCACCATCTTGCAATCCCACCAACAGTGGAGGAGTGTTCCTCTTCTCCACATCCTCGCCAGCATCTGCTATCACCTGAGTTTTTTATTTTAGTCATTCTGACTGGTGTGAAGTGGAATCTCAGGGTTGTTTTGATTTGCATTTCCCTGATGACCAAGGATGCTGAACATTTCTTTAGGTGCTTCTCGGCCATTCGATTTCCTCAGTTGAGAATTCTTTGTTTAGCTCCTTACTCCATTTTTTAATAGGGTTATTTGGTTGTCTAGAGTCTAATTTCTTGAGTTCTTTGTATATATTGGATATTAGTCCTCTTTCGGATGTGGGATTGGTAAAGATCTTTTCCCAATCTGTTGGTTGCCGTTTTGTCCTATTGACAGTGTCCTTTGCCTTACAGAAACTTTGCAATTTTATGAAGTCCCATTTGTCAATTCTTGATCTTAGAGCATAGGCCATTGGTGTTCTATTCAGGAACTTTTCCCCTGTGCCTAGGTATTCGAGGGTCTTCCCCACTTTCTCTTCTAATAGTTTCAGTGTGTCTGGTTTTATGTGAAGGTCCTTTATCCACTTGGACTTGAGCTTTGTACAAGGAGATAGGAAAGGATTGATTTGCATTCTTCTGCATGTTGTCCTCCAGTTGAACCAGCACCATTTGTTGAAAATGCTGTCCTTGTTCCACTGGATAGTTTTAGCTCCTTTGTCAAAGATTAAATGACCATAGTTGTGTGGGTTCATTTCTGGGTCTTCAACTCTATTCCACTGATCTTCCTGCCTGTCTCTGTACCAATACCAGGCCGTTTTTATCACTATTGCTCTGTAGTACAGCTTGAGGTCAGGGATGGCGATTCCTCCAAAAGTTCTTTTATTGTTGAGGATGGTTTTCGCTATCCTGGGTTTTTTGTTGTTCCAAATAAATTTCAGAATTTCTCTTTCAAGTTCTGTAAAGAATTGTGTTGGTATTTTAATGGGGATTGCATTGAATCTGTAGATTGCTTTTGGCAAGATGGCCATTTTTACTATATTAATCCGGCCAATCCATGAGCATGGGAGATCTTTCCATTTCCTGAGATCTTCTTCAATTTCTTTCTTCAGAGACTTGAAGTTCTTGTCATACAGATCTTTCACTTGCTTGGTTAGATTCACCCCGAGGTATTTTATATTATTTGTGACTATTGTGAAGGTGTCATTTCCCTAATTTCTTTTTCAGCCTGTTTATCTTTCATGTAGAGGAAGGCTACTGATTTGTTCGAGTTGATTTTATAACCTGCCACCTTGCTGAAGTCGTTTATCAGGTTTAGGAGTTCTCTGGTGGAGTTTTTGGGGTCACTTAAGTATACTATCATATCATCTGCAAATAGTGATATTTTGACTTCTTCCTTTCCTATTTGTATTCCTTTGACTTCTTTTTGTTGTCTAATTGCTCTGGTTAGGACTTCAGTACTATATTGAATAGGTAGGGAGAGAGTGGCCAGCCTTGTCTAGTCCCTGATCTTAGTGGGAATGCTTCAAGTTTCTCCCCATTTAGTTTGATGTTGGCTATTGGTTTGCTGTATATTGCTTTTAGTATGTTTAGGTATGGGCCTTGAATTCCTGATCTTTCCAAGACTTTTACCATGAAGGGATGTTGGATTTTGTCAAATGCTTTCTCAGCATCTAATGAGATGATCATGTGGTTTTTTTCTTTGAGTTTGTTTATATAGTGGATTACATTGATGGATTTCCGAATATTGAACCATCCCTGCATTCCTGGGATAAAGCCCACTTGATCATGATGAATGATTGTTTTGATGTGTTCTTGGATTCGGTTTGCTAGAATTTTATTGAGTATTTTTGCGTCAATATTCATAAAAGAGATTGGTCTGAAGTTCTCTTTCTTTGTTGGGTCTTTGTGAGGTTTAGGTATGAGTGTGATTGTAGCTTCATAGAACGACTTGGGTAGTGTTCCATCCGTTTCTATTTTGTGGAATAGTTTGAAGAGAATTGGTATTAGGTCTTCCTTGAAGGTCTGATAGAATTCTACACTAAAACCATCTGGTCCTGGGCTTTTTTTGGTGGGGAGACTTTTAATGACTGCTGCTATTTCTTTAGGGGTTATGGGACTGTTTAGATGGTTTATTTGCTCCTCATTTAACTTTGGTACCTGGTATCTGTCTAGAAAATTGTCCATTTCATCCAGATTTTCCAGTTTTGTTGAGTATAGGCCTTTGTAGTAGGATCTGATGATTTTTTGAATTTCCTCAGTTTCTGTTGTTATGTCTCCCTTTTCAGATCTGATTTTATTAATTTGGGTACTGTCTCTGTGCCCTCTGGTTAATCTGGCTAAGGGTTTATCGATCTTGTTGATTTTCTCAAAGAACCAACTCCTGGTTTTGTTGATATTTTGTATGGTTCTTTCTGTTTCTACTTGGTTGATTTCAGCCCTGAGTTTTATTATTTCCTGATGCCTACTCCTCTTGGGTGTATTTGCTTCTTTTTGTTCTAGAGCTTTCAGGTGTGCTGTCAAGTTATTAATGTGTGCTCTCTCCAATTTCTTTTTGTAGGCATTTAGAGCTATGAGTTTTCCTCTTAGCACTGCTTTCATGGAGTCCCACAAGTTCTGGTATGATGTTTCCTCATTTTCATTAAATTCTAGAAAGTCTTTAATTTCTTTCTTTATTTCTTCCTTGACAAAGTCATCATTGAGTAGAACATTGTTCAGTTTCCACATGGATGTGGGTTTTCCCTTGGTTCTGTCATTATTAAAGACCAGCCTTAGTCCGTGGTGATCTGATAGGATGCAGGGGATTATTTCAGTCTTTTTGTATCTGTTGAGGACTGTTTTGTGACCAATTATATGGTCTATTTTGGAGAAGGTACCATGAGGTGCTGAGAAAAAGGTGTATTCTTTAACTTTAGGATGAAAT
Organism: Mastomys natalensis; assembly: GCA_021653895.1. NCBI lineage: Eukaryota > Metazoa > Chordata > Mammalia > Rodentia > Muridae > Mastomys > Mastomys natalensis. Next base: position 67,508 of record JAJTUV010000198.1, on the reverse strand, counting down.
GTTCTATAGATATCTGTTAGATCCATTTGGTCCATAACTTCTGTTAATTTCAGTGTGTCTTTGTTTAGTTTCTGTTTCCATGATCTGTCCATTGGAGAGAGTGGGGTGTTAAAATCCTCCACTATTATTGTGTGAGGTGCAATGTGTGCTTTGAGCTTTAGTAAAGTTTCTTTTATGTATGTAGGTGCCCTTGCATTTGGAGCGTAAATGTTCAGAATTGAGAGTTCATCTTGGTAGATTTTTCCTTTGATGAGTATGAAGTGTCCTTCCTTATCTTTTTTGATTACTTTTGGTTGAAAGTCGATTTTATTTGATATTAGAATGGCTACTCCAGCTTTTTCTTGGGACCATTTGCTTGGAAAATTGTTTTCCAGCCTTTTACTCTGAGGTAATGTCTGTCTTTGTCACTGAGGTGCGTTTCTTGTATGCAACAAAATTCTGGGTCCTGTTTATGTATCCAGTCTGATAGTCTACGTCTTTTTATTGGAGAATTGAGTCCATTGATGTTAAGGGATATTAAGGAAAAATGATTGTTGCTTCCTGTTATTTTTGTTATTAGAGGTGGAATTATGTTTGTGTAGCTACCTTTTTTTGGGGAGGTTATTGGACGATTACTTCCATGTTTCTTCTAGGTTGTAGTTTCCTTCCTTGTGTTGGCGTTTTCCATCAATTATCCTTTGAAGTGCTGGGTTTGTGGGAAGATATTGTGCAAATTTGGTTTTGTCATGGAATATCTTGGTTTCTCCATCTATAGTGATTGAGAGTTTTTCTGGGTATAGCAGTCTGGGCTGGCAGTTGTGTTCCCTTAGGGTCTGTATGATATCAGACCAGGATCTTCTGGCTTTTATAGTTTCTGGTGAAAAGTCTGGTGTAATTCTTATAGGTCTGCCTTTATATGTTACTTGACCTTTTTCCCTTACTGCTTTTAGTATTTTTTCTTTGTTTTGTGCATTTGGTGTTTTGATTATTATGTGACGGGGGGTATTTCTTTTCTGGTCTAGTCTGTTTGGTGTTCTGTAGGCTTCTTGTATGTTTATGGGTGTCTTGTACTTTAGGTTGGGGAAATTTTCCTCTATAATTTTGTTGAAGATATTTACTGGCCCTTTAGATTGGGAATCTTCACTCTCATCTATACCTATTATCCTTAGGTTTGGTCTTCTCATTGCATCTTGGATTTCCTGAATGTTCTGTGTTAGGAGCTTTTTGCATTTTGCATTTTCTTTGACTGTTGTGTCGAGTTTTCCATGGTATCTTCCGTGCATGAGATTCTCTCTTCTATCTCTTGTATTCTGTTGGTAATGCTTGCATCTATGACTCCTGATCTCTTTCCTATGTTTTCTATCTCCACAGTAGTCTCCCTTTGAGATTTCTTTATTGTTTCTATTTCCATTTTTAGATCCTGGACGGTTTTGTTCAATTCCTTCATCTGTTTGGTTGTGTTTTCTTGCAATTCTTTAAAGGATTTTTGTGTTTCCTCTTTAAGGGCTTCTACCTGTTTACCTTTGTTCTCCTGTATTACTTTAAGGGAGTTACTTATGTCCTTCTTAAAATCCTCCATCATCATCATGAGAAGTGATTTTAATTCTGAGTCCTGTTTTTCCTGTGTGATGGAGTATCCAGGGCTTGCTATGGTGGGAGAACTGGGTTCTGATGATGTCAGGTAACTTTGGTTTCTGTTGCTTGTGTTCTTTCGCTTGCCTTTCGCCATCTGGTTGACTCTAGTCTTACCTGTGCTCACTGTGTCTGACTGGAGTCTGTCTTTCCAGTTATCTTGCTTGTGTCAGATCTCCTCGGATTCCAGATGTCTCTGTGTTCCTGTGATCCTAAGCTCCTTCTGCTCTGGATGCAATAGGTCTTCTAGGATGTCTCAGGATTCGATGTTTCCACAGGCGCAGACCAGCTAAGTGTCCTCTGCACTGGATGCAGTATGTCCTCTAGGTTGTCTCAGGATCAGGTGTTTCCACCAGAGCAGACCAGCTAAGGGACCTGTGCTCTGTGTGCAGTGGGTCCCTCTAGGATGTCTCAGGATCCTGTGTTTCCACAGGAGCAGACTAGCAACGGGCCCACCCCAGGCCAAAGGACCAGGGTCTGGGCGCACGGGAAGTTATACTCCGGAGGGGCAGGCTTTGGGTGCCTGCTAGTTCCCTAAACCCCACCTGGCTCCCGGTTGTAACTCTGGGTTTTGGGCTAGTGTGCAAGGTGACTTACCCTCTGCTCTGTGTGCCGTGGGTCCCTCTAGGATATCTCAGGATCCTGTGTTTCCACAGGAGCAGACCAGCAATGGGCCTGCCCCAGGCCAAAGGACCAGAGTCGTGCGCACGGGAAGTTATAGTCCGGAGGGGCTGGCTTTGGGTGCCTGCTAGTTCCTTAAACCCCACCTGGCTCCCGGTTGTAACTCTGGGTTTTGGGCTAGTGTGCAAGGTGACTTACCCTCTGCTCTGGGTGCAGTGGGTCCCTCTAGGATGTCTCAGGATCCGGTGTTTCCACAGGAGCAGACCAGCAACGGCCCACCCCAGGCCAAAGGACCAGGGTCCGGGTGCATGGGAAGTTATAGTCCGGAGGGGCTGGCTTTGGGTGCCTGCTAGTTCCTTAAACCCCACCTGGCTCCCGGTTGTAACTCTGGGTTTTGGGCTAGTGGGCAAGGTGACTTACCCTCTGCTCTGTGTGCCGTGGGTCCCTCTAGGATATCTCAGGATCCTGTGTTTCCACAGGAGCAGACCAGCAATGGGCCCGCCCCAGGCCAAAGGCACCATGTAACATTATTTACTTGACATGATGAGACTGTTGCACACATGAACTCACAGTGGCTGAGATTGCATTCACAAGATCTGTACAATATCAGGCCTATGAAACTCTAAGCATGAATGGAGGAGTAACATATGATGGTCATACCCTCAGCTAAGAAGTTATTGGCAATTGATAGATGCTGGGAGAGGGGATGTCAGTTTTTCTCAGTGTTGAAATCACTGAAAGACTATCCATGCTCCTATAGTGTGTCCTACATTTGATCACATAAGATGACTCAGTGGATTTAAAAACAGAGCATATAAAGTTGGGAGGGAAAAGTGGTAGAGTGCATAGAGAAGAAATTAGAGAGGAAGTAAACAGGTATATTTGATCAAAAGAAAAACACACATACATACCCCCCACAAATGTATACATATGATGTTCTCAGCAAAATATATTAATACAAGAATATTCATCAAGAAATATGAATAATTCAGTAAAGTTCTTGTTAGAAATATCTGTTGCTTTCATAAAAACACCTCTAAAAAGCAGCTTGAAGGAAAATGTTATTTGTTTGATTGTTTTAAAATTGGATATTTTCTTTATTTTCATTTCAAATGTTATCTCCTTTCCCAGTTTTCCCTCCAGAAACCCTCTATCCCATATCCCCTCCTCTTGTTTCTATGAGGGTGCTTCCCCACCCACACACCCATTCCCACCTCACTGCCCTGGCATTCTTCCACACTGAGGTATCAAGCCTTCACAGGACCAAGGGCCTCTTCTCCCATTGATGCTAGGCAAGGCCATCCTCTGCTACATATGCAGCTGGAGCCATGGGTCTCTCCATATGCATTATTTGGTTAGTGGTTTAGTCCCTGGAATTTCTGGGGTGATTAGTTAGTTGATACTGTTGTTCTTCTTATGGGGATGCAAACCCCTTCTGTTCCATAGTCTTTTCTCTAACTTCTCTACTGGGATCCCCATGCTCAGTCCATGGTTGGCGCAAGCATCCGCTCTGTATTTGTCAGCTCTGGAAGAGCCTCTCAGGAGACAGCTATATCAGTCTCCTGTCGCAAGCAGTTTGGTTTCTGTATATGGAATGAATCCCAGTGAGCAATCTCTGGATGGCCTTTCCTTTAGTCTCTGCTCCACACTTTGTCCTGTATTCTCCAGACAGGAGCAATTATGGGTTAAAAAATTTGGAGATGAGTGGTGGCCCATCCTTCAACTGGGGCCTTGCCTAACCTCTGGATATGGTTAGATATGGATATGGTCTCTATAGGTTCTTCTTTCCCTTTGTTGGCATTTCAGCTAATCTCATCTTCATAGAGTCTGAGAGCCTCTTGCTTTCCTAGCATCTGGGACTTTCTGGTGGCTATGCCCAGTTCTCCATCCACCACTGCAACACACCTCTGCTCAAATTCCTGACTCTCTGTGTATCATCTGCATCTCCTCCGATACCTGATCCTGCCCTCTTTTTACCCTCTCTTCCTTCCAAGTCCCTCCTACCTCTACCCTCTGTGATTGTTTTGTTCTCCCTTCTGGTTTACACTTTAGGAGATAGGGCCCATTGTAGTGGAGAAGGCATGGCACTGGTGGCTTTTCTTATGACCTTTGGAGCTTATCATATGGTTTCTTTTCAGTATCTGGGAAGATCAGGAATTGGAGAGATTGAACTAGAATACAAGTTAGACTATAACACTCAGTGACTGCATCACCTAATTTCTACACATGACCCACTTCCTCCAATCAGGCACCACCCTCAAAGATTCTATAACCTTTTAGATCAGCACTGTCATTTGGAAACAAACACTCTAACACAAGTGCTTGTGGAGGAAATTCACATTTAAATCAAAACAATTAATTTCAAATTTAATTTAAAAACTAGGTTTTGCATAGAAAAACAAGAAGCAGATATGGTAAAGTCTTGGCTCTCTCAACATTTATCCTAGGACATATCTGCAAAATTAGTTGCAGTCATGTGTCTACTATTGCTATTACTCAATTTCTATGCAGAGAACATTGTATAGCACAGTTAGACAAACCTAGAGGATGTAGCGCACTTCCTAAATGAGACTCATCAATAAAACTAGGGGCTGTAGTGTGCAGGAAATGCTATCATGTTAATAAAATCAGTCTTTGAAAGCATTGCTTTTTTCCCATTAGGTAAGAATATACATTTTAGATGAGAATGAAAAGTTTATTGTAATAAATAATCAGTAGTAAACCAGTAATATCATCCTGTGTTATCACATCAAGTATTGTATGCTTCACAGAATTGCATGCACTGGAATTTTATATGACTGCAGAGCAGTGAATTGCAATCAGCTATCTCAATGTAAGATGTTTTTAGGTGATAGATGTAGAGAGAATCTCTTGTGCAATGTATGGAAGCATCTCCTGTCAATAAAATGCTGTCAGTCTAATAGCTTAGGTAGGAAGTAGGGAAGTGGAAGTTCTGGGACACAGAGAAGATTTCTGGGATAGAATCAGGCATGGGAGAAAATTCCCCCGAATGTTGATGGAGATGGTTATGTGAATCTGAGGAGAAATGACTTTCCATATGGCAGAACTTAGACTAGAATACACAGGATAGCTGAGTTATGAGCTAATGGGAATGAGTCAAAGTTTTTGGCCTAGGCAATTATTCATAAATGATCATAAGTCTCAGAGTCATTATTTTGGGAATTTGGGCATGGGAGGAAAAGGCTGCAGTTACACGTAGGGATTGTAAACTTGGTCCTAATCTTAAGAGACCAGCATCATTGATGGAGTCTGTCCTCCATTGAAATTTTGTTAAGGTCATTGAAATGTGCTATAATATACATAGGATGTATCTCTGATGATGGGTATCCAAAAATCAGAGAGATTGTGTGTGTCAGAGTGCTGGAGACAAGGTATATCATCTTAGGTCCTAGATCTCCATTGACTAATTCCTCTAGGTATGCCCATCTCCTACTTTCCACCACTCCTTAATAATGCCATTACATTATGAACACACCAGTGAGTGGATACATTGATAAAGGAGAGTATCATGATATATACATCTTAATAATGATGGAAAATATTAAAATATAACATTCCAGGTAATAGTAAGTTCTATGTATTTTTGTAGGGTTTTCTTTTGTGTGTATGTCTGTGTGTATGCATTGGTGCGGATGTCCCTGTGTGTGTATGAAGGACAAAGGACAATCTCATGTGATATCCTCAAGGAACATTGTCTACCTTATTTTAGAGATAGGACTCTTTTTGGCATAGAGTTTGCCTACTGTGGTAGACTAGATGGCCAATGTGTACCAGGAATCCTCTTTTTCTCCTCTCTGAGATTAAAAATGTATGCCACTGCACCTGGCCTTTCTGCATAGGTTCTGAAGATTGTTCATGGCTTGTACAACAGTGTCTTTACCCACTGAGCAATCTTCCTAGTCATTTCTCTGTTTATAACATAGTTAAATTTCCTCTCCAACACCAACATCTCTGTCCAATTGTCTTCTTGCTCTTATTATTGATGTATGAATTCTATGCATGCATTAGAGATACAATGATAAGATAATAGAGTGCCTCTGTTCCAAAAGACAAGTTACCAAAGAGGTTCTGGTTTATGTAAATGCCACATTGGAATCTTATGGACTCTCCTAATCTAGAAACATAAAGCCAAAATGAGTCACCAAGAGGGAAAACATATTTTCTATATATCTTTCTTGAATGTGTGGTTTTCCTCCCAGTTTACCCTCCCTGCTCCTGTAAGTAAGAGAATAATTGCTGTGTCTCACAGAAAAACTGATCTTAGAGTCATACTGACCTTTCACTACAACTTGTGCTTTAACATGACTCTTCTTACCAACAGTAGGAAAATTCCCATACATGAGGATTTCCCAAAGCACATGATATCATTAGCTTTTTATTCCGTTTAACAGGTGTTAAGTGGCATACTGCTTTAATTACATTTAGCTCACCCATGAGTAACTATTAAGGGTTTTGGGCATCTGGGTATCTTTTATGTTTGATATATTTTTCCTTGTTTTTTTTTTTTTTTTACATGAATTTTAGCTTTTATATTTTTCACCCTTGGAATATTTTCATTTCTTATTCATTCATAGAAATATATATATATATATATATATATATATATATATATATATATATATAGTGAATACTATATAAATACATATATATGTACATATATAGTGAATACTATATATATACATATATATGTACATATATCAATATATATGTGTGTGTATGTTTAATATTTTAAGGAATTTTAAAAAGGTGCCATCATGCTACCTGCCATGAAACTTTGTTAAGATTCATTGGCTAAAGTTCTATACTTTGGTGTAATAAGTCATCATTCTCTTTGTTATATTTATAGTTTTGATACTTTTTCCTTATGTTTTTTTTTTTTTTTAACAAGATCATGCCAAAGACATTACAGTCAATTTATTGTGATGTACATACCAAGTTCTCAGATAGCCAGAGGCAGATAGAGCGACACTATCTAAACTTTTTTTCTGTATGTTTATCTTTTTCATTAGGCTTTAATTGATTGTATGTATATGTATATCAGTACAGTGCCTATTGCATTCATGCCTTGTCCTCTCCCCCATCTCTCTTTTTCTGTCTCCCCTCCCCTCTCTGTGTGTTTGTTATGTGTATGATTTTATCTAAGACTCTGGATTTTTCACTATTCATGGCATAAAACCTTTCATAATACAGAGATGTGTGTAAGCATAGGCTTAAAAACACAGTGACAAAATTAAAGAAATATAGTATTTTCAATAAAAATATCTCCTTCATGGTCAAAGTAAGTAAGGAACCAAGAAGGGGAAGTTATTGTATGATTTGTGCAAGTTTATACTCCACCAAGTTCCATTAGCTAGGTTTCACTGATTTCTATTTGGTGATTCAAGAGTTGTACTATATTAGGAAATCCAAAGACTTAACTAGCAGAAGCCAATGCATGGATGAGGTTTTCTACAACACATAATGGTTTTCCTTTGGACTTTGACTTTTAGAAGGAAAAGGAGAACCCTCCTAGTCATGTGATCTACTACCAAGCTGCATCCTCAGCCCACAAGGAAACTGTTTTCTGATAAAATACATACAATTGCTTGAGTCACACTGACTTCACCTTAACCCATTTCCAAGTGATCTATTCCATCCCATAAATAGCTACAGCATCCCAGTGACAGGGTTTCACTGTGACAGTGTGTCACTCCTGGCCTTCTGGTCTCAATTTACTATTTATACCTTTAGATGCTAGCACTGCCTTTTCATGTAACAATGCAACAATGACTTCTAAATCCATATATTTTTAAAATATTTTCCCTAACCTGACCAAAATGCTAATGCTTAGAATGCTGTATTGTAGACAGACAATCTATCAAGTGAGTGCTGGCAGATGGGCTGGCTTCTGCTTTTATGGAATCCAGAGCATTGCCAAATAAATAAATAGAGCAAGAAGAAAAAAAAATAAAATTATCATACCCTTATATAAGTTATTGCTGGGAAACTGCCAAAAGCATTTCTTCTGTTTCTCATTCTGTCTAGGTTTAGGGTCAAAAGGTCACAGCTTAGTGGGCCAGGGAGCACAGTCTCGGATTTTTCCAGTGCACCAAATTAGCTTCCCTGCTTATCAAAGCAAGCCTGGGGAAGTCTGTCTGCATTTACTGATGGATTATCCAGCAAACCTGCCAGAGCTTCTAGCTTATTGTTCATAACCAGCAATGTTACCTCATCCATGCGTCCAGAACACCACTTATCTTGCTTCAGAAAGACAGATAAGGAGGTACTTAGAGGGAGCTGTGATAAAAAGCAAACTCAATGAGGAGCTGTTTTGCCGTCTCAGCTCCTGGGTCAAACTGTCTTCTATCTAAATAGCTCTGTTTTTCTTACAGAATTTTCCTCACCTAAAGATACCAGTAGAGGTGAAGGGAGAGAAAACCTTAGAATCTGAGATGGTGCTTGGATTACAAGTAGCTCGTAGGGATAGACCTTCCTCCTAAAACCCACAGAAAGAAAACTGTTGCTCATCTTTAACTTGCATTCTTGATAAGCTTATGATGGTTTACTTAAAACTATGATTCCAAATTATTTTATACATGTATGGGTGTTTGGCTCGCTTGAACTTCTGTGTACTATGTGCATGCCTGGTGACTATGGAGGCTAGAAGAGGTAGCCGGCTCTCCTGGAAATGGACCCTAAAGAAAGTTGTGAGATGCCATGTAGGTGCTGGGAATCAAAATTTGGTTCTCTGGGAGAGCAAATCTTAACTACTGAAACATTTCTCTAGCCCCTTATAAGTAGTTTCCTTGCAGAGTAGCTCAAATAAAAAGAATTTACTAAGGAGATTTACCAGTTTTTTTCTTTAAGAAATCAGTAAGTGCATCTTGTCTCTTTCTTTAAAAGATGAAATGTTTTATCTCAGATTCTAACTAGTTCTGGAAGCTGATGATCAATTAGGAATCTTGAGGGCCTCGAGCATAATAAGAGGATAATTTTATGTACCCTATACCCACTTACCTGACTCTCTAGGGTTTGGCAGCCTTTCTATTCATGAATACAGTTGTGAATTTGGAACTGAAGAGTAAAAACTATAAATGGCCAGAATTAACATTGCCAAGCCTTGATCTGAAATCCAATATAAATTCTAGTGAGTCTCATGTTGTAAATCACTTGGACATAGGTCTTAAAGGTACTTTCCCACTTTATTTATAAAAAAGCAGGCCAAGCAGAAGACAGGGTCTATGCTTATTATTCTAATACTATTGTAACAATTGCTTTACAGATATAAAAACCCAAGCTTTTAAAGGTCAAATATATGTCATGACAACTATTAAATAATTTAAGTGAAGATGTATTTGTAGAACAGTGAATGTATGACCTGTTCGCAGTAGAAAGAGGAACACAGAAACCTTTGTAAAACAAGAGAATGAAAGCTGGTTGTCTCCGAACCTTCAGGTAGCACCTCTGTGTGCCATGGTTTTGGGATGTTAAGTTGTTTCAGCATCTTGCAATAAGCTCAGGACATAGAAAACTCTTGTACAGCCCAGGTCCCAGCCCAGAAAATGGTGCCACTCATATTCAGTTCCTACCTCAGTTAACCCAATTAAGAAAATATCACTATGGCATTAAAGATGACTAAATGGTTAAGAGAGCTTGCTGTTTGTTCTGGAGAACTTAAGTTCAGTTCCTAACATTCCTGGTGAATACCTCATAAAATTGCCTGTAACATCAGCTTCAGAGGTTAGAATACCATCTTCTGGCCTCTAGAGGCACCACACATATTGTATACACACAGACACACAACACACACACACACAAACACACACATATATGACTACACAGATATACACACATGCACATAAATATGAATCAATAAAGTAATAAACATTAAAAAGAAAAAAAAAAAACTCTCATTGCCATGTCAACATGCTAAGTTCAAACATTTCCTTATTGAGACTCTCTCCCTATATGGTTCTTAATTGTGATTCTTTACATCTAAAACAAAGTATCACACATTAAGGAAATAAAGTGGAAAATTCATGGGTTTGTAAGGAATAATTCATTTTAAAAATTGCCCTATATACCACATTGATGGGTTCAAATCCAAAGATATTTATGGTCTTTTTTGTTTGGACATGGAAAAACGTTAAATTCTTAGCCAGTGCTTAGAGATACATTTTAAAATCTAAATACAACTTGTTTATTATAATTATTTTTAAAAAATATCTTAATTTTTGAGATTTTAGTATGATTACATCACTTCCCCTTTCCCTATCTTCCTTCCAAACTCTTACTTTGTTCTTTCCAACACATGCAGTCTTTTTTTTTCTTAATTTTTGTAGCGTGTGTATATTAATATATAAATACAAGCTGTTCAGTCTGTATTATTTGACTTATGTGTGTGTATGTTTTCAGGATTGACCGTTTAGCAGTTTAGCATTATATATCGAATCAGTGTGCTCTTTACTGTGAAAAGACTAGCCTTCAGTCCTTCTTAGAAGGAGTAACAAAATACTCAAGGGTGCAAATATGGAGACACAGTGCAGGACAGAAACTGAAGGAGGGACCGTCTACAGACCATTCCACCTGGATATCCATCCCATGTGCAGTCACCAAAGGTAGAGGTCGATGTGGATGTCAGGATGTACATGCTGACAGGAGCCTGATATGGCTGTCTCCTTAGAGGTCTGCAAGAGTCTGACATACTCAAAGGCAAATGCTCACAGCTAACCATTAAACTGAGCATGGGGTTCCCAACAGAGAAGATAGAGTGAAGGCTGAAGGAGTTGAGAGGATTCGCGACACCATGAGGAAAGCAACAATCCCAACCAACCAGAGCCCCCAGGGTCTAAACCACCAGCCTGGGAGGCTTAGGGAGGGACCATGGCTCCAGCTATATAGCAAGGGAGCTATATATAAGTGGGAGAAGAGATCCTTGGTCCCATGAAGGCTGGACGTCGTGGGGGGGGGATACTCGAGGGTGGGGAGGTGAGGTACAGGGGAGGGTGGGTGTGGGTACACCAAGTGGAGGCAGGAGGAGGGGGGAAGGGATAGTGAGTTCCTGGGAGGGAGGGGGGAAATGGGGTAAGGAGAGAACATCTGAAATGTAAAAAAAATTTTCCAATAAAAAATTTCCAATCAAAAAAAAAAAAAAAAAAGACTATTCTACCTGCTCTCCAGACTCTTTAGCTATCTGTAGCTCTTTGGAGACATGTTTTGAAACACTAAAGTTGTTAAAACTAAACTTGCAGGTGAGGCAATTGTATCTCACTTTAAATGTACCTGTTTTATGTTAATGTTACAGATATAACTTTCCTATGCTATCTAAGCAGTGGTAAGAGGCTGTTGACGGAAAAACCCATATATTTGAGGTGATAATCGAGGAGAATGAGCAAAGTGTCTTGGATATTGACTTTGTTTGCTGTGAAATCCAAATTTTAGTATTTGTTAATTTAATATTTATATGAGTTTAAATACACATCTGTAAATGGGTATGAAGAAACCGTTCTTCAAATCCTGAAACAGATTTCTTGCTCAGTATCACAGACTATTAATAAATGATCCAAATGCTTGATTAATCACCCCAAAGTAATTTTCATTAGCAACAAAAAATAATAAAACAAAGATAAGTTAAAAAAAAAAAACACCAACATGCATGCATTTCAAAAGAGAGAGTTACTGATATAGATTTCTTGGAAGCAGCAAAATGAACCTTTTTTTAAAAAATATATAATCCAAGCTCAGTCAGACTGTGTCTTTTTTATAGAAAACTGAAACCATTAATATTGACTAATTATTAAAAGGTAATGAAAAAGTAATTATTCATTTCTGTGATTTTGTTGTTTTTCTGTTTTCTCAGCCTTTGTTTTTTTGATGACAAACTCTGTTATTATTTATTTGTTCCCCATGGCTTCCAGAGTATCTTTACCCATTCCTGATTTATTCCTTCTAGTATTTTCTATAGGGCTTTAATTTCTTACTGTCATGGGAAGGTTTTATTTCTCCGTATAGTTTTAGGATGGATTTTTTCTGGTTATAACAATCTGGGTTGACAACTGTGGTCTTTCAGAACACAGAATACATCCTTCCAGAGCCTTCTGGCTTTCAAGATTTTTCATTGATTAGTTCAGTGTTGTTTTGATGGACCTGACTTTGCACATGACTTGACATTTCCTTCTGAATTTTGTAATACCCTTTTTTCATTCCTTGTTTTTAATGTTTTAACGATAAAATCTTATGGGAAATTTATACATGGATGGGATCTTTTTCTCCAGGTTTTGGAAGTTTTCTTCAATGATTTTACTGGAGGTTTTACTCTATGATTTTTGCTACGGTTACTTCCACCTCTCTGCTTATAACTGTGTGTTGTCTTCACACTGTGTCCCATAGACTCTCCAATGTTGTGTCCATATATTTTCAAATTTTTCTCACAGACATTTTTACTAATTGATCCAATTTCTGTCCATTGTTTTTCATCCCTGACTCCCTGGTTTTGACTTGATCCATTCTTTGAGAGATGCTTTCCACTGATGTTGTAACTGGCTTATTGGTTTTTATTCAATTCTGGAATACCTTTGCTTTTAGTTTTTTTTTTTTTTTAAGAAATTAAACTGTATTTGAATATTTTGAATTGACTTCCTCATTTCATTTATCTCTTTGTCCTTGTCTTTTTTGTGTTGTTTGACCATGATCATAATAATCCTTTTGAATTTTATTTGGGAGTTTTTCCAGGTAATTTTCAATAGGGGCCATTACTATAAAATTTGTCTTGGTTTTGTTATTGTTGCTAGTTTTTGTTTGTTTGGTTTTTTTGTCTTTGTGGTTTTTTTTTAAATTAAGACATGACATTTTGTTTTTCCTGTTGCTTTTTATTTATGTTTGCACATCTGCACTGAGTGTGTTGGTTGAATTTTTCTTTTTTGTTCAAGTTGTCTTTCTTTTTTTCATTAGAAGTGTTTATATGTTCTGATTGGGGATAATTTATAGCAGGAGTGGGATCTCAATTTCCTCTCTCTGATATTTGTGGATACAGCTTTCAGTTCAGATCTCCTCTTGTCACCTACAATTTTGTGCCTTTATCAATTTAGACAAGGAGTATGGACTGGTCCTGAGTCTCAAGGATGGATGCTGCAAATGAAGGTTCCTAACAGGCAGCTGGCAGGGCTCTGAGGAATCCCAAAGGAAGGGTGTGGCATGGGTCTCTCAGCCTTGTGTAATAGCTACAGCTTCCCTTGTTGAGAGCATGGTGGGAACCATTGGGTTTCAAAGGGATATCCAGGGTCTGGCGGAGGTAGAGGTGACTGGTAAGCATCTGCTAGGCTTTGTGGTAACCTAAATGAAGGGAAGCTTGGAAAAAGAGTGCCAATAGCCTGAGTCTCTGCACCACAAGGGCTGGAGTATCTCTAATGGGGAGTGGTCTGGGATCTGATAAGTCCCAAAGGTAAGGCAAGTTCTAGGAGAAGGTGGCTGTTTAGGCCAGCAGCTGTAGGGCTGATCTGAGGTACCATGATCCGAGGGTAGGATGTGCAGGGTGAAGGATATGCAGGAAGGAGTGAGGTTTGTTTATCTGGGTTTCCATGTACTATAGACTGATGACCTGTGTTACTTTTCAATTTTCAAAATATGTGTAGAATAATTTCTGAGGATTTGAATCTTTTATAAAAACTGAAGATTTTTTTTTTTGGTACAAATCCAAATCAAATGGATGTTTATACTGATCTACAATTGCTTATGAATAGCCCTTCAAATGAACATGATTTTAAATTCGAAATTTGAAAATACATGTAACATCTCTTAACATAGTTCAATGTAGGATCTATGATTCGGCTCAGTAGATTTATGTAGCAAGCTGTAGGATACTTACTCTAGTTTGAATAAACATGCAACATAGATACATTCACATCAGGTCATTGGTTTGTAGCCAAAAATAATTAAAAGAAGATATAATTTTAGAACATTTTGGATTTTACAATTATAGATAAGGGGATTGAAGACTTTATGTGTTACTCCCTCCTTTACCCTCAGTGTCATTTAACCAAGTCATTCAGTTCCACTGGAGAAAGTTGTAAACACAGAGAAAACTGGTTTCTTATCAAGTTATCCATCACTCTGCTCATACAGGCTCTGGAAACTTCTCAGAAATTCAGCCAAGTTTTTTTGGGTCTTGCATCAAAATTCCAATAAAAATAGCCTTGGCTTTTAGGTGATGATTTTTGTTGTGATTCTAAGAGAAACAAAAGACATTAGGACTCACTTTCCAACTTTTCTTGTATGAGAAGGACATGTTGCTATAGTGAAGGGATTTTCCAGATCTTCTGAATTAGGAGGATGAGCACACTCTATGTTTGACATCCAAGTCCTTCTGTTATGCCCCTATGTGTCAAAAGGAACAACCCTTACTTTTCTGGTTTTGTTATTGCTGCTGCTGTCATTATTGGAGGATAGTTGTGAGCTGAGTGTCTCAGGACAGTTGGAAGATGAAAAACATGAAAGATAAAGGTGATGATTTTATGAGATATTAGTGAGTGTTTGAACTAGCAGAACTGAAGGCATTAGTTCACTAAGCTATTTATGGAGATTTGATTGGAGTTGTAGACATAGTTATTATAACTGACAGTCGAAGTAGTATAGTATGAAGGGAGACAATGGTGGGGTAGTTTCCCATCATGATGACAAGTGGCTGGGATAATGAATATAATAAAAGAAAGGTTCATTTTGGTCCAGTCTGTTCATTTGAGTTTGGTGCTATTAATAACTCTGGAGTTATTACATCATAGTAGAAATACACAGAAAAACTAGTCAAAGGGCAAAACAGCACAAAACTAAATAAAGTCCCACAAACCCTTTGGACATCTTTTTCTCAAGTGATCAGTGACTTATCATTAAGACCCCAGTTAAATCTTCCACCACTTCTCATCACTACTCTGGGGACCTACCTCTAACACATGGAATTGTCGGGACATTTTAATATCTAAACTCCAGAATGTTTATGTCTGACCCTGAGCTAAATGACAACACACACACAAAAAAGGTGCTTTTATAAGAGACAGCCTGAGGAGACAAATGTCAAGACCTCGTGCTCACTATGTAATTTCAAATAATTTTCCCCAATTTGAATGTAAAGAGGAAGTTGGAGCTTGATTGCAACCAGAGGGCAGAAGAGAATCTTATAGAACTTCTGTTTTTATTTCATTCTGGAGCCTTTTACATCATCGAATAAATAGTGTGTTTCTTTCAAGGATCAAACAGTACATTCCCAATTACTGTTTATTTTATTCAGTCCATAAATGCTGTTTCATTTTTTCTTTGTATGATGTTAGTGCATGTATGCCATAATAATATTCACACACACATTTATGCCTATGCCATGTGTGTGGAGGTCAGGTGACAATCTTGGGTCTTATGCTTGAAGCAGAATCTCTTTGTTGTTAGCTGCTGTGTACTCCAGTCTAGCTGGCATGAAAATTCCTGGCAATTCTCCTGTTTTCAACTTTTATTCCAGTGTAGAGAGCTAGGGTTACAGATGTGTACCACAGCTGGCTTTAGGCAGGTTCTGGGGATTAGAGTCAGTCTACATGCTGATGCAGCACATACTTTACTTAGAGAGCCATCTCCTCACCATATGACTAAATAAAGTTCTAAATTCCCTATCAGGCCGGAAACAAAAGGTTGAATGAGGTACATTTGAGATCCAGTGAGGAGTTTCCCAAACATATTTTATTATAGTGGATCTTGTCGATTGCATTCATTTGACTATGGAGACCAAAAATATTTTCTTTGAAAATGTGGCAACAATCCCCTTTATTATTTTCCTGTGAGTGAAGTGAGTATGTGGGGTGTATTACGGAGGCTAGAAGTCAATCTAGGCAGTCCTTTCTCAAGATTGTTCATCTCTTTTATTTCATTGGAGACAAATTCTCTTGCTGGGTGGGATCTTACCTAGTAAGTTAAGTTGATCAGCTAATGATCTCAGGCATCTGCATGTCTCCACCTACCAAGCATTAGGATTACAAATACACACCATGATGTTCTTCATTTTTATATGAACTCCTGAGGGATTGAACTCAGGCCTTTATGCTTGTTCAGCAAGCACTTTATCCAAAGAGCTATTTCCCCAGTCCTAACAACATCCTTATTATGTGTTTAATGACTGAAGTTCAAGACCTTGTTGACATTAATACAGAAAAATAGCATAGACCCACTCTACCACATCATCCAGATTATCACAAAATGTCCCCAATTGGGTAAACAGTGAGGCCTCCAATCTCATATTTCAACAATTTATGGTTCAAAGAATGCTTCTTAAATTATTATTTTTAGCAAAGAGAGTCCTCATCAGTAAGTTTTCCCTTGAAATTTGGACCATAAAAATCATATTCTAACAGAAAAGCAAATTATAATCACAAGACTTGATAGAAGAAGCCCCTGAAAGGGATTTTGTTTATTCTGGCCATTTCTACAGTACATTTTGGGTATTGTCAAATACAGTTTGAAAATATATGGCTCGTGTCCTTCAGCCTTAGACTTAGTTAATATTATGTTACTAAGATAAGTTCTAAAAAAACATGGCATGGACATATATCCCAAGTGTTCTAAGTAAATGTTTAAAATTTATATTGAGCTCATTTCCTAGTTGAGTTACTGCTTATGTATTGAATTTTCAACCTTCAGGAGTAAGCTTACCTAAAAAAATAAAATAGATTTCTTTCAGTGTTATCATCCAGAAGGAACCATTATCATGTAATATACGATCTGTTTATGTTTCTGTGGAGGGACCTAAGCTGGAAAGTAGGCGATCTCTGTGAAGCAAAGCAGATGGGGACCGATCTGGTTTGTGTCTGAGAGTAAGCTGAGCAGAGGTTCCGAGACTCCTCAGATGTGGGTCACCCACTCTGGCCGTGACATGCTACAGAAAACCCTTTCAAGCCTGAAATCATTACCAGGAACTTCCTGAGGACGCTAGGATTAGAAAACATGGTAAATTCCATCCTTTTTGTATCTTTCATTTGGATTGTTTTGCATCATGAATACACCCCCCCTCCCCCCCACACACACTTAAAGGAGAATACACTTTGCAAGGAAATGATTATACCAACTTTGAAATACAGGAACCTTGAGCTTCAGTTACTGTGAATTAAATGTTTTGGAGAAGTTAGTGGAAGCTTTGTTTGTAATGGTGATTTAGTTTTTAATTTGTGGTCCCTGGCCTGGAACTGTACTTTATGGACTTTGGCATAGAGTTTGTATTCCTGACCCAGTTTCAGCATTGTGTCCTGATAATATTTCTGTGTTGTTCTTCATGCAGTAAGTCCAGGATAGTAGATTCATTGCCCCATTATTATTTCCTGCCATTTCAAGTGTATAAAAATACTATATACTACATTTTCAATAAATGACTTCCATAAAACAGGTTTTAAAACATAAGTCTAACTCTGGTAAAAACACAACACATCAAAACAAAAATAAACTCCAAAATTGTCATCTTATATAGAGGATATTTGTCTCATAGTATCAGGAATGATAAAAATATTTGTATCACCTATAATTCACTTAACTATCATATTGTATTAACTATGCCTAATTTTAAAATAAATGTAAAATATTTTTTGTTATATTAAGTAAAAGCTATAGATTTGGATATGTTGAAACAAAAGAATCAGTGTATGATTATGCAACTATTTCTTGATAAAAAGCATGTTTAAAATTTATTTCTCTCTATAATTATTACCATATACATTCTTTAGTACATATTTATTTCAGACAAATAAATATGTTACTCCAAATAGCTCAGGGGGCCTTGAACTCACAACAGTTCTTCTGCCTCAGCCTCTGGGTACTAGTTAATAGGTGTGAGCTACTGTGCCTGACTCTTAGTGCTGTGTTTCATATAACATTTGAGTGAATTAGCCCTTCTTATAATTTTATATTGAAAGTTGAGCTATCTTTAAAATTTCTGTTAAGTGCAGTAATAGGAGACCCCATTACTGTTGATTAAGTTTAACTGGATGGACTAGTGAATTCCAAACCTAAAGTTAATTTCCTTCTAACCAAAATCATCGTGCTCATTTTCAGATATCTTCCAATAGAATTTATTAGTTGAGATGTCTTACATTTCTGTAAGTTCAAAACATTTAAAAACTGTCTCAGAAACTTTTATACATGAATATAACTATGTAATTACCAGTCAGAGCAACAAATGTTTTGAATTTCATATGCCTATCATAGATGTACAGTTTTGTCTTTTCAGACTTGGCAATATTATATCTGCATAGATCCATAATAGTGTATTCAGTAATAGTTCATCTTTATCATCTGCTGCTTCAGGTAAATGAGTTAAAAAGGTTTTCATTTCCTTCCACCCTATCAATGTACAGCCCAATCAGGAGCTTCTTACCAAGTTTACTATTTGTAGATGTTTGGGTTGTTTTTTATTTTTTTTTATCAGGAACACAGATGATGTAAAAAATCTCATTTGTTTATTTCCATATATGTAAGCACTCATTTTGGTTCAATGTGGATTAAATAAATGACCCATAGAAATGATATTTAAAATTCTTAAATGCAAGAATCAAACATAATGAAAGTGTCATAATCAGGGTATAGAAAATGCTAATACCTAAAAGTTTTCCCAAAGCCATTGTACCATTTCACCTTTTTATTAGCACACTGATAGTTCTGTGTTTTCATATCTTTAATGATCCTAGAGATTAACAGTTGTACTCTCTCCTCCAGCCTTACTGATGTGTATCCCTGCATAGTCGGTCTGAATTTTTTTATTATTATGTCCATCACCTTTAACAAGTTTGTTTATCATGTTATCTCATTTTGTGTAGGGATTTTTTTTTCTTTTTTTATGATTCAACTATATTGTTTTACTTTTCTTATTTTTAAGAGATTCTCCATCTATTCTATGTGCTTTTCCAAATTTGTACATCCTAAACACTGTTTCAGTTGTAACTGCTCTTCTCATTTCTCTCTACAAGTGACTTAACAGGATCTATTAATTGTAATCAAGAGAAGTGGGATGGTTTGTGTCAGTTTGACAGTGTCTGGAATGTCTTCCAAGACAGGTCTCCTAATATACCTGTGAGGGATTATTTAGATTAGGTTAAACTCTGGCCATGCCTGTGAGAGAATATCTGTTAGGTTATTTGATGTGCTAGGATTCACTCTAAAAGTTGGAGGCATCATATCGTTGGCTGGGATTCAAGAATGCACAACAAGGAGAAAGTTAGTTCAGCAAGCAGATTTGTCTCTCTGTGCTTATTGGATTACAGACACAAGATCATCAGCTGCATCAAATCACAAGACAGTTTAACTGCACAGTGGACTGTACCCTGGAACTGCATGTGAATATATATCCTTTCTTTCTTAATTTGCCCTCATTGGGTATTTTATTATGGAACTAACTAATTCAGTTACCGTGAGTTGCAACTGAAACCATTTTTTCTTTTTTTATTGGATATTTTATTTATTTACATTTCAGATGTCATCCCATTTCCCCATGTCTCCTCCATACAACCCCCTATCCCTTTCCCCTCTTCCTTTTTGCTTTTATACCTTTTAATTACATGCATGTATTAAGGTCAGTTCTAGGCTGAGGGTCTAGCAATACAATAGTTGGAAATAGTCAAGGAACAAGAAAGACAATAAACACAAATAGTCAAGCTACAAGCAAGACATTAAACACAATTATTTGAACACTCCCATGATCACTGTTTCTAAGAGCTTATCAGGATGACCAAAATATCTGAGCCTATTTCCCTGTTCTAGCCCAAAGTCATTTTCATGTCTGAAACCTACTTCCTTGTTCTAGCCTAAGATTTAGATTCCTACCTGAAATTATTTCTTTGTTCTAGCCTAATGTTAGATTCCTGCTGATGCCTACTTCCTTGTCCTTGACCATGTCATATTACTACCAAGCAGCCCATTTCCTCATCCTTGGCCATGTCAGATTCTTGCCAAGCAGCCTCAAAGGCTCTCTGCCTCTCTTTCTTTTTTTATTTCATTAACAAGACTCAGCCTGTCTTAGGTCATTCTGACAAGAATGCCTTCTTTACCCACCATTGAATATTCATTATCCACAGCAATGCACTTCTGTCTTACGTTGGTAAGGCTCTGTGCAAATCTTACCCATCCTTGGCTTGTTAGCCTGTTAAATTAATAACTGTCTCTGGGGGTCCACTTTTATGTTCAAGTCATGTACTTTGGCTGCCACCATGTTGGTGGTTGTAAAGACAAGCTTTAACACATGGCAGAATAAAAAGTAATTCTCTAGGACAAAAAGGGCTAGCATGATGAAGCTATATATGCCATTCTTGAAGCTTGCCAAATAGAAACTACCTCAGGCATGGTAATTTTATCTGCAGTATCTACCACATAACATCAGCAGAGAAGCATTTTGTATTATATAACATATAATATAGTATATATATATATTAATATATATTATATTACATATATATATATTAAATGAGTTTTGATATACATAAACTCATTATGTATCCTTACGACATCCAGAGAGGTGTTAGAATTACTAAAACCATTTAAAAATATTTATTTAAATATTTTATATATTTCCTGTTGAGATATCTCTGTATATGTACATAGAAAATTTAGAATATCTAGTGATGTGCAGTATCAGTCATTCCATTAGAAGTAAGAAGCCCTGGGTTTGATAACTCTGCAGGAGCTAGCCAAAATGCTGCACTCGTGTAAACACACCAGTTAGAACGATAAGGCAAGCAGACAACTGAGCTTTAAATGTAAAACTTATTCACACTTTATAACAAATGTTGTAAGAGCAGTGTCATCATCAACTGTATAGTTAGTATGAGGGTAGACTGAGCTGCATGAGAGCCTGTCTAAAAATAAACCAAAAGCAATATTAATTATCCTATTACAGTGTTTACGTATGTACAAATGGATTAATATATACAGAAACATGAATAGGTCCCGAAGCATGGTGATGCATGCTGGGTTATTCCATGCACACACTATTCTAGAAGAAGATAAACCTTTAAAACTTTAAAATATAGGTCAGTGGTTTCTAGCGATCACAGCACAGGGAGTACATTGCTTGAAGAATCACGTAGGAAGTTTATGAGCAGCAATAATGTTGTATATTGATCTGCAGGCAGGAAAGGCAGGAAACTGGCTGGCATTTACACTCAGGAAAGAGCATGAACAGGATGTTGGGTCTGTCTATAAAGCCTCATGGCCTATGCTCAGTTATCCACTTTCTCCAGTGAGGCGTCATAGTCTTTAACTCCTATGACCTCCCTCAACATGGCCACCAGCTGTGGACTAAGTGTTCCAACACGTGAGACAATGTGGGACATTTCACAATCAAATCAGAGCACTCCACCTCTCTTTATGTGTTTGTTGTCTGTGCAGTTACGTAATTTACAACAGAAATTAAAGCTTTAAAGGAAAGTTTGATGATGGGGAGTTTGCTCAGTGGTTAAGAATCCTCGTTGCTTTTGTAGACAGCCCAGGTTTAATTTTCAGTACCCATACAGTGGTTTACAACTGTCTGCCCTAGTCTTAGGGAATCTAATTCCCACTTCTCACACACTTAGTCACCAGGCATACATGTGGTGCACATACTTGCATACCTGCAGGCAAAATAACTCATATGCATGAAATAATAAAATAATTTGAAAATATTTTTAGAAAAGAAAACATTTTTATGATAAGTCACTTTACTTAATCACAGCCAATATTTTCATTCTTTTCCTTTACTGAACACATTCATTAGTGTTACATAAAAATTGAGAGTCTATTTTTGTAAAATCTGGAATAATTTCTGCTTCTAATGTCTGTTTATTTGTTATGCAATTAGCATGTCATCAATTATAAGTATCAAAAGGATCAGTTCAATGATCATGCAGAAAAACAGGCTGTACTTTCTGAGTGTGCACCATGGAATAGTTCACAAACAAGCAACAGCACATGCTTTGTGATTATCAACTGCATTGCACATGTCTGAGTTTCATTTCCAGTTACTTGATAAAATACCCTGGCAATAGTTACTTAAGGGAGAAGGGGTTTATTGCAGCTTATAGCTTTGGATTACAGTTCATCATTATGGAGATATTGCAGTAGAAGCAGCTCTAGACAGCTGGTCATATTGGATTCATTTTCTATAAGCAGAGAGCAATGGATCGTTCTCTTCTTTCATCTCTCTCTCTCTCTTCTCTCTCCCTCACTGAGTTTCATTCAGTACAGGACTCAGCTCACAGTATGCAATGCCCACATTATAGTAATTCTTCCCATCTAGAAATTGAACTGGTGCTCACTTGGTAGCTTCATTCCTACCAGCTAGCTTCCAAGGTGCTATACATATTGCTGGAGGAGAAAATTAAGCCCTAGTCTCACTCAATCATGAACTCTGTAAGTTACAAGAGTGACTGATATGGTAACAGCAAAATGTAATGGGAGTGACCAGACACTTTCAGATTAGACAGAAAGCCATTTCCATGTGATGGAGTCAGAAACCTGATGTTTTTAAAGAAGGCAATAATTCATGACGACTAAATATGCTGTATAGAACCTGGAGGGAGAACCCAATATTATTATTTTGCTAAGTGGACCTAGTATTAAAACAATTCCTAATGTCTTTACACAGATGATTTCTTGAGGTTATTTGACAGTCTCTGTCTTTTACAAGTCTTTCTACCCACTGTTATACAAGACCCCAAGCCTTGGCAGAAATAGGTGTGTTATGCATGTTCCCTTTAAGGATGAGCGCTCCAGTCTTTTTACACTCTGCCTGTTGCGCAGTTGTTCTGTTAGTTACTATCCACTGCAAGGAGAGGTTTCTCTGATGAGAGCTGAGAGACACTCTGATTATGTGTACAGAGAAAGGGCAAAGTTTAGTATTGCCTGTACTGATGCTAAACTTTGTGGGAATCCAGATTTGAATGCGTGAGAAATATGAATAGATGCTACAGCTGTTCAAGCACATGCCCTACATGCCAGTACAAGTCTCATAATGAGGAGAGAGTACAAACTAGACCTTGAATCCTGTTATCACACTTCGATCCCCAGTGGAAAGGCTGAATCCAGATCTCTACTGACTTACGGTTTACCAGTGGAATATTATATTATCCTTTCAGAAAAAGAGAAACCCAGGATGTGGAAAGGGCAAAATATTAATGGTGACAAATATTAAAAGTAACAGATTTAGTGACTAAGTGACTATTATCAAGACATTATCAAAGCAAAAAAGAATGTGGTTAGGTGAATAGACTGGCTAGTGTGTGTCTGTCTATCTGTGTGCATGTGTGTGTGATTTCTGTCTGTGTTTTTGTATGGGTATTTGTCTGTGTGAGGCAGCATGTGTCTGTATCTGTGTATGAGTCTGTGTGTATGCATGTGTGTTTGTGTTTGTGCCTATGTCAATTTGTGTGCATGTGTGTGTGTGTGCATGTGCATATGTGTGGTATGTTTTGTGCTTTTGTGTGTTTCCTATGTGTGTACATTGTCAGGTTTAGATACCTGTGTCATGACCCATGGAGGTCAGAGGACAGCCTCAGCTGATGATGATCACACACACACACACACACACATACACACACACAAACACACACACACACAAACAGACAGAGACTCCTGTCTTTGTTCTATCATCTATTAGTAGCACAGGGATTACAGATGTGTGCTTACAGTGTTGAACTTTCTCACGGATTCTGAGAATATTAACTCAGATCCTCACATTTGTGGGGATCTTTAACAATAAACCACACCCTAGCCATATGCAGATTATTTTCTTGAATAATAAATTCCTCTCCTAGGAATGAAATCATGGCATCTATTACTGGTTTTGTCTTCTCTTTTCTCCATATTACTTCCTTTTTCTGACTTTATCATTGCTTTGAATAATAAATTCTTGATTATTAGCTATCACTTTCTGTGCAATGAACAAACAAAACTGGTGAATCTCATTTAAACTACATATTTCTGCACTGACTTATACATCTTATAGGTATGCTTACATAGAAGCAGTTAAGAGTATGATTCCTTGTGACTTGAGACAACCTGCTATTTCTCTGTCTCCCTTCTTCTATATTTATTTTCCTCTATCCTCAATAACTAGAGACCTACTTTTCCTTTCCTTCCTCTGCATTCCTCCAAGAGCAATAGGCTAGCTACCAAAACCACTAATACCAGCCATTAGAAACTCATTTGAGTTGTTTGGTCAGTATTGTCCAAAAGACTTCTGAAACATTACAAACTAACACTATTGTACATAGTTGACCCCAGAGGAAGAAGGTAAGTCCTTTTACTGAAGATATACTTCAGACATGGGGCCCAGAGGAAGCAAGCTGAATCTGACATGAAGGCTTTCTCCATACAGATTAGTTTTATGTACCAGAATGTGCCATGTAAGCTTCTGAAGAGGAAAAGTAAGCAAACAAGAGTATAGAGACCTGATAATAGACCATAGCTTCACTTGAATCAATTGTTAGTCTTCCTGTAAAGTCTTGGTTAAGGCTAGAACTAAGCAGCCAAGAGAACAGCTTTTCATTTATTTTCTTTTCCTTTCTTTTCTTTTTTAAGTTTCGATTTATTATTATTTATTTATTTATTTTTATTTTTATTTTTTGAAATTTTATTTACATTTCAGATGTTCCCCTTACCCTTTCCCCCCTACCTCCAGAACTCCTTATCCTTCCCCCTCCTCCTCTCTATGATGGTGTACCCCACCCACCCTCCCAGAACCTCACCTCCCACCTCGAATACCACCCCAACTGATCCAGCCTTCATGGGACCAAGAAATCTCTTCTCCACTTATATATAAGCTCCCTTGCAATATAGCTGGAGCCATGGGTCCCTCCCAAGCACTCCCAGGCTGGTGGTTTAGACCTGGGGGCTCTGGTTGGTTGTATTGTTGCTATCCTCATGTGTCACGAATCCTCTCAACTCCTTCAGCCTTACAATCTATCTTCTCTGTTGGGAAACCCCATGATCAGTTTAATGGTTAGCTGTGAGCATCCGCCTCTGAGTATGTCAGACTCTTGCAGACCTCTAAGGAGACAGTTATGTTAGGTCCTTCAAGCATGCACCTCATAACACCCACGTCAGGCATCAAACCTTTGGTGACTGCACATGGGATGGATACCCAGGTGGAATGGTCTGCAGACGGCCCCTCCTTCAGTTTCTGTCCTGTACTTTGCATCCATATTTGCTCCCTTGAGTATTTTGTTACTTCTTCTAAGAGGGACTGTAGCCCCCCCCCCACTTGGTCTTCATTCTTCATGAGCTTTATGTGGTCTGTGAGTTGAATCTTGGGTGTTTCAAGCTTCTGGGCTAAAGTCCAATAATCAGCCAGTGAATACCATGTATGTTCTTTTGTGATTGGGTTACGTCACTCAGGATGATATTTTCTAGTTCCATCCATTTATATAAGAATTTATCGAATTCATTGTTTTTAATAGCTGAGTAATATTCCTTTGGGTGTAAATGTACCACATTTTTTGTATCCATACCTCTGTTGAAGGGCATCTGGGTTCTTTCCAGTTTCTGGCTATTATAAATAAAGCTGCTATGAACATAGTGGAGCATATGTCCTTGTTATGTGTTAGAGCATCTTCTGGGTATATGCCCAGGAGTGGTATAGCTCCCCCTCCATCCACCCTCCAACTGTTCTACATCCCATACCTCCAATCTACCCCCTGTCTTCATGACGCTGTTTCCACCCCCTATCCCCCACCTCACCTAACCTCTAAACTCCCTAGGGCCTCTATGAAGCCACAATTTTTCTGATACCTAAACCAAACAAGGACCCAACAAATAAAGAGAACTTCAGACCAATCTTGCTTATGAATATCAATGCAAAGATACTCAATGAAATTCTTACAAACTGAATTCACGAACACATCAAAACCATCATTCACCACGATCAATTAGGTTTCCTCCAAGGGATGCAAGGTTGGTTCAATATATGAAGATCCATTAATGTAATCCACTATATATACAAACTCAAAGAAAAAAAAATCACATGATCATCTCCTTAGATGCAGAAAAAACATTTGACAAAATACAACACCCCTTCATGTTATAAGTATTGGAGAGATCAGGAATTCAAGGCCCATACCTAAACATAATAAAAACAATTTACTACAAACCAACAGCTAATATCAAATTAAAAGGAGATATACTTGAAGCAATCCCACTAAAATCGGGGACAAGACAAAGATGCCCACTCTCTCATATCTATTCAATATAGTACTTGAAGTGCTAGCTAGAACAATAAAACACCAAAAAGACATCAAGGGGATACAAATTGGCAAAGAAGAAATAAAGTATCACTATTTGCAGATGATATGATAGTATACATAAGCGACTCCAAAAATTCTACCAGAGAACGTCTCCAGCTGATAACCAACTTAAGCAAAGTGACAGGATATAAAATTAACTCAAATAAGGCAGTAGTTTCCTTATACAAATGATAAACAAGCTGAAAAAGAAATTAGGGAAACAACACCCTTCACAGTAGCCACAAATACTATAAAATATCTTGGGGTAACTCTACCAAACAAGTGAAAGACCTGTATGACAATAACTTCAAGTCTCTCAAGAAAGAAATTGAAGAAGATTTCAGAAAATGTAGAGATCTTCCATGCTCATGGAAGAATTAATATAGTAAAAATGGCAATCCTACCATAAGCAATCTACAGATTAAATGCAATCCTCATCAAAATCCCAACACAATTCTTCAGAATGTAGAAAGAGCAATTCTCAAATTCATCTGGAAAGGCAAAAGCCCAGAATAGCAAAAACAATTCTTACCAATAAAAGAATGGCTAGGGGAATCACCATCCCTGACCTCAAACTTTACTACAGAGCAATAGTGATAAAAAACTGCATGGTATTGGTACAGAGACAGACATGCTGATCAATGGAATAGAATTGAAGATCCAGAAATAAAACCACACAGTTGTGAACAACTTTTCAATCATAGATATTTCTCTAGATTCAATAAGAATTTAAGTTCCTTAAGGAGCTTACCCAGGCAACATAGTATGCCTCTCTATTCACAGAATGTTAGACACTCAGGCAGAGGGATTGTTAAGGTTCAAGGCTAGTCTGTGCCAGAAAACTAGGTTCAATCTAAAGAACAAAACAATGTCAACAAAATGCTAAAATGACTGGATGAGCAGAGGTGATCTTCATGCAACCCCAACCAATAGAATAAACACATTGGTACATTCATGAACTCTTCATAAAGATAACTGGTCAAACTTTAAAAATAAAAAAATTATTGTCTCTCATCCACTTAGATTGCATTCTGAATGTCCAGTCAATATCATACTTGAATTTAAAACAGAGATTTCACCCAGGTCTGTTTCCTAATAAGACATATCTTCATGACACCATCAAATTTTGGTCAGGGAGTTCATTATTTTCATCCCTATCTCTCTTCATTTGACTTTTCTTATGCAAGGTTGTGCACACATGATTGTTTCACAGTTACAGATGGACTAGTTTTGAGAAAGCAGAGATTGACTTAAAGATAAAAATAATCCTGTCAGCACTGATTAGAAAAGATGTAGAGCATTTTGTTGTTATGAAGATGATGACAAATTAGAAATGATTCTCAACAGGTACAGGGTGGATAAAGTCAAAGATGCTGGTGGGGAAAGTCACTATGAAAATTTCCTCCATTTCTGTGGATGATTTTTCTAGGGTATATATTTTGAAACTCTTTATAGAATACACATTGTCTAATATAGTTTGTGGAGATAAGAACCAGACCCAATGAGATTTGAATGGAAATATCAATCTAGAGGCTCTCCTGAAGAATCATCTGTACAGCTCCCTAGTTCCATGAGTTCTGAGGCAACACCATGGAAACAAAGTCTCATGACTTCTAAAATCAGCAGGTGAAAAATGATTATATTGTCATTCTGACAGAAATAAATTGAAAAATAAAAATGCACCTACCTACCTCTACCTACCTACTTCAGTTACTAGAAATTGAAAGAAAGACCCACAAACTACTATTCTTAGTGCTGAATTTAGATTAATAGCTATTTTTTATTGAGGGGGATGAGGCAAGATAAAATCACAACAGTATCATTTTGCAGATCTCAGGGAAACTTACTATTATCCTATTTTAAATCAACATATGCCCACATATAACACATTAAACCACACACACACACACACACACACACACACACACACACACACACACACACACAAAGAGACAGAGAAAGACAGAGCAAGAGAGAGAGAGAGAGAGAGAGAGAGAGAGAGAGAGAGAGAGAGAAGGAGAAAATAACACAGAAATCAATCTAAGTGATTTGGTAACTTATTTAAAAAATAATAAATAGCAACACTCAAAAAGCAAACGTAGACTTTCTTAAAAATTCCTGAAGCTGGGGAAAAGTAAGCCATCTTTTGAGATTATTAGATTTATCACCAGAAGTTGTTGATTTCTCTAGGAATTCATATCAGATTTGTGTCTTTTTTTATAAAAGCTATTTTTTAAAAGCTATAATATTGGGTATTGAATTTTCTAAAAATAACACTTTTTTCCTTGAGAGATTCTTTAAAATAAGATTTAAAAGTTATTATTACTATTATTGAAAGTATGATTTGTGTTTGTGTACAAGTACAAGGCCTACAATAGAGGCCAGAAGACTGCTTATAGCAGTCTATTCCCCCCATTCAGTACTTGAGTATCAGGGATCAAGCCTGAATTCTCAGACTTGGCAGAATTATATTCCCTTTCCAGTCATCTCACTGACCTACATTTTTTTTTTTGGTTTGTTTTATTTTTAAAATGAAGTCTGGGAATTTTATTCACAGGTATACATTATCATATATTTTTATTTTAAATATTTATGTATCATATATATGAGTGCCTACATGTCTATATGTGTAAGACAGGTGACCTTGTTCCCACAAAAGCCAGAAGAGGGTGTCAGATATCTTGGAACTGGAGTTACAGTCAGCTGCATGCGAGTTCTGGGAACCTAACCAAATTCTTCTGCAAAATCAGCAAATGTTCTTAGCTGCTGACCCATCTCTCCATGCCCCATAGTATTTATTTTTAAGGTAACTATACCAGTTGGCAACGTTGCTGAAGTACAAAGAAAAAGTCCCAGAAATGAAGGGAAAGTAACGTACAGAGGTTAGGCTACAGATTAAGAGACATAGGATCATTTAAACATCAGTATTTAAGGGATGGGGTGGAGCTCAGGGCAAGAGTATCTGCTTTGTATAAAGAAGACCATGACTCCAACCCCAGAAATGTCTCAAATGAAAATGTCTAGATCTGCTTTAACTGAGGAAGGAGTGACTCAAGGATGTTCTTCTGGAACAGGTCCATACCATTTTATCAAAAACAACAATTATCTCAATCAACACGATACCAATCCAACTTCAGTCAGTCAGCGTTATTAATGTGTTTCTAAAAAGGAAAATAAACAATTGACCAATTCTTGGGAAACTAATGAATTTGTTGACAACAATTCATTTCAAAATAACAGCAATTCAATTGCTAGCCAAATGGCAGAGTATAATTTAGCTATCTTGGTATTTTAGGATTTGAGGGAAAGTTTGGGAAATTTGATTGAACTTTTATACTGCCTTTACAGTTTTCTTATCCCTTGAAAGATTAAATAATTTTGGTAGGTGTTGAGTTCTTAGAATTATTTTTTAAATTATGCATGCACATGTGTTTAATGTTAACACATTACTGGTTGCTATATTTATAAATATAATGCCAGTATTACAACTCACTACTCTTTTCTATAATATATAACATATTTTCCGATTAACATTAATAACAGTTCAGCCATGCTCTCCCTACATAACTGCTATTCTACTGAGCTGATAAATCAGAGCTCTTCCTTTGGGTAGAATGGTTGAACTTTGTTAGGAAAAGGTCTCTATAAAATAGTAAAATGGAAACACAGATTTACTTTTTAAAGTTCTTAAAGTTAAAAGCCAACTTTTTGTGACTGCAGTGAACTTACCATATGTTTCTGATTGTATATAAAATTTGTGAACTTTCCAGAGGCTTAATTTTTGAAGAGGCTAACCCATTTTTGAACCAAAGAACGGTTTCACAACAAAATGAAAATAAAAATCTATTTACTTGGCTTTTGGGAATATCAAATGTTATCAGCATTAGTTGCATGTTTGCTACCTTCCATGTGTTAATACAATTGCTTTACAGAAGCTAATGTGCATAAAGTCTTACAAAAAAGATCATGGCCATAAGTCATGATCTCAAATTTTACTTCCTGATTATATACGTGGCTTTATACCATTTCTGTATTTTTTTCTGTGCTTGCAATTGTGTTTCTGGAAAATGATTGATTTCTTAGGGTTTGATGATTCAATGAGATGGTATGTGTATTTGGAATAAGGCAAACAGCAACAGTAGAATAGTGATTATGGCATCAGAGCTAACTGAGCCAGGCTTGGTGTCAGAGTCTCATAGAACAAGTGCCCAAGAAACAGAAGGAGGGACATTGGTTGAACCCAGGAGTTGGAGTCAGGCTGGATGGAATGGAGAAAGCTAAGTAAACTTATTATCTTTTCATAGCCACCAGCTCTATTTTGGAGGTCGCTGACAACTTTAGGATGAATGGCTTGACAGAGGAAGATGGTTGGGTGGGGGGAGGTGCCCTTGGAGAGAAGGACTATCTTGCCAGAACTTCCCTCACTTCTCTGTTTCTTTCCCCTATTTCTTGTTGCCCATAAGAGGAGAGTAGCCTCTGGTAAACACCCTACTGTCATAATCTGCTTCACAAAGAACCAGATCAAGCTGAGCCAAAGACTAGAGTTTGTGCCCTCTGAAATAAAAAACTAAATTATCTCTTTCCTCACTTTAGTTATTCTCTTAGGTACGTTGGTCCAAACTACAAACATATGTCCACAAGGCTTTGGCTTATTAGACCTGGGCTTTAAATTTGGTGTTCTTAAAGAGAGATTGGGAAAGCTCTGGATCTTAAGACAGGGAGTATGTTACAGACTCTCCTATCAGGAACTAGGTCATCAGGAAGATACAGACTGTTTGACTCCACTTTCCACTACGAAGAGATTGCATAGTTTACAAACATGGAAGTTGGTTTCACAGCTACTAGCTATAGACAGCAAGAATTTTAAGCCTGCAACACTGGTGTGTCTACATGGTGTCTGTTGAGAGCTGAATGCTGTTTTATTTCATGACAGAAAGGCAGGAGGCAAGGGCACGCTGGGAAAGGGCAAGATTTGAAGAACAGACTTGCTTTAAACACCCTGCTAATGCAGTACTACCTAAGTATAACTTGAGCCCCACAAAACGATCTTAAATACCTCTTAAGAGAGGAACCCTTGTAATCACCACAGTCTCCTGTTATCCTCAAACTTATTTTTACTTACTTTATTTGAAGAATTTCTTATTAACATTGTCCCCCAAAAGAAAGTCAAATCTCCCTGAAGGTAACCTCATCTAGTTCTGAAAGAACTTCATGAATTTTCACATATCAATGAGTGTGTCACTCTAAAGCCCCTGAGTACAAAACCATCCTAAATGTTGTGACAAAGGACCAGCAGGTCAGGAAGAAGCAACAACAAATATCGGTCATCACAGGTTGCAAGTTCACTAATTCTAAACACCAAAAAGTTCTATTGAAAGAAAAGGCAAAAGAGAATCTTTTAAGAAAATCTAACAAACAAACAGAAACAACAACAAAAAAATGTAAAGCATAAAGGTAGGTGTAGGTGATTAAATAGCATAGTTGTTTTAGAAAACATTTAAAATTCTGAAATGAGCAAAAAACCAAAATCCCCAGATGACTGATACTAAAGTATAAATCATTAAGTCAATCAACTCATTAAAGGCAAAGCATTGCAGAGTTGACAGTGGGATAAAGTTCTAATGACACAGTGCTAATGGAAAGCACATCTGAAGCCAGAAGACACAAAAATTTTGATGGGAAAGAAAGAGAAAAGCTGATTTTGTAATAAACTTAATGCAACTATTTTTATCAGAAAACGCACACTTTAAACATGGTGGGTTGGTCATCATTTCTGTCTGGATTGTTTTAATCTTTCAACAAAATGGAAGAGCCAGCCTTCTGCTGCCCTGCCAATGTGTTTATGCACTTTGTTCTGTGCATGCAGACCTGGTTATAGTAAACATGACAGAAAGACAACCAGGGCTTTATGAGAGTCAGGAGCAAACTGATAGCAGTGATCACTAAACAATTCCAGAACTTTCTCTACTAAAACAGATGGCCTTTCATCTTAAGAGACAGAAAGGAAAACACTGTAGACAATATATTGAAAATTAATGAGAAAGCAGGCTCTGTGACTTGTGCAGCAAACATGCTTTTATTAAAAAATAATTTATAAAATTGTGCTGAGTAACCGAGTAGCTAAAATAATGACTTTGTCAGTCTGTCTGTCTGCCTGCCTGCTGGCCTGCCTCTCATAAACAAGGACTGGTATAAGTAGGTACTTTGTACTTCCTCAGAAAGACATCTGAATCTGTTTAAACGTTGTTTAACATAATCTTACAGAATCATCTGTTCTGTTCTGTTTATTTTGGCTCTGATACTGTCCCAGATGTTCATGATTACAGGGTGAAGACACGTGAGCCGTGCAGGACATGGCTCAAGGTGGAGTGGCGAAGTAATGCAGGAAGTGAAGGACCCCAGTAAACTTTACAAGTGAGGTTATTCATGCCCTGGCCAAGGGTTAGCAAACATGCATTAGCAACTTGTAAGGGCCTGGTTTCCTTTCAGGACACCAAGGCAAATTCACTCAACTTAGGCTAAGCTGTTGAGATAACTGAGCAGTTGTTAATGGAAGGGGGATGGGACTGCAGGAGGGCGAAATAGCCTTCAAAGAGATGTTTTGCAGGATCTGGGAAAGATAAAATACCCAGCTGCCCCCTTATCACTTTCCCAGGCCAGTGTACCTTCATTTCAACCTGCGGGACTTGGACCTGGAGGTTATGTTCCGTCTTCACATGGGAATTCTGCATGACCTTGTCGGCCCTGAGAGCAGGGTGGTAAACAGCCTAGTGTTCTCAGGAATGACCATGTTTTTGAAATTCTATAAAAGAACTTTGTGGTTAATAATTAAGCTCTCAAGTCTGGTCTAGTAAGTGAACAATGACACTACCAGCTTCTAAAGCTAATTCTGATGCAGTTGCAGATCCTGCGACGTTTGGTTTAATATTTTCTTTATCCTGTCTATTAACTTTATCGATTTATACCCTGTATGACTGAAAAACTCTATAAACAGAGCAGACAAACAATGATATGCAAAAGTAACTTCTTATGCGTAAGGCTAGCTTTAATGAACACACTTAGCCATTGTTTATGAAATCACATTAATAATAAAATTTGCTTAGCTTTGCTAAAATTTAGTTTCACTTTCTTTAGTCTATTACATTTTGTTCTACCTAATTTTAGTGCCACATATCTTCTTTTTTTTTTTTTTGAACATTATCTCTTTAATCCCCGAAGAATGTGATTTAACTTTGATAAGTTCAGAGGCCCTTTATTCTCCTCAAGCTTCATCTCTGGATATCAACCGAATACCTTACAAAAAGCATACTAAGATTGAAGAGCAGCTTAAGTCCTACTTAAATACAGCCCACAACCAACAATCCCCAAACAACAGTGTCTTTGAGTTCAGGATTGTTTTTTCTCTAGAGCAACACTGGTCATAACATTTATCATACAGAACCTTTCATTTAATAAAGTTCACAAGATAAGGCAACCCCTGTTGCTATGGGCTCCACACCAGAACATAATTCATTGTTATATGCAATGAGTCATTGCTGTGGTTTACATGTAAATTGATTCATTCTTTGGATCCAAAAACATGTTCATTGTTATGAAAATACTCAATTCTCTTTTATGGTTGAATAGATCAAAATCACAAGTCTTGCTTTATATATTTGGTGGCATTTCCTATGTTTATCCTACATTTTTCATTGTGTAGTCATCTCTCATATGTTATAATTAAGTTTTAATTTATCTTCTTTGAGGCGCCATTTCAGAATGACTGACTACTTCTGAGCTTAGAAAACTATTTTCTTACTACATAAAAGGTATATCCATGTTTTATAATAACAAAACATTTTAAAGTTTAAATGTCCTGGGACCAAGGGTATAGCTCCCTGGTAGCAGTCTTGGCTAGTATGTACAGAGATCTGGGTTTAGTGCCCAGAAACATAAATAAACAATAGATAAATAAATGATAGCTACTATTAGAAATTTAAATGTGGTAACATTGAACAATATTAATATCTGGCTTGTTTGTTTTATTCTGGTTTATATGTATTTTCATATGTAAAATTTGGTGTCTAATATTCATACAGAACAAATATACTTATGTACTTATCAATGTAAGCAGGTGTGAGTTATCATGAATTTCAATAATACACACTTCAAATGTATAGGTGGAGGCATTTTGGTAGGAAGGTTTTATATAGTATTCTACTTGTTGGTATCTTAAGTTCCTGTGTTTAAGTAATTAAGTCAGGAAGCAAAATATTGAGAGATGGTTAGACTAGATAGAGATTAATTTGCAGTATATTTCTTTCTTACACCATCTTAAGATTTTAAAAACCAACCTGATTTTCATATTAATTCAGTGAGTGCAGTGTTGCAGGAGCTCATGTCTGGGACAGAGATGAAAAGCCTGAGCCTTGTTGGTTGGCTGTCTCATAGCTGATTGACTGTCTCATAACTGGCTGGTTATGTCCCTTTATGTTGACCATACAAAAGTGCAGAGCCTGATTTATCTGTCTCCTGAGGGCTCTGCCAGAGCCTAACAAATACAGAGGTGGATGCTTGTAGCCAACCATTGGACTGAGCACAAGGTCCTGGATGGAGGAGTTAGAGAAAGGGCCAAAGGAGTTGAAGGAGTTTGCAGTCCCATAGTTAGAACAACAATATGAACCAACCAGAACTCCCAGAGTTCCCAGAGACTAAACCACCAGCCAAAGATTACACATGGAGCGACTCACACTCCAGCTGCATATATAGCAGAGGATGGCCTTGTCGGACATCAATAGGAGGAGAGGCCCTTGGTCCTGTGAAGGCTCAATGCCCCAGTATGGGGGAATGCCAAGAAGGGGAAGCGGGGAGTGGGTGGGTTGGTGAGCAGAGGGAGGGAGGATGTAATTGGGGGTTTTCAGAGGGGAAACCAGGAAAGGGAATAACATTTGAAATGTAAATAAACAAAATATCTAATAAAAAATTAAAAAAAAAGATCTACGAGAACAGAAGTTCTTTCCTTTCTTATTTACTAATGATTTTGAGCATGAGCATACAGGCCACAGTATTGGTAAATGATAGAACACATAATCTATGAGTCCATGACATTTATTATATTTATTGTATTGCACACATTAATGACTTTAATCATAAGGATCATAAGGATGGTGCCCATAAGAGAAGTTATGTTTGGGATTTTGTTTTTGGTATCTGAATTAAAACAAATACCCTAGCACGTATTGTAAACATCTCACATGATAGTCTGCTTTGGATGTAATAACATCTGAATCCAGAGAATTTTTTTTTACTTGTTATTTAAAAACACAGTGAGTAAAACTATGCCCCTCTTTTTCGAAGTCAATACAAAGTTGTAGACGTGAGAATCAGTCGTGCAAAGCAGCACATCTGCAGAGCATGTGAAATGAATGAGGCTCCAGAGATGTAAAGTATGCTCGGGAATATGTCAGCATGTCCACAACACATTAGTGATCCACATTCCAGAAGACGGTATTGCTGTGCACGTCTATGATGACAACAGATCCAACACGGGAGGCAGAGCAGATAAGTGAAATTCCCTCCCCCACCTCTGCTTCACTATGATACTTTCATTTCTGGGAAAGTGAATAGTCCAACACACTGTGGGGAAAATCAAATTCATAACATATCATCATATTGTAGAAAACTCATGACAATGAGAACAGTAACCCTAGATTAGCAACACAAAGCTAGTGCCATGCATGAGAGCAGTACTGTAGACCATGAAGAAGCAGCTAAGGTTTTGAGGGAATTACTTAGTTTAACATATAGAATTTGCTGGAGTAGAATTATGCATGAAACGTAGTCCAACAAATGCACATTGTCTGATGGTAAAGTCGAAAACATAATTTCATTTAACCAGCATGTTTTTGTATGGCTAACCTTTTCCAAAACACCATAAAAACAGCCTGTGGTTTTTCTTTATGAAACAATAAAAAAGTAAATTTAGGACGAGCATGTATCTTGTTAACTGGTGACAAGGCAGTGTTCACGCACATCCACTGACATATGAGCATAGCATTCTCTTTCCTCTGTGCTCATTATTGATTTTTTCTTTTTAGATTTTTATTAATTGTATGTATGTGAGTACACTTTCTTTAGACACATCCCATTGGTATCAGATCCCATTACAGATGGTTATGAGTCACCATGTAGTTGCAGGGAATGGAACTCAGGACCTCTGGAAGATCAGTCAGTGTTCTTAAGTGCTGGGCCATCTCTCTAGCCCTTCGTTATTTATTTCGACGTGTAAAGCTCATTCTGTGATTTAGTGTTCCATATGTTTACAAGTGGGAGTTTTGGTGACGCCTCACCACCTAACATCCTTGAACCTTTACAAACATCACCACACAACCATTCCTGATTATCTCCACAAACATAAACCATTCCTGGTCATCACCTTCTTTAAAGAATTTGAGTCTGATTTTGACCTAAGTATGGTCTTGCCTTACATATAAATTTAAACTTTCTTAACTATTTTACTTTCTTTGAAGATAATCTATGGTGTTTGCATTACTAACTAATGAGACTTGAGGAAGTTTTTAATGTACTTGAAATTCCATTCTCTCAGAAATTTTCAAGTTAATTAACTAGTTAATTGTGTCTATATCAAACTACTCCTAAAGACATAAAAACAATCATTGCTAATTAGGAGATTTTCCTTAGGTTATTAAACCTGTATTTTTAAAGCCAGATGAAAGAGAATCCATTCTTCTAGTTGGCCTTAGAGCACAGGTTGGGATCTAGACAAACATAATATTGATTGTAATGATAACAAATTTAGTAATAGCTTGAATTCAACAGATTAACTTTACTAATGTGAAACCATTCAGTAACTATAGCAATACATATGTTGTCTTTGAAATGAGTAATGACTACAGTTTTTTGTTCAAAACACGCTATATTAATAGATTTTCTGAAAACTTGGAAAGTATGGTAATCACATTCTCATTTATTTGTTTTGTCATACTTCTAATAAGCTATTGGATGCCTGGAGAACGTAGCTCAATTTTTATACTTCCTCAAAGCCAAATTTCACTCTGTATGTTGTCCTTTTACCCAGATTGATCTTTAATGATATAGTCATCAATAAACTTAATGAGTTTACATTTCATAAATCATTAATTAATTTAATTTAGATTATTTTTCCTGATTGGGACTGAAGAGTACCATATGTTGGTTAAGACCGAGATAAACAAAGTAACATGAAACTAGGGGAAGTAGTTTTGGAGAAGCTTTTGACCCCAAACACAAATGGAAAGAGATAAATCTTTTGCTGTGATTTAAGTAGTATGGTGCCTAAACAGCATGATAAATTTGTTGACATTTACAGAGGCCATAGTTAGAGCCAAGATATCTTAATGCACTCTCTGGCATCTCAGAACACACATACTCTATATGAAGAACTCCTCAGTTTATGGTGTAATGCAGTCACCCATGTTAGCCATAGCTCTTTCTTATAGCATCTGGAGAGATGTCCACTTTTGTTCTGATCATTTGTCTGCAACATCTCCCCACCTCTCTGTGTTCTCTTATGTGCATTCCGATCATTTGTCTGCGACATCATCCCACCAGCTCTTCTATGTGCATTCTTCTCACTCACATCTTCTGGTTCCCATTTGCAGTAGAAGAACAACGATGTTTAGACCCAGTTTTATGCTCATAATGATGGTTCCTAAACAAAAGTGACTAGCTTCCTTCCTTCCATGACACTGAATATATCTTTTCACTCACAAGTTTATTTTCAGAGAAAATGGGTTGAGAGCATTGACAGAATAGGTATATTAATTTTTTCTTAATGTTGAATTCTGTGATATTTGTTACACAGAAATACTCACAGAAATACTGTTTAGAGAATAAAAATTTCATGCTGGTGAGATGATATAATAGGTTAAGATGCTTGCTACCAGGTCAGAGAATAAAAGTTTGATTCCTGAAACTCATATGGTGGAAGCAGAGATCTGACTCCTATGTTGTATAACTAGCCGGGTCATGGTCTGCTCTGGGTTGTGGTTGGTAAAACCAGTGACGTTCCATCCAAGGAAACCGACATTCCTTTTCCAAATAGGCATTAGTTGCAAATAGATACTTAGTTAGAGGTAGGACTCTGTGTCTACTTCTCCTTTCAGTGCTGAGATTTTGTCTGGTTTGACCCTGTGAAGGTCTTCTGTGTTCTGACATAGTCTCTATGGGTCCATATGTGTAACATAATCTTATTATGTCTAGATGATGCCGTTTCCTTGAAATATTCACCACATCTGCCTTTAAAAAATTATTTTCTCTAACTTTTATATCTGTCTTATTCACACTTAAGAGAGATGACAATTGTTTAAATTATGTAATACTCAAGTGCTCTCAACAGCTTTAATTTAATTTTTTGTCATATTTAAATGTGCCTATACAAAAAAGTTAAGAGATACAATTAAAATATCAACTATAAATGAAACAAGGCAATTGGGAAAAATAATTGTCCATAGCTATAGTACCATCATCAAGGACAGTGGGTGTCAGCGAACCAGAATTTCAGTAGGAAGTGGAGGGCAAGCACACAGCTTAAACAGTTATATTCAGAGACTGTAGTGAATTGAAGACATATCTAGGAAAAAATTAAAATGCCACTAATTCCTTTTCTGATAGATATCATATATTATAAATGGTTAGATTGTATCTATGACATTTATTCTGTCAGGTAGTGAGTTTAAAAGTACCTAGCACACTTAAATCTCAAGACAACTGGATACCCTTGAGAACTCTGGTTTCTTGTTTAATCAAATAATACTCGAAGATTTCTTAACAATATTTCCCAGGTTGAGAACAAAATTCTTGAGTACAGAATGTAGTTAGGGGCAATGTTTCTAAATCAGAAAACTTCTCAATAATCCCTCAATTTATGAAAAATATAATTAGACTTATTGATAGATATACAAACTTTTTCTTACTATTATAATCTTATATTGACATCATTATACAATTGTATTCCAATTGTTTACTGTGTCAGGCGAGACTGATTAAAATTTCCATCTAAACTAATTTTCAAAACAGCAAATGCTCATTTTAGAAATTTACAAGGGCTAGAGAGATGGCTCAGTGGCTCAGAGCACTGACTGCTCTTCCAGAGGTTCTGAACTCGTCCCCAGCAACCACATGGTGTCTTATGACCCTCAGTAGTGGGATCCAGATGCCCCCTTCTGGTGTGTCTGAAGACAGTGACAATGTATTTGCATATATCAAAATAAATATATCTTTAAACAAAGAAATTTACTAATTGGATAGAAAAGAGTAAAGTCAACAATTGAAGAGTTACTTATAATCCCACTATTTAGTTAGAATAATCTCAATTAAATTTACTTTTCATTTGTGTGTTTATATACATACTTCTCTATACTTATATTTATGTGAGCATTTGTCTTAATAGGATAGTTTTGTTCAATTGTGAATTTTTTGGTGATGTATGAGAAATCATTCTAGATTGCATGTCATGTCATTTCATATCTCCAGCTTTGGGTCCTGACTATTTGAGGAAGATATATTTCAATGCCTTTTATCTGTAAGATCTTAGCAGGTATAACATCTCCCTAAAGGTCTCAGCCTACCACCTAGAGAGTGCTAGAATAATAGCAAGTCTCTCTCATCGATGAACAGAGATCACCCATGAGAGAAGTTTTGCTCAAGAAACATTAATTTTCAGTGGCAGCTTGTGATATCATCAACTGTTCCATATCTTACTTAAACAATAGGCTGTTTGCTATAGAATTTTTAGAGGAAATATACATATATATATTTATTTTCAAAAGCCTGTGACCCTTCTTCAATTGTTACTATAGCTTTTTATATAAAGCATTAAATTAAATTATGAAGAGAGAACTTCCCAATAAAGAATAAAGGTAACAATCAACTAAATATAAAAAAATTGTTTATGAAAAACTTTACACTCTATTTGTGCTAAAGTTGACAATCTTTATTATAACATTTGTTGCTTTTAGGTATTTTAGGTATTGCCTATTGCCACAAAAGAGAGTATAACTTTTTATATTGTATTCTGAATTTCCAGAGTGTTATCAGGTTTTCAGCTGGTTCCAAGATTTGTGTGGACAGAAACGGTTACTGATTAATGAAGCATGAGAGAGTGTTAAAGTGTCATTCCTAGTCTAGCCCTGAAGTTAATCTTTTACTGACTCTCATGTTTTTCCTCTTCATGCTTACTGAGTCCCTTAAATCTCATGATTCAAAGAAATTAATTAACTGAGTTACTATTTGTAAGCATGTCATTTCTGGGAATTAATGTTTCTATAATAATATCTTTGTCATTTATTGCATTGACCAATAGTGTGGGACAAAGTTGAATCACACAGTCTGGTTAATTTTTAAATGTTTCAATCATCTATTATAGATGTGGGAACGTGAAGCTTCTCAAAGGTCAAATGGTGAAAAATCCCATAGTAGATTGCAGGTTGAGTTTGTAAGTATCACACAGTGTTTTCATTTGTTTCTTTTCTATAAGGCTTCATTGAGCATGTGATTCATAAGCACGTGACCTTGATTGCATCTATATTTTTCTCTTTCTGTTTCCATATCTATATGAATGTCTTCAGTGTTGTCAGCTTATCACCCTCTCCATTATGTCAATCATGTTATCTTGTTTCAAAGGATCAAATAGTGATGTATGTCTACTGGTTAAATATAGTTTAGGATTTCAGTATTCTCATGGAAATGTCTAGAGGGCTAATTTTGGATCACCATAGTGAGATGCTCATAACTATCTGAAGCCATAGTGGGCACACAAGAGATCTCAGGAGTAAGGGTCGTATTCCCATCATACCTCTTCTTAGAATATCTTGGGTAGATTTTCTTATAATTTATATACTGACAGATATTTTATTTTATTTTTTGTACCTGAATGTTTTCTCACCTATAAGAGTATTATAAATATTTGTTCCATATGGAAATGAGAAAATAAATTACTAAGTCAACTCTTTTCTTGAATGAGGAATTGTTTGGATATCCTGATGGATAGTTAATATATTTAAGCTTACATCCAGGAATTTCACCATTTCATATTTCACCCATTGTGCCTTAGGACACTGAGTCTTACTTCCTTATTGTCTGATGAGTGGTGATGGTAAATGCATTTTGAGTTAATTCTAGTACATCCTTCATCTCAAGATTGTAGAGAAAATTAAATTACTTAAGGTTTGACAAGATGATTATAAAGACACTTTCCACCATGGCTATTGACCCTGATTTGATCCCTAGTAATCACATGGTAGAAGCAGGAAACCAACTTCTAAATGCTGTCCCTTCTACACATATACCACAATACATTTTTACTGCCTTACCCCCATAAACACACACACACACACACACACATACACACACACCATCATCATCAACATCTTTGTTAGCAGTGGGCTCATGTTTTCTGGTCAGTATCTTGTAATTAAATGGTAAATTGATTGTTCTCTCTCAGTCATTTGGCTGCTTAGAGAGGAAGTTTTTTTTTTTTTTAATTTAATAAATATATTTGAACCATATCCTTGCACAAGTAGTTTCATTCATAATTTTATTTGATTTTCCAATTATAAGAAATATTTGTAGAAGGATTGTTTCCCCAAGACCAAATTATTTTCAGATCTATACATTCTTTCCTACTTGTTATTTTGTGTCTTTTGGTTGTGATATTTTTATTTTGCAGAAAAGACTCATGGATACTACAGCAT
Source organism: Mastomys natalensis (assembly GCA_021653895.1). Taxonomy (NCBI): domain Eukaryota; kingdom Metazoa; phylum Chordata; class Mammalia; order Rodentia; family Muridae; genus Mastomys; species Mastomys natalensis. Next base: position 25,282 of record JAJTUV010000198.1, on the reverse strand, counting down.
CATAGTCTAAAATGTTTCTTTTAAAATTTGTTTTCACACTTAAATGAAAAATATTCTATTTAGAATTTAAAATATATTTTCTGCAATTTATGATCTTTTCGAAATACAGTGATATGAGGAATAATATGACGTCTGAAACATCCTTCCTGAAGTCAAGCTCTTCAAGCTGCCAAGAGAGGGAAGCAATCAATAGTCCTATCCAGCAGTGACACATATGAACCTCAGTAATAAAAAGTATGGTAAGATATCCCTAAACATCCAATAATTACACTTAGATATTTATGTAATTTATTGGACACTTAAAACCAACAGCTGTCTATTTGTACTTAAAACTCATTCAATAAGAGGATGATCACACATGGTATAAGCAAAGCCAAGTACCTAGAACTACCGAGGTTATGGACCTTAGAAACGAATCTACCACTTTACTAGATCAGAGTAATTCCCAACTGTATTCTAAATTTATATTTATACCCACAAAAAAGTGTAGGTCAGAACCCTTGCCTAAGATGTTTGTGTTTGCAGCAAAAGGAGACAATTATAGGAAATCGTAACTGGTCAGAACGCAGAGATCAATGTATCCTGGAGAGCCCAATCCTGAGTGGTACATCTAACAATACAAGTTTTGTACCTAAGGTTTAGAAACATCTTGGAGGTAAAAGATTGTAAAAGCTAGAAGACCAAAAATCTGCTGTGAGCTTGTGTTTCTTAGAAATGACAGAGAAGTTACAACTATGATACCTCAACAATATGGCTATATAAACAAGTCCTGAAAAATGACAACTTCAATAGATAATCTAATGTAAAAGAGGATCTCTCGGGGAATCCCATCCCTAGCCAAAGAATTACAGGAAATTGGTGACTTACTAGAGAGGCACAATTAGTCTTTCCCAGGAATAACCCCCCTAATTGTTAGCCAAATGTTAAGCCCTAAAATCATATAGGTACAAGCAAGACTGAACAGACTTAGATGTCAGAAGCCATTTGCCTGCTTCTCTAGCAGAGTAAAAGTTTGCCTGCTAGGCAGAGTCAAAACAGGTCAGGGTTTGCTGGCCTGGCAGCATGTTCTGCAGGCAGGCAGATTTCCTGGCCTCCTGACGCATGGAAGGATAAGAGGAGATACACTTGAGGTTTAAGGTGAGGGGCTGAACATTCTATTAACCCTGGTAGAAGGAGCAGGAAGGTCTCTGGATTCGAATAAGCATACCATGTGTGTGTCAGACACTGTTTCTGCTAGCTTGTGATTTTGCTTCTCAAGACAATGCAGGGTATAAAAGAGCCATGCAAAATAAACTTGGAACTGCAGTATTCACTGACAGTCCTCCCAAAACTATCTCTTGTCTCTTCTTTCTTTCCCTTAATCACCCTAACTCTCCTTTCAGGAACTGTTTGGTTTGTGCCAGCCAGCTCTGACATCAGACTCAGCAAATTCTTTGTATCTGTGTATCTATCTATGTATAGCTATCTGTCTATCTATCTATCTATCTATCTATCTATCTATCTATCTATCCAATCTTATCTGCTTAATCTATATAAATATATTTTAAATATTTATAAAAACTAACAAATATTCCATTGTTGTTTCTTGGTACTTTAACTTTAATGGGATATTTATCTTTTTTTTCAGTTTATTAATCTAAGATTGATAATTTTTATTATTCTAATTAATTTGATAATTCTGATAACAATATCTTAATTGCTAAGAATTTTTTCTATTACTGACTTTTATAGGTGGCAACCTGATTTAGTTTAGGAATGTAATATTACTTGACTTCTGAGATTAATAACATGACTTCAAAACAAATTTACATTATTGCATTATTTCTATTTCCTCTTAGTTTCCCAATTTCTCTGCTGAGATTTTATGACTGATCAAGCTCACAGCCTTCTTATATTTATGAATAAAAAAGTGTCATACACTTTTACCCAGAGGGTTTGCCTTGGAATTTGTATCTCCATTCTAAAAAGTTCATCTAATGTGACCAGAGTCCTGACTCTGAGCCAGCTCAGGTATCAGACAGGCTTTTTTTCAGATTAGCAGTTAGCAAGACAGACAGGCAGTGGGCATGAAGAGGAGGACTCCACTGTGAATGTGGAGTGAGCACTGGGAGAAGGATTCTACTGTGAGTGTAGAGTGAACACAGGGAGGAGGGCTCTACTGTGAGTGTAGAGTGAGCACTGGGAAGAGAGACTCTACTGTGAGTATAGAGTGAGCACAGCGAGTAAGACTCTACTGTGAGTGGAGAGTGAAAACAGGGTGGAGGACTCTACTGAGTGTAGAGTGAGTACAGGGTGAAAGGCTCTACTGAGTGTGGAGTGCTTCCAATGGTTTGTTGACAGCAATGTCTAACTCTGAGATCCCCCAAGTCACTCTTTACTCTTCTTGTCTTCTCTCTTCCACTAACACTCCAGCTACTGTGTGACCACACAAGAGGAATTTCTGCTCTGAGGACTGGTAAGGACTGCATCTGGGATTCACACAGGTGAGCAGCTATGTATACACTGAGGGGAGAGTTCTTTGCCTTGCTTCTTGCTAGATTTCTACATGGACCTTTAAGTTGTATTATTGTCACCTGAACTTTTCTAAAGCTTTCTAAAACTAGAAAGTTCAGACTTAGTGCTATTTTTATGTTTTGTTTTTTCCTTCCCCATCTCTGAGAGCATGGTGACTTGCCTGAGACCTTCAACAGTAGATGAACTCAGGTGGGACTCACTTAATTCAAGCTTTATGTCTCTCCACCCCTACCTTGTTATTGACTTTTAAAATTATGTTTACAGTTATTGCCTGTTATTTCTATCACCTCTAAGTTCAGAAATCTCATGGGATTACTTAAATTGGGGTAAGCTATCTTTCTTCTCATTTCAAGAGTATGTTGGAAATAGGCTATTTAATACAGTGCACAGTAAAAGAAAATTTGATAAATATTTTAGATAAGAATATAATTTTTGGTTGTTGGCAACTCTGTATCAGATTTTATCCTTTTATTTCTTTTCTTTTCATTTCTGGCAGACATAACATTTATAAAACCAGTAAATGATAGTTGCTTCCAGGTTCAGTAAAATCAATCAAGTTTAAGGAAATCAACTAAGAGAAGAACACTTATAGGGGCTAGTAAACAGACAATTCTTGCAGCATAAGACCTTTATAGGCATAAATACAGTATGAAAAGAAGAGTGGTTACATGAAGCTAGTATTTGGTAGAGGGATAGACTCATTAGTCCAGAGGAAAGAATAAATATACTTTATCTCACTCTTTTTTCCTTCTCATAATCTATAGGAATTCTCATTATTTGAACCCTAATGATTCTACATGGTAAAAGAGCTTGTTGCCTATGAGGGACTTGAAAGTAAAATCCCAGGGTTCTCAGAAAAGGCACTGAAGAGAAGGAGAATAGAAAGTAGAAAATGATTACTAGCATTACATGTTTTGCTTCAGCTTCTGGTTCCAATAGGAGTCATCACACCTAATTTGAGTAATTTCCTTTTCAATTTCCTAGGCCATTTTATTTTACCTCTGGCAGCCCCTTCGATGGGTTGTAAGTGCTGAGCTCCTCTTAAATAGTCTATAGCCATGGTCCTGTTTTCTATGTGTTGCTATTTGTGTCTATTGGCCAGGAATTTTGGTAAGAACCTATTAAGAAACACTTCAGGAAATCTCCTGGGTTCCATTCATAGATTTACTGGTTCCAGTGGTAGAGCAAAAACTCAATTTCACTATGACTTGAGTCATATGAGGAAAAAAGCTGTAGTCTTTAATGAAACAGAACATTACTGTGTGACCTGATGGAGTGTTGCTTCTTTTGGGAATATACCCCTCAAACATGTAGTGGTCAGATATAAAAGTTCCAGTGAATTATTGTGGTAATAGTAAGACTTATTCTCCTGATCATATTGTGGTTCCCTATCTTCAAACTTCTGATTACATGCGCCGTATTATACTGAGGGATATGTTGCTACTTAACATGCTCTGTAGGTAGAATTCTAACCTAGATTGCTTTTTTCACTGGGTTAGTCAACTGAAGCTTGAGTGGAACATGGTGTTGCTGGATCAAGTCCATCCAGCTCCTGGCTTATGGGATCAGAGTAGTATCAGTAATATTTTCAGTTACAATTCAAGCATTCCACTTTCTCTGTTTGAAATGTGTCCCATTCTAGGAGGTGAGATGTGAGTTTCAATGCTGATGGAGGAAGTAAACAAAAGGGATCTCAGAGGCAGAACAGAGTGAGAAAAATGAGGTTGCTTTGCATTATGTGTTCACAGAAAGTAAATCAGGAGTTTTCATATACTAAGCAAAGAACTCTAATATTCAGTCAACTGAACAGCTACCTCATGTCATGTACTGAACTAAATATGAAGTGTAGAGCAATGAGAAGTCAAAGGACCAATCGTCTCCCTGCTTGACAGACACACAGATCAATAGTTATTACTATGTACCAAGGAGAATGAAAATTGGTTTACTGATCTGGAACAGGAAGGGCAAAGAAAGAGTTCTGGGGAAACTACACAAACTGAGTAGAGTACAATAGAGTAAGAATGAAAGTAGTATCAATAAAAATAAGTGTAACAAGGACAAAATATTTAAGGTAATAATTCAGAATAGCTGTCAGAGAGCATGTAAGGATAGATAGGAGATCAAGCCAGTGAAGACACAAGAGAGAAATGGGCAGTGCAATTTATTTCTATTGCTCTTTTCTTTACCATGTACAAATGACTGGCACATAAAAGTTCTTAGAATTTGGACCTATGAAAATTAGGTAAACAAAGGATGATTTCTCTCCCATCTTACTTAACACCAGCTGTCAACTTGATCCAGGCTAGAGTTATCTAAAAGTCTTGATGTAGTGATTGTCCCGATCAGATTGTCCTGTGGACTTGTCTATGGCTGTTGTCTTGACTATGAACTAATGCAGACAGTTCTCTGTGGGAAGATGGTCCTGGGTTGTATGAGAAAGCTAGGTGAGGATAAAATTGGATGAGCCAGCAAGTAATACTCTTCCATTGCTTCTTCGCCAAGTTCTTGAGTTCCAACCGTAACTGTTCTTACTGAAGGACTATGACCTCTAAGTTGTAGGACATATAAACAGCTTTGTATTATAAGTCGCTGCTGGTCAGAGTGTTTTATCACAGCAACAGACATAAACTAGAGACCCTTCATTACATGTTCTAATAACAAATGTTTTGATCATGAGATAGCAATTATGTATAGAGTCAGCCACTTATCATTGATAAAAAGGTGTCCTCTGAGCAAAGATTAGCACATTTTTTTTTTTAACAAAATACTTCATAAGGTTGTGAAGAATCGCACTGAATTTTTCCAAGACTTCTCACTCCTAACTCCATTCTATCCCAAATTTTTAGGTTCACTAAACACAGAACTAAAGTGCATCATTTTTTGGAAGGACATGTGAAGATTGTCCATCATTTTTCATATTTTTATTTGACAAGAGAAAGTGAGTAGAGTCTCCAGGGCCCAATTCTTAGACATTTGGCCCAGTTTCATTCCTAAAGTGAGCTGGAGAACAAACAGTTCAAGTACGTACATGACATAGTCCTAGTTTTTGGTAGTTCTTTTTTTTTTGTTTGTTTTTTTGGCAAATTTGCAGAAATGTTTTCAGCAACTGTTGTATTATTCTGTTTTTATTTTTTTTCTAATGCGGCTGGTAACAAAATATAGTTACTTTTTCTCCATTTTAATATCGTAAGCATAAAAAGTCTTTTTATGCAGAGACAGTGCAGTATTATCATGCAAAAAATGTAAATATCATTCTGGTCCGTGAACTGTGGATCAATTTTTTTTTATTTGTTTACACCTTTGTATCTGAAGTGAGAACTAAAAACATAACTTTAGCATACAGCACTTGTGTCTGTATATTCATGCATCCATAAGCATGTTCACATGTCTTAGCACACTCCATGTTAATCAGCTTTACCTTTCCAGTGTGAGTAAAAGCAAGGGGAAATTAGCAGCTAGAATTTAACATGCATTAGGAGCAGTGCTCAAAGAACTGATGGTGTTATACATCAAATTTTCTTTCTTTTTTCCCCCTTTCCCCTTCTCCCTCTTGCTCCAGCCCTGCTCGATCACATGAGTGCATCAGATTTCATTATGGATGGTTGTAAGCCACCATGTGGTTGCTGGGATTGGAACTCATGACCTCCAGAAGAGCAGTCAGTGTTCTTAACTGCTGTGCCATCTCACCAGCCCATCAAATTTTCTTTTTATTTGGACATTTTATGTAACAAGTTACTGTCTCAGCTTTTCCTTTGTGTATGTTTACTGAACTGTCTAGGGAATTTTGAAAAGTGTAGATAACATTTGATCCTCTTAATGAGGCTTTAATAATAATTACTTCTCATGCTTGATTATGGAAGAGACTAGACTCTTTATAGAAAAAGTAATATATTTATTTTTAAAAGAATAGAAAACACTAGAAACAAGCATTTCTGAAGGAAATATCTGATTGTAATAACTTCTTAGGAAAAAGTTTTTATATAACCAATTAAAGTATCATTACATAATATACAACAAATGAAATTTAGAATAGCGGAGTGTGAATTCTCTTTATATACAATTTTATTTAACAATACCCTTTTATTCTTATAGTACTTAACATTACAAAACCCCAAATTTATATTAAGTGAATATTTTGAGTACAATCCATGGATTGTCTTATTTTCTATGTAAAATCTTAATAATCAGATCTTCTTTCCCAATTATAATTCCTATTAAATATATAAGTTAATGAAACCATATACAGCTGACACAAGTTGACATGAAATACTTATGATGGAAATATATATGTATATATATTTTTAATATTATATATATATATATATATATATATATATATATATATATATAAAAGACTTAATACATTTCCCTTTAAAATTCTTTTGACATCAGGGACGTTAACCAATACCAAATTAAAACTTTCATATGTTTCAACGTTTCCAATAGTGCTGTGATATAGCAGTGTACATATAGCTTCAAAGTCTTTAATAAAATTTGAGTAACTGGACAGCAGTGATTGATAAATGACAGACGAAGAAGAATGGCTCTCCAATATTCCTACTGGGGTCATTTAAATGTTTACAAGCTCAGATCTATTCATTTGTTGCCACGGTAGAACTCATTAATTCAGTCTTGTAGACAGTTGCAACAGAGAGTCTAGGAAGAGATAAGGTGTGAGGGAAGCAATGGGGGAACACATGAAGGAAGATAGAGAAGTCACATGTACTCCAATACTCTTTCCTTTCCACCTGTCTATTTGGGGTTTGATTTGCTGTGATAAAACACCATCACCAAAAACAAATAGGAGAGAAGGGTATGTGTCAGCTAATAGCTTGTAAATCATCATCTAGGGAAGGCAGGACAGGAACTAAAGGCAGGTACCTGAAGTAAGAGCCTGAAGAATTGGTAATCACCTTTACATCCCCTGTTTTAATTTTTGTATGTCACATGTTTCTAAGAATTTAAATTTATTTCTTCTAGATTTTCCAGTATTGGAAGGTCAGGGGTTGTTTCATGCATTCTCAAACAACCCTCCAGATTTCACTGGAATCTCTTATAAAAGTTCCTGTGATACAATATCATGATGAAGAGCTTATTTTTGATTATGATTCCAGAGGGTTAGAGTCTTTAATGGAGCAGAAACCATGAAAATTGTTGGTAGGCATGGTTCTTAAAGATGATCTCTGAGGACACACTTCCTCCAGCAGTGCTATACCACTAAAGCTCCCTAAAAGTGCCGTCTGCTGTGGATGAAGTGTTCAAATTCCTGAGACCATGGGGACCTTTCTCATTTAAACCACATTTTACAGACCTGGACCTCATAGTTTTCTGGCCATATGACAATTAAGAAGTTACTTAGTCCAAATGCTAGTCTTCATAGCCTTACATATTTAAAAATCCAAGTCCAGAATCTCTTTTGAGACTCAAGGAACTCTCTTAATTGATAGATTCTTTAAAACACAAAAGCAAATTACATTCTTCCAACATATAATGGCACAGAATACACACACACACACAACACACACACACACACCACACACAGTGTATGTGCATTTATGGTAGTATATATAAGATAGTAAATACTATTATCTATATCTATCTATCTATCTACTATCTATCTATCTATCATCATCTATCTATCTATCTACCTCTCTCTCTCTCTCTCTCTTCTCTATATATATATATATATATATATATATATATATATATATATATAATATATATATATCTTGTCACCATTCTTAAAGAAGGAATATGTATCTTTTGGTTTGGCAAGCCAGAACAAGGGGCTGAGGTGCATACTTTACATACCAAAATAGACCTGACCTCTAGGTTCTCCCAGCATCCCTCAGTCTCTTTTTGGCATACTTTGCTCCCAATCCTGAACTTCCCAGTCCAGAGGCAGGGGTGCCCTTCCCACAGAGGCTCTGCCCTATATAATCCACACGTTTTGCTTCGCTCCCATTTCTCCTTCTCTCTCTGCCCGAGTGTGTTGAGTGCATGCTCCTCCTTTCTCCCTTCACCCTCTGTTGACTTCCCTGGCCTCACCCCTAGGACCATTGAACTCACCTGCCTGAGAGCGGTTTCTTAATACAGCTGCATTTGATATACTCCAACTTGGCTTGAATCGGTTAATTTCACCAGCAGAGAAATAACTTATTAGGCACATAATGAGAAAATCCTGAACCAAATGAAGCCTAAAATCCAGCAGTGAAAACACCAAATCTTGTCAAAGGGATAGATAGCTTTCACTTTCCAGCTCTGTTGCCTGTAACACTGTAACACCTCTCTCTTGGGCTGGTTCCATTCCCTGTATCCTGTTCTTCTTGGCATATATCCCATAATTCTGACATTGCCTATATCTTGGCACCTTTATTGCAACGTAGGCTTCACATTCCCGGTTTAACTGTACCCTAAACTTCATATTCACAGCTTCGTACAATGATGTTCCTGGTTCTCTGAAGCAACAGAGGAGGATTTAAAAACCCATGTACTCATATCTTTTATGTCTATTAAGCTGTCCTAATTTAAATAGGACTGCCAAATTTGGCTGCCAGCAAGGGGTAGACCCTAATGCTCTTGAACCAAGCACATTAGCAGCAGCTTTCTTGCAGTGGTCCCTGGAAGTGTCACAGCCAGCAGAGAAAATGATCCTGGTGAGGTTAATAAAACACTCTGCTTTTGCATACTACTTGAGTCTGGGGTATCATTCTTCCGCTAATCATGGACCCTTACAAAACCAAAGGGAAGTCCAGAAACCACAGACTCAATTGAATTGAGAGTTTTTGGTGCTTTCTGTAAGCTGTGCCCTACACACTTTCTGATACAGTTACTGTCTAAGAGCAGAAAGTGTCTTTGGCTCTCTTTTATAAGATAGAAGTTTAGCTGAGTGAGTCTTTGCCTAAGGGTACTTTCTTTTTATTACTGTGCAGTGGAGGAGGGTTCTCCTTAAATGGCACCAATCTCCTTATCTCTTTCAGTAAAACATTTTGACTGTAGTATTATGATTTTTTTCTTAATTCATTTTTTGTTTAAAGTGTACATTTTTGTATTTCTTTCTGTCTCACTTGCCATTTTTTGATGTGGACCTACACAGGAGTCTTTTATTATAACCATGCCACAGAGTCAATATTATGTTGCCTTAACAGTTTATATCAATTCAATTGAGTCTGTGGTTTCGCGACTTTCCTTTGGTTTCGTAAGGGTCCCTGATTCACCAGAGAATGATACCACAGACTCAAATAGTATGCAAAAAGCCGAGTGTTTCATTCTGCAGAAGTCCAGCATGCTGGGTCTACCATCTTTCAAGATGGAGATGCCCAAATAAGCTCGTAGGTCTGACTAAAGCACATTAGGGGAATTCAGGGGAGGAGTAGGTGCCCTTTATCTTAATCTATTGGCTGTATCTCTAGGACATTCTAGAACCACTGCTGGGGTGTGGGGAGTTGGAAACTTGCTGCAGAAGTCTGGAAACTGCTGCTGACCCATTGTCCTTGCCTTAGCCAGGTGTTGGGACAGTTTCTGATTTGCCTGGACTTGTCCAGTTCTTGGACGCAGAGATATTGGTCTAGTCTCCTGCTCATTTGAAGCCTGCCTGTTATGATCCAATCCAGCAGATAGATCCAAATATATATTATAAAGTCCAACATGTATCATACAAATTAGAATTTACATATATTGAAAAATATATATAACTACATGTAAGTTCACACATGCATGTGTATAAATAAATTATCCACATTAAATATAAATGATATGATTTAAATATAAATTATATACATTGAATATGATTTAAATACATTAATATATTATATAAAATGAATATAAATTATATACATTAAATATTAATTATATACTTTAAGTGAAAATTATGTACATTAAACATAAGTTATATATGTTAAAATATGAACTAAATATGTATTAAATCTATAAAACATGTTATATATTTTATGAATATAAATTATATACATTGAATATGATTGTTAATATATATTATACAGTAAATATAAATCATATGATTTAAATCTATAATGCATGAGTTACAAACTATATAATAAATATAATTTCACATGTTCTCAAGGACAGGGAATAATGGAATGAGCACATGAAGCTCTAAAAATAATCAGTTACAAAATATAAACGAAGGAGAGTTGTACACTCCTTCACGACAAAATTTCATTTTAAATTTTTTCACCTTAGATGCCAAGGGACACTTTGATCCTATGTGTCTATGGTGCCCTACAACTAGGCATATTTATGTCCAGGTGAAATGAAAGGATCCACCTACTGGCATATGGCATGGTCCTCATCTTGTATTAATAAGGGGAAGAGAGCACAAATGTGTTTTTTCTCAAGATTCTGAAAGTGCCAGGTAGCTGCTAGAGTGACTGGTGGGATGTGCCAATGCTCATCCAAAGAATGATGTTGACAGTGATCTTGCTGAGTGGTCTGACAATGGCAATGGGGAAGCTGTATTAGGTGTATGTTTCCGACTCACCTTTGCTATATCCTTCTGTATGGTCAGGGCCAGAAGTAATTGTGACCTCTTTAATACTCAGCTGTTAGGATTCTGTTGGTCTGAGAGGAAAAAATATTCCAAATTGGTGACTTACATTGTATGGGCCAGGGCCTACCTATTTGTTTGAGTAGAAATAGTATCAATGCTGGATGCATTTCTGTGCACCCTTAAACTTGGAAGAAGAATATCTCTAAGACTATAGTGCAAAACATTAAGGTGGGAATGCCTATATATCAGACTGGACAAGCTGTCTTGCCACAGGCTTTTAGACCTTATGGGACAGAGAACATGGAGACTATGGAATCTGCCTTTGAAAAATCAATCAAATGGAGAAGTTGTTTTAATGACCCTCTTCTTTCCTTTAATGTGACCGGTTATTCTGACTCAATCGTGGATGATCTGGAAGTCAGTCCAATATTGGACAAAAGGATATGACAGTGGGCATTTGTAGGGCTGGTTCTGGACATTTTCAGAGACACATTTGGAAGGTGGCACATGATTTGTATGGCGTTATGTTTGTTGTGATAAAACTGAACAGATTCTGGGGTTAAGGTAAATGTAACATCCTGCATTACCCCACCTAATCTTTTACCAATTGGGAATGTTACCTTTGTTATTGGCTTTGATAATTAGTTCAATGTTTATTATTTTAATTGTCTTTTGTCTAATTGTGTTTCTGTATGATGGTCAATCTCTAATGGTAGTATGTCAACCAGCTTTTATTATGATTCTTGTAAATTTATCTCTACCCTGGTATTCAGAAAAAGACTTACAAATATTGGAAGATGAGCTCATGCTCTGGCAGGAAGCAAATGTATGACCATATGTTGATCATAGCTGATGTTGTTGCTCTCATAACTCTTACAGCCAGTGCTACTACTTCTTCTACAGTAGCTTAAACACAAGATGTACAAACAGCTAATTTTGTTAATCATTTTGCAGAATATGTGACTAGTACCCTGAGAATACCAGAAGATTTGGATAGACAGCTAGAACAAAGAAATGACACATTATATGTTATAGTCCAGATTATTGGAGATGAGGTATAAGGGATTTAAGTCAGAGCCATTTGGAATGCCATGCTCTATATCTCTGGATTTGTATAAGCCTAAAAATGTATAGAGTCAGCATAACTAAACCAGAGTAAAACGGCACCTTTAGGGTATTTGGCATACTGATACTAATACTTCTTTAGATTTATTAGCCCTGCATAAAAAAGTTGTAAGTTTAAGAAATATCTGTCTGATATGTCTTTTGACACCGATAACATTGTAAATAATATTCTCAAAAAATTACAGGCCTTTTTCTTTCATGGTCCTCATTTACTTATCTCTTAGTAGGACTTTGCTTTATGTTATTTTTATAGCATGTCTATTACATGCTCTTTTGAGAGAAATTATCGGAGCTATTACAGATGTCAAAGTGGAGTTACATAAGTTCAAGCTCCAAAGTCTTCCCTAGCATAAGTTTTTAGTCAATGATGGGTGAGATCATTTTGAATACCTTTTCAACCTAAGACAGACCTCAAATACAAGATTATTTGTGTGCCAATGATGGATAAGAACTGTGTTTTTGGTTGACAACCTAAGACAGATACAACTTTCTGCTCCATAATTGATAAAATGTCTTTTATAGATAAGAAAGATGGGTAAGATACTCTCAGAGGTGGATCAACCAAAGACAGTGCATGAATGCTAAGATTCATGTACCAATGATAGGTAAGGTCCATATTTCTTGAGGGGATGCCTAACTTGGGCAGTCTTTCTGCTCCAATAGTTGCAACAGCTTTGGCTCATATAGATAAAAAGAATGACACATGGAGAGCACTTCCTGAGTTATCTTTGCTGACTTCTTGCTTATGATTAATCATGAGTGAGTCTGCCCACACCTGTCTTTGTTTTTAATTAAGATATGTGTTATACCCTGCCAAGTTCCTCTGCTTATACATATGTTCTTGAGAGACTGTCCTAGCTTGAAGGAAATGGCCTTAGTCAAATATCTTTACTTTATTCCATAGACTCACCATGTAAACATGTATGGTCATTTTTTAACTTTCTGGAATTGGTCATGTTTTATGTTGTTTGCCTTTTAAAGACACTGAGAAAATACATGTGTTGTTGGCATGGTATTCATCAGCAGTCCTCCCATCTCTGTCTCTTGCATCTTCTTTCTGCCTTTTCTATAAACATCCTCAATTCCCCAGTTGTGGTTTTTCTGTTGACTGTACTGGCAGAAATTGATACAATCAGTAAAAGAAAATGATAATCTAAAAGGTTCCTGACACAAAACACCCAAGAAGTCTAGGACACTATGAAAACACCAAACCTAAGAGGAATAGGAATAGAAGGAAGAGAAAATTCCCACTTACGAGGCCCAGAAAATATTTTATACAAGATCATATAGGAAAATTTACCCAGCCTGAAGATACATATGCCTATAAACATACAAAAAGCTTACAGAACACCAAATAGATTGGACCAGAAAGGAAAATCCTCCAACTATGTAATAATTAAAACAATAAATGTGCAGAACAAAGAATATTAAAAGCAGCAAGGGCAAAAGTTCATGTAACATATAAAGGCAGACCTATCAGAATTACACCCAACTTCTCAACATAGACTTTAAAAGCCAGGAGGGCCTAGGCAGATTTCTTGCAGATCTACAAGTAGTTGATACTATGATATCATATCCATAGTCTACCCAGACTATGATACTATTATATGCAGCAAAATTTCCAATCAGCATCTATGAATGTGTGTGTATGTGTATATATATATATATATATATATATATATATATATATATATTAACCACATTTGGTAGTTTTTGACTCACTTCTCTGAAGAGAAAGCTCTACCAGTGACTTTATTTTCGTTCTAACAATCAAATCACATTTAAAATCATTAGATAAATTATCTATTTTATTTAGGATATAATTCCAGATGATTATATATTACTATACATTATTATATCCAATATTAATTTTGCTAATACTATAAAGGAAGAACAATACCAACAGTTTCATATATCATTTTATGTAAATCAACAGATATTAATTCAGAATTTTTAATCTAAGGACATTTTCAAATAAACCTACAAACATGGTATTGGTGGTTTATTCATACAAAATAATTGCTAATTCATGATACCAATTGAATAACTTGTTGTTATGTCATTTGCTACATCTGATGTATGAGATAACTTGGGTCATGTGGTAAATATATTGTTTTAAGGCACATGAACAACTAACCACAATAGAATACAGCCTACTAGAAATCATGCTTTCTAAGAGCATCATTCACACTGAGCCTAGCCAGAATGGCAACAAGAATGGGTGGTATATGATGTTGAAGGGAAGTTTTGACAGCTGAGGTAATTTCCTGGCAGCTTACCTTGAACCCTAAGAAAAAGTGATTTGAAATATTGGAAAACAAGACCTATAATGTAATGATACGAACTTGGACTTTGGGCTTCAACTTTTCTAGGCTAAAATCACAGGTCCACCATTTCCTGACTGGTAAGATGTAGACAAACTTTCTTCCCTCAGAAATGCTTGTGCTTTGAAGAAACAAAGGAATTATTAGTACTGTGTCTCCTGTCTTTTCTTACCAGAGTTGGGCAGATCCTATCTCTGACTTCTCTGCCGCTCAATTAGACATTATCTAGGCTTAAAGGTGTATACTAAGTGCATGTCTACATTCCAGCTAGATCTGCCATGTTTCTGGATTAAAATCCCTCTATACCTCTCTTTCCCAAGTGTATATAAGCATGAAATACTAGCTATTTCAGATTCACCCAGCCATTTTCAAGAAGCAGATACACATAGAGAGATCTGGAAGAAGTAGCTACTGGCTGAGCTGACTACAACAAACAAATCCAAGCTAAGTTACCTAGAAAAGGTCAGATCAATGCAGCTACTAAGAAAGGATGATCTTCAACCTTTTGAACTGCCTATAGATCACATAGTATATTTCAGATTTCCAAATTCAGTGAGTTGTCACCTATGCTATTATGGATTTTCATGAAAAAGTTATCAGGTCAGGATCCCCAAGACCAAGGTCTCAGCACAAAGGAGATTTGTTTGCTCCAGGGTGATAGAGGGAATGTAATAAAAGACAAAGATAGGAGAAACAGGATAAAGGAGAAGGGAAAGGGAGAAGAGGCATTTGCCCCAGAGGGCAAAGCACTATCTCTGGATAGAGAGAAGACAGATAAGGCATGTAGGGAAATGGCAGTTTATAAATATCCAAGAGGAAACCCCATGTTAGGATGGGATGTTTAATTTTAATCAGGCAGGTTGATTCGGTGAGCCCAAGAGGGCTTTTGATCATTGGACTTCAATACTTTGATAGATGGATCTTGGTATTTATTATTAGGAGGAAGTGTCCAAATAAGGTAATAGATCTTGGGGATTAGCATTAGGACTATAATCTATTATATTTTGTAACAAGACACAGGGAGTCAGGGAGTAGGGCAAAGCCTATCTGATGTATGATCTCCACACTTGAGCTGGCCAGAGTCCCTTTGTTAATATTTCTGTCTTTGAGTCATTCTCCTGTAAGTAACCCCTCACTAATGTTCCTGGAAGTTAACTCAAGAAAACTCTTTGGTCCAACAAATTGGATTTTGGTTGCATCTTTACTTCTACTGATGACAGCTCCTTAATGATGTGTGTGTATGTGTGTGTATGTGTGTGTGTGTGTTGTGTGTGTGTGTTGTGTGTGTATGTGTCTTTGAGAGAGAGAGAGAAATAGAGAGAGAGAAAGAGACATAGAGACACAGAGACAGACAAAAACACAGAGAGCATGTACCTGTATGTGTATTTTACATCCACAACTGTCCTGCTTTCTCTCATGTATGCATCCTAGATTTTTAGCTATAAAAGAAAAATCGTATACATGTGCATATATACATAAATAAGACATTGAAAATAAAATAAGACTGTGAGGGAGAAAAGATGTATAAATATGAAGCAAGATCCAGTATGTCAAACTTAAACTTCAAATATAAAATCTCATCCTGGTTTATAAACATCATTTATATAAATCCAGATGTGAGAAGAAGTAAACTAAGGAAATTATCCTTGTACAATGCAAGTGCTTTTTAAATGGTGGCTCAAAAACTGCATATGAATTGATAATAATTGATAAAAGAAAATGGAGAACTTGTCCTCAGCCACAATGCTTTTGTAAAGTCAGCTGGAATAAAAACTCACCATATCAACATAATTAAATCCCCATTACATAATTTTAATTGCTTCTCACTTTTTTACTGGCTCTGGCCACATACATGCATCATCATTCAAACAGCATAATTATACACACAATTATTCAGATGTACTTTGACAATATGATACTCTGTCACAAAGTGTAATCTTTACTAAATATATTAAAATGTTTACAGAAAAACAAGTATCTGAACTTTGTTTCATGCATGCCTCTAATATACAAGGACACATCTGGAGATGAGCTTGCACACAACATGGAGTTTAGAAAAATATGTTCTGCCAGGAAAAGAAGATTCTTAAGAAAACATGAAAGCTGTTTTCTTGTATTGGAAGGATCATTTTGTGGAAGTCTGTAGTGCTCTTCCAATTTTTCATTGTTTGTTTCTAGAGATCCCAATTAGATATATTGGATTCTGTTTCAAGAATCCTTCATCAGTGCTCTTGTTCCAAACCCTGGCTTGTAGCTGAGGATTAAGTAGGGAAGGGAGAACATATTATCTGTCCTAGGAAACCTTGTGGATGACTAGAAAAACTACCATCAAACACCATGTCAGTTCCCTTTAATGCTTCCATGGTAAATTTCCAAATATTCTCAGTTTTCTTTCTTTTTATGAACTGTGGCACAGTGCTTTCTACACTGTATTTACAGTGGGCATCTCTGTTAATATTAGTAAATACCTTCTATTTGTAATGATAAACATTTAGAAGTGTTCACATACATCCATTGAGAGCAAATGTTTATGACATAGGCATAGTATAGGACAGATTTACTTAGATTAGCATTAATATTTGTACAAGAGACAATTGGTAATGGTATTAATAGAATAAAAAACATTTGTGTATTAATTTAGCAACAAAAAGTGAATTGACAATTTGATTTTTAGTGCCAAAAGATATTTATTGCCCTTCCTTAACTTGGGAAAGTAAATAATGACATTGGCTCATCTTATTAACTATAAGGGCAGGACCTTCACAGTACCCCTGGACACAGATACATATGTTCAAGGAAGAAACAAATGAAATGTGATGGTGACTTATGTGTGAGCTGGCTTTCATCAGAAAATAAAGCTTTCCTAAAACCTCTCCATATGTTCTTGTGGAAGTCTGATTGGTTGGAACTGAGTATTGTGGCACATGAAAGCAGGAGATTCTGGGAAATGGGGCATGGGCAGCAGTTTTGGACCAGAGTTCCTCAGAGGAGACCCTTCTGGTTTTATGATTGGGAAAATTCTTCAGCATGTCAAAATCTTTCATGTCTTGCTGAACAAAAGTTACCTACTCTCCCCAATCTTTCTGCATATATTAGTATATTCACAGTATATTCATAGTATATTCCTGGGGTTGTTTGGAATACCATGAAAATTGTGAACATTAACATCTTACTGATAGTAAAGGCATACTTTGGGGAAGTGTAGAAAGAAAGTCACAGAAGTAAATACGTTTCAGGGAACAACATTATCTCTCATACCAATTTTCTTTTTTTAATTAATAAATTATTACATTCCAAATGCTGCCCCTTCCCAAATGTCATTTTCTAAATTTTAATTCTAGATATATAATTCAACATGAAAATATTAAAACAAATTTCATATTAATTGACTACTTAGTATAAGTAAGATAGGTTACATCCTCAAAAGAGACATGCCTAATTGAAATAGGGATATTTTGAAGATCAAAACGTAATGTGACAGCAAGGAATTATTAACTATGCAGTATGAACTAGAAGGAGCTAAAGGGGTTTGCAACCCCATAGGAAGAACAACAATAACAACTAACCAGACACACCCCACTCCCAGAGCTCCCAGAGACTAAACCATCAACCAAAGAGAACACATAGAGGGACCCATGGCTCCAGCCGCATATGTAGCAGAGTATGGTGTCGTCATGAATCAATAGTCCTGTGAAGGCTTGATGCTCCAGAGTAGGGGAATACCAGGATGGGGGAAGTGTGAGTGAGTGGATAAGTGAGGGAACACTCTCATAGAAGCAGGGGAAGGGGGATAGTATAGAGAGTTTCCCAGGGCAGGGGGTTACTGGGAAAGGGGATAACATTCAAAATGTAAATAAAGAAAATATCCAATAGAAAAGAAAGGAAAAAGATGATCTGAAAGTCTACTTAAAATATACGTGCTTCCTACAAACTATTAAATATACAGGGTTTAAGAATACAGTGGAAACGGTTGGAGATGTAGCTTTAGTGGTAGAAGAATTGTATAGGATGATTGAGAAACTATTTGATCTCAACAGAACAGATAAGAGGGATTAGAATATTTAGAGAAGGGAGGAGATGTCAGGAGCAGCCCTACATATACACTAAAGGCCTAAAATCAGCCATAGGCCTAAAGTCAGCAATAGGCCTGACATACATGCATGCTAACACAAAGTCTTGGGTCTCTGTGGGAAAACACTGAAACAGACGGCTATAAGCTATTGTAAACAGGCAGCTTCTGTGGAAATTTACCAGACCTAGTAGTCTTATAAATAGGCAGCCTCGGTGGACAGTACCAACTTAGATAAGGACAAGTGAATCATAGGCAGAGTCATAGTGATCTGTCCCCTGAACCTACACCCAGCTGATACCCTGTTCTGAAAGGTATCTGTACTCCCCCTGAACACCTATGCTCCGGTGCCATTCCCTTCCCCACATCCTGCCTTTTTGTGTTTATAGCCTCTGTGTAAATAAGTAAATTACGATGTGATTTAAGTAACTAAATAAATAAAAAAAAGAGGGAACTCAGAAGAAAAAGAAAGGAAGATGAAGAAAGACATATATGTACACACACACACACACACACACACACACACGCCTGCATGTATGCACACACAAACACACATTTATATACCTGCACATATACATACATAGTATATGTAGAGTAGAACATAAAGAATTATATTCATAAGGAAAATTTAATTAAGATATATGGTCATATTGTGCCATAAAGATGACAAACATTTTGTATGTGAAGGAAATCTGAACTAAAACAAGTGGTGAATAGCAACAAGCAAAACAACACTGCTCAGAGATGTATGGAATGTGTATTTTCCTAAATTTGACAAAAATCACAGAGATCCAGTAGTATCTTTAGACAGTCAAGCATATAGAAGAATATCCCTGGACAATAAATCCATTACAAAGCTTGCTTTTAATTTGAGGGAAAGATGTATTGCTATTCTACTTGTTGACAATTCCACATGTGCACAAAATAAAACCACATGCTAGAAGATTGTCATCAATCTTAATTACACCTAAATTCCATACTGTAGCACTTATGAAACAATTGCCTGTTACTTATTATATTCAGTGACTACATTTGACAAATGATTGTTAAGATAAGCTTCATGTACACATTTCATTTTACAATTACTCTCATATATTACTATTTTTCTCATGTGTTGTCTTCTAATAATAACAACATAGATTTAAATATTTGCTGTTAGCTTATCATTTTTATTTCACTGTGTATGTCTTATACCCGATAAATATCATTCTACATTGCATTTTGTACGTGTTTCTTTAATAAATCTTTGGGTTGTGTTTTCCTATGTAGCACAAAACTGATGATTTTGAAAAGTATGGTCTAAGGAGCAATTTTGTAGGAGAGACAGAAGAACCTCTTTTACCCATGAACATTGTCGATCCCCAATTCAGACTTACTGGACAGAAATGTTCTTTGGTTTCTAGCAAGGTTTCCCTTCTATTGAAGTGGGTCTTATGTCCAGTTAGGAAGGTGTTGGTTACCATCATGTGAGTCACACTAGTTTATGGTTAGGGATTTCTTGTTGGTCACTGTTGTGGTTCATAGGTGGCACAGATTGGTAGTCTAGTAACTTCTCTCCCTTGGCAGCCTGTATAGTACCTTCTGCTACTCTGAAAGCTAGACTGCAGGATCAGGATCTTAAGTTAGATTGAGCTGTTATCACTGAAGTCCTGGGTCCTAAATGTGCACTGTGTTTAGCAGTAGAAACTTGCCTCTGAGAGACAACCAAGGGAAATGACAATAGCTTTATTGTTTTAATTGACTAACCAATACAGAGTGGTCAGCCCTGTAATATACACACAACGGACTTACCAGTTTGTATTTATATATTTGTTCATATATAAGTATATGTATATGTGTATGTATATGTGTGTGTATGTGTGTATATATATATATATATATGATATGTTTATGAATATATATATATATGTATACATGTTAAGAGAAAAATGAGCTATCAATTTGAGAGTTGGAACATTTGGGAGAGGCTGGAGGGAGGAAAGGAGAAGATGATCTATACCTATTTTTATCACTATTTGCCTATAATATTGAGTAGAGTTTCATGTGCAAGAATACATAGGAAAGAGTAATATTTCTAATTTACCCTCCACTTCTCTCCAGAAAGCACTTGAAGCAATTAGAATATTGAGTCATCACTATTGCTGGATTGATATAATTTCTCAGACTGTCTTTTGGCAAAGAACAAGTTATATTTTCAAGTCCTTGAGTCACAATGCTCAGTCTCCCCAAAGGAAAGACTTTAAGGCAAAAAAAGATGCACTTTCTCTTTGGTGCTTCCTTGAAATGTTTGTGCTTCAATCAGCTTCCTCCCAGAGTGGTAGTCATCACTCAGTGATCATGTGCTAATGAATGGCTAATGAGTCATCTCTCTCATCCACTCCATCTCTCCAAAGGAAACATCACCAGGTACTAATGATTATGTTTGGAAATTGAATTAGAAAAGCAGTTCTTTGTATTACTTATAGTCATAATTACATATTTAATAACACACAAACTTTTATCCAAAGTTTACATTTTAAAATAAAATATATTTCAGCTTTAATTAATTCTATGAAAATGACACATCATTTCTGAAAATAATTAAATGTTGAAAGAGTAAGTTAGAGAAAGTAATGATAGAACTTCATTTCATAGTTTATTGTGCAAGTTTTACATACGACTCAAAAATGAAGAAGATATTCTAACTAAATCAGAATAAACTTTTCTATTAAAAGCTCACTTAGCATGTGGAAGTAACACCAGGTAAGAAAGGGCTTAAATGAAAGTTGTATTCCTTTCACCACCACAGCTAAAGCCTGCATGAGCAGTATTCAAGCTAGTCTCAGAAATGACCAGTTTTAATTTTTTGGTCATTAATTACTAAACATCTCCACTTCAGCATATTCTGAAGCATGCAAGGGAAAGAGAGAAGGGTCTATACTCAAATGTTAAAGCTGGATATCAATAACAACAGAAACACAGTCAACCATATTAGTATAGTTTAAATCTAGAGGTTACTGGGTTTCATTTTCCTATTTTTTTAACTTTGAAGACAATTGTGCTGTATAGTCATGGTGGCCTAAAATGTAATAGTCCTCCTACATCAACTTCTGGAAGACTGGATTAGAGGCAAGTGGCTCCATACATTGGCTTATTGTCCCATTTCCATACATGAATGCAAAATATACAGATGCCCTTGGTACACACCTTTAAGGTAAAATTTGTTTCTCTAGTTAGCTGTCTAAAAAGGGGGACTAATTGAGAGGCAGACAAAGTGATAAGTCATAGATCGATTCTCTTGAGCTGAACAATACAGGAAAGAGAAGCTGTTAGCCGGGTGGTGGTGGCACACGCCTTTAATCCCAGCACTTGGGAGGCAGAGGACAGGTGGATTTCTGAGTTCGAGGCCAGCCTGGTCTACAGAGTGGGTTCCAGGACAGTCAGGGCTACACAGAGAAACCCTGTCTCAAAAAACCAAAAAAAAAAAAAAAAAAAAAAAAAAAGAGCTGCACAGGGAGAAAGAATGAGTCAGTTGGGAGTCAGTGAATAGAGTGCAGTGGAGTTAAATTTCTTCCTGAGTTCATGCAGTTCAGTGCAAGTCAGCAGAGGCACTTGATGCCAGAGAATAAGGACCCAAGAACTAGGAAAACTGCCAGTTAGTTTGAGGCCAAGCAGAGAAATTCAGTGAGAAGCTGAGAGAAGCCAGATTGAATGAGTCAGCTTGGAGAGGAGTTTGAGCTAGGACAGCTGAGTTGAACCAGGCATCAAGAATTCAGAAAGAGGGGGCTGAAGAGATGATGGCTCAGCCAACAAAGAGCACTGATTGCTGTTCCAGAGGACCTGAGTTCAATTCCCAGCAAGCACCTAGTCGCTCACAACTATCTGGAATAGGATCTGATGCCTTCTTCTGATGTGTCTGAAGACAGCTACATTATACTCATAAATAAATCTTTCAATAAATTCATAGAGAACTAGAAAGGGTGAGTTTATTCATCAGTAAGCCTCAAAGACGGAGACAATATATCCACTATATAAAAGTTACTTTTACACGTATGAGTGCTCACTTTCCATATATATATATATATATATATATATATATATATATATATATACACAACATTAGTTTGTGTGTCTAATTTAGTTCTTGCTAGTTGAAGTCTATTATGAACTTCAATACACCATTAACTTTAGTTTTTATAGGATTAAATAAAAATGAATTTTTGTCATGTAGTAGAGCTCACACAAATGCTTTGAGCTTACTGGCTATTCCCTCGTGATACTTTTAAATTGCCAGATAATGATGTTGGAAGTTAATGAATTATTCCATCATCAAATGCTTCTAATAACAAGGCTTCTAGCCATTTACTCCGAAGTATGACTTACATATGCTCCCCTATTTCCTTACTGCAAGATGAGTTCAATTCTAGAATTTCCCGATGTTGCTCCCTTTTCCATACCATGTTGCAGAATTTTAAAGCAGAGTTGGCAATTCTTAAATTATAGTGGCTTTCCTTTTTCTTTCATACTCTGGTGGGCTAGATGAAAAGACTCAAGCCACATGCTTTTTTTGTTTTTTTCTATTCAAGTATACCACAGCCTTATACATTAAATAATTATACTTAAATAATATTCACATTTAAAATGTGAAGTTCTTTTTTGTTTGTTTGTTTGTTTGTTTTTTTCGAGACAGGGTTTCTCTGTGTAGCCCTGGCTGTCCTGGAACTCACTCTGTAGACCAGGCTGGCCTCGAACTCAGAAATCCGCCTGCCTCTGCCTCCCAAGTGTTGGGATTAAAGGCGTGCGCCACCACCGTCAGGCAAAATGTGAAGTTCTTATTGCTAACATAGTGTTTAAGGGATGCCTTTCAGACATAAAGAGAAAGCCAGAGCCTTCATTTCGCAGCCAATGAAATCTCTTGGGTGTAGAACAGGGAAGCATTTATCATGTGTATATAAACCTATATTCTTGTTCTGTTTGTTCCTAAGATACCCAACTTGAAATCAGTATAGGAAGATGACTAGAATGCCTTCAGAATTTACTACTTTTGAGAGCACTTACTGCTCTTAGGAAGGACACAGGTTGGTTTTTCATACCCACAGGTTGGGCAGCTCAGAATCACCTGTGACTCCAGTTCTAGTGCCCTGTTTGCTCTAGTGACTGGAAAGTACTCCATTTTCAGTCCTTTGTATGCAAGTAAAACACATCAAACTCTCTCGACATACATACATACATTTCAAAAATTTAAAGAGACAATTTTAAAATATTTCCACATTCCCTAAAACATTTAACGAGATGCGTGTAACACATCAAATTAAATCTTCATTCATGTGAGACTTATCATCTGAGAACAGACTTTCAGTCTTTTCATTGCTTGCACATGGAAGTACATTTTCAAGAGATGATGGCACAATGGTCACTGTGTTGTTAAAAACGAAAAAACAGAACAAACAACACAAAAATCATTTCTCTGATATTTAGAATGTTAAGGTGGTAATTAACTTACACTTCCATAAAATAGTCTTGCTTTACAGACGAGGAAGGTAGTGTTTGGAGGGGATAAAGAGGTTATGGTTTTATGGCATTGAAGTTTCAGGATGGAGACTAAAATAGAATTGTTGTCACCTTAGAGACATCTGTTAGTATTGCAGGCCAATAGTTAGTCGAAGGACACAGGGAGTCCTCGAGTTCATCCTCCTTAGCATCATCCCATGTGAGTTAACACCCATTTAGAGTCTAGATGACTGGTCGGGTGCTCTTCATCATGAGAGCTTCTGGTCTATGATTGCCATGCAAACATTGCCAACTGAAGTAATATCTCTCCTCTATCATATTTATTTACAGCAAAAAGAAACTTGGAGTAAGATGAAAGAAGGAAGAGGAAAGACAAGAAATCAAAAACTCCAAAGGAAACAAGGCAGGGATATATGAAAAGAAATAAAATTAATTTTAGCTTTGTATTAAAAATTATATTATAATGAAACAATTATAGTATAAATATCAGAGAGCATCTCTATTGTCAGGATGTCTTTTTCTTTTGCATGTGAGACGTTAAAAGCTCAGCCTCCATACTGAGCAATTCATTATGACTTACATAAAATTTTATCTCTGTAAGTATTACAGCATGGAAGGCTTATTACTTAGTGATCAAGAATAAAAGTAATACCCAAATTTGGAAATCAGTATAGCAATCATTCAGAAAATTAAAATGATTACCATATGTTCCAAATAAATATTTACCTGAAAGATGCCCAGTGAATGAATCACAGTGACAACTGCATAATATTTCCATTGAACCATATTCACAATGGCTAAGTAGCAAATTTATGGAACCAACCAAAGGAACTATCAGGAGAGTGATATATAAAGACATATGTGGAACTCGTATAGACAGACACACATACACACACAGAAATATACAAACACACACATACACAGACATAGACACATATACACAGACACATGTCACAGACACAGGCACACACCACAGATACATACACAGACATAAAACACAAACACCAACATAAACACACATACACTGACACACATACATGCATATACACAGAGACACACACACATACAGAGGAATATTTTTTAGTCATAATGAAGGACAAATTTATATGATTTTCAGGAAAAGAGGTATAAATTTAGGTAATCATGTTAAATTAAGAAAATCTCATAAAGACACATACTGTTTGATTTCTTTTATGTGTGATTATAGATTTTATATAGACATATAAACATGCATAAGTACACGGCATGAAAGTA